>CM053596.1:26181019-26202043 GCA_028646575.1 Pseudocheirus occidentalis | reverse complement strand
GGGGGGGGGGTGCAGGATAGGAAGGAGGGACATACAATTAGCCTCTCACAATTTGCCCACCATGGAGATGTCCTGTATTGAATTGCTGCTCCTCCCAGTGGGAGTGGGTGACAGGGGAGGAATTGCAAGAATCTAGTATTTAAAGCTATACAATCAAATGCAACTGGGAAATAATACATTCAGGGACGGAGGCAGGGAGCCCCTGCCCGCCCTACTAGAAAGCTAGAGGGGTGTTGGAGGAGGGCATAAAAGGGAACGATTGTGGGACAGGCCTTACAGTGGGATCAATGTTCTGGACTGGGAGGTAGGGGCAAAAAGGAGAGAAAATCTGCAACTCAAAACCTTGTGGAAATGAATGATGTAACCAAGAAAATAAATTAAAATTAAGAAATTATAAAAAAAAGAAAAGTAAGAAAGAATATGAATTAATCCTAGGCTATAGAAGAGCTCAAAAAGGATTTTGAAAATCAAGTTAGAGAACTAGAAGAAAAATTGGGAAGAAAAATGAGAGAGATGCAAGAAAATCATGAAAAATGAGTCAATAGTTTGTTAAAGGACACAGACACTCACACACAGAAACACACACACACACACACACACACACACTGAGGAAAATAACACCTTAAAAATAAACTGGGTTAAATGGTAAAAGAGATCCAAAAAACCAACAAAGAGATGAACGCCTTAAAAAGCAGAATCTGCCGATTGGAAAAGGATGTACAAAAGCTCAATGAAGAAAATAATTCCTTCAAAAGTAGAACAGAGCAAACGGAAACTAATGATTATACGAGATATCAAGAAACAACAAAACCAAACAAAAGAATGAAAAAGAAACAGAAGACAATGCGAAATATTTCACTGGAGAAATCAGGGCCTGACTTACCCCACACAGCTGTCCTGAGCAACGCGCTTAATAGCTCAGATATTATAGAAATGAGAGTTATCATCAATCAATCCGTTCATCAAGCAATTTGCATTTATTAGGCTCCTACTTTATACAATTTACTATATTAGCTGGGAATCCAAGGATCCGTAAATGAAACAAAAAATACTCCTGAAGAACTTAGAACAAACACTTTTATAGGTAGATATTATCTGTATAACAGCAAGATCACAGATGTCCAGTAAAAGAGGAATTTAGCAACCAGTAGCTGATTTAGTATAACAGCAGATAGACGTATAGAAGTGTTTGTGTCTGCCTGTCTGTCTGTCTCTCACTCTGCCTTTCTTTCTCTCTCTCTCTCTCTCTCTTCTCTCTCTGTCCCCCTCCCTCCCTCTCTCTCCCTCTTTCTTTCTCTCTCTCTCTCTCTCTCTCTCTCTCTGTCTCTTTCTCTCTCTCTCTCTGTCTCTCTGTCTCTCTGTCTCTGTCTCTGTCTCTTTCTCTCTCTCTCTCTCTCTGTCTGTCTGTCTCTCTATCTATGTTTCTGTCTGTCTTTCTGTTTGTCTATTTATCTGCCTATATGTATATGTATACAAATTTACATTAAATTGTATATGTGTGTATGTATGTATGTATGCATATGTATATGTATATACATATAAAGGGAGATACAAATAATGCATGTTTGCTTATATGAATCCTTAAGTATTATATATTATATATATGTATACACACACACATATATTTATATGGAATAAATATAAAATAATGTTGCTGTTCAGTCATGTCTGATTCTTCATGACCCTGTTTGGGCTTTTTTTGGCAAAGGCACTGGAGTGGTTTTTCTTTTTCCATCTCATCTCACAGATGAGGAAACTGAGGCAAACAGGGTTAAGCAACTTGCCCAGGGTCACACAGCTAGTAAGCATCTGAGGCCATATTTTAACTTGCATCTTCTTGATTCTGGATCTGGTGCTCTGTGCATTCTGGCACCACTTAGTCAATTTACGTATTAGTTAAATACAAGGTGGTTAGAGTGGGAGGGTGACAGCATCTGCAAAGATCAGGAAAGTCTTCATGTCAAAAGCAGTACATGAGCTGAACTTTAAAGAAAAAAGGGATTTATGAGGCTGAAATGGGGAGGGAATTCCAGCCATGGGGAACAGCTAATGCTAAGGTATGGAAATAGGACATGGAATGCTATATGGGAGGGAAAGACATGATGCCAACAGAATGGAAATTATGTATAATGAAGATGGAAAGATAGTTTGGAGTCAGGTTATGACAGACTTTAAAAGACTACAAGAGGATGCTACATTTGATCTTAGAGGCAACAGAAAGTCACTGGAGTTTATTGAGTAGAGGGTCAGTTTGCATTAAAGGAAAATCTTGTTGGTCCCTTTGTGAAGGATAGTTTGGAGTTGTTAGGAGACTTCATGCAGAGTCCAATGAGGAAGTTATTGTACTAGTCTAGGAGAGAGAGAGTAACTAGTCTAGTCCAAGAAAGGGTCTGAACTGTAGTGGTGGCTCTGGAGTCAAGAGAAAGAGTCAGGTGCAAAATATTTTGTGAGGTGGAAATGGAAAGATTTGGAAACTAATTGGGAATATAGAATAAGGGAGAGTACATGGTGGAGAATACTATTAGGGTTATGGACATGGGAGACTGGAAGATTAGTGTCTTTGGTAGAAATGAAAAGATTTAGAAGAGAGGGGAATGTGAGGGGAAAGATGAGGCTTCTTTGTTTTTGCAAATGTTGATTTTAAGATGTCTCTTGGACATCTAAATGCCAGATGCCAACCAGACACTAGGGGGCCCAACAGAAACAATTTCTGTAGTAGGTAGAGGGAGCAGTGTGTGTGTGTGTGTGTGTGTGTGTGTGTGTGTGTGTGTGTGTGTGTGTACACAGGCAGGAGCACACACACACACACGCACACACACACACACACCCATTACCCCCCACCACCACTAATGCAGACCCCACCATTTACTACTTCCTGATGAATGCTGGATTGCTGCTCCTAGTTGGATACTACGCAACTGTTCTCATTATTCCTAAACCCTACCTGAGGTAACAAATGAGTCCTGCCTCATTCTACTCCTTGGGCCTTATTCCTTTTTCTCACTAGTTGCTGGTCAGAGATACCTTCTGCCTTTCCATCCTTCAAGATTCATCAGGCTCTTACCATATACCCTGCAGATTTTCTCTGTGGATTACTGGGTTTTTCTACCTATCCTGAAGCTAAACCTTCCTATGTTATATTGTTTCCCCAGATAAAAATATGAGCTTCTTGAGAGCAAAGACTGTTTCACTTTTCTATTTGTATCCCAGCATTCATCGCTGTCTTTGGGCCAGTGATATCTTAGTATTTTTCCCTGTT
This sequence comes from Pseudocheirus occidentalis, assembly GCA_028646575.1. NCBI lineage: Eukaryota > Metazoa > Chordata > Mammalia > Diprotodontia > Pseudocheiridae > Pseudocheirus > Pseudocheirus occidentalis. The sequence continues at coordinate 26,198,784 of CM053596.1, read as the reverse complement.
CTATTCCCTCTAATCGGAAATGGTTAGTAGGACCACAGAATCACAGATGTCCAGATAAAGGTAAATTTAGAGGCCAGTAGCTCATTTAGTAATGGAGTAATGATAATTAACTCTCTTCTCTCCAGAAACATATTCTACAGGCGAGAAATAGCAGTTAATCAAAACATATGAATGGTTTAACATTCCAATGTTCCAGTGGATAAAGATAGTCAATGGTTGGACCATAGAACTTTCAAAGAATCAAAATCAACATGATGAGCAACCTAAGTGACTTCTGGGAGGTATCAAGATGAAGACACATAAAGAAGATGGTTTGCCCCACCTAAGATCCCAACAGAGCCAATCACATATGGCCCCACAATGCTCCAGCCCTATAGACACACTTTGTTGGGGTAGAGAGAAACAGCTAGCAAAAGGCACAAGCATTCTGGGGATTTCGGCATCTTTACATGGAAAAGAAAATGTATGTTGAATGTTGTCCCTATATAAAGTATGTTAAGTGTTTTGGACACACTTTAAATGAGATTATTATAGACTGAGAAACTGTGCCTGCCTTAATTAGAAAAAATCTTGGCACTCATACCGGGAAGCTAATTGGCACCATCAAAGCATTGAATGATTCCTAATTTTGCTAGTTAGATGCACACCTGGTGCCTCTGCCTTTCAATAATATCCAAAGACTTGGGGAGAGAGGATAGAAAAAGTTACAGCTGCTGCAGAACAAACATTGTAGGCACACACAGTGTCAGGGAGATATATGTGCATCTATGTATGCATGCATCATTACGCACATATATGATACATATACATCATATATATATACATGCATATATACATGCACATGTATTCCTAGGGTATGATTTATTATACTAGAAAAAAGGAGGATTTATAGACAAAGCACCTAGGTTTTAAATCCACTTCTGCAAATTATTAATTATGCAATTTTCCTTCTGTGGGTGTATGTTTCTTCCTCTTTAAAATGAAAGTGTTGAATTTATATGATTCTTTTGGGCACTTCCCACATCTGGCATTCTAGATTATGAGGTCCCTTATGAACCAGATCTTCTTTATTCTTAGACCCCTCCCAACTCTGACATTGTGTGTTCTAAGGCCTCTCCCAGCTCTAACATTGTGTTCTAAAGGCCCTCAGAGCTCTGACATCTTGTACTCTAAAGTCACTAAAGACCCACCCAACTTTGGTATTTGGCATTTTCTGTTCCACTGTTTGCCTCAGTTTCCTGATCTTTAAAATCGGTGAAATAATAGCATCTACAAAGGATTGTTTTTGAGCCTAAAATTAAATGCTTTTTAAATGTTTTGAAAAATTTAAAGGCACATATAACAGCCTGCCATGCAGGTCCCTTCTAGCTCAGATATTCTAAGGTCTCTGATATACTGTTCTAAGATCTTTCTGAGCTCTTCTTTTGTCTCTTTTAGCTCTTTCATGGTAGTTAACTAGGTTTCCTAGAAGTGAGGTATCCTCTCAGAAACTGGATCAAAAGATTTAGCTCTGAAAGGGACACAATTTCACTTCTAGTCCAGCTCCCTTATTTTACAAGTATGGAAACTTAAACCAAGGGCAGGAAAGGAACTTGTTTCTGGTCACACAGCTGTTAAATAATAAAGGTAAGATTGGAACCCAGATTGGCCACCTTCCAATTCAGGGTCTGTTTTACATCAGAAGGCTTCTTTCTCTTCTCTATGAAGCCGAAAACTTGAATTGTATATTTTCTTTTTTCTTTTCTTTCTTTCCTTTTTTTTGCTTTTTGGAGGGGGAAGGTAGGGTATTGGGGTTAAGTGACTTGCCCAAGGTCACATGGCTAGTTTTGTGTTAAGTGTCTGAGGCCAGATTTGAACTCACATCCTCCTGACTCAAGGGCCAGTGCTCTATTCACTGTGCCACCTAGCTGCCCTGGACTGTATATTTTCTAAGCTTCTTTTAGACTCTGATGCATGTGGCCTTATGTAGGCAGTTCTAATTTCTGAACCATTATCATTGTTGCTCGTTCATTTCCGTTGTGTCCGACTCTATGTGACCCCATTTGGGGTTTTCTTGGCAAAGATATTGAAGTGGTTTCCATTTCCTCCTTCATACAGATGAAACTGGGTTAGGTGACTTGCCCAAGGTTAGACAGCTAGAAAGAGTCTGAGATCAGATTTGAATGCATGAAGATGAGTCTTCCTGATTCTAAGCCCAGTTCTCTATATACTGTGCCACCTAGCTGTCCTTTGAACCATCAGAACTCTCCAAAAGTAAAGTGGACTCTTGAGTCAGAGTAGTTTCTTAGTTATTAGATGGAAGGCCAGACGGCCACTTATTGGAGATGTTATAGAGGAAATTCCCAATTAGATGCAGGTTGGATGAGCTGGCCTCTGAAATGACTTCAATTGTGTTTCTAGGGAATGCTCTGTATCCAGTCAGCCCAGGTATCAACCCCTTCAAATTGTGGTGCAAGCAAAGTCATAAGACCAGAAATGCACATATTGAAACTTAGCTAAGATTTGGGGACAATCCTCACAAGAAGTAACACGAAGCTAAATGTCCTTGAGAAATAAATTTCACATTGCATTTACAGAGTGAACTATAGGATTTAACAATGGAAGAGTACTGTGAATATGCATACATATTTATTTTTCATAGTAACCTTGCTTAGGGCAGAGTAGGGAAGGTGGGGGAGGGAGGGAGGGAGGAAAAAAATAAAGTAAAAAGTGCCTGGCAGAGAGCAAAAGGAAGCCTAGAAAGCAGAAAAAAAAAAGCTTTGAAAACAACATGTAGTATTTATTACATAGGTTTTCTTGAGATGGAAATTTGTGGCTGTATATGGAATCCCCAATGGAAAATGCTATCCATATCCAGAGAAAGAGTCTGAATGCAGATAAAAGCATACCACTTTCTCTTTTTTTTCCTTCTTACAGTTTTTCCTTTTCTTTTGCTTATTCTTTCACAATATGACTAATGTGGATATATGTTTAATATGATTGTAAATGCATAACCTATATCAGATTGCTTTCCATGTTGGGAAGAAGAGGGAGGGAGAAAAAAAGTAATTGGAACTAAAATCTTATAAAAGTGAAGGTTGAAAACTATCTTTATATGTAACTGGAAAAAACAGAATACTATTAAGTGGAAATTATACTGATTCCTCTCATATGTTCCATTTTCCATGGGATTTTTTCTTTTCTCATTTTATATATAAATTTAAAATAAATATTAAAAATTATGTATGTCTATGTGTGTGTGTATATATATGTATATACATATATGTTTGTATGTATGCACTTATGCATGTATGTAAAAGTACTCTTCTTTATTGCTTAGAGATCTTCTAGTCCAACCTTGCCATTTTACAGGAGAGAAGTCCAAAGCCCAGAGAGGTTAAGCACCTTGTCTAAGTCACACAAGTGGTTGAGCCAATAATTAAATCCCTAGCCTCTTACTTGAAATGAACCACATTTTGATCATATTATCCACTTTCTTCTTTATTCTCCAGATTAGAAAATAAAGAAAAGTCAAAATAATTATTTTGGAAAGACATCTGGTCATAGACACTGAGTTCTTGAATCCATGCACTTCCTCTAATATTTACTAGCTAGTTATATACAGCAGATTTGTAGTTTCATGTGCAATCACTTTATTTTGAAATTATGCTATTATGGAAATGCTTGGTTTATTCCATGAAGTAAAAGTAAAATAAATAAAATTTTCAAAAGAAAGTTACTTGATAATCTTATTATAGATTTTAAAAGGAATAGCAAGTTGTACATAATAGATTTTCAGTTTCACATATGATCATTTTTTCAATTCTACTACAGTATAAAATTTTTTTTAATTTCTTAAATTCATAATAAAATAAATACAATTGGGAAAAAAGTAAAAAAAAAACAACGCTTGCTAACTGTGACCATGGACAATTCATTTATCTTTGCTGTAATTCATTTTTCTCATCTCTAAAAGGAAATTAACCACCTTTCTCTTCATTTACCTCACAGGAAAGAACAATCCATTTCCTCCTTACTTTGATTGTAACAGGAGAAACAGCAGGTACATAAGCTGGTACAACACAGTAAATACAGAGTAGATAGAATGTTGCCTTTAAAGAGAAGAGCCTAATTACCAGGGAAACTAGGAAAAGAAGGGAGAATTTGAGTTGAGACTTGGAGGGAGCCAGCACTTCTAAGAGATGGAAATGAGGGAGGAAAGAGTATTTATGGTGGGGTAGCCAATGAAATTTTGCGAGTACAGGGAAGATAAAGTATTATGTGTGAGAGATAAGTAAGCCAGAATGCCTGAGTTCTAGCATATTTGGAGAGGGAGGAGAATGTAAAGAAGACTGCAAAGGCAGAAGGTGGCCAGGTGCTGAACGTACAAGTTTAATAAAAAAAAAATAGGACTTCATATTAGATCTTGGATATAATATTGAGTTTATGGAATAGGGGGATAACACATCATTATCACCTGAGCTTTAAGGAAATCATTGTTACCTGTGGAGAACTTCCCTTTATTGTAGGCCTCTTCTTCAGGAATGGGTTAAGAATTCCTTTCCTGGCACACATTGTTCACATCTAACTTTTTAATTAAATCAAAGTCTTTTGCGGAAGGGCCTATGACATCTCAGAAGGAATGAGTTCACAAGCAGGGATACAATGTCATTAATCTGTTGAAACAGAATATTCTTTTCCAAAACTATGAGTGCTAAAGGCAGAAATAGTTTTATCTGTTATGAGCTGGAAATTTCTATTTCTGAGGTCTGGAAAATTCCCCCATGCCAAAGATTGACAGCTCCCAATTTTCATAAAAAACAGATCCCTGCTCTCTCTCTAACCTTTCCTGTACTCTTGGATAGATAAGTCCTTTCATTGGCCCCTCCCTCTCCATCTTCTTTTTTTTTTTTAATATGGAAAGTGAGGATGTGAATATCATCAAGTCACCCAAGATGCTAAAGGGATTCATTCATCTCTGTGAGTGGACTTGTTTGAAACAGTAGGGTGTCATGTAAGTGACCACTTCAGCCTTTCTATGGAGAATGCTCCTTGGAGGTCAAAGCAGTCTACAGAAAGTAATTTGTGCACTTGTGTCAGTACTGCTCTGTCTTCCAGGATTGTGTCTCATAGAAAAGTCTAGGAAGGAAGGTCTTTGTTGATGACCCTCTCTTCTGCTGAGGGCTTAAGAGCCATGTTTCCAAAATAAGGAACAGGTGACTGAACTAGGTCAAGTGATTTTTGTACTGGCAAAGGCTTATGCACAATGATCATCAATTAGGCAAATGCCTCAATAGACTAAAAGTGGGGTATAAAGGGATGCAGAATTAGGCTATGGAGAAGGAGATTCTGATTTTTTTCTAGGAGAAAAACTGGAACTTACAGGCTACTCATCAGTTCCAGAGGAAACTGGTTGCATTGGGTCATCATGCTGACTTCTCTGGATCATTACTCCTACAGAAAAGATGATGAATTTGGAGTAAGGGGACCTGGTTCCAATCCTGAGTCTGTCACTTGCTTCCTGTGTGACTCTGAGCAAGCCATTTAACCTCTTTGGGTCTCAATTCTTCATCTGAAAAATAATCTGGTTGGAACAGACAATCTCTAAGGTCCCACCTAGCTTTAAATCATAGATCCTAGGATATGTAAAGTCATAGAAGCTATACTAGATACTCACTAATCTTTTAAATTAACTTCCAAACCTAAATCTGTGATTGTATATTCCCATGCTACATAAAATCAGACTATTGGCATTTAGAATCTCTTTTAATATTTTTCCTTCCCCCTGAAGCAATCAGGGTTAAGTGACTTTCCTAAGGTCACACAGCTAGTAAGCGCAAATATCTGAGGCTGGGTTTGAACTCAGGTCACTCTGACTCCAGGGTCGGTGCCCTATCCATTGCACCACCTCACTGCCCCTCCTTTCTAATTTCAAGATGATGTCACCACATGCTTCTGTGTTCTGTAATATTAACTGTTATTCCAGCTATTGTCTATGGCATCTTCAAATGTCAAATCTATCATCTTTTCTTAGGAACTGAATCAAACTGATAATCCCATGACGCTATAATCTTCAAAATGAAAGCATTGGATTGAATGACCTCTCAAGTCTCTCTTAGTTATAAGGATCAATAAGTCTGTGAAACTACGCATAGAAGGCATTTTTCAGATATTTCTGCAATAAACAAGACTGCTTTTTGCTTCAAAATTTAATAAATAACTGCTCTATCTTCATTCTAACTTCCCAAAGATGTCGAACTTGACAGAAAAAGGGAATGGAATCCAGTTTGAAACTTACTTTCTCCTTGCTTCAAGATCCTAAAAGGGGGGCTACTAGGTGATGCAGTGAATAGAGCACTGACCCTGGAGTCAGGAGGACCTGCGTTCAAATCCGGACTTGGACACTTAACACTTACTAGCCATGTGACCTTGGGCAAGTCACTTAACACCAACTACTCTGCTCCACCTCCAAAAATAAAAAAAAAGATCCTATAAAGAAGACAAGAAGGGGTAGGAGGCAGGGACTATACCCAATGAAAAGAACACTGATTTTGGAATCAGGGGGCCTTAGTTAGAATCTTGGTGATACTACTTACAACCTATGCTGCTGCGGCTAGCAAGTCTGGGCCTAGCTACTAGCTGAGTGAAATAAAGGGACAGAGAGAGAGAGCTTTTAGCTTAATAAGAAAGAGGGAGAGAGACAGAGTTGTATTCCATAGTCTGTTTATTGCAGACCTGTTTCATACAGAGCCAAAGATACGTGGAAGATACAAGGTTTATATACCCTTAGCAGAATGCAAGGAACCACCCTTGGTCTTGATTTTTCTCTACCCCAACCCAAAGCCAATCATTCCTTAAGCTCTTTATCCTGGAACCATGTCCAGAGGCACAAACAGGGTGTTACAATCAAGACTTGTAAATTAACTCAGTACTTTCTTTAGATTGAGAGCATCCACCCCACAAGATTATACTTTCCTTGCATATCTGCCTAATGACCTTTGTAGAACTGTGGAGCTAATGTGGCCAAGGACCCTGCAAGTCTTGGCCTACAACACTACCTGAACATGGGCAAGTCATTTCCCTTCCTGTGTCTCAGTTTCTTGTTTTGTCAAATCAAGTGGTTTATAAGATCCTTGATATAAATCTGAAAGTAACTTAGGTCTTCTGGTCCAACCCCCTCATTGTAAAGATGAGTAAACTGAGGCCCAGGAGATAATCTAAGGTCACACTGAGTTATAGCAGAGCTAGGATGCAAATTGATTACTTGCAGGTCTGTGATGCCAAGTATCCTTTTCATTGAACCACCTTGGGCTCCATTATCTCTATAATCTCTTCTAGATCTAAATCTATAATACTTTTCTATATAGTTCTTCAGTACCCAAGCATTTTGAATCTAAGAACACCTATTTTATGTTAAGATTTTCCCTCAACTTGAAATTATAGTAATTGAATTATTAATATTTGTTGCATAATCAAAGATAATAATGGTAATAAAGCTATTAGGAACTCACTAATGTTTTGAATGGATGTGTTTTATCCATTTCAAGAACATATGGAAATACACAAAATATGATGGTATGCTGGAAACTGTGTTGACTTGGAGTCAACTTAAGTTCAAATCCTGGGAAACTGAGGCAGGCAGAATTTAGATGATTTGGCCACAATCATACATCTATAATGCATCTGACACCAGATTTGAAGTCAGGTCTTCCTAAATCCATGACCCAGTATTCCATCCACTGTTCTACCTCCCTGACTCATGTAGAATACAATATAAGTCTATTACTTTGTAGCTAAGTCCTCAGGAGTTGTATGAGACATGCAAAACACATATATTAATGAACTTTCCTATGGTTGAACAGCTGGCAAGTGCGAAAAATGGAATTTAAACTCAGTTATTCCAGACTCCAAGGCCAGAACCCTTTCTATTACAATACACTGCTTCTAGTATCCTTGTATGTTTGAAAATTAATAACATATAGGCTTATGAAAGCCATATTAGTTATTCTGTCTGAACCTTCAGAAGAACTTCTCATATTCCTAGGCATCTATGATCTAGAATTTTAGATTCACTGCTCAAAAGCAACCCAGAAAGCAGTGGTGTCTCTTATTGAGCTCCTATCTGACGGGAAGACACAAATCCTCTCTGAAATTTTAATCAAGACTTGCCTTTTAAGCAATTTGATCAACAGCAACAATAGAAATTATTGTCTTGCTTCCTTCTCTGGACACTTAATCTTATGCTAAACTTCATGGGCTCATTGACTCTCAGTTGGAAGAGACTTAAGAACAGAGAAAGTTAGTGTATGAGGGGAATTTAGGAATGTAGACTTAGACCTGAAAGAAACCTCAGAGTTCATCTTGCCCACCCTACTCATTTCGCATTTAATGAAACTAAAGCCTTGAGTGAAAAGAGTAATTGGTCAAGGGCTCCCAGTCAGAGGTGGGATAGAGCAGAGAAAGACAAAGTTGGTAGGGACCTTAGAATATACAACAACAGAGATGGAAGGGACTTTAAAACATAGAATATCAAAGCTGAAAGGGTCCCTTTGAGTATGTATTGTCAGAGCTGGGAGGATCCTAAGAATTTAGAATGTCAGACTTGGGAGGAATGGTAGAAAGTAGAATGTTGAATCTACAATGGAACTTAGGGGTCCTTTAGTTCAACTACCTTGTTAATGGATGAGAAAACTGTTGCAAGAAACTGAGAAAGCTTAGGCATATTCAATGACTTGAGTAAAGTCAAATGGTGGGGGGAGAAGGCCAGGTGGTGCAGTAAATAGAGCAACAACTCTGGAGTCAGGAGGAGCTGAGTTCAAATTCAACCACAGACACTTAACACTTACTAGCTGTGGGACCTTGGGCAAGTCACTTAACCCCAATTGCCCCTCTAAAAAGCAAAAAACAAAAAAAAGGCAAATGGTTAGTGACAATGCCAGAACTATATCTCAGTATAATGGTTCATTTTACTCAAATGTTTCACATATGCATGTATGTCTCCCAATATACTTCATAAACTACTGAAAGACAGGGGCTTACATGTGACACTTCTCTTGTACCTCTCTATAGCGCCCCATAGAACAAGGATGGGTACATTGTAGATGGTCCATAAAACATGTCAAATAAAATAAATGAATGAACAAGCATTTAGCTAAAATCAGCCTCCAGACGACATAACATGCAGGGCCAGTTAACTTCACCCTCCTCTAAATCACTGAACTGAACGTGGAGTTTCAAGTGAAAAAGGAGACAATGAGCTTCATCTAAATGAATTTCCACCTACAAAAATGTAATCAATACAATGGTACTTTAACCATGCTGTTTGGCTAGAGCTTTGTGCTTCAAAATGAATGCTGAGGAGGTATCTTATTATTTGGGTGTGAAGGGACTGTCTTTATTCTCTCCCCCAACAAGTTTGGTAGGGGTTGGGGAGGGCAGGAAATGGGAATATCAGAAAGGAAAGCACCAAAGGGTTGACAATTTTGAAAGAAGCAAGAGATTAGCCTGAGGGAAGCTTCACTTGTTTTCTTTCCTTTTGTCTCCGTTTTCACATATGGTATTTTATGTATTGCATTTCCTCCCCAAAGTTTTATTATTTCTCATCAATTATGCAGGTAGGATCTATTCACAGAGTGTTTTGGTGAGAAGAGATTTTGTTATGGCTGCTTTCTTATGTAAAATGTGTATTTCAAATATGGGAATGAACTAATAGAAACAGGGTTTTCTTCTCCCTCTAAGACTCATTCTTTACCCATTTATGTGGCATCCATGGATGTCAGCATCCAATAAGAGATGGTCTGACCTAGATTCGATAATAGATGCTATCTTGGGCCTTTCTTCCCCCTCCAGATTCTATGGAAAAGATGTGGTTATGGTCTTTGAATCAATTCCTGGGATATCTGTACAGGATTCAGGTGGTTAGAGTCACATAGCATGATAGAGAGAGAAACTAAGAAAAACAGACAAGTAGAAGAGTCAATTGGAAAAGGGAGAGGAGGGGAAAACAAAGTTTTCTGTAATTTTTCCAAGCTTTGATTTATTGCTATATTCAAGGATTAATTATAACCCGAGGTCTCTGAAATGAAGAAAAAAAGGCTCTACAATGTGACAATTACACATCTGGAAGTCACACAGCTGCTCCTACTTAGAAAAGCTGCCCTCATCTCAGGCTTCCTGCACTAAAGCAAATGGTCTTTCCTCGCAGGCCGTCTCTGGGGGCCAGAGACACATAAGCATTTGGAACATCATTAGCATCTTCTTCTTAGGTTTCTTTTTTTAATCCCTGTGGGTCCTAGGGAGAAAATCACATTCTCACTCTGGATGGCATCTGTGGCTACAGTTTTTTAAATGAAGATATACAGCCAATGGTCTCTGGTCCCCCGCTCAAGGTAACCTCTGCTGACTCATTATATGTTTAATAAGATCTCTTGGAGAGGCAATGAAAAATGGCTTTGTGCTAAGATGTGAGCATAGCTGAGATAAGGAGGAGGAAGGGAATTTATTCTAGACGGAGACAATGAGATTCTGCATTCCCCCACCTCTGCCCCATTATTGGAAACCAAGGCCTCAACAAGCTAATAGCCTTAGGTACCAAGGACAGCAGCAGGAAAATAACAGTGAGGAAGACCCAGTGTCAGTAGTAATAAAGCGACCCTCCATTTAGTTGCTGCTGACAGAGAGATGGCTGAAATGAACTCTACAGGGTTCATGACCATTTTCCCTCCAAGTTTTGGAGAATAGTACTCTTGGGGAGGTAAGCTTATGCTTTGCTGACTGTAAGGTATCTTAGGATAACAATTCAAAAAACACTGGATGTGCATCACAGATACCTGGGTAGTTAAAGCAATGGAAAGGTAATATACCAATAAACCAACATTTCTCTTATGACTGTCATGTGCCCAGCACTGTCCCTGACATCAGTGAAGATACAAACAATTAGAAAATATCTTCCTAACTCTCAAAGAGCTTATAATAACAAGAATTGGAATGAGAAAGGAAGTTATAGGACCCCAACCCATCTACATATGTGAAGAAATAAATTGAAGCCCAGGGAGATAACAATGACAGCACAGTGACAATGATGATGATAACAACAACAATGTAACCAGGTTTGATTCATGATATCAGAGAAATCAGTGCTATAATTTGTAAGCGATGGTTTTTCAATAGAAATAGTAATTATAGAGCAAAGTAGAAAGCACATTCATTGTGGACAGGAATCATTTATTTTCATCTTTGAATCCCAGTTGCCTATTAGTGACTGGTATATGGTTATTATTGTTGGTGTTGGTTTAAAAAGAAAATGTTTGACTTATTTCTCTGTTATGTCATTGATGAATAAACACTTTAATTAAATAAATAATATTGACAAGAGCTAATACCACAGGATGGTAAGATGATAGACCTCAAGGTATAAGTGACTTTATAAGCCATCTAGCCTACTCTCCTCATTTTCAAGATGAGTAAATTGAGGCCTACAGAGATGAAGCGATTTGTCTGAGGTCCTACCAGTAGTGGGTGTCAGAGTTGGGCCTTTAACTTGGACCCTCTGATTTTACTGCTATTATTGATTTAAATAAAGGTGACACATAGGTATAATCCTTATGGAATTTATTGAAATATAGGATTTAGAGCTAAAACTAATCTTGCCATTTATCTATCCAAGTTTCTGCTTTTGCGCATGAAAATAATGAAACCCAGAGAATTTATATGACAACAGTAACAGTAACAACAGCATTGAAGTTAATAATGGTGGTAGTAGTAATGGTAGTAGTAGTTGTAATAGTGATGGTACTAGTGGTGCTGGTGGTGGTGGTAATTAATAATAGTAATAGCAGTAGTAGTAGTAGTAGTAGTAGTAGTAGTAATAGTAGTAGTAGTAGCAGCAGCAGTAGTAGTAATGGCAGTGGTGGTAAGACTGGTGGTGGTGCTGCTGCTGCTGCTACTGCTAATGGTAGAAGTAGCAATCACTTTCAAAGTCTAATCCATTGCAAATATCATGTGCAGTGGAACAGATAATAACAAAATAAGAAGGTATATGGAAACATTATATACAAATAAGATTTCACATCCCTGTAATGGCATCTCTGAAGACTGGGTAGAAACTCTGAAACATTGACATAATGGGACCTTATGATAACACTGATAATAATGATAGTAACCATGATAACATACCAGAAACTGAAACTGACCATCCTTCATAAACCATAAGATGGCAAACTCCTTTACAACAAATACAAATTTGCAAATATCTTTGAAAACTAAACAAATAAACTATACTGGAACTGTTCCCCATAATTATTTGTACATAAAAATCTAAATCCAATGTTTGTTTATCTGATATTTTAAATAGTTACTATACTGGACACTCATAATGCCCAAACCATATGGAATGACAGGTTCTCAAAAATATACAGTTTCAGAGCAAGTAATCAAGGCCAAATGGGAATATAAAACAATTATAACTTATTCCAGTCAAATTATCTAATAGTTGAATTGTCCCAAATATGTTTTGATAGAGTCTATAAAATCTCCACTTGGATGCTAACACTTTATTTCAGTGAGCAAAAATCATTTATTGCATCTAGTTCATGATAGTCCTATGATCATTCAATATAAAATTACAAAAGGATGGTTACTTAATTCTACAGCATTTATGTCTACACACCATCAAATTTAAGATGGAAAGAATTATATTAATGATGATGATAACAGTGTCAATAATGACAACCTCCTCAAAGCTCAAACCATTTTCCATGTTATGGGAGTGGAAAGAAATGGTCAATGAAGGGGATTCCATCTAGACTAGTGTACATGGGTGGATTTTATAAGTCCTTTGACTGCTATGGTAGCTGTGGAAGTTTGACCAAAACTCTGAATACTGATCCATTGGGACGGGGCAATGACCAGCACATTGTGTAGCAATGCTGTATCTGCTTTATATGAATCTAAGAAACAGATGAGGCATTATGGGTTGCAGACAGGTTCTACTGTACTCTTTTATAAATAAACTTGACACAGAGAGCACTGGAACGAGTGGTATCCCTTTGTGTCCTGATATTAACCAATCAATCAATCAATCCAATATCACCACTACTAATATGTGAAGGAGAAATACATTGGAAACATTGAGACATAGCTATACCTCAGCTGTTCCAAATGTTTCATTGTAGATGGAATTGACCACTAAAATGGGCCAATGCTGAGTGAGCAGGCAATGGCATAAGGATAGCAAAACTTTTATTTTGTGCAAGTGCTATCTTATAATAGATATGAAAACATTCTTGAATGGTTGTAGATCTAAGATTGATACTACTTTTTTGTCAAAGATATATCCTCAGGTCTAAGCTATAAAACGAAGTATAGCAAATCGGTATAGGCCAATCCTAAAAAATAACCTAGATAAGATCAAATTAAAAGGACTGAGGAGCAACTTCAATCTGAAGGGAGAAGCTTACAAATCTTAAGACAATGGAAATTTACAGTTAATACATACTTCAGAATCATTACCTAGTAATGAAATGTTTGGCAAAAGAAAATAATGCCAATGTCTTGAAGAGGAAGTAGATATATTTAGAATCAAATTTTAAACTGAGATTTATAAAATTTTTAGTCTCATAAATCCAATCAATAGATCAACCATATTAAAACAAAGTATTCTTTTTTAAACTGGTAACTCTTATAATAAAGGCATTGACTAAGATGATCACTTATGGCTCAGTTATGTCAAACATGTATGCATAGATGCATGTATATATGTGTGTATATAGGCGTGTTTGCATACATGTGCATACCAACATATGGAACCACATATGTATGTGTTCCTATATATGTATATGTGTGCACAATGCAACTTTGGGAATTCTGGAATACTTGCTATCTGTTGGAGTTTTGTTCTTGGTCTCAAAATGTACCAAAAAAATATCAATGATAATTGCTATGAAACACAACATATATTAAGGAGGCAGTGTAAACTTATTAGGGTTCTGCCTACCCTTCAATTCATTGGTATCATTTCTGAATAGAACTAACTGTGGTTCTCAACTCTAAGAGGGAGTAGTAACAAAAATTGTGCTAAATATTTGATTTACATAGATGACATTTTAATATACTTCCACTGAAAAACATTAAATAACTAAGTCATCTCATTGAATCTTTCTCTAGTGATGTAAATATGTCATTTGAAATTGATCGTAAGATTCTTAAAGTGTTCCAAGGAATAATCATGAATGAAAACTTTAATATTGAATACAAAGGTCAAATTTAAACAATGAAGGTGATACTTACAAGTCTGTTGATTTTCTCCAGGGAAGACAAATCAATCTCAGGGCAATTACAAGTAAGTGATAGGCATATGTTATAAACTGGCATCCTGAGACAAAGCTTAATGAGAACATAAAGCAATCAACACCTATGTAATATCATTCTTAATAATACTTTTGACAAACAAAATGGGAAATAGGTATCTTAGGCGTCCAAATAAAAACCCAGGCATTGTTACAAAACACAGGGCTACAAAAAGGCAAGTATGAAAAAATGAACACATTCTCTTCATAAAGCAGGAAAAAGAGAATCATCATGCTAATATCTTAGATAAATATTTCAGGAGCAACCAGACTTCACCTCATAAATCATAAAGCAATGATGACAATAGATTTATGAGACTGAATTTTTCAAGTATAACTAAGAGTGGTTTATCTCAGAACAAAGTCTATAAAATGGTCAAGATACATGTATGGGATGAATAAGTTGCCCATAGGTTACATACACATGACTTAACCAATGATCAGATGATATAGAAGAATCGATCAAATGGCTGAGTCATGTGGACATCATTATCAAATGGAGGGATTCATAAGCTCAGTTGAAGTTGGATTAAAAGAAAGGTTATTCTTGTGGAGCCCAGATTTATTGATTCATGCAATGAAATGATAGAAAATATGCAACATATCGCTGAAGCCAGTGAATTTTTAGATTCAATTAGATACTTACAAAGATATGATCAGGTAATTAAAATATGCAGACGAAGCTCTCAATCTACTGTAAACTGATATATGTCCAATACCCATACAACAAATAATAGAAAAAAATCACAAAATGCCCTTGAGAATTCAACATAAAAACTGTACTGGAACTGGAAAATCATGACAGACTAAACAGGTGACTACAACCATGTATTAAAACATTGACCCATTTAAAATATAATACAACTAAAAAGTTACCACAATGAATATTCATTATCTCCAAATTTACTCAAGGGAAAATATGCAGAAATTAAAATATAAATCCAGCATAGAAAAAAATAAAGGTCTAATGGGAACAGGATGAAGTTAATATCATTTCCAATGCTTTCAAGGAAACCTGTAGACATGCATTAGTCTAGTATTTCAATATTCTTATTTTATTATTTAAAAAATAAAAATCATTCCTTTTATCCATCCATTTAATTACCTAAAAACTATGAAATAGTTGAGAATAATAGGACAGTAACCTGTCCTTATGTAATTTCTGTGCTTGTCAAGAAATAGGGAGAGCATCATGTGACAATAGTGGTTGGAAACAGGAGTGGTTTGGTATAAATTATACCAAAATTGGAGTCAGAGGACCTGAGTTTGCATGTCTCTGCTGCCTTTCATTATAATTTGGTAGGTTCACCTCTCTGGACTACAGTTTCCTTTTTTTATATAATGAAATAGAGCAAAAGACCTCTAAAATCTGAATTATGTACCCATGGATGTGTATTGCGTACATGCATATATATGTACCTGTGCATGTGTATACACAAATTTGTATTGCATAAGTACATATATATATATATATATATATGAGCATGTGCAAATATGCATCATGTATATTACATACATATACACAGACACACATATATATCCAAACTTCTGGTGATTACTCTGTTCTAGCTGAGATTCACAAGGTGGGGAGTTCATTACTCATAGAAAAACTGACTGAAATTTTCCAGTTTATATGGTGATAGGGGGATCTCCCATAGTCACATGGGTGGGGAAATCTATGTCCTCAAGGTCATGTGTGGCCCTCTAGTTCTTCAAGTGTGGTCCTGTGACTGAATCCAAAGTTCTCAGAACAAATCTGCTTAATAAAAAGAATTGTTCTGTAAAACATTAATTTAATTAAAAGGTCATTCCCAAGGTCTTAGAAAGTCACATGTGGCCTTGAGGCCACAAGTTCCCTGTCCCTGCCCCCTGGAATTTTAAAGATTTCCCTAACTCTATAAAGGAAAATGAAATAGATTGTCCTGTGACAATCATGGGGGGAGTGGGTGAAGGTGGTCTCTCTCAGTCAATGCTGGCAAGATCCTTGCCAGAGTCTTCCTTAACAGACTGACCTGGAAAATGGTCATCTACCTGAGATACAGTGTGTCTTCAGGAAGGGCGAAGGAATAGGTGATACAGTGTTTGTTTCCTGACAATTCCAGTAGAAATGCCAGGAGAAGAACACAGGCACAATTTTTGTAGATCTGACCAAGGCCTTTAATATTGTCAGTTGCGAGGGCTTATGAAAAATTGAGTCAAAATTGGTTGCCCAGAGATGTCCATAAGCATTGTACATCAATTTCATGATGGCGTGCTTCCTCAGGTTCTGGATAATGAATGATGTTCCCACACTTTCCCATCACCAATGGAGTCAAAAAGGTTGTATGCGAGTAAGCCCAGGGGTGGAGCCAAGATGGCCGCATAGAAGCAGCAAGGTTTCGCAGCTCCCACACAACCACCCAAAACACCCATAAAATATGACCCCAGACAAAGTCTAGGACTCTCAGACTCACAAAAATACAGAAAACACATCTCTCACTGAAGGCAGCTCAGCAGCAGGGGCTCAGCACAGCAGGCCCGGAGAGGAGGTGGGCCAAGCCTGAAGCTGAGACCGTGGCCAGGCGCAGGGAGGCAGGAAGGAGCTGAGCTGAGCTGAGCTGCGCCGAGCCAAGCTGAGCCGCGCAGCAGCCAGTCTGCAGGAGAGATCTACACCCTCCAGCACTTCCACATCTAATGGAGAGGGGCAGCTCGGAAGGAGCGGCTCATCCGGCAGACCAGCAGGCCATGAGACAAGAACAGCCCAGCCCAAAAACCACAACGTGGCCAGGAGGAGCCGTGAGTCTACTTCAGAGAACATCTAAAGCACCTGAGGGGATCTTCAAATCCCTCAAACCAGGATTAGAGACAGTCAGTGAACGTGAAACTTTGAAACTTAATTTGAGGGAGGAAATGCAGTTTGGCCAATCTGCCCTCAGGGCAAGGAAGCAGTGGGGTAAGGGAAAAAACCACTGACCTGGAAAATAGAACCAGGAGAGACAATTTGAAAATTATTGGTCTACCTGAAACCCATGACCAAAAAAAGAACTTGAAAAGCATCCTTCAAGAAATCCTCAAAGAAAATTGCCCTGATATTTTAGAATCACAGGGAAAAATAGAACTTGAAAGAATTCACAGATCACCTGTTCAAAAAGATCCCCAAAAGAAAACTCCTAGAAATATTATTGCCAGGTTCCAGAATACCCAGGTAAAGGAGAAAATGTTACAGGCTACAAAGAGAAAAACATTTGAATACTGCAGAAGCACTATCAGGATAATCCAGGATCTGGCAGCTCCTTCACTGAGGGAGCAAAAGGCCTGGAATATGATATTTTGAAGATTAAGGGAGCTGGGATTAAAACCAAGAATCATCTACCCAGCAAAATTGAGCATATTATTCCAGGGGAAAATATGGTCATTCAATGAGGTAGAAGACTTTCAAGCATTCTTGCTGAAAAAAACAGA
>CM053596.1:26150450-26180519 GCA_028646575.1 Pseudocheirus occidentalis | reverse complement strand
GGAACAGATTGTGGGAGGGGTCTTACAGTGGGATCAATGTTCTGGGCTGGGGGCTAGGGACAAAAAGGGGAGAAAATTTGTAACTCAAAACCTTGTGGAAATGAATGATATAACCAAGAAAATAAATTAAAATTAAAAAAAAACTAATTGGGAAATATTTAACAAAATTGATAAGAAATAAAATAAAATATCGTTGACGTCAATTTGTAGTTTTCTAAATTCATATGTAGCCGAGAGGCATCCTTATTGCCCCCATTTCTATCTGAGTTTGATGCCACTGTTGTAAACTGCTCTGAAGGAATCCTGTTTGTAGAGAATGTACTTGTCTCAAGGAAATTAATTTATCTGGGATTGTCCTACATCCATAAATTGACAAGTCTAGTCCCTGTCACTATGAACTTAAAAAAAAGAAGAGGAAAGTGAGTAAAAAGAAACAGATGTTTCCCCATTCCCCAATCCCCTCACCCCCATAAATGACTAACTAAATGAGCAAGTATGAGTTTTGTCAATGAAATTAAAGTATATTGGTTGTCCCCAAGGACCTTAAGTAAGTGAAGTAGGGCAGTGGGTAGAAAACCCGGCCTGACAAGTCACTATTATGGTACAACTTTGCTGCTCCTGACTGTGTGTGTCCATGACATTTAAATTACTGCATTTGACTTTTAGATCTAATGGATGTTCTATTTAAAAACGCAGAAAACAGGTTGCTTTGTTTGCTCTTAAGGGGGAGGAGAAAGCCTAACTTAGTAAGCTAATAATTTAAATGTACAAGCTCCACATTCCTTATTAGATTATATCTCTCAGAAAGTACATCATACCAATGTTGGGGGTATACATAGACTTCTCAAAAATAAAATAAAGATCACAATTTGTCTTTTTATATTAAAAAGAAAAAGGAAAAAAATAATTAGCCATATGGATCCACCCAAACTCTTCACCCCCACTTTAAACCAATTTTCAAATACAGATATAAGTACAATATAAGCAGTTGCTTCATAATATTTCTTAAACTCAACTATATTTTTAAAAATATGTTTTGTGTATGTGTGTGCGTGTGTGCTAGTAAGCCAGTACAGCTAACTATATATGTCGCTCCTTGAGCAATTTGTGATTGCACGATTGGAAAATAGAGTTAGATGTACAAGAGAACTTAGAGGTTATTTAGTTCAAGATCTTAATTTTACAGATATGGAAACTGAGGTTCATCGATAGGGCAGTGCTGGTAAATGTTTAAAACCAGGCTTTCAAAAAATATGAACACACTTTTAAAAGTGTAATCTGAATTATTAATGCTTTCTGAAGTCTGGAAAATCTACAAAATAATAAATCAAGCCCTGATTTGTTGTGATTGCTCATTTCTGTGTTATAATTGCTCACACTGAAAATTTAACAGTCTGTTCTTGAAAGGCCATTAGAACTGGCTTGTACACACATCTGCTCAGAGAGGATATGCTCCGTGGTCTTACAACTAGTAAATGTTAGATGCTGGATTTGAACCCAAGTGTTCATTGTGCCAAGCGCTGTGCAGTATACATCCCTGGTTTTACCACATCTTCTTCTTGCATCAGTGTGAGTCATCTCTCCAACTCTTCTCTACTCCAGTTGATGGTCATCAGCATTTGGATGTAGTATTCAATATGACATTTGGAAAACCTAGATTCAAATCTGCCCTTTGTCATGTACTTCTTATGCCTTGGTGGCCATGACAATCAGTCAATCAATGAGCATCAAGTAAATATCTAAGATGTACTAACCACTGTGCTTAGTGATGAATATATGAAAACAAAGGTTCAACTTTCTTCCATTATAACCTCACATTCGAGTGTAGAAAGACAGAATGTACTTTTATACTAAAATTAATATGTGATCTTTTCAGTTTAGGTATTCACTGTAATAATGTGGAGTGTAACTCATGCTCACTAGGTCATCCCAAAGATTTCCCCGACATTCTCCTACGTTGCCTGTATCTCAGGGGTACTAGTGGACCATTCAGGATATCTTCACATCATTCCTTACTCTTCTTACATGATTCTTGCAGCAAAGTACATGCCTTGGTATGAAAAAAAAGTAAATACAAGATGATTTTTTTCAGTGGAAGAAGGGCACAGGTACCTCAGAGAGGGAATGGACTGGCAAGAATGCCTCCTACCTACCAGAATAGAAACTTAAGCTTTGCCTTGAAGGATGTTGGTACTTCTTTCTGAGACTCAATTTCTTCATCTGTAAATTAGGGATATTAATCACACTTATGGAGTGATTGTGAGGATGAGAAAATTAGATTACACATGCAAAATACTCAACAAATTTTAATGCAGAACATCATTGTCAACCATCATTATTACTATCAAGAACCCAACTACAGGAGACCATACAGATCCTTGAGTAACCTACTCTATCAAATTAAGACATAAGATTGATCTTCAATTGGGCACAAAAGTTGCCTTTGATTCTAGTCTTTTACTCCTAAGTAAATTATTTGTATGATAGGAAAGCAAATTGAATGACAGAAGGGACTTGAAGGCTTATCCTGAGGTACCTAATAGAATAAGTTCTGCATCAGGCTATAGGAGATATGTGTTACAATGTGAAAGAATATTACAGTGGAAGGCAGATTTGGACTCTTGCAACTCTACTTAATTTCCTTCTCTTTGGAAAGTAATAGAACCACATCCTCCTGAACTACATGTTTCCTCCTTGGGGAATTCTTTAGAGGGTACTACTTTCTTTGGTCTTTATCTTCTCTTCTCTGTGTCCCCTCAACCCTTTAATTTGTAAAATAGGGATAATAAGGGCACCTACTTTTTCAGGATCATTGTGAGGCTTAAATGAAGTGAAGCTAATAAAGCAATTTATAAACTTTAAAGTGCTATATAAATACTACCTCTTCCTCATCCTAACATGGCTACTAATAGTACTACCTACAAGTACTACCTGTTACTAAAACTACTACAACTACTACTACTACTACTACTACTACTACTACTACTACTACTACTACTACTATTCCTACTCCTACTCCTACTACTATACTCCTACTATTACAACTACTACTACTACTACTACTACTGCTGTTGCTGCTGCTGCTGCTGTTACTACTACTACTATACTACTACTTTTACAACTACCACCACCACCACCACCACCACCACCACTACTACTACTACTACTACTACTACTACTACTACTACTACTACTACTACTACTACTACTACTATTACTACTACTATATTGTTTCTTCCGCAGTTCACCTCCAAGAATCATTAGCTGTGTAACAATTTTTGAAAGCTGACTGCAGGAGACCCATGTAGTGAGCTCAGTGCCTTCTTCACTTTCTCTTCATCTAGCATGAAGAATCATGAGGCACATACACACACTGTCCTAAAGTTATCTCTCCTACTTTCCATCTGCCCAGCGCACATTCTTTTTAACTCATGCCTTTCATTGATGCTATCCTTTATCTCTGTTGACTTTTTGTCACTTTTGTCTATTTTGGTCAGTAGGTTAATATACATTTATTAAGCACCTATATGCCAGGACATATGCTAAGCACTAAGAATACAAAGAGTTAAAAGGCAATCCCTTCTCTTAAGGAACTCAAAAGGGAGGAAAATAAAAACAAATATGTTAAGGAATATAAGTTCTATAAGGAAAAATGGGAAATAACTGAGTGATTAAAGGCAGTAGCGTTAAGAGGAGTTGGAAAAGGCTTCCTGTAGAAAATGGCATTTTAGTTGAAACTTAAAGGAATCCAGTAGGCAGGGATGAGGAGGAAGAGCATTTTAGGAAAGTGAAACATCCAGAGTAAATACCCTGAGTCAAGAGAAGAAGTGTCTAATTTGTGGAACAAAGAAATAAGAAGGTCAGTGAATGAATCAAAGTACAGTAGGGAGTAAAGTGTAAGAAGTTTGGAAGAAGGGGCTAATTTAAGAACAACTCTGAACAGCAAACATAGGATCTTATATTTGATTCTTGAGGGGACAGACGACTACTGAAATTTATTGAGTTAGACAGGACATCATGGCTGGGCAGAGATATTGAGAAGTCAAGGATGGCACCCAGGGTGTAAGTCTGAGGGACTGGGAAGATGGTGGTGCCATTCACAGTAATAAGGAAAGTAGTAGAGGAAAAGATAATGAGTTATGTTAATTTCTCCTGCCCACAGTCACAATCAGCCTCTTCATTATGATACTCATTTTCAGTTACTTGGAGCCTTCACCATTTCATGTCTGACAGTCATGTGACAACATCAACAGAGCATTTGTATTGAAAAGACGAGTCTTTGATTAAGGGAGAAGTTTGGAGCTAATTAAATAACTTTGGAATATCCCAAAGGCAATCCAAGCTGCCCCCTTTCTTTTCAATTCTGAGTCCAAATTATTATCTACTTCCAGTCTGTACAAGATATGAATACTAATGCACAAAATGGACAACCCTCCACTTGGTTTTTCCTATGTGGACATTTAGGCCAAACTCTTTGGAGTTTCATCCAGAACCCTTTAAAATGTTATTGGACTTGATATAATGTCATCCATAAACAGAAAGACCTTGCTATCTGCAGGAAATCCTTCTTTGATTTGGACTCTATGTCAGATTCATGCAAAAATGATAAAATGTAAAACATATAAAAACATACACATGTTTTATATGGCACATACACATGTACATGCACACACAGACATCTATGCGTGCGTGCATGTGTGTGTGTGTGTGTGTGCGTGTAGAATTTGAGAGAGGGTAAGGAGAAATAGAAAGACTTAATGACTTCTGTTTTTCAGTCATGTCCAACTCTTTATTTAGGGTTTTCTTGGCAAAGATACTGGAATGCTTTGCCATTTCCTTCTCCAGTTCATTCTACAGATGAGAAAACTGGGGCAAACATGGTTAAGTGACTTGCCCAAGGTCACACAACTAGTAAGTGTCTGAAGCCAGATTTGAAGTGATGCCCTCCTAATTTCAAGCCCAGTACTCTATCCACTGTGCCACTTAGTTATCCCTTACTTAACAAGCAGAACCCCCTAGAATGTAGTATGTTATCTGGGACTGGATGAGAATTTGGAATGCTAAGAGGCAGGGAGATGAAAAAGAAAAGGATTTTGGACACAGGAGAGCCTGTTCAAAGGCATGGAAGTGGGAGATGAGAATAGCAGGTAGGCTAGAATGCTTACAGTGATTGCCTA
The DNA here is from genome assembly GCA_028646575.1 of Pseudocheirus occidentalis. Lineage (NCBI taxonomy): Eukaryota > Metazoa > Chordata > Mammalia > Diprotodontia > Pseudocheiridae > Pseudocheirus > Pseudocheirus occidentalis. Next base: position 26,175,342 of record CM053596.1, on the reverse strand, counting down.
TTACGATTCTATTATCCATCTCAGATACACACTAATGAGGCATTCACAATGAAACCAGAGTCATTTCAGAGAACTCCTCAATCAGGCCCTTTTATTACAAACCAGGGGTTCACTAACAGAAACAGAGTAATGCTTTCTTTTAGAAAACCTGTTAGTGACTCATTCCGGCTATGAAATGATTAGTCAGTGGTAGCGATGGTTTCCTGTATAGAGCATTAGACTTGCATTTGGAAATACTTGGCTTTGAGTTCTAATTTTCGACACTTAATAGCTGTGTGTGTACATCTCACTTAACATTTCTAAGCCTTCGTTTCCTTATGTATAAAATGGGGATGATAATCTTTGACTGAAAAAAAAAGTATTTTGAAACTGTTATTATTAAAATAACTGATTTAGAGATGGAAAAGATCTTAGAGGCCATTTAGTTCATTAGATTGTAAGCTCCTCAAGGGTAGGGACTATCTTTTGACTCTTTCACATCCCTAGCTATTACCGTGATGCCTGCATATTGATTAATTTATTGATTCAAACTCCTGATTTTATACTTGGAAAAACTGGTCACTAAAGCTTTTATCATTTGCCTAAGGGCAGAATCTTTTTCACTGCATTTAATTGGTCTGTTAGTTTGTCACCCAATAAACATTTATTGAGTATTTAATGTATACCAGACACTGAGCTAAAGCCTGGGGATACAATTAGAAGGAAAAAATAAAGATAGTATCTGCCAACAGGAACTTTCCTTCTAATAGGAAGACAAAATATAAAGGGAACAGAAGGTGTGTGTGTAGTAGGTGGGGGTCAAGTTCAGAGAGTTACAAGAGAAATAAAGGATGAGTGTCATGGTCCCTTCAGAATGGAGGCTCCAGGAAGAAACCAGTGGGCAAGGAGATGGGCCATAGAGATTGAAGGATGCTCCAGATCAAATGAGATCTTATAATGCACTTAGCATGATGCCTGGTGCATAGTAGGTGCTTATTGATGCTGGTTTCTTTTCCTACTCATTTAAGGGATTTATGAACTAAAGCAGGGCAGTATTTTCTTCTGGAAATTTTGTCAATGACTCATACTGGCTATGAAATGGTTATTCAAGTGATAACTGTTAAATTTGCATCTGGTAAGTCCTGGGTTCAAATTCTACCACATTTGCTGAGGAAAATTCCAGGATGAGAAGGTAGTTGATGAAGGGAGTTCAAGACTGGAAAGACAGAAGCAGATATAGGAGAGAAATGAAGAATTGCTCACATGGTCCTTTTTTTTTTTCAAAATGGGAGTTCTGGAAAAAACTGATCAATATGGTTGTTACTCAGAAAACCAAAAGACCCCTTTGAGGACTAGAAAGTTTTCCAAGAATTTATTAAAACACTGCCTGATGGGTGTGTGAACTCATTTCCATTCCCATCGGCAATCAGGCACGCAGAAGGCATATTCATTTCTAGAAATAGACTACTTATAGAAGCTCTTGTTTCCTCCAAAGCACACCTCAGGTGCCAAGTCCTGAATCCCCCAGGTGACATTGCTTCCTCCCTTCTTGACATTACTCAATGGACCTCTGTATACATTCTCTGTTTACCTGCATACATAGTGTTTTCTGTCTACTAAAATGTAAGTTCCTTGAGGCTGGTCTATTTTTAATTTTGGGCTCCCAGTGTCTACAAGAAAGCTTTGCTCATAGTCGGCATCCAATCATAATAGCAAACATTTATAGAGCATTTGATGGTTTAGAAAGCATTTGGTAAATATGATCACATTTGACCATCCCACACATCAACCTTGAGAGGAAGAAGCTATCAGTATCTCCATTTCACAGTTAAGGAAATTGAGAAAGACAAAGGTTAAGTGACTTGCCCAGGGTCATACAGTTGAAGGTCAGGATTTAACTCAGGTCTTTCTGATACCATGCATTGGTTAATGCATTACACTATTCTTTCTTCCTCTGGTCACGGCAGTTATGTATACAGATCAACAATGGCTTCCACATTCATTCTACCAGGGCACAAGTCCCCAATTTGACATACTCAGCCAATTTCAGGGTAATTTCCCAAACATTTAAGAAGTGTATACTTCAGGGCAGCTAAGTGGCACAGTAAATAGAACACCGACCCTGGAGTCAAGAAGACCTGAATTCAAATCCAGCCTCAGACACTTAACACTTACTAGCTACATGACGCTGGGGAAGTCACTTAACCTAAACTACCCTGCCTTCCCCCCTACAAAAAGACAAAAAAAAATAAAAAGAATTAAGAAGTGTATACTGCATAAAAAGTACTCCATTACATACTAGGGAAACATAAAATTCCGAATTGCAATAGTTTATGTCCTTGAGAAATTCCACTGATAAAAAAATTCAAATTGTTTCAAAAGGGAGAAAGGACTAATATCAAGAAGCTTCAGTAAAGTGATGCCACGTGAGAGAAAGCATCTACTCTATGTTTTGGAGGAAGGAGGAATTCATGCATATTCTTTGAATATGACAAGGCAAGTGGGTCAGGGTTCCTTATTTGCCTTTTTGCAAAATTCTCTCTTGGTACAGTTATCCTGCTGCCCACAGTTTGGGGGACCAGTTGGGAGATTTGAAAAATTGAATAATGTATTGCCAGCACAAAAAGAGGTCTTAGATATAATAATAATAATAATAATAATAATAATTATAATAATGGATATTTTTGTCTCCATTTTATTATTAAGAAAACTGAGACAGATGTTAAATTATTTATTCAGGGTTACACAGCCAGAAAGTGTCTGAGGTTAGATTTGAACTCAGATTTCCTGACTCCAGGCTCAAACAGTCCACAGCACCACCCCGATGCCTCTATAGCAGAATATAACACAATAGGACCCTAGTACTTTAGGCTGCCAGATTAATCAGAGACAGTATGAAGTATAGTAGACAGATAGTACACTGAGAGTGGAGTCATGGGCTCAAATCTCACCTCTGAGATTTACCCATAAACAAGCCTCTCGATCTTTTTGAGCCCCAGTTTCCTTATTTGTATAATTTGTTGTGGTTGTTCAGTTATTTTTTCCAGTAATGAACGACTCTTCATGGTCCCATTGGGGTTTTCTTGGCAAGGGTGCTGGAGTGGTTTGCCATTTCCTTCTCCAGCTCATTTACCAAATGAGAAAACTGAGGAAAACAGCTTAGTGACTTGTCCAGGGACACACAGCTGGTGAGCATCTTGATACCAAATTTGAACTCGGGTCTTCCTGACTCCAGGTCTCACACTCTTTCAACTGCACCATCTAGCTACCCTATATCTGAAAAACAGCAAGAGTAATATCTATGGCAATATAGGAAAAACACTGGCATTGTAATGAGAAGAATTTGGATTCAATTCCACCTTTGACTCTTACTATCTTGATCTTGGGCCACACAATTAACACTCCCCACATCCCAACTCCCCTAATTAGTTTCCTTAAGTATAAAATGAAGTTGTTGTAAAAGGTGGCTACCTAAACCTATTCCAGCTATATAGTTACAATACTATGGCCTAATTCACAGGATGGCCATGATGCTGGAGTAAGGTTGTATATTGGAACTGCTTCACAAACTTTAAAGTTTTATCTAATTGTCACTTACAGGCTTCCATGCACTCTACTGCTATGCCCAGCTTCCACCATTTTCCAAGGAATATTTAACTGTTAGATCTGGAAGGAAACTTAGAGATGTTTTAACCCAGCCCTATCATTGTACACAGGAAAGAACTAAGGAACAGAGGTAAAATGTCTTCCCCAAGTTCCTCCCACTTTGAGTGAGCCCTACTGTGTGCTCATCTTCATGCACATTGTTCTGTTATCTACATCTTGGGAATGGTAGAGGCCTACATCAGGGGAACTAGGCTGGAATCCCTATTTTAGAAACTTGTTGGCTGTTCACGACCATTGGGCAAGTCATTCTATGCTGCCCCTCTGAGAGTCAGTCACCTCATCTGTAAAATTAGCAATTACCTCATAGAGTTTTTATGAGGATCAAATTATATATCTAGATTTAGATTTAGATATATATAGATCAGGAGGGGAGACAGCAAGAGGCAGAGAAAGAGAGACAGAAACAGAGACAGAGAGACAGAGACAGAGAGAGACAGAGAGACAGAGAGAGAAGGAGAGAGGGAGATGGAGAGAGGGAGAGAGAAAGAGACAGAGAGACAGAGACAGAGACAAAGAGAGAGACAGAGAGAGAGGGAGAGAGAGACAGAGACAGAGAGACAGACAGAGAGACACAGAGAGAGAGACACAGAGAGAGACAGAGGGAAAAGGAGAGAGAGACAGAGAGGGAGAGAGGGAGAGAAGGAGAAAGGGAGAATGGGAGAGAGACAGAGACAGAGACAGAGACACAGAGAGAGATAGAGAGAGACAAAGAGACAGAGAGACAGAGAGGGAGAGAGACAGAGAGACAGAAAAAAGAGACAGACAAAGAGAGACAGAAAGAGAGAGACAGAGAGAGAAAGAGACAGACAGACAGAGAGAGAGGGAGATAGAAGGAGAGACAGAGACAGAGAGAGGGAGAGAGAGAAAGAGACAGACAGAGAGAGACAGAGACAGAGAGAAAGAGAAGGAGAGAGGGAGAGAGAGAAGGAGAGACAGAGAGGGAGGGAGGGAGAGACAGAGAGACAGACAGAGACATAGAGAGACAGAGACAGAGACAGAGAGGGAGAGAGATCCATAAATACAGATTTTTATCTATCAAGTATAAATACATGTCATTTTTGTTGTTTTTAGTCTAGTAATTATAGTTGTGACATATGTGTGTATAAATATATATGCATAACCATATAAATATATGTATTGCATGATCATGTGCTTATACACATATATGTTTACAATATACATATAAACACATAAATACACATGTATGTGTACATATTTATTTTTGACAGATTAGGAAAATGAAGAAAATAGGATGAAGTGATTTGCTCAGGGCTAACACTGTCTGAGGCTGGATTTGAACTGATTCCAAGTCCAGTGCTCTATCCATTGCCCCACCTAGCTACCTATAAATATATAGAGATCTATAAATGTTTAATCTGATTTTTATTTATAAATAGATATAAATACATAGAGATTGACATATATGTCCATATTTATGAATAGATATGTATTTCACTTTTTTATAAATACATTGATCCATGTATATGTCTATAAATCTGTATTTATAGATCTCTATTTCTCTCTCTTTGTATGTGTGTATTTACAAACACACAGAGCAGTTCCAGTTTTGTGGGAGGTCTAATATATAAGTATGAGGTGTTATCCCTAACTAGAACTCAGATCTAGAGGTCATCCCATTATCCTGATGAATGCAATGCTGTGACTCTGGAAGTGATTGTAAGAGTTGTAATTTTATACCTTATGTACAAGAATCACAGAATACCTCATTCTTGAACATGTAAATGGCTGACCATGGCATTAAGTTTAGGAGATCCTGGATGGAGAACGTCTTCACTATTCACCCTGCCCCAGGAAATTGAGACACCCATTCCTTAGGAATTAGTGGAGGAACAGGATGACATGTGAAATAGTACAGATATATGGGTGTGTTATGCCATGCATGAGTAGCTTTCCAGAAGAATGCCACTGTGAATAGCTTTTAAGGTTATGATTACATAATGTAGTGAACACTCTATTTATCCATAACAAATCAAAGCAAAACATTCACAGAAATCAAGGTACAGCATTCACTATGTTAGAAATTATCACAGATAATCAAAATAACATTCATAACATCTTATCACAGAAAACGGCCACATAATTTCCACTACAGTGGTCACAATGTTTTGAACAAAGAATAATCCGTTAGTAACTCAAGGATTCATAAAATCCTTATTTCAATCACAAAGTACAATAGTTAAAGTTCTCCCCTAGTGGGGCACACTAAATTGACTCAGTCACTTATTCAGTCATCAATCACTAAGTACAATCATTTAGTTAATCGATCATTCAGTTAACTCAATCATTCCATCATCCTTAGTCATTCACTATTCAATCATCAGAAAATACACAGACATTCCACCCCTAGGTCACTAGTAAATGTACAATTTCTCCATCAGTACACAGTATCCAAGTAAAGTCTTTTTTCAGCTTGACTTGGGGGTGGTTTTTTGGATTCCCTGGATCCCCCTTCCATGGTCCCAGATCCTATCTGGATTCACCAAACCGTCACCTGTGTTCAAAAGCAGACAGCTCCCAGTCCCTTTTATGGCTTTCTGTGCAGTTCTGGCTCCACATTGGAGCTCACAGTGTCCAGTCCGTCTCAAATCCTTCACAGTCTCTGTTCCCTGGAAGTCAAGGCTTAACAAAGCCACAGCAGACAAAGTCTTAAATCCTTCACAGTCATGCTTCCTTAGGCCTTTGTGATCCCCAGAAGTTTAAGCTGGTTGCCAGAATCAAAATCACTCCATCCAGGTTTTCAAAATCAAGATCATTCCCTTAAGTCTGGTGGGGGCTGGGGTGAGCAGATTTCCTCTTCAGCCTCCTTGGCTTCTCTTTAGCCTCTCCACAGCAGCACCAAATCCTGCCTCGTGCTTGTTGCAAGAAATTCTAACTCTCCCTCTCTAGGTTTTTCCTTATATACAGTATTGCCCCTCCCTGTTCAGCCCATTCCTATTACATCAGCAACAGGAGACAGGAGTTCATATGCTCTGTTTTTTAACAGAGGCTTAATCTGAAGTGGGTGCTAATTAACTCTAAGCTTAGCAATACAAAAGGAACTTCAAATCTCGTTACTGTTACAGGGTGTGTGTATGTATGGCTATGTTTATACACACAATACATAAATGTGCATATAATATGTATGTGTATGTATGCATTATATAAAATGTATGTGTATATGTACAAATACACACATTCATGTGCATATATACATGTCTCATATATGTATCATGCACATGTATTTGATCTCTATGTGTGTACATGCATGCAAATATACATATAATAGCATTTAGGGACAGCTAAGTGGATAGAGTAGATAGACTACCTTGCCTGGAGTCAGGAAGACATCTTCATGAGTTCAAATCAGGCCTCAAACATTCACTATCTGTGCAACCCTGGAGAAGTAATTTAGCCCTGTTGGCTTCAGTTTCCTCATTTGTAAAATGGGTTGAAGAAGGAAATGATAAACCACTCCTGCATCTTTGCCAAGAAAACTTCAAATGGGGCCACAAAGAGTCACACCCGACTGAAATGACTGAGTAACAAAGCTCACATTGATACAACACTTTAAGGTTTTCTAATTGCTTTTGAAATTATATTTCATTTTTCCTCACAACAACCCTAACAAGTACATGGTTAACTATTACCTTCATTTCCTAGATCAGAAAACTGAGGCAGACAGATTAAGTGACTTGCCCAGGGTGACTAATAAGTGTCTGTATGCTATCCACTGCAGCATATACCCAACTTTACCACACTTGGAAGATTTCAAAATGTATCTCTAGGTTGATTATGATTATTCTGGGTTTAATCTTGTTCCCAGCATTTTCAGTGGTGAGGGGAGAAGGGAATTAACATTTATTCAGCCTCTACTATGGTGCCAGATGCCTCCCAAATATTAACTCATTTTATTCTCACAACTTTTTGAACTAGGTGATGCTATGATTCCCATTTTACAGTTGAGTAAATTGAGGCAAAAAGAGGTTAAGAGCTTTGCCCATATTCCTACTATTAGTGTCTGGGGCTGGATTTGAATTTAGGATCTCTTGGCTCTTGACCCAACACTCGAGCCACCACACCACCTAACTGTCACAACTGAGAAAAGTTACTATCTTGCTGTTATAATTTTTATTTAATTTTCTGGGAAATGCTGCAATGTAGATAAAAACCCCTGCTTTTATAATTAAATAAATGTATTGAGAAGTATTATTATTAGTCTTTTAATTAAAACAGAAGTCAATTTATTTTTAATGCTTCATTTGTGCCTTTACTTTTATATTATAGTCATAAATTTCTGTTTCTTAATTTAGAAATGGCAGTGAGGGCATCTGCCTGAGAAGTCTACTGAATTGATGGTCATCTTCACGATGAGTCACTGTAGGTATTGTAAGTGGTATAGTCAATAAAGGCCATTAAAAGAGGAATTAGGGAGCTGGGACTTGGGACAATCTGCTTTCCATCATTTCTCATTCCAACCAGGAAAAGTGAAAAGATCACTAGACACTAAATGAGGAGGACCTCAGTTGGAATCCTGCCTTAGATGCTTATTCATTGTGTGTGAACCTACACCAGTCTACTTAACATCTTTCAGCCCCAGTTTACTAACCTGTAAAATGGGTCTAATTATGCTACCTACTTCTCAGGATTGCTGTGAAGCTCAAATGAGAGAACATTTGTAAAATACAGAAAATTGTCCTTGAAGTTAAGAGTTAGGTTAAGTCAAAGCTCTGGTATATGACAAATGTGTGTCCCTGGGACAGTAGCCGATTCTAAATAACAAAGAAGGTACCATTGATAGAGGGAGTCTCATTACAGAGGAATTCCCTATACCAATAAAATCAGTGCCTACCTCTATGAAAAGTACATTACAAATTATGAAACCCTTAAGAGATACTGATTATTATTATATTTACACTCTTAGATTCTTCCCTTCATAAGAAAATTTAAGTCTTGAGGTTTGGGAATCAGAATGGAGAACTGTTCTCTCCATCTAATTTAAAAGTTTTGTTTTGAAGTCATTCAGAAGTGATCGTTTGCATGCCTGTCTCCAATAGACTGCCAAGAATTTCAACTTGTGCCTTAAAACTGTTCATTACAGGAGGAAATGATTCCTTTGGGGGACCATGGTTTTCTCTCTGGTTTCCATTCCCTAGAGTTACATATTTCAATTTAGAACTTCACACAGGAAACAAAGAAACGTCCTCACTCAGATGGAACTTTCCTCTCCCCACTGGGCAAGGCATTCATTTCCAAGTCCTATGAGGAACAAGGAATATTCATCAAACTTTAGTAATAGGTCTTCACTATTGAAATTAACCTGCAACAGGTACCTATAATTACAAGCAATGCATATTTATTGGCCAATCCTTCTGTTCACTGAAGAATGCTACTACAATTGGCACCTCCATAACGAAGTTTCTGTTGATTTATGGGAGGTATATACAGGGCTTCCAGCCTCAACCCTTCCTCACATCATGATTACGTTTCTCAGGAGAGTCTCACTTTCAAATGATCTTGTTAGATATTGTTGGAAATTGATACATTTGCATACCATGAATGTTAAAACTCAGAAAATGCTCAAATGCCAATTAGAACCACCAAGCTTTTTCCCTAATTAATCAGTCACGAAAGAGCAGCTCCAGGTGTTTTTCAGGAGCTAAACATCAGTAGAAGTCTTAGCATTATTAATTTTGATGACCCGGGTGTCACCATAGGAGGATTCCTTCAAGGTGATTGAAGGTGGAAGGACACTGTAAGATATAGCAATGCCTGTAGAAGTTATTCCAAATTTTGGGCTTAACTTGAATTGAGAGGATGAGTTGACCTGGGGCTCAGTCAACCCAATTATTTCTCAAAATCTTGGAGCCAAGCTTTCTGAAGAATTTGGAACTTTTTCATGAATACAGATCTCCAAAAGAGGAATGAGCATTCCACAGACAGGAATGAAGTCTCCCACCCTAACGATCTTCCATCAAAAATTGAAATGAAGCCTTATTAACTATGTTTTAGTGGGAATATATGATTTGGAAGTACAAGGTGGAGGAGAGAATTTCAGAAGCCCCTTCCAAGTCTGAAATTATGACATTCTGGTAAATTAACACTAGATAACTATGAATTTGGTTCCTGTTAGGTAAGAAGAGGGGAGGGATGGCCAAAGGAAGGTTGAAGCCAGTTCCTTGGATCATGAAACTCCTAATCCTACCTCAGAATATTCATGACTTTATTTTTTCTGTCCCTAGTGCCCACCACTTAGATGATGATTAATAAATAATTTTTGGTTAATTGGTATTAAGACAAAACAGTATGCCAAAATGCATACTATATAAGACATGCTACAGACAACAGGTAAGAAAGAGAATGTTGACCCGGATTGAAAATTTAGGCTTCGATTTCTACTTTTGTAACCATGGATAAGTCCTTTATTACTAATGGACTAAAAAGACAGTTCAAAATTATCACAGATGGATGTGTCCCAAGAGACTCTTCCACAAAGAAAGAAACTTGATTTGCTGGAAGATGGGATGGGAAAATCAAGGGAGGCGGATAGCAGAATGGATTAAAAACCATAATCCTACAATATGCTGTTTACAAGAAACACATCTGAAACAGGGAGATACACACAGGCTAAAGGCAAAAGGCTGGAGTACAATGGATCATGCCTCAACTAAAGTAAAAGGAGCAGGCGTGGCAATCCATATCTCAGATAAAGCAAAAGCAAAAAGAGATATAATTAAAAGAGATAAGGGAGGAAACTATATCTGGCTAAAAGGCACCATTGAAAATGAGACAATATCATTACTAAACATTTAGGCACCAAGTGGTACAGCATCTACGTTTCTAAAGAAGAAATTAAGGATGCTACAGAAAGAAATAGAGAGCAAAACTATACTAGAGGGGGAGGGACTTCAATCTCCCCCTCTCTGAGATTGATGAATCTAACCTCAAAATAAACAAGAAAGAAGTTAAGGAGGAAAATAGAATCTTAGAGAAGATAGATATGGTAGACCTCTGGAGAAAATTGAATGGAGATAAAAAGGAATACACCTTTTCTCAGTGGTACATGGCACACACACAAAAACTGACTGTGTACTAGGGCATAAAACATCACAATTCAGTGCAGAAAGGAGGAAATATTAAATGCATCCTTCTCAAATCATGATGCAATAAAAATTATATGTAATAAATGGCCATGGAAGGAGAGACAAAAAAACTGGATGGAAACTAAATAACTTAACCCTAAAGAATGAGTGGGTCAAACAAGAAATTATACAAACAATCAGCAAGTATTTTATATAATTGTGATAAACTAGAAGCATTTCCAATAAGATCAGGGGTGAAACAAGGATATCCACTATCCCCCCTCTTATACAATCTGTTACTAGAAATGTTAGCAGTAGCAATTAGATTAGAAAAAGAACTCAAAGGAATCTAATTAGATAAAGAAGAGACTAAGCTACCACTCTTTGCAGATGATATGATGATATACTTGAAGAACTCTAGAGAATCAAGTAAAAAACTTCTTGAGACAATAAATAAATTTAGCAAATTTACAGGATATAAAATAAACCCACATGGCCTGGCCTCTTAATTTTATTCACATCTCTGATCATGCTTAATGGTGGACATTAAGGAGGCTCCCAACCCTTCAATCTCACTAAACTTCAGTTGTCTAATCTATAAAATGGGGATAATCATACTTTCACTCCCTACCTCATAGGAATGTTATGCAAAGAGCTCTATAAACCCCAAAGTACTATATAAATGTGAGATACTGTTAATAAATAAAATAACAAATATATAAATAGACATGTAAATGAATGAATGTATATTATGAATCTGGGTTGCAACTGCAAAAGAAAGATATTCACATATTTATATGTATGTGTATATATTCCCATGCATTTATACATGTATGCATATATACACAAATACACAGATGCATATTAAAAGATCACGTATATGGTTAGGTATATGTGTATGAATATAATATATGTGTATATGTATATGTACCTATACATATCCATGTACATAACTGCATATGTGGGCAGTTAGCACAGTGGATAGAGTGCTGAGTTGGGGGTCAGGAAGACTCATCTTTCTGAGTTCAAATCTGGCCTCAGACACTTACTAGCCATGGACTAGTCACCTTATTTTGGCCTCAGTTGCTCATCTGTAAAATAAGCTGGAGAAGTAATGGCAAACCTCTCCAGTATCTTTACAAATAAAACCCCAAATGGGGTCATGAAGAGTCATATTTTACTGAAAGGACTTAACAACAACAAAATTTTATGTATGTGCATTGCAAACATGGATATGTGTATTATGCCTTTGTGCACAGAGAAATGCACTATAAGAGTATGGATTGCTGGATCTTTTTTTTTCCAAAGCCTTTTTTTGTAGCCACAACATTATTTAGCACAGTATTTGGCACGCAGTAGACATTTAACAAATTGTGGTTGACTGTATATATTTACATATGTGAGTGGCTAGGTAGCGCAGTGAATAGAGCACTGGCTCTGGAGTCAGGTGGACCCAAGTTCAAATCCAGCCTTAGACACATAACACTTACTAGCCATGTAACCTTGGGCAAGTCACTTAAACCCAATTACCCTCCAAAAACCAAAAACCAAAACAGCAAAACAAAAATTTTAAAAAAGATATTTTCATTTATAAATTGTCTCTGTTACATAATTTAAACTCACTGAGTTCACGGCAGATTCATTTTTGTCTTTGTAAGCCCATTTCCTAACATTAAGATTTGCACATAGTAGGTTGGTTTTTGTCCTTCATTCATAAAGAGGACCAACATAAAATGGCTATGTTGGGGTCAAGTTCCAGTGTGTCCAGCTGTGGCTGATCAGACACAGATCGGAAGACTCTACTGTGAATGAGGCACAAAAAATCCCTGTGAACCTTTGGCATGGATTCTCTAAATTTGCTCATCTCCCATTTCTTTTGAGCTACTCCAACTCTGCTTTACTCATACAGCCCAGCACCTTCTCTGATATGAGCTCACCATGCTAAGCAGTCCTGTGCCAATGTCTCCCATATCACACAATCCATTCCAAAGTTTTTAAGACCTTGAGAGGGTTCTTGTGTTGTCTTTTCTGACTACCATGTAAGCACTTGCAAAGTATGAGTTCTTCATGAAATAGTATTTTTTGCAAATGCAAGTTTGGCATTTGAAAAGCCTGGCCAGCCCACTGTAATTGTGCTCCCCACAGTAATTTGACTGCTTGGCAGGTTAGATCAAGAAAGAACCTCAGTGTCTGGTACTTTATCTTGCCAGGTGAGCATTGAAATCTTCTTAAGACAATTCAAATGAAAACTATTCAATTCACAGGCATACAATAAAGAGGTCAGAACACCACACAACACAACACAGGCACTATAATAATTATATTATATTGATTATATATTATGTTATATATTACATTACATAATATCATATATTGTATCATGCTATATTATATTAATCTACATATACATATAATATATATACTAGTTGACTGACTACATACACTTACATACATCACTCTATCATATAATATAAACTCCCTGAGGATAGAGACCTTTGCGTGTATAGACACACAGATATACATATACATATATGTATGCATATGTTATCATATAAATATTATATACTCTAATAGTACATATCTGTGTTTATCTAATTCATATGCCTATTCTAAATACAATGCATGTATATGTACATATACGTGTGGGTATATATGCATGCATGTGTATGTGTATGCACACATATAGTTTAAAATTAATTTTCATCATTTGTTGCTTTCCACCATCTATTTTAGATATTATTTAAATTCATTCAGATTCCCTCCTTTAGAATGTAAGCCTCTTGAGGGCAGGATCTGTTTTATTTTTAGCCTTGTATCCATGGAACCTGGCATAGGGCCTAGTACATATCAGGAGTTGAATGAATACTTGTTGAACCGAATTGAATTGATCCTGGTCCTGCATGTGTCTCTCTCAGCTTTGTTGGCATGGACTGGGAAGGGAAAGAGGAGAGCAGATGGACTGATTGGTCACTGATTCCCAGAGACCTTGGTAATAAATGAACAGCTTCACCCAATTAACCAAACACAGACAAAGCAGCCTATCCTCAACCCACACTCCCCTCCATAGTAATTAGGAAATCTAGCCTGAGGGCATGCCAGTTTAAAGAGTTTAAAGTTCATTAAGAGAGCTTAAAGACATCCATCTATTTCAGTTTACCTTAAAGACTTCTCTCTAATCACCTTCATTACATATTGAAATTGCCCAGTAGCAATTAGAAAAAAAATGCCTCTGCCAGGGGCATTTGGCTCTGTGGGCTCTGATGTGTCATCCTGACCTACTCACTTTTCTGTTATTTACAAATTATTGAGGCCATCCCATGACGGAGGCCACCACAGTCTACAGAGTAACCCAATTCGAAGAAACTCAGATAGGAAGGGCACTTGGGGATTTTGTACTCTTTGTACTGGTCCCGATGACTTGCCAACTAAAAAATGCTTCCTCTTTGGCATTTCATATAATCACATAGCCCTTAATTGTATTTCATTTCCATCATCATCCCCAGAGAGCTGAATGTCCTTGGCCGCTAACTCCCCCCTGCCTCTGCCTACTCGGGAACATGCTCCCAGGACTCTATGCCCAGCCTAAGCCAGAATCTTTTCCTGGAGTCCCTCTTGCTCTTTGGACTTAAGAAGATGTATGAAGACATTTCATAATTGCTCCAGACTTGGCATTTCCATACGAAGACACAGTCAATAATATTCTAATGTGGGTAGTTTAGACATTTCATTAAATGGAATATTGTCGATGGAATCCAGTGTAAAACATGTTTCTATAATATTATAATGGATAATGCTTTATTTTAAATGCACGGCAATAAAAGGCTGCATGTCATGAATTTTGCAGTTGAAACAAATCAGCTCTTTATTCGTTTAGACGTCTTGTGCACCTCATAATCTGTGCCATAAACTAGTTTCTAATGAAATCTGCAAATAAAATTTCAAACTGGGAGGCTTATCAGGCAGAATGTAAATTTCCTCAGGTGCAAATACAGAGGGAGGGGGGAGTTCTCTCATTTTTCTGCTAATGATCCCAGATGCTGTGGTCTTCTTTTTTCACCAGGAACTTTGGATCTTCTGAAATATCTGGGCAGAGCTGCATCTATCAATTCTACTGACCTGGACAAGTACCACAATCTGAGTTTCTGGGGCAAGAACAGGAAAGAAACCATCAAATCAGCTTTGTAAGGTGAGTTCAGTTGCTGGTAGTGAAGTAACTTCAATTTTCAGCAATCTAAGGTCACTCTTGATAAAGCTACTGCCAGGGGAGGGAGACAGCAAGGAGCAGGTCAGGACAGGGTTAGGTGGGATGGCACTTATGTGGGATGTGGCTATAATGGGAGGAGAGAAATGCAGCTTCCTATGTTAATTTGTTATTTTTGCTAACTTCATGTCAAACTCTGTTGTTTCAACATGCCAAAAGAATTAACTGCTATCAGCACCCTCTAAATGTCAGTGCCCTAGGGCAAAGTTCTGATCACCCTGACCTAGTTACACATTGACATCGAGAGAATTATATATTAGACACTGGAGAAACTTCCCCTCAAGTTTGTGGTTCTGTGAAACAATGGTAGCCCTTTCTGCATAGTTAGATTCTCAGGATGGTTTTGCAGGGGTTTATAGTCTCAAAGTGAGAAGTAATCTTCACACGAATTCATTCTACTTAGTCAATAGGATTGAAAGTTGGAAAGAGCCTTAGAGTCCATTTAAACCAACCCTCATATTTTATAGCTATGAGCACTGAGACCCCAAAAGGCTAGGTGAGTTAGCTAATTAATGTCATACCAGTTTGAACCTCTACACTCTCACCTGAAACCAAATATTATACTCTTTCCTTTACTCAAAACTTCCCCTACTTTCCATCATGGATCTAGATCTGGTTTGACCTTTACCCACTGGAATATCTATTCCAACTCCTTTGTTTTTCAGAGAAGGAAAAAGAATAAGGCCACACAAAGTAAACTTAAGACCTGTGACTCTAAATTCATTCTGCTGAGTTAAATGCCTTTTGAAGGAAATCACTGTCAACTCAACCTGTAAAATCAGGGAGTAAGACTAAACTCTAAGGTTCAGTTCAGTGCACTGGAGCCAGCTCAAATTGAGTTGTGACTGCTGATTGTTAAATTTTCAATGTGAACATTTGCACCTGGGATATTGGCAAATTCTTCCAATCACGCCTGATTTTTCTTTAGTTTGGGTTTTTTATTTTCTATATTTAAGAAAGTATTTGACAAAGTCTTATTAATGTAAATTAAATTTAAAGGCAGATCTAGTGTACATATTTTTTGCCTTTTTTTGGGGGGGCAATTGGGGTTAAGTGACTTGCCCAAAGTCACACAGCTAGTAAGTGTTAAGTGTCTGAGTTCAGATTTGAACTAAGGTCCTCCTGACTCCAGGGATGGTGCTCTATTCACTGTACCACCTAGCCGCCCCTCTAGTGTACTTTTTTAAAGGAAGACAGTTATTAAATGTTAATCAGCATATCCCTGCCCCCATCTGTTCCAGATCCAAGATTCTCTGATCCTTTTAAGCTTCTTCTGGCACCAGGAAAGCAAACAAAAATCTTTTCCAGGCAATTCTGCAGAAATGCCTTGGGCCATTCACTTATACTCAAAAAACAATCTTACCTTGATAGGTAATACAGGATAAAATGGAGGTCTCTATAAATAAATACTATAAGAAGCGGACATTGTAATATAAGGGGATGGGAGGCATTTTGTGATATCATTTTGTAATTTGGTTTACGATGTTATCCTTCTGTGTATCATTTATTTTTTCATGGAATCATAGGAAGTGACTAACATCTGTGTGACATAATGAATAGAGTGCTGGGCTTGGAGTCAGGAAGACTTGAATTCAAATTCTGACTAAGATACTTTCTATGAGTACAATCATGGTCAAATCATATCCTTTCTCTGGGTCTCCAGGTTCCTTGTCTATAAATTGACAAGGTTGTACATGATGACCTCTAAGTTTTTATATAAACTGGATTTTCTGATCTTGAGATCCTATGAGATGATGATTGAGAGCCATGAAGAGCTCCACAGACCATCTAATTGACCTCTTTCCAGTGCCTACTAGAGTACCTCCAATCCCTAGCAGAGTAAAAATGCTAATTGAATTATGTTGGCTTGGATTCATATTACAGATGAAGGATCAGAGAGGTGATCACTGTCCCAAGGTCACATAAAAAGAAAAAGGGAGTATTAATTTTTGACTCCAAATCTAGTTCTCCATTTCGCTATAATATTCTAGCCTCCAATATAATTTCCCCTTCTTTTTCCCCTCCCCAATTCATTCCTTTGATTAAAATACACGCCTGAGCAAAATTATTCGGGTCAGGTAAAAGTTGGGCAATTGCCCCAAGGAGACCAATGGCGTGTCCACGTCTGGCAATTCTTGTGATTTAGGGTGATTATGACTGAGCTGTAATGAATGCATATTAAGGCTTTCTTTAGAGACTACAGAAGAACATTTGATTCATAAACAAATTACTCTGAGCCCGTAATGCAGGATAAAGAAATAGCAGCTAATTTAAACAGTGAATCAAGTGCTAGACAGCATGATATAGATCATGCAATTTGAAGTATAATGTAGAAAATGAAAGTAATAACTAGCCAAGCAAATACTCTTAACACTCAACCAGCTAGAGGTAGGCAGAAAAGAGCAGAACAATGGGAGGGAAACATGGTGCAATGTAATGAGTCGCAGAGAGGCAGCCAATTGAGGCCTCAGGGAGAGAGTGGAAAGGGGTTTGGGGTCAGAAGAGTTGGGTTCAAGTCCCAGCTCTGCCACTTACAAAGTACATGACTTGGGGAATTCACAACATCTCTGGGACTCAGTTTCCTCATGTGAAAAATGAAGGCATTTGACTAGATATCTTTGTGGTTCCTTTTAGCTACAGATCTATAATGTGATGACACTGATGTGAGTTTTAATTCAGCCTCTGTTATTTGTTAACTGTCTTACTTTAAGAAAATTATTCTTCCCCTCTGGGCTTCGGTCTTTTCTTTCTATGTGTTGGCAGTGGTGTTTGACAGTTGTCTTCCATGCTTGAAAAGGACCAAAGTGGAATCACTATATTGGGATCAAGCTCCTTTTCTATAAAATGAAGTTATTGGAATAAATATCAGCTAAGGTCTCTCCCAACACAAAAATCTATGATACATAAGCCTGGGTTTGAATCAAGCTCTTCCAAATATTAGTTGTATGACCTTAAATACCCAAATTAACTTGGACTATGAAGAAAGACCCTATCTACATCCAGAGAAAGAACTAATGAATAGAAGTATGGAAGTATTGTAGAATAATTTTATATACAGATGATAGATAATTGATAGATATATAGATACATAAAATTCCTATGTAATTATAATCATCTCTAGGATGGAGTGGGGGAGAAGGGAAGAAAAAAGGGGGAAAAATTTACATGATATTATGTATTTAAAAATAATAGAAAGTTGTACATAATAGATTTGTAGTCTTATGTGCAATCATTTTTTATTTTACTATGTTATAAGAATGTTTGTTTTATTCCATAAATTTAAAACAAAATAGCTGTATGATTAGATAAATGGTCCTAGATGACAGTTTACCTTTCTGCCAGAATGTAAGCTCTTTGAGGAAAAGGGCTGCTTTTTTTTCCTTTTTATTTCCAGTGCCTGCCATAGTGCTGGGCTCATAATATCTTAAAATACTTATTGATTTCTTAATTGTTTTTTTTTCATAAAAGGAATGTTTGGATGAATTGATTAGATACTCTCCTAAAATATATGAAGCGTTTTCCTGAGGGAATAGGATTTGATTTCCACTGTTCAGTCTCAGAGTACAAAAGTAGGAATGATGGACAGAAGTCACGGACAGGCAGAACTGTCCCAGAAAGGAATAGGCTTGTTTCGCTGGTATTGAGTTCCTGAAATTAGTAGTCTCCCAGTGAAATCTGGATGACTGCTTCTAGGGAAGGGTTGGAAGGGAATTTCTCCTTTGAATCAGGAGTTCCACTGGGTGATTCTAGCATCAATGAGCTCCCAAAAGGAGCTCACAATCAAATGGATGAGACAACATAAACAAGCTATTTACAGGATAAACAAGAAATAATATACATAGGTGAGACTCTAGTATTAAGAGGGACTGGTAGCTGCCAAGAAGAAACAATTTGAATACTGTGGAAACACAATCAGGATAACCCAGTATCTAGCAGCTTCTACATTAAGTGCCTGGAATATGATATTCTGGAGATCAAGGGAGCTAGGATTAAAACCAAGAATCACCTACCCAGCAAAATTGAGTATAATGTTCCAGGGGAAAATATGGTCATTTAGTAAGATGTAGAACTTTCAAACATTCTTGCTAAAAAAAACCATAACTGAAAAGAAAATTTGACACTCAAATACAAGAAGCATGAGAAGGTAAACATGGAAATGAAATCATAAGGAACTTATCAAAGTTGAACTATTTACATGCCAACGTGGAAAAACGATAATTGTTACTTATGAAACTTTTCTCAGTATGAGGATATATGAAGGGAATACAAATGTGTACACATACACACACATATATAAGTGTGTGTATGTGTACATATATATGTGCATATATATATAAATATATATATATGCACATATGTCTAACTTTCAATAAACTTTGCTTTTCTTTGGCTGAAAGGAAAAAAAAAAGAGGGATTGGTAAAGGCTTCTTGTAAATGGTGAGATTTGAGCAGATTTGAGGAAGTCAGATAAACCAGGATGGAAAGATGGGACAATCAGTGAAAATGCCAAGAACTAACAGATGGAATATTGGATTCACCGGAATGCAAGAGGTCAGTGTCACTGGTTTGAAGAAAATGTAGTGTGTATGAATGTATGTGTGTGTGTATATGTGTATACATGTGTGTATATGCATGCACATGCAAGTATTTGGGAGAGGGGTTATAAGGTGCAATAAAACAAGAAGGGTGTTAATATAGGTTATGAAGGGCTTTGAATGAGAACAAAGGATTTTATATTTAATCTGGGAGGTAATTGAGAAGCATACAGTGCAATGGATAGAGCGCAGGTCCTGGAGCCAAGAAGGTATATTTATATGCATATGTGTGCATGCATGTTCACATATACATCCATGTACATGTGTATGAATATGTGAACATATATACATATGTGTTTATAGTCATACGTGTAGGCAACTAGATGGCACAGTAGATAGAGTGCTGGACCTGGAGTCAAATCCATCTTCCTGAGTTAAAATCTGGTCTCAGATTCTTATTAGCTGTATGACCCTGGGTAAGTCACTTAAACCTGTTTACCTTGTTTTCCTCACATATAAAATGAACTATAAAAGGAAATGGTAAAGTATTCCAATATCTTTGCCAAGAAAACCCCAAATGGGATCATGAAGAGTCTGACATGATTGACAACAACTGAACAGCACCAACAACAGGGATTTACTAGAGTTTATTGAATGAGTATGTGCATGAATGTGTGGTGGAGTAACCTGAGCTTTAGCAAAATCACTTTTGTAGCCAAATGAAGGATGAACTAGAGAAAGGAGAGACTTTTAGCAGGTAGAGAAACCCTTAGATTATGAGTCATTTAGGATTTGGAATCCCTATGGTTCCTCTCCACCATTAAGTCTCCAAAACAGATCAATTACAGGTTGAAGTTTCTGGGTTGTCTCACATGCTTTTAGATATATGAACAATTAGCTGCTGTAGTTGGATTGGTCAAAGCTTAATACAAGGTACTCTCAATTGTCTCATGATAGCATGTGCCCCTATGATTGCTCCTTGTTGGATAAGGTATGCCATGGCACCAATGGCATAGGACATAAATCATGCTATGGTTATAACCAAGACAAAGAAATCTGCTGGAAAGAATGTTAGGTTCTAATCCTATTCTTGTTAGTAACTCACTCTATGGTCTTAGCCCTAGCCCTTAAGCACTGTAGTACGAGAGCAACTTTTCTGTAAAATGAGAGGGTTTGGGGCTTCCCAAATCCCTTCTATGTCCAATATTACTTTAGGAAATAGGTATCATGTCATTTGTAAACATATTGAGGGCATTAAGAAGTCTGGTGTAGTGGTTAAGGTATTGAACTGGGAGTCAGGAAGATATAGGTTCCATTGTGATTGATATACTTGGTAGCTGTGAAAGCACAGGCTATTCACTTAACTATTCTGTTTCCTCCGTATAAACAAACAAACAACACACACACACACACACACACACACACACACACCCTCTATCTTTCTATCAATCTATGTGTCTCTATCTGTCTGTCTATCTATGGTGATACACTGGATAGAATGATTGGCCTAGAATGAAGAAGGCTTGACTTCAAATTCGACCTCAGATACTTACTAATTGTGTGATTTCAGACAAATGACTGAACCCTCATTTGTAAAATGAGCTACAGAAGGAAATGGTGAATCACTCTAACATCTTTGCCCAGAAACCCCCAAATGGCACCATGGGACCGCAAAAAGTTGGACTGGAAAAAACAACTAATACACACATGCACACACATATGTATATAGGTATGTATATATGTATGTATATGTATGTACATTTATATATGTATATACATATGTGTGTAGATGTGTATACATGCACACACAAATTCCTGTGGTTAGATAAATATTTCCAATGGTATGATATATAAGATAGAATTAAAGCCAAAGCTAGAAATAGAAGTAGAGATAAAGAAAATGATACACAATTGCCCATGGATTTATTCATACAGACTCTCCTTGAACTTGTGTATATTTAGGAATATTAGAAATGCCAATGAAGTATAGACCAATGGTCCATTGAGCTCAGTGTTGTGTATATACCATTTGGTGAACTACAATCACAAGCCAGCATCCAGTGCCAAATACCATTTAACCCTAAACCATACTACTTCTTCTGCCAAACCATTCAAGCGAGATGCCAAAGCTATCCCAGAAAAAAAATGAGCCTGCCTTTTCATTGTCCCTTGAGTGAGCATTCCAACTATTTTAATTGGGCTGTCCATAAGTGGAAATGTGGAAATTTTGATCATCTCTTTTACCATATTGTTTGACTTGAATTTTTCGAGAAAATAAACCTTCCACATATCAATACTTCAGTGATATAGGAAAGGATCTATATATAATTCTCTTACCTCCATGCTTTTGCACAAGTGGCTGCCAATGCCTTTGATGTGCTTCCTTCCCACTTTGTCCTGAAAGAATCCTGCCTTCCTTTAAGACACAATTTGGATATCCTCCCCCTCCTAAACTGGGGTTTTCCTGACTTCTCATTTTTTATCATCACTTTTTCCTTTTGGAACTTACCTTCCATTAAAAAAAATACTTAGACTATGCATCTTCCCAGTATTATGTAATTCCCTTAAATATAGTCAAACCACAAATGTTTATTAAATCCCTAAAATGTGCCAGATATTGTGCTAATGAAATAACCTCTGCCCTCAAGGAGCTTATAATCTAAGAGGAAGGACATGTACACATTTGAAAGTTTGTTTTTGTTTTTTAGTCCTTGGAGATTGAACATAATAGGCGTTTTATGTTTCTTGAATTTTACATAGTAGGCACTTAATAAATGCTTGTTAATTAACTGGATTAAAGATTAGTTAGCTATATAATAAGAAGGGACCTTTTATTGCACTTGAACTTTTCAAACTGTTCTAAGTACACTATGTCAAAAATCAAAGAGGAATTCAAGGAGAGTCTAGACTCTGCCTCTAATCCTGTATGAATCTTTGGACCTCATTTACCTTAGGTGCAAATTGCAACAACTAGACCAAATACCTTGTCATTTTTTTTTTGCTGTAAATCTATGAAACAATGACCCTTATAGCAACTTGATATTAGTAAAATTGTCTAAGGAAAACTGAAGATGAAACAGATTCAGAAAATTTCCCAGGACTATATTGATAATGGGCCACTAGGAGGTGCCACAGTGGATAAAGCGCCAGGCCTAGAGTCAGAAAGATTCATCTTCTTGAGTTTAAATCTAGCTTCAGACACTCACTAGTTGTGTGACCCTGGACAAGTCACTTAATACTATTTGCATAATTTTTTTCATCTTTAAGATGAGCTGGAAAATAAAATGGCAAACTACTTCAGTTTCACAATTAAATAGTAACATGTCAATAATAAATAAATAATTTCTCAGCTAAAATTTAACTCTGATCTCTCCTCATTATACCTCTAGCACTCTTACTGCTATCCCTTTTCTTAGGAGTGAGGAGTTGATAAATATCTAATGAATGAATAAAACCCAAGTTTTTAATGCCCTCAATTCTACTCCTTCCTTGATGAGAGTTCCATAATAGAGCTGGGACAGAGGTATCTTAGAAGTCATCAAATCCAACTCATTTTACCAATGAGGAAACTGAGGCATGGAGGGGAAAAAAGACTTGCATAAGGGTAACAAGGTAGCAAATGACAGAGCCAGGATCTTTGACTGAAAATACTACAGACTTTTTTTTACTGGACTCCACTACCTCCATTGATAAATTAGGTTTGACTTAAGGGATTAGAAATATGTGAATATTATTTCACCCTTACATTCTATGATACAGACTGAGATTTAGAACAGCCATTTAACTTTAAGGATGGAGGGGCAAAGAAAATGGGTGGGATATCATTGTAGTCACTCTGTAATTCTCCATTACCCCTGTAGATAACAAGAACAATCATTGGTACAGTGGTTTTCATATATTCTACTCGTATGCTTTATTTTAACCATGCTATCCTAATGCCTAGTTCTAATCCATTCTGTCTGAACATTAACTCTGATTCCTTCATTTGGCAAGTAAATGTCTTCTGACTCAGAGCCTACCTCAAAACTGGTTTGACTCATCCCATCTTCCCCTTTTGGAACAAGGGGGAAAAAGAGTTTCTGGCAATATTATGTAAATTACCACATACCAGGAATAGTTTGCACACTTCAGAAGGGCACGCGGAAATGTTCCATCACATTTGCTAAACCTCTAAATCAAACTTTTATTATGCCAAAGAGTTCTCTCAGTAACCAGTCTAGTGATTTTTATGGGGGTTCTTTTTTTCCTGTAGGGAAAGAGAGAGGTGAAATAGAAGTCATTAGGTGTGCTGTTTTGGAGGATAAACACTTAGACTGACAAATAGCAAATACAAATAATCTTAAGCATGTGTTCTTCACTTTTGCAGTTATCAAATACAAATAAACAAAGCCCATCTTTCTTTCTCCAACACCAACTCTTCTGGAGGATAGAATGTCTTCATATGGCTAGTTTCACCTACTAAAGGAATATGGCATAGTGTATAGAATGGATAGAAGGCTGGCCTAGACCTCAGAAAGGATTTTATTCAAATTGTACATCCAATATTAATTAATTCAAATACATCATTGCATCTCCCATCTCTGTGCCTTAAAGCTTTCCTTGCCCCCAATGGACAGATGATACTTTCTCCTCCCTACCACTACCTCTTAGAATGTCTGAATTCCTCCAAAATTTAGCTTCAAAATATTGCTATCTACATGAAGCCATTCATGACACTTAAGCCTACCCTCTCCCAAATTACCTATTTTTTTCAATTTTGTGAATTTTTTTGCAAAACACACACATATACATATATATGTATGTATGTATGTATATATATGTGTGTGTATGTGTGTGTGTTTTGACATAGATTATGCGTATATGTGTATGCATGTATACACACATATGCACTTATATGTATGTGTATATACACATAATCTACCTCATTTGAAATCAAGTAAGTTTATGAGGGCAGAGACTACTCCAGTTTTTGTTTTTGTATTCCCAATACCATGCTTGGCATAGAGTAGGCACTTAATAAAGGCTTATTGATTGACTGATACCTTTATGACAATAGTCAAATCATCTCACTTTTTTCTCAGCTTTAAAATGGAGTTAATCATATTTGTACTTGACACACAGGCACTTATTATATTTGTCCTGGTTGATTGATTGATTGGTTGATTGATAGATCGATTGATTGATTGATTGATAGTACATTTTAGTAGATTAGTCACCCAACAAATATTTATTAGGCAACTACTAGGTCTAGGAGCCACACTAGAAGCTGTACATATGAAGACAAAAAAAAAGAAAAGCAAGAAGGAGAAGGAGGGAAGAAGGAAGAAAAAAGGAAAGAAGGAAGGAAGGAAGGAGGGAAGAAAGGAAGGAAG
>CM053596.1:26127487-26149950 GCA_028646575.1 Pseudocheirus occidentalis | reverse complement strand
AGAGAGAGAGAGAGAGAGAGAGAAAGAGAGAGAGAGAGAGAGAGAGAGAAAGAGAGAGAGAGAGAGAGAATGAGACAGATTTCATGTTCTGTCTTAACAGCCAAATCAAAATCTTTCCTTCACAATACAATAAACTCTGAAATAGATTGGCAGTAGACAGTGTACACTGTGAATATCCAAGAACTTTTTCATATTGATCAGTCCTCCTATGACATAAGAAATCAATATGGTATAGAGTAAAGGACTCTGGACCTGACATCATGAGACTTTGCATTCTTGAAACCTATTAGTTGTATGATTTTAGGCAAGTCACTTCAACTCTCTGAGAATCTGTTTCCTCATCTGTACCAAATGGATAGGGATACCTTACAGGCCCTACCTCTCAGGTTTGATATGAGCAAAGTATATTGGAAAGCTTAAAGGGTCATGTCAACATGAGTAACAACAGGGATAATCTACTTGATCTTCTGTTTCCTCATCTGTAAGATGGGAATAAAAATACCTCTAGCACCTAACTCACAGGGTTGTTTCCTGGGTAGAGTTAAGTTTTCTGGGTAGAGTCTGGGCTTGGAGTCAGAAGACCTGTGTCATAAGACCTCCTTCCCTTCTCAAATTATCACAAGCTTAATGAGCCTCAGTAATTCAGTCTTTTTCAGCCTCAGTTTTCCTAATTTCCCAAATAGAGAAGGAAACGGGGAAGGGAACAAAATTTAGTAAGTACCAATTATGTGCCAGGCTCTGTGCTAAGCACTTTAAAAATTATCTACTTTCACCCTTTCAACAGCCCTGATAGGAAGGAGCTACTTTGATTGCTTTTTATGTTTAATGAACTGGAGGTAGACAGAGTATGTGACTTGCCCAGTGTTACATAGCAAGCAAGTGTCTGAAGCCAAATTTGAATTCAGGTGTTCCTGATACCAGGCAGAGTACTACATCACCCAGCAGCCTTTATTTTTTATTTTTTATTTTTGGAGGGGGAATTAGGGTTAAGTGACTTGCCCAAGGTCACACAGCTAGTAAGTGTTAAGCGTCTGAGGCCGACTTTGAACTCAGGTCTTCCTGGCTCCAGGGTCGGTGCTGTATTCACTGTGCCACCCCCAGTAGAATTTATTTAAAATAATAATAATAATAATATTTCTAACATGCCTTAAGGTTTTTAAATATTTATATTCATTGTCTTATTTCATCTTCACAAAAGCCCTGTGACAGTTCCAGTTATTAAACCCATTTTATTGATGAGGAAACTGATGTGGGGGGAGGTTAACTTACTCAGGGTCACACAGCTTGTAATAAGAGATAATAGCATAAATTCAAATAGAAGGAATGGCAGGTAGATCATCAGTTAGACAGACTTCTTGACTTGGAGTTGGATGAGGTTGAATCATATCTCTGATGCTTCCTAGCTCTATGAGCTTGGATAATTTACTTGACTTTCTTCAGTCTCAGTTTCCTTCTCTGTAAAAGGGATCATAATAGAATGTATCTTGCAAGGCTCAAATGAGATAATATATGTAGAGTGCTTTGAAAGCCTTAAAAACACTGCATAAATACTAGTTATTAACATCATTTTTACACATATAAAGTACTTTGGAAACATTAAGATACATAAAGGCTGGTGATGATGCTGATGGTGATGATGTTATTTATTCCTTCTTCCTTGATGGTGGGGCCACTTTGTTCTATGCTTCAAAAAGATGATGTCTCTGGATTGGCAAAGATCAAATGAAAAAAAATGGCTGTTAAATTTCCTGGTGGATTCCCAAAGGTGGAAAATTAGGATATTTTAAATAAGCATCTGAGGGAGGCTGTTAAGTGGTCAATCCTCCCAGGAACGTGAGCAAGTTTTGAGTTTTACAAAAAGAAAAAAAAAACTTATTTGTCCTTTTCCTTCATTCCCAATGGTTCCCTTTACCCACTTATATCCATTCTTCCCAATCCCCCTTCTCCAGACACATGCTGAATAATTAGTTGTAGCAAGGAATCTGAAGGGCTTAGGGAAAGGATATTAGCAGGCATACATATGCAGTATTGTAATATGGAAACAAAAACATTCATTGACCACATTCCTAACAGGGCCAAAAACATTCTAAGGTCAAAGGATATTAAGAATACTAAGCCTTATGGGAATTATCTTCATTAGCCCCCACCTCCACCCCCCTTTATTATCTATAAACATAATCTAAACATTGTAGAAAGCACCTGGTTAGCCAGGTTTTATCTTTAAAGTCAGTGATATAAAAGGTGGGAAATTTCCCATTTCCACATACGTACTAATATACATATATTTTATCTATTTGTATATTGATGTTAGAAAGTACAAATGTGACTGATTTGTATGTTCTTTTTTCAGACAATTTTTTCATTAATAAAAATTTTGGAATTATTATTTTCTCTTTGAACTTTTTCAAAGTAAGACCTCAACTTTGTAAATATATTTCCTTCTTTCTTTCTCCCTTTCCTTTTATCTTTCACTTTTTTCTTTTTGTCTCTCCCTTTCTCCTTCCTTCCTTCCTTCCTTCCTTCCTTCCTTCCTTCCTTCCTTCCTTCCTTCCTTCCTTCCTTCCACCTCATTTGCTTTTACAAAGAATGTGACTAAGAAGGAGCCACTGAGGTTTTACCAAAGTGCATTAAAATTTAGAAGGTACTTTAGATAAATAGGAAGACCGGAGGGGAGGATGAACTTTGGATATGGGGATAAGGGCATTGTTCTTATTGGGGTCTAGTTAATCTTAGGGGTTATCAGAGGAATAGTGACAAAGTGTGCAGTAAGTAGTGGCTTGTAATCCCTTTTTCCCTCCCTCTTCTTTCTTTGTTTCTTTGTTTCTTTCTCTCTCTTTCTTTCTTTCTTTCTTTCTTTCTTTCTTTCTTTCTTTCTTTCTTTCTTTCTTTCTTTCTTTCTTTCTTAACATGAATTAAATCTTCCCAAGGGTGTCTCTTTCTTCTATTTTCCCACCAAGTAGATTAACCTCATTCTTGCTCTTTCCCCAATTATTCTCCTCTGAAGTGATAATCTCACTGCTACCTCTTCTGTCCTCCATGCTGGAAATGCTGAATGGGAGGGGATCTGATGATGAGAATAAGGGAAGCCCTACTCTGATGAAACTGATAGCCTATAGCCCATAATCCTAACCAATTTCCCTTTCTTCCTCTCAAATTAATGGGTGTAAAATTACTTCATTTATCCTCAAAGTGAGAGGCAGGGGGGCATAATGGGTAGAAGTTTTGCTTAACAACCAGAATAATTAAGACTTAAGCCTTGTCTCTGATATACACTGGTCATATGATCTTGGGTGGGTAATTACACTTTTTTGGACTCTAGGGAACCCTTAAATACTCTAAGTTGTGGAGGAGATGACCTATCTTAGAAGAGGGAATTTCCAAATTTCGGTGTTCCCTACAGGAGTCTATGGTCCTTTAGCTATATTCTACTTTCAGAAACGTAGTTTATAATAATGCATGTTTGTTTTTTTGAGGGGTTCTTAGTTTTGTGTGTGTGTGTGTGTGTGTGTGTCCGTGTGTATGTGTGTGTGTGTGTGTGTGTGGGTGTATTGCTTTTCCGCTGGCCTGTGTCACCAAAATAATGCTTGCATGCACATGTACATACACAGACACTCACAAAAACACATTCAGAATACACACACACACACACAGATACACACCCAGCTTCTTCATAGAAAATGTATCTTTTTTTTCTGTAATACGTACTTTATTTCCACTTCATGCATTAAGGTTTAATGTAGGGCTTGAGGACCCAAAATAAGTTGTCTCCTTCTGCTTTAGTGGAGGAAGAGAGTAAAGAAAAAATAAGATTCATTATTGTGTAAAGGAAAAAGAAGCGTGAAAATATTCTAAAGATTTAAAACATCCAAATGACCAAAGTGAAATTGACCTGATAGAAGATAGCAATTTATTAAGGCAATAACCTGTGTTCTAGAATGTTGGATCCTTCGTAGGTGCTCTCATCAATAATTCCCATTTTAAATCCAGCACTTAAGATTATTTACATAAGACCTCCTAATAACCACACCAAGAGAGCTACCGTCCCTCATGGGGTCAGTAACCCAGGGTTTAAAATCTCCTTTAATATGCATTTCCCAAGAAGATTACAAAAAAGATCTCCATGGTCAATAAATCACATTCTGAAAAGCTGCTACATATGCATTTCTGCAATAGGCGTTTTTATAAATGTCCATAAATACATATTTATGAGACACAGATAATGTCCTCTCTTGTTCTCCACTCCAAAGAAGTAGTTACTTGTGGGGGGTGAGGAGAACATGTTAAGAAATTTCTTCTCATTCAATTTAGGGCATGCAGCCTGAACTGAAAGACTGACTGAGTTTGGGGAGTGGGAGATAAGGGTGGTTATATTAGGACAAATCCAGAACATAACTAAAGTTCAACACCTAGTGATAAAGCCCAGGCCACAGAAATATACCAACAACACTAGAAGTCTTTATGTGTGAAGGCCTGATAGAGTTTACTAAGGAGTTATCAGGCAGGGTTAGCTAAAGTAGGAAGCTACCACATGTCCAACTAACCCTTCTTTGCTCCCCTTTCCAACAACCATAGACCAGATGAACTTACAGCCCAATAGTCTAGTGTTCCTTCCTCACTTCCCTTAGAAGTATTTGGAGGTCTACATATGGTACTTGTTGTAGAGGGATAATTGGTTTTAGGGCCCTAGTGGAGTGTTCTTAAGCCATGAGGGCATTATGGTGTTCAGATAGTCCCACTGGCCTTCCCCTTCTGACCAAAAATGACTAATATGAATCTGCCATGGGTGGGGGCTGGGATGTAGGGAAAAGTAATAGGGGAGAAGCCTGGCTGTGTGGTAATGATTCATCTGGGAATAAAGGAGACAACTTCAGCCTCTGGGGCCCATCAATCTGACAATTTCCCCAGCACTAAATTTACTTTTAGAGCAAGGCAAATATTTTAACATTCTCTTAAATATATATTTTTAAAGACCTGACTTTAATACCTAAAGGCCCAGGAAATCCAATGCTTGGGCTGAAATTCTTTTTGCAAGCAGGTCTAAGGCAGTGCAAATGACATGAATTATACTCCCCATTACCTCAAGATACACTGCTCAGAGCTGGCATAAAATCGCCCATTTCCTGTGGTGATATAAGGGGCCTCATTCTTGACTCTAGGTGGATGTCAGAAACTATTATTTCTTGCCTGACACATCGGTCATTTTAATCACTCCTTGCCTCCATATCTGGGCCATGCCCCACTCGGCTCAGACTGTATTTCTGACTTAGTCTTGGACATTTCCACTGGTTGAGTTCATCATGAGGACTCACATGGGTTTGAGGAATGGGGGTCCATCCCGGTAGGCCGTGAGAGAAAAATGGAGGGAAACTTTAGAAGTATTCATCATAAATAATGGGAGAAGAAAGCAACTTTAAAGGCTTGGAAGTCCAAATTGAGAAAGCAAGGTATATAAATTCGGAGAATCTTATACATGCAAGAAATCCAGTCTGGTTCAAATCTGTTCAGCACGCATGTATTAAGTACCCACTGGGTGGCATTGTGTTTGGGGATAGATATAAAAGAGAAAGAGAATCCCTATCCTCAAGGAACTTATTCTAATTGTTGCTGTTGAGTATTTTCAGTCTTGGATGACTCTCCATCACCTCATTTGGGTGATCCTTGAGTGGTTTGGCATTTTCTTCTCTAGATCAGTTTACAGATCAGGAAACTGAGTCAAACAGGGTGAAGTGACTTGCCCAGAATCTCACAGCTAGTGTTTGAGGTCAGGTTTGAACTCAGGTCCTCCTGACTCCAGGGCTAAAGCAATATCCACTGAACCACCTATCTGCCGCTTATATTTGGATGGGTAAAGGAAATATAAAAACAAGCTGAATATGGAAGTGGGAAACCAAGGTGACTTAGTGGGGGCATAGGAGAGGAAGTACATAATAACGACTGAAGAGAAATGAGACTTGGCTAGCTTCAGCAACATCCTGAAATAGATTTTCTTGGAGGAACCATCCAATCAGGGTGAGAGTATACATGGGTGCAGGACACTTCTAATCTGTGAATCCCTTTAATGGAATTAGGAGATCAGTTTTAAACAGTGGTTCTATCCTTTATAAGCTATGTGCCCTTGGGCAAATGAGTTCACCTGTCTAGGTCTCAGTCTTCATACATGACAAGGTTGGATTAAGTGTTCTCTAAGGTTTCTTCCAGGGATTCTCTTCTGTGAAGATGGAATGGCCTGTCAGGTACTTGTCTAAGTTTATCTTTTTTTTTTTAATTATACTGAAAAGATAAAAGCAATATCTGAGACACACACATAATGACACTGAAATGAATGACAAGAGACAGAGGTGGAGTAGGATGAAGAAGAAAATGAATCAAAATCCAGGTAACAGAAGTGAAATGACTCATTGGAAAAGATTTTTGTTATTTTGGCCCACTCCTCTGACAAACCACCCTTTTCTATTCTGTGCCCCATAGGCTCATGCCTTGTTGGTACTTCTTTCTTTAGTTTAACCTCCAACCCAATCAGCTAGCAATATTTGTAACAATAATCCAAATAATAATGATAATAAGGACAAAAACAATAGAGTGGGCAGTTATTTAGTACATCGATAGGTAACATAGTAGAGTATATAGGGAAAAGAACTGTCATTTCCTTGGTAGATCGAGGGAATGCTCAAGTGAGGAAAATTCCTCCATTAGTGAAGGTCAGTATTTTTGTTTCAGCTTGGTTCTTGGAAAGTATTCTAGAGTACAAAGAAATCAAGAGACTTGCCCTTGGTCATACTGGTAGTATATGATAGAGGAAGTGCTTGAACCCAGGTCTTTCTAGTTTCAAGGACAGTTACCTCCCATTCTATCTGAGAACAAAGAGGCACATTTTTAGTGCAGAACACATGTATTCAAATCTTATCCCAAAATTCTTACTATATAACTCTGGGAAGATCAGCTAATGAATAAGGAATATTGTAACATTGGGTCATAATTGGTCCTCTTTGAGAATGAAGGCTGAACAGCAATCTGTGAGTAACAGTAGCTACCCCACTGGGGACCCAATTGACTAGTTCCAGATTGGTCAGTGCTGCTATTTCCTTCCTTCCTTCTTTCCTTCCTTCCTTCCTGCCTTGCTTCCTTCCTTCCTTCCTTCCTTCCTTCCTTCCTTCCTTCCTTCCTTCCTTCCTTCCTTCCTTCCTTCCTGCCTTCCTGCCTTCCTGCCTTCCTGCCTTCCTCCCTCCTTTCTTTCTTTCTTTCTTTCTTTCTTTCTTTCTTTCTTTCTTTCTTTCTTTCTTTCTTTCTTTCTTTCTTTCTTTCTTTCTTTCTTTCTTTCTTTCTTTCTCTCCTCCTTCTGTCCAACCATCCACATAGGGAGTCATATTTCTTACATACGGGTGCTCAGTACAAAGGAATATAAATTGTGATTCCTTATACTTTGCAAAATATCTTTGGGTTTGGGGGCTAGATTGTTTTTCTTCCCTACTTATTTATTCCATCATTGCTGTTTTTAATTAAAAAAAACAGGGACAATTAACCTGTTTCTCTCATGTAGTTTTCATTTATGATTTCTTGAAATCAAGCTTTGAAAAACCAGGCTTTCATAAAGCCTATTGGGATTCAAATGAAGCTATTTGACTATGTCTTTAAACCCAAATCACTATGGCTCTCACTGGTTGGCTATTAATAGATCCTGGCCAAACCTCCCTTGCTCATGGTTTGAGTTTTGATGGCTTAGAGTGAGTGTAAACAATTGTTTCTGCTCTGGCCAGAAACAGAGTTCTTTTTTCTTCCCAAAATGATTCTTTTGAGGAGGCAAACGAGGCTATCTTCTGCCTTAAATCTTATCTAACCTTTAATCACTAAATAGCTATTGACAGACAAACTGAGATGAGGGAAAGACCTTAGCTTTTAGGCCAATATCTCCCACTTCATGGGTGCCACCCCCAATCATCCTGCCCTATGTTTTTGCCACTGAACTCTGAATGAGTCTGGTAGAGAGAGTGAGGATATGACTTTGTACAACCCTGTCTCACTTAAATCCAGTTCACTTGCAAGTTAAGAATGCTTCCTATTGAGGTCATTGGTCCTTTTCAGAAATGGATAGACAACACCAATAATCTTATTGGAGGCTCATAGCAATCGTATGAGGCACATACTTTTACATTTATTTAAATATTTTTTTTAACAAAATTTTGTTTGTTCTAGGCCTCTTACTTCTTTGATTAAGGAAAAGCCTTCAACCAACAAAGAAGGTTAGCAACTCTTCTGCAACTGAAAGTCTTACAAAGCTGCGGGAGGTTGACTTTGGAGAGCTATCTATCATAGTTGAAGAGAAACTAAGGAGAAAAAGATTCTTCTGAACCTTTGGCTGCTATACTGAGAAACTGAATTGTAAGACTGTGCTTCAGAAGTGAAGAGTTACTAGTAGAAAATGAAAGTTATGATATTTCTTATTTTAAAAAGTTATTGAAGTCTTTGCTTTATAACTTATGACATAATAAGTTATGTAGCCAATAAGTTGGATGTTGATTTAAAATTAGAGGATTTGGGAGTTTTTAATATATAGAAAGATATGAGGAAATGCTTTTGGGAAAATAAAACTCTCTCATATATTAATTAAGCACTATTGAATAACCTAGTATAGAAACTTGGTTTTAATAGTAGGGATGGAACCCAGGTTTTTCTGAACCTTTGGCTAGCATTTTATCAAATATACTACCTTGTCTCTTGAGGTAGATACATTAGATGTCCTTATATCCATATTCCAGAAGAATAAATTGGACTATGTGACTTCCAAGATCCCTTCGAGATCTACATGTATAATCCTATGATCAATTGACTTACTAACTGTATGATTGTAGATAAGCCATTTGGCTTACATGAACTTCAGTGTCCTCAGGTTAAATAACATCAGGTCACATAGCTAGTAAGTATAGGAAGTGGAAATGAAACCCAGTTATTCCTAAGGCCATGACGTTGCCATTACAAAACATGATCTCTTTGTTTCTGTGGAAGACTATTCCCTCCTGTGATATATCTGGCCATAACTCTCAGTGTTGTGTAATCTTCCTAGCTAATTCCCAAGAAAGTTTCTTACTGTTTCCTCATGTAGTTTCTTTGGATTTGTGTAATAGTAATACAATTCAACAAGGCATATAAGGGAAAGGGTTTTGTTTTTCTTTTAAGGAAGATACATGCAAGATAAAGTCTTATTGTATTGGACTGCCAATTTCAGCATCCATCTCCTCAATACTCTTAATCGCTTGAGAGAAGCAGAAACAAGCAAAGAAGTGGGGGGAAGAAGCCTTCCCTCCATGGATGGGTGGACTCACAGAAAATGACTTTCATATGTAGTTCTTTCCCCCTTTTTTCCTTTGGGATTCTCTCTCTCTCTCTCTCTCTCTCTCTCTCTTTCCCCCCTCTTTCTCTCTCTCTCTCAATTTCTCTCTCTCTCTCTCTCTCTCTCTCTCTCAGTCACAAACACCACTTCCAAGCTCCCCTAGGTTGGTGGTCCCACCCCCTAAGCTCTGAGAGCCTGGAGTGGGAAGTTATTAGGTCCAAGAAAGGTCTATTCACTGAATAGGAATTACCTCACTCTAAGTGAGCCCCTGAAAAGGCCTTAGCCTTAAAGGGTCAGGGTTTCCTATTGCATCCTGGGCCATCTCTGGACATCCTGATGAACATCTGGTCACTAGACCCAGATGGAAATGGAGGAAAATGTTAGGCTGGTGACCTTGCCTAGTTCTCCCTCACTCAAATCCAAGTTAACTGCAAGTCGTGGCATCATTTCCTTGATGCCATGGTCCTTTCTGAGAATGTAGGACACACATAGTCATTTGAGAAACTCAACAACTAATATAGACTCTGATTTCCATCAAAGGTAACTACATCACCTCTGCAATTATTTACTCTGAGCTGTAGCTTGGTTTTCAATTCAAATATGAATATTGAAAGTGTTGTTCTCCTTAAGTTATCTTCAGAAAGGTTTTCTTCTCCTTATTTCATGTCATCATGTAATTTGTATTCAATAAATCTGAGAATCAGAAAGAAACTCAATGACCACCTAGTCCAGTCCATTTTTCAAAAAAGAGGTCCTTCTATAATACATCTGACAAGTGGACATTTAGGCCATATAGAAAACATCTAGACCACTGGTTCTCAACCTTCCCAGGGCTGTGACCCTTTAATACTCATATGTGGGTGAATCTGCATGTGGGTGGACCCTCCTGGAGATAGATAGAGGGGCTGTGTCTTGGTTCTTAAGACCATCGGAAATATGTGCTTTCTGATGGTCTTAGGTGACCCATGTGAAAGGGTAATTTGACCCCAAAGGATTCACCACTCACAGGTTGAGAACCACTGCTCTAGACAGAAAGAACTTAGCATTTCCAGAAGCAGCCAGTTCATTTGGGGGCAGTGCTAATTCTTAAGAAAGTTCTTCTTGACTTTGAGGCTAAATTTGCCTCATTAAAAGAATTACTCATCATTCCTAATTCTGCTTTCTGGGGTCAAACAGAACAACATTATTTATTATAATTATTAGTCTTAGAAGGAGTAGGAGTGGTAACAATAGCACAAATAGTTGTTAGCATTTCACACTTAAATATTTGCAAAGTGCTTTACAGATTTTTTCTCATTTTATCCTCACAAGAACTTTCTCTGGTAGATTCTATTATTTCCCTCATTGTACAGGTGAGGCAGACGAGTAAAGTAACTTGCTCAGTCACACAACTAGTAAATATGTGTGGCCAGATTTGAACTCAGGTCTTTGTGATTCTAAGTCCAACACTCTGCCACCTGGCTGTCATTCTAAAATCACCTTCCATGTTATAGCTTCAAGAGTCCTAAGTCTCTCTTCTCTTGGCTAAAAAATTCTCCTCCCTTCTTTGCTTATTCACATTGCAAGAGCTTGAGGTCTTACACTGACTTATTTGGCTCCATTTGTATATTACCTTCTCCAGAGGTGATATCCAGAGTTTCAGTCAATTTAATGCTGTTCAAGTCAGTTCTATCAATTCATCAAGCATTTGTTAAACACCTACTGTATGGCAGAAATGGTGGGATAAAAAAGTCCTCTATTCCAAGGACCTCACACTGGATGAAAAGAACAGGTACATGCATAATTTAATATAACCAATCAATGAATTAATTGACAAGCCTTTATCAAATAAATACTGTGTGAGGCATCATGCTGTTGGTTTGATGCAAATGATATGTGATACAAAGCAAAAGGAAAAATCAAAACCAATAAACAATACTAGTCTTTGAGAAGTTTATATTGTAACAGAGGAGAAAACATACACAAAACTAGGTAAACAAATATAAAACTAGGTGCCTACAAGATGAACAGAGTAGGCAGAAGGTTGTCTCTGATAGGAAGGCATTAGACGCCTAGGGTCAGAGTCAAGGAATTCTGCAAAAGATGGGTCTTGAGGCAAATCTTAAAAGGAAGCCAGGAATTCTAACAACAATAAAAACATGGAACATTCTAGACATCAGCATAACCAACACACACACACACACACACACATACACACACACACACTCAAATGCCCATAGCATAGTATAGTTTGGCTATACTACAGAAGGGATCAAGGGGAATAATGTACAAGAAGATTGAAAAGATGGAACAGGGCTAGGATGTGAAGAGGTTGAAATGCGAAACAGAAGATCTTATTTTTGTTTTTTGTTTTTTTTATTTTGGAGGCAAAAGGGAGCCACTAGATTTCATTGAGGAGGGAGTGATATAGTCAGACTTGTGCTACAGAAAAGCCGTTTGACAGTTGTGTAGGGGATTGATTGGAGTGGGGGGAGACTTGAGGCAGGGAGATCACCATTAAAGCCATCACAAAAGTCCAAGGGAGTGGTAATGAAAAACTAAACTAGGATTTTGGTTGGGTGAGTGGAGAAAAGAGGCTATGTGTACGAGATGCTATAGTGATAGGAGCTATAAGATTTGGCAATCAATGGGACACAAAAATGTACAAAATAAATCTAAAGTAATTTGAGGCAGGACAGAAGTTTAGTCTTGAAGGAAGTTAGAGGTTCTTTAAGGTTGCAGTGAGGAGAGAATGTATTTCAGTGCAATGGGAGTTTGCCTGGGCAAAGGTACAAATATCAAAGATGGAATATTCTCAACAAGTGAAGTCAGAAAACATTGATTAAGTGGTCAAGATACAGTGCTACATGCCAGGAATACAAATACAAGCATAAAGTCAATCTTTCATCTCAAGAAGCTTATATTCTAATGTATGGGAGAATGTCACCAGATGGTGGCCTTATAAAGTCTGGGGCTATATCCGGGAGAGTCAGAAGCACAGCCTGGAGTGGAATGAAGAGATCATCAACCTCTTCATCAGGCCTCCTCCTCAAAATAAAGGTTTTAAGTTGTAACAGCCAAAAGGAGGAAACTGAAAGTATTGAGGGTACTTCTGACACATGAAGTCTGGGGATGGATTTAGGTCCCAAAGTGAAGAGACTTCTGGGACATTGTAGAGAAAGTCTGGGAGAGTCAAGTGGGTAACCTGGAGAGGAAAGAAACATGTGACAACAAGAGAGTTAAAATGCCAAAAACCTTTGCTTAGAATAGTAGGGAGCCTATGAAGCTTCTTGAGAAGGGCCAGGGATATCCATTTGTATTTAGGTGGTAAGAAATCAATATGTAGGGAATTCTTAGAAAGAGCTAGGCAGGAATAAACATCATCAGGGATCATTTCAAAATATTCTTCCTTAACATCATTAATAATATCACAAATTAGATAAAGAATGGTATTAAGTCTTCAAGAAAATTGAAATACCTTTGAGATATGATAGTTGGTTAGATTATGAAAAAAGAAACAAAGCATAATCAAGTTGATTTCTTCTGAGCATTAAAGGAATGGGAATAAAATTTGAGAGGGATACATGGGACCAACTAGTTTTAAGAAGAAAAGAGATTCCGCAGATGATAAATCATGAAAGGATATGGAATGGTAGTTTTCAGAGGAAAAAATTAAAGCTGTCTATAGTAATAGGAAGAAATTCTCTAACTCACTATTAATCACATAAACTAAAATCAAAACAATTTGTAGGTACCATATCACACCTATTAGATTGACTAAAATGACCAAACAGGAAAATTGTAAATGCTGGAAAAGATGTGGGAAAATGGGAACACTAACGTTTTGTTGGTGGAATTGTGAACTGGTCCAACCATTCTGGAGAGCAATCTGGAACTATGCCCAAAGGGCTATAAAAATATGCACACCCTTTGACCCAGTGACTTCTAGGTCTCTATCCTGAAGAGAATAAGAAAATGGAAAAAAGACCCACATGTACAAAAGTAATTATAGAAGCTCTTTTTGGAGTGTCAAATAATTGGAAATTGAGAGGTGTCCATTAATTGGGTGATGGCTGAACAAGTTGTGGCATATGAATGTAATAGGATACTATTGTGCTATAAGAAATGATAAGCAGATAAACTTCAGAAAAACCTGGAAAGGCTGATATGAACTGATGCTGAGTGAAGCATGAAGAACCAGAAGAATATTGTACACATTGACAGCCACATTTCTCCATGACTGTCCTCGATAGACTTGGCTCTTCTCAGCAATGTAAGGATCTAAGAGAACTCCAAAAGACTCATGATGGAAAATGCTACCTATATCCAGAGAAAGAACTTTAGAGTCTAAATGCAGATGGAAGCAAATAGTTTTGTTTGTTTATTTGAGGGGGGAAAGCAAAGCAATTGGGGTTAAGTCACTTGCCCAAGGTCGTACAAATATCTTAAATGTCAAATGTCTGCATCTGAATTTGAACTCAGGTCCTTCTTGACTCCAGGGTCTGTGCTCCATTCACTGTACCACCTAGCTGCCCCTTTCCTTTTCTTTTGTTGTTTTGTTTTATTTCTTTTTTCTTATGCTTCCTCTTATTAGATTTGATCCTTCTTTATGACTAATATGAGAATATGTGCAATATGAATCTACAAATAGAGCCTGTATCAGATTTCATACTGTCTTGGGAAGGCATGGAGGAGAGGGTGGAGGAGAATATTCAAAACTCAATATATTATGGAAGTGAATGTGAAAAATAAAAGCAAATTAATTAATTATTTTTTTAAAAGGAAGAAGAAAGGACTGCAAAGTAATTATTGACTGTTGGACATTTTCCTAGAATCACAGAATTTTAGAGATGAAACCTACTTTAGAGACCATCTAGACCAATATTCAGCCCTTGAAATTAATCAATAAATGCAGAAGGAACCACAAAAATGAGAAACTTTGACCAAGGTAACATAGTGACTTGATGGGATTAAGAGAAGACAGATCTAGGTGGATTTTAGAAACTGTGGTGAAGAGGCAGAGTAGAGAGCTAATTTAAATCACCACAAAGAAAAATTAAGTCACTGATAATAGAAGAGGCTATAAAAGAAGATTAGGAAGCATGGATTTGGGGAGCTACCCCTATTACATTTTTACTATATGTCTGAAAGTTGTACCTTGTGGGTATATTTCTTACATATGTGTTCATCTAAATACATATAGACATTTACAAATACAAGTTAAGAGACAGGGAAGTAAACAAAAGTATATGGAAAGAGCATAGATTTCTGAATTGTGCCCCTCATACATATTTACCTTTCCAATGAGTCTGCAGACAGAGGAAAATCTCTTATGTAGAGCACCAATTCTTTATTGGTGTAACTTCAGATTATTGAAGGAGATATTCGTTTCCAAGCCCCTCATATCCTACTGTTTTGAGAACAGGTCTGTGGTACATAAGCCTCTTCACTGTCTGCCCCCAGCCTTCTTTTCTGTCATGCGTAATGAGTATTATGTAATACTCCCCTTCTCATACTTTCACTTACAGAAAGGCAGGCCGGGCCCACGAACACATTATTTTAATGTCTGGAATGTATATCCTTCTCACCTTGGACTCAGAATCCTTGACTTTTTTCAAGACTTAGCTCATGTGTCACTTCTTGAATGACCAGTAACTGGGACTATTTTAAAAGGAGGAATTTAAATAAGTGACCCATGAGGAACTGTTTGTGTTTTACTTTCCGTGATTTTAATTTATATAACGCATCATTCCTGATTCCCCCAAATTTTCATTGTTGTCTCTAATAAAAGTATCACACATTAACTTATCTCTTTTTAATTCTCCTACAGAATGTAAGCTCCTTGAGGACAAGAGCTGGTTCTCTTCAGGTCTTTGTATAGCTTGGTTGAACCAGAGTGCTTTCCATCTAGTAC
Organism: Pseudocheirus occidentalis; assembly: GCA_028646575.1. NCBI lineage: Eukaryota > Metazoa > Chordata > Mammalia > Diprotodontia > Pseudocheiridae > Pseudocheirus > Pseudocheirus occidentalis. Next base: position 26,134,732 of record CM053596.1, on the reverse strand, counting down.
AGCAGTTCTCAACCTGTGGGTTGCACCCCCTTTGGGGTGGAACGACCCTTTCACAGGGGTTGCCTAAGACCATCAGAAAACACATTTCCTGATGGTCTTAGGAACTGAGACACGGCTCCTCTATATGTCTCTGTCTCCAGGTAGGTCCGCCCAAATGCAGATACGCCCACATATGAATATTAAAGGGTTGCAGCATTAGGAAGGTTGAGAACCACTGATCTATAGGTGCTGTTTGGGCTGAGAAGCAAAAAAGCCATTGAATCTTCTCAAACTTGCTACCCAAATAGAGCATGCTTTTCTTCCTTGGATCCTGTGGGGCCAGCGATGACAAGACACATGCCAGTACATAGGCAGTTTCTCTTATCTCAATGGCCATATTCTCCTTTAGCCACACACCAATAAAGGATGAACATTCAGCATCGCCTATATCCATGGCTCCGTAAAGCACTGCTCTGTCACACTTTGGAACTGGGGGAGGCATTCTGAGTGCAATTAAGAGGAGGATTTTTGTCTAAAGGTGAAATTGTCAGGCAGGCTCGCAGTTTCAATAATAGGAACAATGCAAAACTACTTCCAAGTGTTCCATGTTTCTATTCATCTGGAAAGCCACAGTCAACTCAGCTGTGAGCTCTGTTCACCCCCCACCCATTCTCAGCAATGGAAAATGAAACTCAAGCAGTATCCCTTATAATGTTATTGCTGCAGCCTAGCTGGAGCAATTGGGGTGTTTGATGTGAAGTTGAAATACATAAAGAGATAAATGGTTTAATTTGAATCAATATTAATTTGGGACAATTCACTTTTAACTTGCCTTTCACAGAAAATACAATTATTCTGCTCAGACATGAACCAAAAATGTGCTCTTGTTCAGAAGCCTGGGAGCAAAATTGACAGAAGTGGTTCTGGGGCTGAAACACAGTTTTTATTGTTGCAGCTTTGATCAGGCCCAATGCACTAGATGATTAATGAGGAGCAAAGTCTCTAGATGACTGGAAGAGTTCCTCTCTGCTACCTATCCACCAAAAGAGAAGATGAGGAAAGGCCATGGAAAGCATTATGGATTGGGAGTCATAGGATTATAAGTCTAGAGTCCGAAGATGCCCCAGAGGCCATCTGGTCCAATTCATCTTCCCTAACATTTTATTTGAGGGGGACTCAAGCCCAAATAATTAGGTGACCTGTGTCAGATCACAGAGGCAGTATCAGAGTTAACATTTGAACCCTAGTTGTCTGTCTCCAGAGCCCTTAGTTTTAGATCCTGCCCTTGACTCTCACAAGTTTAACCTTCAACAAGTCGTTTAGACCTGAAAGAACATCAGGTTTCTCCCCTATAAAATGGAAGTACTAATACCTGCAATCATTGTTCTGGTCATGTTTGGCTCTTTGTGACCCCATTTGGAAATTTCTTGACAAAGATACTGGAGTAGATTGCCATTACTTTCTTTAGCTCATTTTACAAATGAACTGAGGCAAACACAATTATGTGACATTCCCAGGGTAATACAGTTAATAAATGTCAGAGGCTGGATTTGAGCTCATGAAGAAGAGTTTTCATGATTCTAAGTGCAGTGTTCTATCTGCTGTTCCACCTAGGTGCCCCAATTGTCTGTAATATATACCTTAATAGGTTATTGTGAGGATTAATCAATTGGTATTTATTAAACACTTACCCTTTGCCACTGTCTTTAATGAGCACTGAAAATACAAGTCAAAAGCTAAACTATCCCTGTTCTCAAGGTACTTAACAGGAGGAAACAGTGTGTGTGTGTGTGTGTGTGTGTGTGTGTGTGTGTGTGTGTGAATGCACATGCACAAGCTATGACTAAATACAAAATATATCCAGAAAGGCCATGGATATAAAGAGATGATGACACAATAGATAGAGTGTTGGGCCTGGATTCAAGAAGACTTGAATTCAAATCCAGCTCAGACACTTAATAATTGTATTGGACAAGTTTTTCACCTTTGTCTGTTTCAGTTTACTCAAATACATCATGGAGATAATAATATCTCCTACCTTACAGGGTTTTGAAGATCAATTAAAATCATATTTATTAAGTACAAGATAGATGCTTAATTAATCCATTATTCTCTTTACCTTTGCCCTATTACAAGTGCTGTAAGTATTTAAGCACTCATAAATGTCAGCTAATTATTACTGTCATGCCTGTGAACATAGGGTCATAGATTTAAGGTTGGGAAAGATGTCAGTAACAATCTAGTTCGTACCTCCCTCCCTCCATCACTGTAGAGATGAGGAAATTGCATCCTAAATAGGATATGAGACTTGTGCAAAGTTACACAGGGTGTCAACAACAGGATTTGAATCCAGGTCTTTTGGCTCCAAAGCCAGCCTTTCTGTCCTAGTAAAATGATGTCATTTGGCAATTTGGAGTCAGGCAATACATATCCTCTACTAACTGTTGCATACATCTCTGTTTAGACTACACTCAAGATAAATCTCTATCTCCCAACTTTCCCCCACATTGTTGCTCCCCATCCCCATGAAGAACTTTGGCTAAGCAGCAAAGGACCATAGAACTTTGAGCTGGTGGGGAGAGAGCCACAGGACATCTGAGATGTGAGAAACATTAGAGGCCATCTAATCTGAGTGATGTTGGGAATATCACTCCCTTCATGGCAAGTGGCCTCTGGGTTTCACTTGGAAACCTCCAGGAAGGGAAAATTGACCATCTCTTGAAACAGCTCATTCCACTTCACTACACCTCTAATTCCTTTGAAGCTTTTTTTTCTCTTTTCTTTCTACTTTGCCTAACTCTGTCTCTTTTAAACTTTCTCCCATTGCTGCTAGTTCTCCTTCATGGGGAAGAGTAGAATAAGACCAATTCCTCTTTCTCCTAACATCCCTCCACATACTTGAAAATGCTGAACTGGTTCTCAGGAGTCAGCTTTTCTATGGCCTCAACTGCCCCATCTCCTCCAACTTTGTGCTCATGCAATGTCTGCTCTAAGTCCTACCCTCTGAGAGCAAGTAAAACAAAACCCCTTCCCCACCGAGGCTCTTCAAACACTTTTGGTATGATATCTCCAAAAAATCTTTTCTTCAGAAGTCATTAAATCATCATCATCATTATCATCATCATCATCATCATCATCATTATCATCATCATCATCATCATCACCATCATCATTGTCATCCCCATCACCATCATCCCCATCATCATCATCATCACCAACACTATTATCATCATCACCATCATCATCATCATCATCATCATCACCAACACAATCATCACCACCACCATCATCATCACAACTAGAATTTATATATTGCTTTAAATTTGCACAACACTTTATAGACGTTCTCTTATTTGAAACTCACGACCACCCTATGAAGTAGATGTTACTATTATCCTGATTTTACAGATGGGAAAACTGAGACTGAGGGAGGTTAAATGACTTGTCTATGGTCACACACCTAAATAAAGAGAAATCTGTATTAAGGTCTTCATGATTCTCAATAGAGTTGCCTATCTACTATTCTACCTATTTAATCCATATAGGCCAAATATGGCTGATAAAAACACAGCAAGTTTTTTAACTTCTGAGTGTGTGTGTGTGTGTGTGTGTATGTGGTGTGTACATGTGTGATGCACCCTTTTTGGCAATCTAGTGATGCCTACGAATGCCTTTCCAGAATAATGTTTTAAAATGAATTTCTAAAAATATATAGAAATACAAAGGAAATTACTCACTGAAATAGAATTCTTTGAACACACACACACACACACATACACGCACAGACACGCCTGTTCATGGATTCTAAGTTAAGAACTCAGCATATGTGGGATGATCTTGAGGCTTTTCGTTATGCCAGGTATATCTTCCAGCTTGTTAATATCTTTTGTCCCTCTCCTAAGCTGTATCCTTTCTTCGGAGTGATGTCAAGGGGATATACTCTTGTATTTATAGTTGAATCACAAAATCAGAGAATTTCAGAGTAGGGAAGAAATTCAGGGCCTGTTTAGTCCATCCTATAGATTAAAGGAATCCCCACTATAACATACCTGCAAAGTGGTCACCCAGTTTCTATTTGAAGATTATTTAAAGTTTGCTGCTGGCATTTCTATCTCTTGAATCAAAGGGTGCTTCTTCTACCTGCTATTCTCCTTCTTCATGAAGAATGGAAGAAGGTTCTCAGTATAGAAAAGCTTTTGAAATTTTGTATCTTTTGATTCCTCTCTAGACCTAAAATAATGAAGCTTTCTACAGATGTTCACTTCATTCAGAAAGCCTGGCATAGGCAGATCATAGGGTCATAGAAACTTATGGGACATCATAGGATGGTGGAAAGAGAGCTAGGGAGGACCTTAGAGCCAAGTAGCTCAAACCCTGAAGCACACAAATGAAGAAACTTAGACCCAAGGAAGTTAATGGACAAGATTAAGATCACAAAAATATAAGATATGGGATTTAAACCTATGTGGATTCCTTCTTCAATCCCCTTTCCTCTTCACTGTGGATCAAACAATAGGTGGAATACTGATAATTTATTATTCAAAGTAAATTCAATGTATAGAATTTCAAAATTTAACAAAGTATCAAACCATTTACATTCCTGTGATCTTCAAACCATCGAATATCAGGAGTCCTTAGGATAGAAAGACCTGTGTATTAGATGCCAGAATTTCTTGATGAAAATATGACTTAGAATTGGTATAAGATAACAGGCAAAATGAAAAGGAAAAGGTTGTTCTGGGAGCAGTGATTGTGGAGAAAGGGAATGACCAGACATGCGAGAAAAATCTGATAGTTCAGGGGAACTGAGAAAAGAAGAAAGGGAAGGAAGGACCTCATGGGTTAATTACACAGAGTTATGGATAGAAAAAAAAAGGAATAGGGGTGGCTAGGTGGCACAGTGAATAGAGCACCGGCCCTGGAGTCAGGAGTACCTGAGTTCAAATCTGGCCTCAGACACTTAACACACACACACACACACACACACACACACACACAAATAGCCATGTGACTTTGGGCAAGTCACTTAACCCCAACTGCCCTCCAAAAAAAAAAAGCAAAAAAAAAAAGCAAAAAAGCGAAAAAAAGGGAATAGAGTGATTAGAATAGCTAATTCCATGTATGTAACTGACTAACACTGATTTAATTTCTAAATTCTTTGTTATAACAAGAGATATTTTAGTGCACATACATACATTCACATATAAATGTATGTATGTATATAGACACCCATCTATGTTTATATAGATATGCATATGTGTATACATGCATGTATGTATGTGTGTGTTTTGTTTGATTGGTATGGCATTGTATAAATATTGTCATTTGTACTTGTTTATTTCTGTAAGGAATGTTCTACCTAGAGATGGCACTGCTAAGCATATACCATCAAGCAGGTCCTTTAGAAAAAGAAAACCTCTATATTCACCAAATATTTATAGCAGCAATCTTTGTTGTAGCAAGAATTCTATATGATAAAGTAGATGCCTGTCAATAGGGGGATGCCTAAACAACGTGTGGAACATGAATGTAATGGAATATTACTTTGTTGTAAGGAAAGAGAATGATTCATACAGAAAAAGGGTGGGAAAAATACATGAGTTGATGAAAAATGACATTAAGTGACAGGAAAAAAGTATGTACAATGACTGCAATAGAGTAAATGGGAAAAAATCACTATAAAATCATCAAAAATGACTATTGAAAAGTAATAAAGAACAAAACTTGGTCCCAAAGAAGATACATAAGAAGACAAGTCCTCTTCCCTTCTGCAAGAAGTTATGAGGGGGAAACTAGGTGGTGCAATGAATACAGCACCCTCCTGGAGTCAGGAGGAAGTGAGTTCAAATCTAGCCTCAGACACTTAACACACACACACACACACACACATACACAAACCTAGCTGTGTGACCTTGGGCAAGTCACTTAATCCCAACTGTCCTCCCAAAAGCAAAAAAAAAGTTATGAGAGTCTATATTAGAGTGAAGACGATGTGAGTGGAAAGAAGGCAACTTGTGTAAGAGATGTTTTGGAGGAAGATGGAGTATAAAGTATTTTCGCCAGTCCTCACAACCTGTCAAAAGTCTCTGAAATAGGAATTATGTGAAAGTGGCAGAATAATTTTAGATGTCTCTAAAATCTTTGATACTAGTAACACAAATATGGTAAGAATTTGATGGACAGAATAGAGAAGAATAATCTATACCTTCTAATATACTTCCTCAGAACCTTCTTTTCCTTCAGCCCTCTGTCTTTGGCAAAGCTGAAAAAAGGATGTACAGTCTTGGAACACAACTCAATTCTCCCCATCCCTTCTTTTCCCAGTTCTACAAAAAAAAGGCTGTAACTTGCTCATAATGGAAGAGCAGACTGACAGTTCTATATGCGATAACATAGCTCAGCTAGAGAAATGGAGATCAAGGAGAATTAAGAAAAGACATGTGTGGGTGGCTGTGTGATACTCCACTATTCCTGAGGGAAAGAGAAATACACCGATACCCAGCTAGGACCAGTTCTCTCTCTCCAGAAGTCACTTAAGGCAGAGACTGAGACTGTTGAAATGTGAATTGCCCAGGATAGGAGAAGGTTCAAAAATCATTGAGATCTCTCCTTCCCTTCCCACCCTGACCTTCCCAGAGAAATCGTCTTTGAAGAGGAAAGAGTCATAACATGAGCAATAGGAGAACACAGGAAAATGAAACAAAAATTATCAAAGATCTCAAGAGCAAGGAAGCTCAGTTAAACACCTTGAGCATAAGCAGATAAACTTATAGGGAAGATATTATTAACAGAAGGGAATATTCCACATATGTTCGGAAAGATAATATAAAACAAAGGGAATTGAATCAATGCCTAATGAGGTGAAACAATCAGAAGATTCCCAAGAAAACAGTTTGTTACTAAATGGTTTAAAAGATAAAGAATATGAAAGAAGAATATATGTTCTGTACAACAGATATAATTGGCCAAACAGGAAAAAACAAAACAAAACTTTATTCATGATGACAATTCTCAGAAAAGAAGCAATAGAGAGCATAGCTATTAGAAATATGAATACATGGAAGTGAAGGACAATCTGGATGGAGAGAGGTAAAAAGAAATACCATTAAAAGAAAACATGAGGGGGCGGAGCCAAGATGGCAGCATAGAAGCAGCAAAACACCACAGCTCCCACACAAACATGCTAAAATACTCATAAAATGGGACGCTAAACAGATTTTCAAGCTCCAAAACTCTTCAAAAGACAGAAAGCACATCTGTTGCTAC
>CM053596.1:26092513-26126987 GCA_028646575.1 Pseudocheirus occidentalis | reverse complement strand
ACAATTAGCCTCTCACAATTTGCCCACCATGGAGATGTCCTGTGTAATTACACAGGTACAGCCTGTATTGAATTGCTGCTCCTTCCAGTGGGAGTGGGTGACAGGGGAGGAATTGCAAGAACGTGGTATTTAAAGCTATACAATCAAATGCAACTGGGAAATAATACATTCAGGGACGGAGGTAGGGAGCTCCTCCCTGCCCTGCTAGAAAGCTAGAGGGGTGTTGGAGGAGGGCATAAAAGGGAACAGATTGTGGGAGGGGCCTTACAGTGTGATCATTGTTCTGGGCTGGGGGGTAGGGGCAAAAAGGGGAGAAAATTTGTAACTCAAAACCTTGTGGAAATGAATAATGTAACCAAGAAAATAAATTAAAATAAAAAAAACATAAAATCCATAAAAGCAATATATAATATCTTCAAGAGGAGATGTCTAGAAAAAAATTTAAGGAACATGACAAAAAAAACCCCAGAGATAACTTGTAGATAAAGATAATAGTAAAGAAAGTAATAAAATTATAAATAAAAAGTACTAAAATAGTAAAATGAAAAATGTAAAGATAGAAAAAGCAAGATCCTTTCCTGAACTGTTTATGGACAATTCTAATTAGGAATACTGTACCTTCTAAATAAGAAGGCTGCACATTCAAAACATAGCACTGATCATGGTTAGCTTCTCTGGAACATATTTACTTTGCAAAGTTTATTCCCCTGGATTGTTTATTTGGATATAAAAATGGCACTAGAAAAAATCTTGAGGTGTAAATCTGGTCTAGTGACTCCTACTCAAACATCCTCATTGATTCTTTAATGTATCCAGACAAAAAGTGCTCATTTTCCTAGCTTTCAAAGCCCTTTAAGGTATCACATAACCTAATTTCACCAACTATTCTATTTTTTTTACTCTTTTTTATGCATTTTATTTTTCAAGCAAACTGAATTACTCACTGCCTATTATGTTTCCTTGTGGAAAGAACATTAACTCTGGTGTCTAGGTCCTCTGTGTGTGACCTTAGACAGTTCATTAATGAATCTGGGTCTTAGTTTCTGTATCTGTAAAATGAGGGAATTTGACTATACATAGAGAAGATTCTTCTAGCTTTAGATCTATAGACCTGTGAGTCTTTCTATTAATTTCTTTGATTGAATACATATATACATGTACATATACATACACACACACACATACACATACATACATACATATACATATCTCTATATCTTTGTAGACCTTGAAATATATGAAATATATGTATATATATATGTGTGTGTGTGTGCGTGTGTGTGTATACACATATATAAGTAAATGTGCTTGTAGACAAATATATTTATACATAAAAATAATCTCATTTATTCTTATGTGACGTCGATGCTATTATCTCCACTTTACAGGTGAGGAAACTGATGATATGACAGGTTGTAGCTTACCCAGGGTCACACATCTGGTAAGTTTTGGAGATAAGATTTCAACTCAGATCTTTCTAATTCCAGGTCTGTGGCTTTGTGCACTATGACACCTTGTTATTCGGTCTTTTTGGTTGTATTCAGCTCTTCATGAATGTATTTGGGGTTTTCTTAGGAAAAATACTGCAGTAATTTGTCATCTCTTTCTCTAGCTCGTTTTCCAGATGGTACCAACAGGGTTAAATTACTTTCCCAATGTCACACAGCTAGGAAGTGTCTGAGGCCAGACTTGAAAACAGGAAGATGAGTTTTCTAGATTCCTGGCCTGGTACTCTATCCTTTGCATCTTCTAACTTCCCCCTATGCCACTTAGCTACTCTCAATTCAATAGACTATCAATTCCATGAAATAAAGGGCCCTCTTGGGTTATATCTAAACTTTGTAACTTCCTTAAGTCTAGGCATGGTATTCTTGAAGTATAAGATGATTACTTAATGTTTCTTTCATTTTGATGAATGATTCTTTAAACTCCATTTTAAGTTTCCTTTTTTTGTATGTTTGGTTTACAAGGAATATTTCAACACAAGTCTCATATATACACCAATAACTATAAATGGTCTTATAAATGTCACCTCCTTTCCAATATTAAGAACATACTTGAGTAGGATTTGACTGGAGAGTTGGGAAAAGTTTGGGGTCAGTAGCTATCAAACATAGACAGATTCATCACTTTCCAATTAGCATCCAGAGAATCACAAAATGGGAAGCCGAGTGATTAGCAGATAAAACCTTTCTTCTCTAATATTTTATGTCGAAAGTTGATGGACCCAAATTTAAGCTTCCTGAAGCCTGACAACTCGTTTGCAATAAATTCTACACAGGAAAAACAATTACTCTGGTGTGTCACATCCTTTCCATTCTTCTGCTATTTCTTGTGCTCTTTTCAAACCGTAATGATAGAGAAAAAAATAAAAGAGTATGTGATAAGACATGGTGCGAGTGATGTCTGTAGAATAAAGAGGGGGGAAAAACATCACTACATCACCCTTATTTTGCGGGTTGAATGTACTTCCTAACCACAAGGAATTCATCTTCAGGGGCTGAAGATATATTGCTATACTCTGTTCACAGGCCTGTACTTTCTATTAACCAACATGATTGAGAGAGGTAGGTCCCTTAAGGAATTCACTATCATTCCAAGCCCATGCAGAAAAGGAGACAGCACTACTGGGCCATTCTTTCTAGGCAGACGCATTGGAGATAATATACTTTTTAAATTATGCTTGGCAATGGACATTTTAACATTCTTTTTCCAAATATCATTTCAGAAATTAAATTAGACTCTATTTATACAAGAATTTAGTGGAAGCTACTCAATATGGATTTCTTCTTACTTTTTTCTCAGTCCTTGTAGAATTAAGGGAAGAGAGAGGAATTAGTAGAATTAGAGAAAATGAGAGATAGGAAGCAAGAAAGGGAGACAGAGAATTAACAATGAAAGATGAGGTTTATGAGTACATACTGAATTTTTAGTTAATTTTCATATTTGACCTGGTTCCTAAGATCATAGTTATAGAGACAAAAGGAACCCTAGAGACCATATAGTTCAACCCCTATACATTGGGATATTCAGACTCATGAGATTAAATGATTGTATAAATAGTACAAATTGGAGGAGGGATTTGAACCTTTTCCTCTACAGCTACTGTTCTACTGTTATGAATGTGGCAGGGCTGGCAAAGTTCAGGGGACATAGGATGGTGGGTGGGGCTCAAAATGATAGATTGTGCTTAGAGTTAGAAATGGGTTTGAACTGCCAGTGTGATCTCATACAAGTCAATTCATGTTAAAGGAGAGTGTTTGATCAGATGTTTGCTGAAGGCTTTCTTCTCACAATGAAAACAATGTCACCAGTATGGCTTATTCCTTACTTTGGTTCTCCCTTAATTTCCATTGTAGGAAATCCCAATGTTAGCCACACTCTTTAAACTCCAACCAGCCCATGATTCTCAGACAATTTCTTCATTCTCTTCCCTACTCTCTCCCGTTTTCCTCCTCCCAGTTTGTTCTGGCTTATATCCTATATCAACTGAGTTTCTATGTTTCTTAGTGTTAATTCCATTGTGAGAATGGTAACTTCTTGAGGGCAGGGACTGTATCTGCATTTTTTTCATGTTTCCCCACAGTTCCTGGCACAACATTAGGCACATAGAAAGTATTTGACAAATACATGTTAAGTGATTGACTGGATTCTATTTAGAGAAGTCTGACTTGGGAATGACAGTCCAACATGGCCCATGCTGGCACAGACCAGGCCACAGCAGGCCTCAGGGGACTGAATCAAAGGCAGCTGTAGCAGTTTGCAGACTTCTCAACCACAAATGCCAAAGACAAAGTAGAAGGTCACTGGGGAAACTCCGTTGGGCCAAGGTAAGAGAAGAATGCAGTCTGCGCACAGCTTTGGGGTGGTGGAGGTGGTGGCAGTGGCAGCAGCAGCAGAAATGTCTGCTTCTGGAGCTCCAGTCCCACAGATGGTGGGGGCATCAAGTGGCTGACCAGAGCAAAATTGAAGGAATCTCTTTGCTGATGCTGATGCAGGATTCTCTTGCTTTGCCGTGCTTGGATGATGGTCCTGGGGTGAGGACAAAAACTAGAGATTGTGGTACCTGTGGAGAGGGCATCCTTATCATAGTTACAAGGCATAAGAGAGTGTGCTTGTGGTCATTCAGAGACCAGAGCATAGGCCAAGAGTGGAGTAGACACCTCTCCTTTGATCATACCACCTTAGAAAAGCTGAAAATTTTCAGGTGCCTAGAAGTAGCTCTGACAACAGCTGTGCAGAACCCTTATCAAGTGGGACAGAGAACTCCACTCTGATAGTAGAATCTTACCTTGACAATGAACTCAAAAGTCAAATAATTGTCTTGGAATATGAGCAAACAGCATAAAAAATCAGAGTATAGAATCTTACTTTGGTGACAAAGAAGATCAAAATATACAACAAGAAGAAGACGACAAAATGAAAGCTCCTACATACAAAGCCTCCAAGAGAAAGCTGACATAGTGTAAGTGAAAGTTAAGCTGTGAAAGCTGGAGAGGATCAGGTTAGGTGAACATCCAAGATTGTTAGTAGGGAATCTGTCCCTTTACTGGAAAGGAAGTGTGCTATATGGAAAGGGTAATGGTTTGGAAAAGAGGGATTCTTGCCATTGGTGTCATCACAAACAAGCCGTATGAGAATTGGAAAAGCTGTTTATACTCTCTGGCCTAATTTTCCTCATTTGAGAAATGGAAATATTGAATTAGGTGATATCTAAGTTGTCCTGAAGTGCTGGCATTCTCTATTCTATGTGATTTCCCTTCTCCCTATGATAATCTATGTTTTAATGTAAATTTTACTCTTTATTTCAAAGTACTTCCAAATCTTGATATTCTATGTTTTATGAAACCTCCTTCCCTCTCAACTCAGATTTAACACTCTGTGTTCTTAAAGTTCATTCTAATATTGATGTGTTTTATTCTAAGTTACCTCCTAATTCTGATATTTTCTACCTTTGAAATTATTTATTTTAAGCCCCCTCTCAGGTCTGAACTTATCTGTTCTAAAAACCCTCCCCAGCTATAACATCCCCTGTTCTAAGGATACTTCCAGCTTTGGCAACCAATATTCTAAAGACTCTCCTAGATCATTATATCTTCCAAGGGCCCTCCAAGCTCTGAAGGTCTATGTTCTAAGGGCCCTTCTAGCTCTGACATTCTATTTATTTTAAAGTGGAAAAGCAATAAAATAGTTGAGTTCACTTGGCTGGGGATCCTTCTACCTTTAATGCTATTCCATATGTCATATTATAAAATATAAGTAATCAAATATATTTATCCTAATTTGAAAATACTTCTAGATTCTCATTTCTAGCTAAGGACTGAAGGCCTAAAATATTCTCAGAATGCAAGTTGGAGATCAACCCAAGTTGACCTAAATAATAAATCCTCTTTAGACCAGATTCACAAGTACATACTTGTCCCCCTGTTGGGTATATCTAAAAGATGTTGAAGAAACGAGGATGTAGGTTGTGCCAATGCTATTCTGGGACTGGAAATCAAGGTCTTTTGACATTTTCTGATGAAAGAAAAGCCTAATGCCCCAGGCTGAATCTGGAAAATGGTCTTCTCACTAGGAAACCCACACAGATCATAAGGAGGTCAAAAGAGGTTATCTGTGTAAGAATACAATTCAAGAGACTATACCTTTTGCGTACTAGAAGTAAAAGAGGTCCCCTAAGCACAGAAAAAAACATAATGATAAATAGGATTTATATAGCATGTTAAGGCTGGTAAATCACTTAAGTCATCTCATTTGCTCTTAAGGAAATGGAACAAAGGAAAATCTAGGAGTCAGGAAAGAACTGGCAATAGGACAGGGAATAAAGGAAACGAAGTTGTAGAACTTGTTAGAAGGCATGGTACATTGTGATAAAAGAAAGGTAGCCAAGGATATGAAATTGTTCTAATTTTGAGCGTATAGCCCTTATTCCCTGAGTTACAGAGGAGACCCTAACTCAAGAAAAATCAAATAAAAAGAGATTGAGGAGATGTGGGCCTCATCAACAAAGGGAGTGAGTTGGACCGTATGATCTCAGACATCTTCCGTTCAAAGTAATTGATTATGGGCGACACGATAAAGTGATGAAAAGAACAGGGATGGTGGGTTAATGCTAATGGCCTCTGACAGTATCCTGGCTCTCAAAAAACCTCAAATGTTCTTATAAACTTCATTGCATTCAGAAATTCTTATGGGTCAACAGTCTGGGCACTTGTACATATGGAACTCTCAAGTCAGAGTACTGTTGTTGTAATCTAGTAGTAGTAATAGTAGTAGTAGTAGTAGTAGTAGTAGTAGTAGTAGTAGTAGTAGTAGTAGTAGTAGTGGTAATAGTGGTAGTAGTAGTAGTAGTAGAAGTAGTGGTAGTAGTAGTGGTAGTAGTAGTAGTAATAGTAGTAGTAGAAGTAGCAGCAGCAGCAGCAGCAGAAGCAGTTACTATTTATATAACAATTTAATATTGGCAAAGAGCTTTACAGACAATATCTTATTTACCCTCATAACCACCTTGGAAGATGGGTCTCATTATTAACCGTATCATATATATGAAAAAACTGAGTCAGATGCTAAGTGACTTGGCTAGGGTCACACAGCTCCCAAGTGTCTGAGGACAAACCTACTTTTCTAGCTAGACAGCCTTCCAATCTGTCTCATATCTATACAACCACTCCCTAAATTCCTTGTGTAATGGGTAATCAGTACCTATTATAAAATGAATCCAGCAAAAAGGAAATCGCTTTCTTTTGGGCTTGCACATATGTATTTGAAGTCTCTGTCTTTGATCTTTCACTAATTAATCAAGTCACTTCAGAAAAATATTCAAAGAATAAAATATAGCATTATTGCTATTCAGTCATTTTTCATTCATCTGATTCTTTGTGACCCCCAAATATAGGAAAGATAAGCTTTGATTGGTATAAGGGAAAAAGGTATGTTCTTATTTCAATTGGTTTTGAATTAAAATATTTCTACATAGTCATGATGTCTCAGATTTGAATGGGAATCCAGAAGACCCATCTTGCACAATCCATATTGATCCAAGAATATTTCTCTAGCATCACCCTGAGTGGATTAGCTTACCAGGTAGTCAGGAGGACAGAGATACAACTTCAGGGGCCATTTACTTCAAACTTCCCTCTACAACAATCCACCTAATGGTTTAATGATCACATTAAATTCAGTCCATCAGTCAGTCAACAAGCATTTATTAAATGTCCTAAATCTCATATCTACCAGCCACTGTTCTAAGCATTTGAAGAGGGAAAAGGTGGGAAGACCTGCTCTCAAGTTGATCATAGTTCAGTGGGAGAAACATGAAAATGACTATGTATTTAAACAAGATACATACAAAAAGTACTGGAGATAATCAGTAGAAACAAAGGAATACTAATTTGCAATATTAAAGGAGATCAGGAAAGACATATCACAGAAGACTGTGTTTTAGCTATGTCTTGAAGGAGACAAGGAAAACCAGGAGGTAGAGATGAGAGGGAGACCATACTATGTCAGGCATTGGGAAGAGAGAGTGAAAAATGCCTGGAGTCAAGAGATGGAGTATCTTATTCAAGGAACAGCAAGAAAACTCATGCCACTAAATTACAGAGCACAAGGAAAGTGAATAAAATATGAGAAGGCTGGAAAGGTCTTCTCATCAAGGATGACTGTGTGAGCAGAGATCAGTTGATGAAGGTCTTTGAACACTGTAGAAGACTGCATATTTGACTGGAGATAATAGGGACTAACAAGCTTATTGTATAGTAGGATGATAATTCTTATCTGAACTTTAGGAAGATCTATTTGGGAGTTGCAGACTAGAGTAAGAAAGAGACATGAGACAGGGACACCAACTAGTAGGCTATTGTAATAGTACATAAGTACTATTATGTACAATAGTACATAATAGACACAATAAGTGTCTACACCAGGCTGGTGGTATTGCCAGAGAATGGAAACACGTATATAGCAGAGACATTGCAAAAGCAGAATTGGCAGCACTTAGCAACAGATGGAATATGAGGAGGGAGAGTGTGGAGTCAAGGATGACTTGTAGATTTTGAGCCTGAGTGACTGGAAGGATGGTGCTATCTATAACACTAATAAAGAAATTAGAAAGAGGCAGGATTTGGAGAGAAACTTTTTGAGTTCAGTTTGAAATATGGATTTAGGATGTCTATGGGACACTGAGTCCAAGAATACCAAATAGGTAGAAGTATGAGATTAGTGTTCAGGAGTAAGTTTTGGACTGATTAAATAGATCTGGAGATCATCCACACAGAGAAGACAACTGAATTTAAAGTACATTCGTTATTTATTCTATTCAAGACACTGAGGTTACAAAGACACAAACCAAAGAATTTCTGTCCTCAGTAAACTTAGATTCTTCCAGAGATGTAGAATATATAGGAAAATATGTGTATTGCTAGAAAAAAATGAATACTAGAAAATAATTAAGTTAATTAACTGAGAATTAATAATTCAGTTTAAAAAAACTAAAAGGGGTAAAATGATGCAAAATTTCACTAAAGAATGGACAACTGAGTTGAGTCGTGAAGGAAGACTATAATTCTGAGAGGCTTGATTCCAGACACAGAATATATAATATATAAATGCAGAGAGGTGAGAAATGAAGTTTGGGGTTTAAAAAAATGGCCAGCAGTTTATTTTGTTGGTAACAGTGATTCTGGATGAGAGTAAAATGAAATAAGTTGGGAAAGGCAGATTGTAGACAGACCACGGAAGATGGAGTTGCAAAGCTAATTAGTTCACACTTTAAACAATGGGTAACTGGACACCATATAAGTTATTCTCTTTTTTTAAAAATTGGCTTTGTTTTTGATATCACAGGTATTTCCCTTTCACCAAAGTGAGCCTTCCTGTATAACAAAGGCAGACAAATCAACCAATGAAATGACTCATCTATCTGTATGCAATTCCTCATCCTTAGCACCTCACCTCTCCAGAGAAATTTATTGAATTCAGCAAACATTCTCCATTGCCTACCGTGTGCCCATTGATATGCTCGACACAAAGATGAGACCAAAACCCATTCTGCTCTCAAGATGTTTCCTGAGTACCACAACAAAAGAAGGTACTCTTCTTCATCTCATTTCATGGGCCAGATTGGTCACTATAAATACTCAGCAGTCAGCTTCATTTTAGTATTTTCTTCCTTTATTTTTAGAATATAATTATTTATTTTTAGTTTATTGTAAACTAAATCATTCAGTTCCAGATGGTATTGAGTTTTAAATTGTCTCCTCCCCCTTCCCCAAGACAGCATGGATTCTGATATAGGCTCTACATATACATTCATATTAAAGATATTTTTACATTGGTCATGTTGTAAAGAAGAATTATAACCAATGGAATGAACCAGGAGAAATAAGAAACAAAAGAGAGAGAGAGCAAATAATTTGCTTTGATCTGTATTCAGACTCTACAATTCTTTCTCTAGATGTAAATATCTTTTTCCCTCATAAGCCTTTTGCAATTGTTTTCAGAAACTTTCATTGCTGAGGAGAGCGAAGCCTATCAAAATCAGTCCTCACACACTGTGGCTGTTACTGTGTACACTTTTCTCCTGGCTCTGCTCCCCTCACTCAGCATCAGTTTGTATAAGTCTTTCCAGATTTTTGCTGAAGTCAGTCTGCTCATCATTTCTTATATCACACTAGTATTCCATTACATTCATATACCACAACTTGTATTCCTCAGTTGATGAGCATACCCTCAATTTCCAGTTCTTTGCCACCACAATATGCGATAAATATTTTTTGTACATATGGATCCTTTTCCTATTTGTATCATCTTCTTGGGATATAGTCAGAGAAATGGTATTGCTGGAACAAACGTATGCACATTTTTATAGCCCTTTGGGAATAGTTCCAAATTACTCTCCAAAATATCTGTATCAGTTCACAACTCCATCAACAATGCAATAGTATTCCAATTTTTCCTTCATTTTTTCCAGCATTTATAATTTTCCTGTTTTGTCATGTTAGCCAATGTAGCAGGTGTGATGGGGTATGTAAGAGTTGTTTTGATTTACATTTCTCTAATCAATAATGATTTAGAGCATTTTATATGACTATAGATAGCTTTAATTTCTTTCTCTGACAACTGTCTGTTCATATACATTGATAATTTATCAATTGGAGGCCAACATATGTTTTTATAAATTTGACTCAGCTTTCCAAATATTTTAGAAATGAGGTTTTATTAGAGATAATGTTTGTAAAAAAATCTTGTCCCTGTTTTCTGCTTCCATACTAATCTTGCTTGCATTGGCTTTGTTTGTACAAAACCTTTTCAATTTAATGTAATTAAAAGTAACCACTTTGCATTTCATACTGTTCTCTATCTCTTGTTTGGTCATAAATGCTTCTGTTCTCCACAAATATGACAGGTAAACTATTCCTTGATCTCCCAGTATGCTTATAATATCAACCTTTATATCTAAACCATGTTCCTATTTTGACTTTATTTTGGTCTAGTATGTAACATGTTTGACTAGGCCCAGTTTCTAGCATACTATTTTGCAGCTTTCCCAGCAGTTTTTGTCAAATGGTGAGTTTTTATCCCAGAAGTTGAGATCTTTGGGTTTATCAAACAGTAGATTGCTATAGCCATTGAGTACTGTATCTCATTTACCCAAACTATTCCACTGATTCACCACTCTATTTCTTAACCAGTACCGAATAGTTTTGATGATTGTTGCTTTATAATACAATTTAAGATCTAGTATGGCAAGGCCACCTTCCTTAACGTTTCTTTTCCTTAATTACCTTGATACTCTCGAAATTTTGTTCTTCCAGATGAATTTTATTATTTTTTTCTGTTTTCTTCATTTAAATAATTGTAACCAATTTCTATATGCATCTTGGTGGTTCAGTGAATAGAGCCTTGATAGACTAGGAGTTTGGATGATCTGAGCTCAAATCCAGCTTCAGAAATGTACTGGCTTTCAGCCTCTGGGTATGTCACTTACCTGCTGCCTACCTCAGTTTCCTCATCTACAAAGTGGACATCATAATAGCATCTCTTTCCAAAGTTGGCTGTGGGGGTAAAATGAGGTATTGACTGTAAAAAGCTTTGCAAAACTTAAAACATTATAGAGACACAAGCTGTCACTGTTATATTGATTTCATTGCTCTGATGACTATTCTCTGTATCCATTCATACATGCTTTCCACTGTTTCTCTGAAGGAAATCAATCAACACACATTCATTATGTACCAGGTCTATTCTAAGAGCTAGGAATATAATAAGGTGGAACTCAAGAAGACAGCATTCTAATTGAGAAGACTGAATCTTGCTCCAGGTCATCCCTGTGGCCTGGGGGTGTCCTTAAGGTCTGTCCTGGACCTTGTCTCTTTTTATTCTCTTCCACTTAGTGACTTCATCAACTTCCATGGATTCAATCATCATATCTTTTCTGGTGATTCATGTATCTATTTGTCCAACCTTAAGCTTTCTTCTGACTTCCATTTTCCTATTGCTCACTATTGATTGCATATCTGGAACTCCATGTCCTATAGATTTCAGTCAAGTTAAACTTAGCATGTCCAAAACTGAAAAATATTTTTTCTTCCCAAACCCATTCCAGTTTAACATGTCCCTGTTGTTGGTTAGTTGTTTCAGTCATGGTTGACTCTTCATGACACCATTTGGGGTTTTTGTTCAAAGACAATGGAATGCTTTGCAATTTCAGTCTCCAGCTCATTTTACGATGGGCAACTGAGGCAAACAGGGTTAAGTGACTTACCTAGGGTCACACAGCTAGTAAGTATCTAAGACTAGATTTGAACTCTTGAAAATGAGACTTTCTGATTCCAAGCCCAGGGCTGCTCAGGATACCACCATCCTTCCTGTCACCAGACTTACATCCTAGGATTCATCCCCAACTCCTCCCTCTCTATCACTTTTCATATCCAATTAGGGCCTAACTTCCATTGATTTTACCTTCATAACAGCTCTTGAATATTCTCCTTTCTCTCTTCTGCTACTAACACTACCGTAGTGCAGCCTCTGATTATTAATTGCAACGGCTATTAAAATATCCTGCCTGTGGGTCTGCTTTCCTCAAACCTCTCCTCACTCCAATCCATCTTTTTCTTTTTCTTATTCTTCAAAATAATCTTACTAATGTATAATTTTGACCATCTCACCACCCCATCCAATAAACTTCAGTTACTCTCTATCATCTTTAGGATCAAATCTAATTTTTTTTTTGCTTCAAAGTCCTCCTTAACCTAGACCCCTCCTATATGTCTGATCTTCTTAAGCTTTATTCACCTCCCCCCAAGTACCCTGCAGTCAAATGATCCTGGCATCTTCATTGTTTTTTGAATAAAACATTCTCCAAACTTCTGAGCATTTTCCCTGACAACCCCTCTGTGAGGGATAATTTATAGTGAAATTTCCTCATTCTGAAAAATCAAATCTAGAATCACTTCAGTATTCACTAGGCCTAGGTCTAGGTCACCTGACCTTCAAGCAATATGGGGCTTAAAGCAATGGAGTCCCTCCGGCAGAGCCAGCTCAGCAGAAGATAAGGCAAATAACATTAAGACTACTTTCACTGGACACCCACATGTTTCCGGGTCCTTTGTCTCAGAGAGATTCCCCACACTTAGGTTGTGGGTCAGCCCCCCTACCAATAAGAGTGAAGGCCAGTTGGGGGGGGTTGGGTTTCTGCATTAGAAGACTATATTACCATGTCTGGCTTCTACCTGTTGCACTCTCCCTGCCACCATGTGAGTGGCAGGGGAAGAGTCCTTTCTCATGAGAAAGAATAAAGACCTTTTCTGACCTTAGATTCAGGTCAGAACTCTTTCATCTCACACACCTCCAAACCTGGAATGCTCTTGCTCCACACCTCTATTTCCCAGTTTCCCTGATTTCCTTCAAATCCCAACTAAAATTTCACCATCTACAGGAAAACTTTACTGATTCGTTGCAAGGCTTCAGTTGGTATCTCCACTTTCTCTTGCATATAGCTTGTTTTTGCATAGTTGTTTGTGTATTATCTCCCTATTTAGATCATAAGCTCCTTGAGAACATGGGCTATCTTTTGTCTTGCTTTTTTCCCCAGCACTTTACGCAGTACCTGGCATAAAGTAGTTTCTTAAAAAAATATTTGTTGATAGACTGATTGAAATGTATGCAAAATAAATATAAAGTATTTATGGGAACAAGAGTATGAGCATCCAAGGGGATCAAGAATAGTTTCATTAATCCCTTCTTTTTGTCATTTTTATAGCACAATGATAATCAATTATATTCCCATGTCTGAGCTGGTGTCCAAGTGATCTTTAGGGGACAAAATGTATTCCTGATGCACTTCATATTAATTCGCATTACTAGCTTTTGCTCAATTACTTTCTTAATTTAAGACAATCAACAAAACAAGAACTTAAACTCCGATCTGAAGCATTTTCTAGTTTCCAAAGTTTAAGTGCTTGTACTGAAAATGTAACAATAGACTTTCAGTAGTTGGTTAGAGCTGGCTCCAGCACACCCCTGGTCATTTCCTAATCAATTAATTCTCAGTTTCTAGTATTGTTTTGCTATCACCAAGAGTGACGCTACACGTTTCATATGTATGCATACATGTGTGTATGTATATGCATGCAAATTCATACATATACATGTGAATACACATACATATATACATGCATATATGTATGTATGTTTGTATATGTATGTGTATCTAATGTAGAAATATATACATACATAGAAATGTATATGCATGAATATCTAATGTAGAAATATGTGTACATATATGTATATACGTGTATCTATACATGCATATGTATACAAGCATACAATGTACAGATACATCGAATGCAGAAATATGTGTAAATATATGTATGTGTATAGATACACATACACATATACATATATAGATACATATATATACACATATGTATATTTACATATATTTCTACATTTGATCTTACAGTGCAGGCCACTGAAAGATTCTAAACAAAGATATGACAGGGTCTGAATTGCTGCTTCTGGATATTTTATTGTCATCTGTGTTGATGAGTTTAGAGGACAGAGAGACAGAGACAGAGAGGCACACACAGAGACAGAAAGACAGAGACTAAGGAGACTAATTTCCATTACCCAAGCAAGAGTCATAAGGGTTGTAGAAATAAAAAGAAGGGCATATCATCGAAAGATGTGGAAGGTGAATCAACAAGACTCGCTAACTGACTGGCTATGGGCAATAAAGGGAATTGTTAATGATGATTCCAAGTTTATATATCCATGTTTCTGGAAAGGTACTATTTCCTCTTCAGCCTTTTGACTTGAAGCAGAATACCTATGACCTAGCCAATGGGCACCTATTTAATGCCCAAATTGTCCTTGATGTTACCCAGTGGTCACAAGAATTGTCCTCCTAGTTTTAGAATTATGAATTGGACACATAGAGAATAAATGACTTGCCCAAGATCACACAGTCATCCTATAAGAATAGAAAATGGAGATTGGTAGCGAATGAAGGCATTAAAATAGAGAGTGATGAGATTCAGAGCCAAGTATAAGGTACTATCCAGTTCCCAAGAGGTTTCCTGGGACTTTAAACAGAAACTTTCTGATTCCAAGTGCCAGGTTATGAATCTCCAAAGCCTGCTGAGCTAGATGTATGGCAGTGGTAGAGTAGAGAATGCTGATGTCTGGGGAAGAGTTTGGTCCCTGAGTTCATTAAGAGTTTGAAGTTGCATAAAATAGACGAGAATGTGCTCCAGACTAATGCAACACATGGTCTCTTCCCTTGTTCTGTCTTCACCAGCTTGCTGTGTTCAGGAAAAGAGATTTACCTGCCTCCTCCAGCAGTAATGGGTTCTTCCTTAGCTTGAGATTATTAAATACAATCTGCATGACCACTTATCAGATACATTATAGAGAGGATTCTTGATCTTGAACCAGACAGTCAAGCAAATTTCTTTTAATTCTGAAATTCTGGGGTAGTTCCCTTAATCAACACTATATTAACCCTTATGCTTCCTAGTCATGGGGAAAATGTGAAGGCCTACAGAAAGAGACAAAGTGCTGTGTTTAAGCAATAAAGAGGTCATTTTAGCTTTACTATAGTGTAATGGAAGAGGAGTAATATATAATAATGCTGGGAAGACAGGGTGGAGCCAGATTGTGAATACTCTAAAAGCCAAACAGGAATTTCTATTTTAACCTAGAGAGAATAAGGAAGTGATTGGAGTTTATTGAGTAAGGGGTGGTTGAACCTGTGCTTAAAGAAAATCATTTTAGCTCCCGTGATGATGGAGAAGGATAGAAATTTGAATCACAGAGATCAGATAGAATGCCATTTTGACTTCAGAGGCTAGAAATCTGATGCTTTGGTATAGACTCAATTCTCAATTCCATTCTAGAGTCATCTTTGAGACTCAAATAGCCACACCTAGAAATTGCCTCCTGACAAGAATCTGTTGATTGCCAAACTTGTTGAATGGATGCTTGACTGAGGTAATATCTAACTATTTTGAATTCAAAGTTATGATTTTTAAACTCAGCTATTTCCTTACCCCAAGTACTGCGTTCTTGTACTTACTACTGTCCCAGGATCCTCTGACATACATACTTTTTTCTTTTTTAAAAATGACTATTTTTAAATTTTAAACTAATGCATTAAAATATATAAGTATTATACTACTGCTGTTTTATTCCTAGCAAGGATAGATTTTTAAATAGTCATTCAGTTATGTATTAAACACAACATTTATCCTTTTAAAAAAAAATCAGTAAGGTCTTTGAACATTGATTTCTACCTTGGGGCTAAATGTGTTTCTTTTGGGAAATCATGGCAGAATAAAGAATGCTTTGATCTCTCTTGCTTCAGTCTGGTTTGGTTTTGTCTGCAGCATTTTCCTATTTTTAAGTTTATTTTTTATAAAAATCCTGGAAAGCTTTTGATAACTCATTTGCTAAATGCTCCTTTCACTCCACCTCCATACTATCTTCTGTATTAATAGAAAAGAAATTTTGTTGGGTAGCAACTGGATATGGAAGCAGGAGGACCTGAATTTGAGTTCTGCCTCAACTAATTTCTAGGTACATAACCCTTAACTTTTCTGGACCTCAGTTCTTTTTAAAATCTGTAAAATGAGATAATAGTAGAATTAATAATAGCAACAACATTTCTGAAGTTTCAAGTAATGCAAAGCATTTTTGATATGTTATTTCATTTCATCCTGACAACAATCCAATGAGGTAGACACTGTTATTATCCCCATTTAACATATGGGGAAACTTTAGAGTCACATGATTAGTAAAGCTGAGACAAGATATCAACCCATGTCTTCGTGACTATGAGCCCATAGCTATCTCCACTACACCAGTGTAACCTGGGCTATGTAGCCCATAGCATTGTCATTGAAGCTCTAATGAGGTAATAAATATTAAGGTCTCTGTAAAATTTAAAAGTAAATCTGGGGAAATGAATAGAGCACTGGATATGAAGTCAATAAGACCTGGGTCTTCATCCCTCTTCTGATACCTATTAGATATATGGCCTAGGTGAGCAAGTTGTGGAACCTGGAGGATCAATTGTTCCATATAAGTAGTTGCTCATTTCCTGTTTACATTGAATAGATGGCCACTAAGGCCACTTCCAGCTCTAAAATTCTATGATTCTGTGAAGTCATGGGCTTACTGAGCTTCAATTTCCTCATCTCAAAAGAGTGTGTATTAAAATAGCATCAGCTTTTCAGGGTTATTTTGAGAATTTCATAAATAGCAGCAATATAATAGGTGGAAATTGCAAAGAATCTGATTGTGTTGGAAATATCAACAAATAAACAAACAAAATACCCAAGAAACAATAATGTATGCACAGTGATTCCCAAACCTTAAGGTACTAAATGAACAAGGGATAAGGACTGGATTCGTGGTTTTATTGGCATAGGGAACAACAAGGTAAGGGAAATCCCTTTACCTGGGCAGTTCAGAACCTTCTCTGCAAGTTTTCATGTTAGAGAGTTTTCTGGAGCACTGATAGGTTGAATCACCCATTCATGGTCATAAAGGCAGTCAATGTTAGAAAAACAGTTTTGAACTTATCCCTTATGCCAGACTACTTCTTTGCTGTATGAATTTAAGCTACTGATCCTATTATTTTGGTTTTCCTTCTACCATTCTAAACCAGGTGAAGGCACTCATGGCTACAATCCACTTCACAAGTACAAGATGGGGGAGGTGTGACTAAGTACATTTTTTTTCTGAAAAAGATCTGAAGGCTTGGAGGAGAGCAAGCTAAATGAATCAGTAGTGTGAGGTGACAGTTAAGTATGCTAATGTGTTTTTAGTATGGATAGTAAGAGATGGATACAGGAATAGAGAGGTAATGAGACCATTGAATTCTACTCAGTTCAGTGGGAAAAAATTTAAAGTTCTGTTTTAGGTCCAGGGCATCACTTTTTGGAAAGCTAGAGAACATCCTGAAGACAATGACCAGAATGATGAAATGTCTGGAGTTCAAGTCACATGAGGATCAGTGAAAGGAAATGGGAGTGTCATCACCAAGAAGAGAAGACTTATGTAGTTGAATGTAACAGCTATCTACTTTGAATTGTGGCATATGGGAAGCAGTGGGGAGGGTAGGAGCAATTCAAAATTAAACCCCAAATTCCCTAATTATCACAGCTATCCAAAAAGGCAATGAGCTGCCTCCAGAGATAATGGGCTTTCTTTAGTTTAAAGATGATTTGATGATTTAGGCTTCTGGTTTTTCTCTCTCTCTCTCTCTCTCTCTCTCTCTCTCTCTCTCTCTCTCCCCCTCTCTCTCTCTCTCTTCCTTTCTTTCTTTTTTTCTTTTTTTGTCTTTCTTTTCCCTAAACATAATAATGTTTTTTTCTAGTTACATATAAAGATAGATTTCAATAGTCATTTTTACAAGATTTTAAGTCCCAAATTCTTTTCTTCCCCTCCCTCCCCTTTCCCTTCCCTAAGACAGCAACCAATCTGATATAGCTTCCATTTTATGGGAAAGTTCATCCCATTCACATTCAGAGTTATGATTAATAACTGCATATTTCTCTCTATCCTATGGCCCTGTTTATACTTTTCTTTCTCTTATCATTCTGTCCCTTCTCACTGTTTTGTTTCTGACTATTGCCTCCCTCTATCTGCCCCTTCTATCAGCACCCCTTCCCTTCCCTTCTCTTTTCCCTTTCCCCTCCTACTTCCCTATTGGGTAAGATACATTTCTGAACCCAGCTGAAAATGTACGTTATTTCTTCTTTGAGCCAAATCCAATGAGAGTAATAATAAAACATTGCTTATCCTCTCCCTTCTTTCTCTCTATTGTAAACGTCTTTTGTGGCTCTTGATGTGATGTAATTTAGCCTACCTTGCCTCTCCTTTTCCCCTTATCCCACTATAATACATTTTTATGCCTAATTTTTTGTATCATCACACCAAAGTCAATTTAGATCCATACTGTCTATCTATAGCCCTTCTAATAGCCCTAGTAGAGATACAGTTCTCAAGAGTTACTAGTATCATCTTTCTGTGTAGGGACGTAAACTTTTTAATCTCATTAAATAACATGACTGTTTTCTTTCATGTTTACCTTTGTGTGCTTCTCTTCAGTCTTGAATTTAAAGATAGAATCTTCTGCTCAGCTCTGGTCATCAGGGAAGTCTGAAATACCCCTATTTCATTAAATGTCCACTTCCCCTAAAAGATTATGCTGAATTTTGTTGGGTGGTTTATTTTTTATTGTAATCCAAGCTCTTTTGCCTTCTGGAACATCATATCCCAAGCCCTCCATTCCTTTAATGTAGAAACTGGTAAATCCTGTGTAATCCTGATTGTGGTTCCTTGGTATTTGACTTGTTTCTTTCTGGCTGCCTGTAATGTTTTCTCCTTGACCTGATAATTCCGGAACTTAGCTGAAGTATTCCTTGGCATTGTCCTTTTGGGCTCTCTTTCTGTAGATGATTACTGTATTTTTTTCAATGACTATTTTACCCTCAGGTTCTAGGATATCACAGAAGTTTTCCTTAAAAATATCTTGAAAGATGTTGTTCATTCTCTTCTATTTTTTATCATGACTTTCAGGTTGCACAATAATTCTTAAATTATCTCACCTGGATCTATTTTCTGGGTCCAGTATTTTTTTCTTCTATTTTTTAATTTTCTTCTATTTTTTTTTTACTATTTAAAATTTTTCTTCTATTTTTTTCATTTCTTAAAATTTCTTTTGACCTATTTTTTTGGGGGGGAGGGAAATTGGGCTTAAGTGACTTGCCCAAAGTCACACAGCTAGTAATTGTGTCTAGTGTCTAAGGCCAGAATTGAAGTCAGGTCCTCCTGACTCCAGGGCCGGTGCTCCATTCACTGCACCATCTAGCCGCCCCATTTGACCTATTCTTGATGTCTTATGGAACCATTGGCTTCCACATGTCCAATTACAATTTTTAAGAAATTATTTTCTTCAGTGGCCTTTTGTACCTCCTTTCCCATTTAGTCAATTCTGTTTTTAAGGAATTGTTCTCTTCAGTCAACTTTTGTTCTTCCCTTTCCAAGCTGTTGATTCTTTCATACATCTCATTTCTTTTCCCAATTTTTCTTCTTCTCTTATTTGATTTTTAAAATCCTTTTTAAGCTCTTCCAAGAAGAGTTTTTTGTGCTTGAGACTAATTCTTTTTCCCCTTTGATGCTTTGCTATAGTCATTTTGACATTGTTGTCCTCTTTTGAATTTGCATTTTGACCATCCCTGTCATCACAGTAGCATTGTATGGTCAGAGTTCTTTTCTAGGCTTTTTGTTTTGTTTTGTTTTGCTCTTTTTTTTTGCTTTTTTTGGGGGTGTAGGGCAATTGGGTCTAAGTAACTTGCCCAAAGCTAGTTTTTTGTTAAGTGTCTGAGGCTGAATTTGAATTTGGGTCCTCCTGACTCCAGGGCCAGAGATCTATTCACTGCTTTACCTAGCCGCACTTTTTGTTCATTTTTAACCTATTTCATGACTTTTAAAGTTGAGTTCTGCTCCTATAGTACAGGAGTCACTTTCCCAAGATTTTTTTGTGCTGGTGGTCTGTGGCCTGTTCATTGACTTTCTCCCCCAGGGCCCCAGGTGCTGGTGGCTTGCTTGACCCCTGCCTTGGAGTGTCCTTACAGGGTATCCTGGGTTGATTGTTTGCCTTCTGTGCTATAACTGGAGGCCTCAGAGCTGGCTGGCTGTGCTACTGACCTGCTGTTCTAGGACCAAGTCTCAGCTGCTGATTCATGCTGCGATTAAGGACCTCTTGATGGCTTGCCTAGATACTATCTGTGTTGTACTATGTTCTCCTTTCACCCAAGTGAGACAGACTTTTTTTCTGTAGTCCTTTTAAGTGATCTTAAACTGAAAAGTTGTTTCACTTTGTCCTTTTGTTGGTTCTGTCACTCCAAAATTCATTTAGAGACTTTTTTTCTCCAAATTTTATTTTAGACTCGAATGTTGGAACATAAATGAAGAATAGAGAAAAGAAGCAAAAACATTATGTATAAACTTATATACTGGAACTTAAATATGAAGTTAGAAAGAAAAAAAGCATGTCATGTGCATCACAGAACATAAGAGAGGATTGAAAATATGTAACAATAACTTCATTTCAAGAAAGCCTGTATGACAATACTCATTGTGTTCAGAATTGTCCATCTTTTCTTTGCTTCCTTCTGAGTTTTCTTTTGCTCTCTGCTGTCCACTTTTTTACTTTTTTCCCTCCCTAACCTCCCCCCAGAAGGTTATAATTATGTTTAGATATGTTTCTCTATAGCTATACATATATACACACACATACACACTGATATATGTACATATATGTATGTATATGTATATACACACATATATACATATATACATACATATATATGTATATACACACACACATATATGTGTGTGTGCATACTTTCCCAAACCTATACTATTCTTAATCTTTATTTTTTAAAGTATAATTATATATTTTGTTTCCTATCCTTCCTACCTCCTCTACTTTACTTCCATCCACTACTTTGCCCTCCTATAATTCACCTACCTGTCTCCAAAGATCCTCTCCTATCCTCTCATTTCCATAAATCTAAAAAACATTCTGTGCCCTTATTTTACCTATTTCCTCACCCTCCCCTCTAAATATCTCTCACTTGTCTTTTCTCTCCTCCCTATAGACTCTATTTTGATCATGGCTTTCAGGTAGTCCAATAATTTTAAAATTATCTCTCTTGGATCTATTTTTTCCAGTTCAACAGTTTTTCAAATGAGATATTTCACATTGCCTTCTAGTTTTTTCATTTGTTTGGATCTGTTTTATAGTATGTTGATTTCTCCTAAAGTCATTAACTTCCATTTGCTCCATTCTGATTTTGAAGGAATTGTTTTCTTCAGTGAGCTTTCAAACTTCCTTTTCCATCTAGCTAATTTTGCTTTTTAAGGAATTTTTCTCCTCATTGGCTTTTTGGAGATATTTTGCCATTTGAATTAGTCTGTTTTTAAGGTATTATTTTCTTCAGTATTTTTTGGATCACCTTTAGGAAGCTGTTGACTCATTTTCCATGATTTTCTTGCATTACTCTCATGTCTCTTTCCAATTTTTCCTCTATTTCTTTTACTTGATTTTCAAACTCTTTTTTTGAGCTCCTCTATGGCCTTCAGTCAATTCGTATTTTTTTCTTAGAGGATTTTGACGCAGGAATTTTGACTTTGTTGTCTTCTTTGAATTCTTTGTTTTGATTTTCTTTGTCACCAAAGAAGAATTCTACAATTTGATTTCTTTTCCTGTTTGCTTGTATCCCCAGCCAATTATTTGACTTTGAGCTCTTTGCCATGGTAGAATTCTGCTTCCAGAGTGGAGAATGCTGTATCCCAAGTTTCAGGGGTTTTGCACAGCTGTTGTCAGAGCTACTTCTAGGACCCTGCATCAGGACTGTCAGGAGGACTCCCTCTCCACAGCTGTCACAAGCTCTGTCCTGCCAGCACTCCTCCTCACCTCAGGACAGCCTTCCATGACTGTGACCCAGATCCAGGCAAGGCAAAGCAAGAGAATTCTTCCTCATCACCAACAAAGAGATTCCTGTAATTGCCTTCTGCTAAGCTGACTGGCACCCCACGATCCATGGACCTGGAATTCTGGAACTAGCTGCTGCTGTTACTGTTGCTACCTCTGCTGCCCCAGGAGCAGGGGCCAACCATGCTCTTCTCTCACCTGGGTCTAACAGAGTTTCCCCATGAACCTTTTACGTTGTCTTTGGAGTTTGTGGCTTGAGAAGTCTGGAAGCCAGCACAGCTGCCAGTGGTTCAGTCCC
Source organism: Pseudocheirus occidentalis (assembly GCA_028646575.1). Lineage (NCBI taxonomy): Eukaryota > Metazoa > Chordata > Mammalia > Diprotodontia > Pseudocheiridae > Pseudocheirus > Pseudocheirus occidentalis. The sequence continues at coordinate 26,104,683 of CM053596.1, read as the reverse complement.
TTCAGTTCTGCTCCAGCCCCCTCTATCCAGTGATTATTTTTTATAAAGTTTTGTTGAATAAAAAAGAGATAATGGTTCGTCTTCATTTCATTCTACATGTATGCCTACTTGGGTGCGTTTTAGAGTTTATTGTTTAACAATTACAGAATGATTTTGGCCTCTGAGGTCCCAGGTAACCCTTTGCCTTTGTGATTTCTTTTGTTCCAAAGGGCTCAGATAAGAATGTAAAGGGATGGGGATGGAGCTCACAAGTGTGCGCTCTAAAACTGGATGGGTGGTCACCTGGAAGACTGCAGAAAGCTCACTGGCTTTTCTCCCAAGAAGGTTTTAGATATATAGAAAAGAGCTGGTGTGAAGCATGGGGAGCAAGTTGGTCTCTTGGACATTGTCCCAGTTAAGCAGACATGCTGTTTATTAAGGGAATGGTGATTATGTAAATTCCACTGTATTAATAACAGTAAATCATAATGATGTCTTGTATTTAACGCCTTTCCAGAGCACCTCATGGTCTCTGTGTCCATATATTAATTACGCATGGCCTCCATGTATATAAACGGAATGGTTCCCCACTGGTAAATTACAGCCACCTCAGCAGGAAAATCACATGGTGTTTAGAATAAGCCCATAATGGGAACCTAGAGCTTATAAAAGAGAAGAAAGCAGTCTGCCTGCTTCTGGTGATATTAGAATAAATGTGCACTCCCAAGGAAGTACTTATATTGACTTTCTACCAGGAAACACCCAGGGATGCCTGCTTCTTTCATATTGATAGTCTCACTTTGTTTTCAGGGCCCCTTCACCCTAATCTATTTCCATTGTTATGGAAATGCTTTCTGTAGGGGAGTCATTTATTCATCTTTTAGATGTATATTTGTAGAGTTAATTAATTCAACAATCACTTACTTAAGCTTCCATAGAAGCATAAGTGTCCAATGTCACTTAATGGATACAAAGTCAGTCTCTGCACCAGGATGAGCTGCAATGAAATCACATTTCTGACATATATTGGGTTCCCAAACCCTGGGCAAGTTGCTTAACCTCTCAGAGATGCAGACAGTTAACTTAAGTGTCTAGGTTGACAAGTGAGTGTTAATCTGTCTTATTGACTGAGAGAATTTCCTCAGTTAGGGGCTCCTCATAGCCAAAAATTCAGGGATACAATCCCTTTCCCTGTTCCTATGTATCAGGTAATTTTATATAAAGACCAAAATGGCACCATCTCTTTTCTCAAGGGAACTTTAAAATGTGTAAAACAAGGGGACAAAGCAATTTCCAGGGAGAACTGCTCTCAGACATCCATCCATGAGTCTTCAAGAGTGACTCTCCACTTTGTTCACAATTACAAACACATTGTATGTGTGATGACTAATGTTGATAGACTGGGCTTCTCTGAGCAATACAAGGTTAGAAGACAACTTCAAAAGATTTATCCACATCCATGGAAGGAACTAGAGTCTGAATACAAATTGAAGCAAACTATTTGCTCTCTTTCTTTTGTGTTTTGTTTTGTTCCTTCCTTTGCAGTTTTCGCTCCATTGGCTGTATTGGCTGTAACCCTTCTTTACAATTTGACCAATGTTTAATGTGAAGATATTTATAGATCCTATATTTGATTGCATGATGCTATGGGGCTGGGGGAGGTGGAGAAAATTTGGAATTCAAGGGAATGTAGAACTCAATGTTGCAAACTAAAAGCAAATAAATAAATTTAAGAATTCAAAAAAAAGTGACTCAGAAATGAAGCAAAAAATCATGACTTATTCTGATTTTTCTAGAAGAAGCCATAGTTGAGATGATGCAATCAGGGCCTTCCCTTCATGTGAGGAATCTAGTGGGCCTACCTAAACCCTTTGCATAGTGATTCTCCTAACAAAACCTGCCTTTCTAGGATAGCCTTGTAATGGACTGAATGCCAAAATCTTAACCTACAAAGAAAGAAACTAAAGTCTAGGTTAAATGACTTGCCCAAGATCAAATGATAGTAAGTTATAGACCTGAATTCTACCTCTAAGTTCATTACATTCCCAATATTGTTTTGACAATACTATGTGGTCTTCTCTCTTTTCCTTTCCCCTGTTGGATTTCATTCACCAAGACTCTTGCTCAGGTGACTGATTTTTTTTGTCCCTGTTAAACTAAGTCATTAACACCTTGGCATGAGTTCTCTGAGGGATCTTTATTAGTGTCATTTCCCCTCTTGCTTGCTTTCCTTTCTCCCTCCTGTGTCATTTTCTCTCAAGACCTTACCAAGGTGGCCACCTTGTCAGTCTCTGGGAAACTCATGCTAAGTTGTTAATGCTTTATCATGTCACCTCTTTTGAGGTGGATTGATATAGGGGGAAGAGACACAACGATGGGAGGCCATACCAACAAGAGATATGCTATAACAGTCTAAGCAGAAGATGATAAGGGGAAAGACTACAAACAGAGCCAATGGAAAGAAAGGGATGGGTTTCTGGAAACATAGTTCAGGAATAGCCCTTCCTTGGTGCCTGATTCTGGATCTGTATGTATGTGGGGAAGACAGTTACAGAGGGGTAACAGTGACTTCAGGGTTTTGAGTTTCTTTCCCAGGATTTTTGCTTTTGAAAAAATTTAAAATCAGAATTCCAGAATTCTGATTACATTTCTTAAAAAACCCATTCTGTTAAGGATTCAGAAAACAACGAGTTATCTTTAACTTAAAAGAGTTAAGAGTTTACTATGGATAGAGTACTATTCTACAGTTTGATTATGAAAAGTATGAAATGAACAATTCCTACCCTTATAGAACTTAGGATCTAATAGGGACAGAACACATGTATTCAGCTAAATCAATATAAAATATAAACACAGTAACTAACAAGTAATATTTTAGAGAATGCTAAGAACTAGGGGAAATACTAAAGAAATCATGTATTGGGAGCCATTTGATCTGAGTGTTAATGGAAGCTAGGATTTCAAAAGGGGAAGGAGACAATTTCTAGCATGGGGTTCACTGGGACAAAAACAAAGAGGCCAAGGGGAATGACATCATTCTACTATTCACTTCTACTTGAGGAATAATATAATCATAGCTAGAGCAAGGAAGAGACTTCAGAGGACATCTAGTTCAATACTCTGATTTTATTGATGGGTGAAATGAGGCCAAGAGAGGTCATTGTCAATTGGACTGGAACCAGTCTCTAACCTGTAGGTAGCCAGAGCCAAACAAACAGAGCAGGCTAGAGTCAAGACACAAACATAAATTTAATTAATTTCAAAGTGAGGAAAACGACCTATGCATATGAAAGCCCCCTCCTCCTTCCTCTGAAGGAGGAATTAACATGTTAAACTAAAGGCAGGTCTCATATAAATACTGAGTTGGATCATGACATAATCATTTTTAGGTCTTGAGTTATTATTCCCATGGATCCCTTCAGAACAGCATTGTCTCAAGTCTTGGGGATCAAGCCCATCCTGTGGGGCACAGAGGCAGAGCTGTGTGATAAGAGGAATAGTACAGTACCTGTCAATGACAAAGAACAGCAGCTGTGAACATGTGATGAATGGCCCTTGGAAATAGGAGGAGTGAACACCTGGTGCTAGTCCAAGCAATATGCTTTGCCAGAGGGTTACATCATCCTGAGAGCAAAGGATTATTGTTATGCTAAGCTCAGAGCACAGCCTGCTTGCTAGGTCTTAACCCTGGGAAACAGGGTATCTCCAAAATTTGTTGATGTCCTATAGCTTCAACAATGCCAATTGGTAGTATACAGTCCAGTGCCACGACCCTTTAATAGTCATATGTGGGTGTATCTGCATATGGGCATACCCACCTGGAGATGGAAAGAGGAGTAGTGTCTTCCTAAGACCATTGGAAATACGTGTTTTCTAATGGTCTTAGGTGACCCCTGTGACCCCTTTGAAAGGGCTGTTAGACACCCAATGGGGTTGCAGCCCACAGGTTGAGAACCATTGATATAGTCCATTCAGAATTCAAACTAAGTAGCTGTTATTGGAAATCCTTTTTTCTTTTTCTGTAATTTCATACTGAGTTCATTATGCACACATATTTGCATGTGTGAATGCATGAATGAATGCACGAAAGGATGAATGAATGAAAAAGCATTTGTTAAGCATGTATCACTTACCAAGCCTTGTGCTGAGTGCTTTAAATAGAAAAACAAAAGGTAAAAACAGTTTCTGCCATGAAAGAGCTCTGATAGGGGAAAAGCTATGCAATGTTCAAAGAGGAGTCATCCAAAGTGGTCTCAGAGGAGGCCTTTGGAGTGGAAAGTTATAGGTATGGTGAGTAGATTGGCAGTCTCCATTCAGGAACAAAAGCACAGTTAATTTGATCATACTTCATTCTTCCAGAACTCAGATAGGGGATGAGGCAAAGGAAGAAAAAGGTACCTGAGATTCTGGTGACACAATAAGAGAGACAGCCAGCGAGTTGGGATAGAAATGAAATATGGTCGTGACTTTTCCTAAAATAGTGTTATTGGAGGGGCAGTCTCCAATCAAGAGACAGAGAGCTGCTCTAGGAGAGAAATTTCTCTAGGGGAGAAAGGTAACTACCCAGACTATGGAGGAAATATTTCAGAAGCAGAAGCAATTTGTAAGATCTTCCTCATCATTCTAGGGATAGTTGGGTGTCATATTGGATAGTACACCAGGCCTAGAGTAAAGGACAGACCTGAGTTCAAATCCATTCTCAGACACTTACTAGCTGTGGGATCCTGAGCAATCTTAACCTTAACCTCTGTTGGCCTCAGTTTTCTTATCCATGAAATGGGATTAATAATCCCTTTTACCTTGCAGGGCTGTTGTAAAGATGAACCGAGATAAGTGTAAAGCATTTAGCACACAGTACCTAGACCATAGTAAGTACTATATAACTATTAGGTACTATTGTTATTAATATTCTGTCTGTGAACTCTGACCCACAATTAGACCTTCTAAGTGGGGAAGCAGCTGAGCAGGCAAAATCTGGCCCATATTTCAAGAGAAGCCTTGTTTGACTGTGAGATATGGGTTTAGATTTAGGGTGGAGAATCTGCCAGTCTATCTCTTCTCCCTTGCAATAAGAGGCCATCATATACTAAAAAAAAAATAGGGAAAATCTGTCAGGAAACACAAGATTCCTTGGTAAACTCTGTTGAGGCCTTCTTTTTCAAAGGAATCTTTCAGAGAGTTAATGCCTCTGGGAAAAATGCAAAAGAATAAGTCCTTCTGAATACAAATTGAACTTTATAGGGAGAGAAAAAGAAATCTCAAATATAGTGTGTGAGAGGCTTGGAGAGACCTGGGCCCTATCTGGGAAGTAGCTGTAGATTATATTAGTGGAATATTTATGATTCTGTCACATTTCTCTCTCATTCCATACTAAATTCTTCATGTTTTACTCCACCTCGTGCTCCAGGAGGGACTTTTATTACAGGCAAGCAGGTAGTGCATAACAATGAGAGGTTTTAATATTAGCTGATCAATGGTCCAGTTAACAGACCAGCCGGCTACATGGTGTCTTTCAGAAATTGTTTAACATGGATGGCAGGCTATGCTCGCAGGAGAAGGGCTTTCAGCAGACGTAGGAAAGATAAAAGAAAGCCCTCACTGCCTCTTCTAACCTCAGGCCTCCAGAGCTTAAATCAGGGAAGGGTTGTGGGGGGTCTGTTGGTGAATAGACAAAGGAGGATGATCACAGATCATCCGTGTGGACTGAGTATTACACGCCCCCCCCCCACTTCCTCCATGACAGATCACCCAGGAGACAGAATGCAGGGACAGCAAAGAACTGTTAAACTTTATACCTGTTAGGAAAAAAGGAAGAAAACAACCCCTTCTAATGGCAGATCCTTCTGTGTCTTTGTCTCTGTCTCTCTCTGCCCCCCTCCTCTCTCTTTGTTTATCTCTGTGTCTGTCTGTCTCTGTCTCTTTGGCTCTCTGTCTCTGTTCTCTGTCTCTTTTTCTCTGTCTTTCTCTTTCTGTCTCTTTATCTCTCTCTGGACTGGCAGCATGTTTCCCTCTCCAAACATAGTCTGAATCTGTAACAGAGACCATCCTGTTGACAAAAGCAGTGTGACCTAGTGGAAAGGATACTGGAATTGGGTGATGTTGATTAATTATCCTGGTGTGCTGATGTGACCTAATTTTCCTTAACCTTTCTGAGCCTTGGTTTCCCCCTGTGTAAAAGAGGGAATGGGATTAGGTGATATCTGAGGTCTTTTCTGACTCTAGAATTAGTATTAGTCTCCCTGGGCCTCAGTTTCCTCATCTGTAAAATGAGGAGGTTGAACTATATAGCCTCTGGTTATTGATTTATAACCTGCATCTAAGGCATCTATGAAAAAAGACTTTTTAAAACATAAATGTACAATAGGAATGGATGCTGTTCTTATTGTTATTCCCAGACAGGGTGAGGCTTTCTTTTTAAAATTTTTTTTCTCCAAATTACATGTAAAAGCAATTTTAATATTTTAAAAAATGACTTTCAAATTCTCTCCCTCCTTCCTTCCCTCCCTCTCCTCCTCCCCCCTTGAGAAAACAGGTACTTTGACATAGATTATATATGGACAGGCATGCAAAACATATTTATATATTAAACTCGTTGCAAAAGAAAACATGTGCCAAAAAAAATCAACAGGTAAAATAAAGTAGGAAAAAAAGTATCCTTTACATTCAGACTCGATCAGTTCTTTCTTCATAATGGGATAACAATTTTCAGCACAAGTCCTTTGGAATTGTCTTGGATCATTGTACTGCTGAGAATGGTTAAGTCATTCATGCTCGATTATTGTAGCTATTGCTGTATACAATGTTCTCCTGCTTCTGCTTACTTCACTTTGTAATAATTCATATAAGTCTTCTCATGTTGTTTTTGGAGCCATTCTCTTCATCATTTCAGCTCTATAAATAAAAATTTTGGATGGGCCAGATTTTCAATAAAACTGATTCAAGGTGTGGGGAGGGGAGGAGAGATGTTTTGGTATAATGGTTGGGTGTTAATTTTCAGAAAGCCTTTGATGCTCAAAATTATTCCCAATACTTTCCCCTTCCCCTACTATCAACATTTAAATTTACTCTCTTAGAAGCTCATTCCTCTGGAGTCTACTTGCAATGGTAAGCATTTGCAGATTATACGAGATAGGAAGAAAGGTCATCTTACACAATGGATGTCTAAACCAGGATCCATCTACAGACTGCAATATTGATCTATCCACTATTACAATTTTTGTAGAAATCAATAGAAAATCCTATAATAGGTTCAAAAATTCAATTTCCCAAGTAGAAAAATGGGAGAAAGTTCAGATCATCTTAAAAAAAATAATGGTTCTAGTGGAATACCAGCTCACTGAGTCAACAACAGAGCATGTTAAAGTAAGTCAGGGGGGGTAAGATCAAATCCTAATCTTCCTATTTAATTCCTGCATGACTTTCTCTTCTCTGGACCTCAATTTCCTTATCTTCAAAAGGAAAAAGAAGGACTAGATGATAACTGAGGTTCCTGCCAGTGTTAAATTTATGATTCTTTGAATAGCATGCCTTGTATTATGTGACTGCGTAAAAAGGTTTATGTGTAACTATAGTCCATAAAGATTCTGTATTTTCCCCTATCCTTGTCCAATCATTCAGAAGGTTATTTCATATTTGGGAACAACCTTAAAAGGCCATATAAATATGAATTATTATTATTGTCATCATTATCATCATCATCACCATCATCATTGTTAGCATCATTAAAAGGCATCATGGTGTGATAGGCCGCTATATGTTATCAGTCAAATCCAACCTTACTAGATGATTGACATTAGGGAAGATATTGAACTCTATGCTATAGTTCCTTCCTTTGTAAAATGAGGAAATTGGCCTTGAAGGCTTCTAAATCTTTCTATACTCTCAATTCTATGTTCCTATCCATTTTAGGGCCCCTGCATATTAAGCCAGATATTTATAAGCTGAGGAGCATTCATTAGCAGGTGGGAAACAGAGTCATATCATATGAGAAAAGGTTGAAGGGAATAAAAGATGTTTATTATAAAAAAAAGAAGATGATGGTGGAGTGGGGCAATGTGCCTGAGGACCTATCCTTTGGAAATAAGATTATTATTAGTTTGCTTGGTCCTAGAGGGAAAGATTTGAGGCCATGGAGATAGTTACCGAGAACCAGTATAGGCTTGATATAAGGAAAGACTCCCCAATATTGGTTATTCCTCCAAAGTTGAATGACATCTTTGGGGAAGTAATAGATTTACCCTCATTGGAGGGCAAAAACCAGATGACCATTTGGGTTATGCTGGAGGAAACATTCTTGTTTATATGGCTGTTGTGTTAGATGGGGTATGAACCTCCTTTCAGGCCTGAGATGCTGATATGTCCTTTCTACTACTATCTTAAAATCCCTATGTTCCTTAGGGATATTTTAGGCTATTATGTTCATAATAACACAAGGTAGATGAGAAAATGGACTTTAAAGTCAGTTTAGGTGACCTGGGAAGGATGGATTGATAAAAGAAAGGAAAGGGATTTGAGGGTTGAGGCCAGGGATTTAAAATTACAATTGATATATTTCATTTTGTCCCCCTGCTTTTAGACCAGTGCTCACGAGGGTTCAATTTAGTGCCAAATGTTTCTCAAGTGCTTCCAGGCTAGGTGGTGCAGTGGATAGAGCATCACACCTGGAATCAGGAAGACTCATTCTTATGAGTTCAAATCTGGCTTCAGACATTTATATCACTTAACTATGTTTGTTTCAGTTCCTCATCTGTAAAATGATCTAGAGAAGGGCGTGGAAAACCACTCCAGTATCTTTGCCAAAAAATTCCAAATGGATAATGAAGAGTCAGAAAATGACTGAAACATGACTTAAAAAATCAGAAAGTCCACTGTCTTCCATCTTCCAAATCTGCTGTGGTCCACATTCCCAAGGAAGCCTCTGGGAGCAGTCCAGGCTCAGGCTAACTTTGGCTTCTGTCCCTGCAGGTTCCCACCCTGGCTGATGGTGGGCACAGGTGGGACATAGTTTCATCCCAGGCTAATCTGAGCCAGCCTGGATCCAGGGTGGAGAGAACCTCTCAGTTTAGATAGCCTCAGGCCCTTTGTAGTCCATGGCCTATATCACCCCTAGCCCCACCACTGCCTGTTGCCCACCTTGGGATCCCAATTGCTTCTGGGCAGAGAAGGAGGAAATGAAAGATTGTTGTGAGAGAGGTAACAGAGGGAAAACACCTTTGGGTAAGGAGGAGTCACATAAATCAGTGCTGGAAAGGTAGAATGGGTTCATATCGTGGAGGACTTTCATAAATAAAAAAAGTTTGCTTCATCCTGAAAGGCACCAGAATTGGTGGAAAGGGAAATCACGTTGTCATAACTATACTTAAAAGAATTACTTGAAAAGTAGTTTATAGAATGAAGTGGAGTGGGGTGATACTTGAGGAAGGAAGACTTGGAGCCTGTCATAAAAATCTAAGCAAGAGGTGATGAGGATCTGAACCAGGATGGTTAGGAACTAGGCTTTTGTTAATAGTATTCAGTCATTTCAACTGTGTCTGACTCTTCATGACCCCATCGGGGGTTTTCTTGGCAAAGATACTGGAGGGGTTTGTCGTTTCCTTCTCTGTATCATTTTACAGATGAGGAAACTGAGGGAGACAGGGTTATGTGACTTGTCTAGTGCCACATGGCTAGGAAGTATCTGAAGTCAGATTAAAATTTAGGAATATGAGTCTTCGTGCCTTCAGACCCAGGACTCTATCCATTATGCCACCTAGCTGCCCCTGTAGCTAGTCTTAGGGACACACAAAGTCTTCATTACATAGAACCAGAAGATTTAGAATTTAAAGAATGTAAATTTAAATTAGAAATAAAGAATTTAATACTTAAATCCCCTTATTTTATTTCAAAAATTCTGAGTGTGTGAGAGATAAGGAGACCTTGCAAAAATATTAAGTATACATTCCAAGGGAATAATGTATCCAATGATGTAAACCCATAGTCCTGTTTGTCACTATGCTGACCATCCCATCTAGAGCATTATGTTCACTTGGCCTTGGCAAGAAGGAACAATTCTTAGACAGAGACTGTGAGAAAAGAGGAGAGAATGGGATGTCAAGAGATTTTGAAATGAAAAGAATGAGAGAAGAGAGAAGTCATGTTGAATAGCCCTTTTTTCCATAAGGAAAGAGACAAGTGTCTCAGCTTAGATAGAGGGGGAAAAAGAGATTTTGGGACTTGAGGAAATAAGAGAAGCTAGAATGTTCTCAGTTAAAAGTGAGATCATAGTTCCCTCAAAATGTCTAATGAATGGCGAAGTGTATTTAAGATGAAATAGTAGGATAGGATCTTCTAGAAAGGCTGCAGAAGAAATGGCATCTATACTCAATCTCTTATCTCTAGACCTTTAGATTGGCCATCACTCACTCCTGGGAGGCACTACCTCCTTAACCCTCTTCTTTTAAGATGAAACTCAGGAAAGAAGGATTTCAATAGGTGGGCACAAGAAATGAATTCATTTCTATATGGGACTTGGTTTGGGCAAATGCAGAGAGGTGGGAAATGAGAGTATGCTAAATCCAAAGAACAATTATTGCGTTAGCTCATCTGGAATGCTCAGCAAGTCCAAGGAAATATTCTGAAGAAAATCTGTAAAGATAAATCAGAGACTAGTATACTCTATGAACCCTTTCACCCAGTGATACTGCTACTAAGTATATATCCTAGCTTGTCAAAGATAAATGGAAAAATTTCATGCACATAAAAAAATTCCAAAAACAATACATTTTGTGATAGCAAAAGTGGGCACCCATTGATCAATGAATGACTAAAAAGTTTTGGTGTATGAAGGAAATGAAATGTTTGCTGCAATCTAAGAGCAACATAAGGAAGTTCACAAGGTCTCTACCCACCGTGGGCTTAGAAGTACCCAAGGTTGGATTGTTCAATTTTTAGTGGTAGCATTTACATCTCAGAAATTATTGACTGCTATAAACCAAGGCCTGATTTATTGTTTTGTTGATTGTATAGATTTAAGAAGATAATCTAGCAAATATTAATGATGCAAATTCAACTTGAAAGTGCTTCCTGAGTTTTCAGAAAAATAGCTGTTAAACAAAACCTAACACACTCCTGCTATAGTTGACCACATATAGGATTGGCCTTGACTCGTGGTTACTTTTTTATTTGCCTTATAATGAAGTAATTTTACTCCCAATCCCACAATTTCATCAACTACTTGAATACTGTCCCCTGTTCCATGGTCACTGGATTGGTCTTATTGGTCACATTCTTCAATTCCACTGGCATTGGCGATCTGAGCTTTGGTGGACTTTAATTTATTATTGGCTCAATTTCAGCAACATATTTCCAAATCAGATGTTTAATTTACTTTATTCAGCTTAAATTATGTGTCCCCATCTCGGAGCTTAATGGTCTTCTGCTGTGATGAGTGATGCATCCAAATAAATTATTTGGATAATGGTTTCCATCTGATAAAGTACAACCGAAGTGCCCATGCACATGGAATAAGTAACCATATGGCAAATGGAAGACAGGAGAATTCCTTTCACTTTATAACGATGCCACAGAGAAGAAATTTGAATGGGCCGGGAATCTTCCCCCCCCATTCCCCACCACCCTGCCTCAAAAAAAAAAAGAAAAGAAAAGAAAAGAAAAACCCTGTAGTTTCTTCTAATTTCTTGGCAAAGGAATAGGAGTCCGGTATGTTTCTGATTCAGTTGGTGTTTTGTGGCAAACAGTCTATGGCATTTGGAGTTACAAAAGATAGATTTCAAGATCCATAAGACACATAGAAGTTAAGTGACTGACCTAAGGACATACTATGAATAAATATCAAAGAAATGAACCAAAACCTTCCAAACTCCAAGACCAGTATTCTTTCTCCATTGTCTTCCACTAATTATAACATCTTGGCTTTTGTATGGTTTTTATGGGGGGGATAGTAATACATACATTTCTGTGAAAGCCACATTATTTAGTCTATAGAAGGTTACGTTTGTTTATTTATTATACTGGGTCATAATGCTTACTATCTTGGAGCTAAGGTAAGATTAAAATGGCAATACTTGGCATATCTGTGCATAGACTCCTCAGGAGTCCTCAGCCTCCCCCACCTCCATCTCATATCAGGTGAGTCTGTGGTCCAGAGGTTTTGAATCACTGCTCTAAAAAAAACCACAAAAGGTTTAGCACCT
>CM053596.1:26081778-26092413 GCA_028646575.1 Pseudocheirus occidentalis | reverse complement strand
TAGAGAGAGAGAGAGAGAGAGAGAGAGAGAGAGAGAGAGAAGGAAAAAAAGTACAGAGAGATAGCAGGAAACAAGGAGGGATGGAAGGAGAGAATGAGAGAGATAGAGAGACAGAAAGAGACAGAGACAGAGAGAGACAGAAACAAAGAGACAGAGAGAAATATATGGGGACAGACAGATGGGGAAATCTGTAGAGACAGCAAGAAACAGGGAGGAGAGAGAGGAAGGGGGACAGAGAGAAAAATGGCTATATACAAAAGAGATAGGTAGGTAGATAGACAGACAGACAGACAGACAGACAGACAGACAGATAGATAGATAGATAGATAGATGGATGGATGGATGGATGGATGGATGGATGGATAGATAGATAGATAGATAGATAGATAGATAGATAGATAGATAGATAGATAGATAGATGAATAGAAAGATGGATAGGACTTTTATTAAGAATATGCTGTGTGCCAGATACTGGATTAAGCTCTGGGGGTACAAATAAAAGCAAACGAAATACCTCCTGCACTCCATAAGGAGCTTATATTCTAATGGGCAAACATAGTAGACACAGAGGAGCCAAAAAGCAGGTTGGAAGCAGGGAAAAGAAGAGTACAAGGGAGGGAAGGGAGAAGGCTGTCAAGGAGGAGGAAATGAAGTAAAGAGAATTGAGTGGAACATTTGGGGGCTCCCTTTTGAAATTGTGTTCCATGCACATGGTCACTTATTACAGAGAGGTGCCTCAGGACAGAGGCTTCTTTAGGCTTGCAAGATGCTTAGGGAGGAAGAAAATAAGTTGATAGACTAATTTGAGAATGAAGAACAAAAAAAGGAAATATATAGTCGATATTGGGCTTCAGACTTTGCTGAGAGAAGGGAATCTATGATGATCTTGGCCTCCCCCTGAGTGTATCTTCCTTCTGTCCATCAGGACAGATCAGGCAGATGGGATAGCACATGAATCACAGGAGCAGGGTGGCCACTCTGATATGTTTCTCAACCCTAGGTCACAGGAAAGGAGGAACCTAATGTCTAGCATAATGGGAGTTCAGTGTGGAATAGAATAATAGATATAGCAAGATTCAGGGAAGGAATGGGGAAGAAAAGAGAGAGGAGCAGTCTGGCGAAAGGCACATGACTGGGAGGTAAACAGCTTGCTCGAAGTAAAAGATTGGGCCCGACATATTTGAGGATTTTTTCTGTTATCAGTAACAAGTAAGTTTTCTCTTTAGTTCTACCATTAACTCCGGTGAGATCAGGGTAAATTCTCAAATTTCCCCAGTTGCAAAATGAGGGGGCCTCAATAGTTAACCTTCACGGTTCCTTTTAGGAGCTTAGTGGAGGGGGTGGGGTATCAAAATAGAAAGACATAAAATGATGTTTCTTTTATTTTAGTGTATTTCAATTCAAAAGGAGGAATAAGGGACGTGGAATATAGGATTCTTGGGGGCAGGAACTGTTTATATTTTTGCCTTCGCAACCCTTTTTTCTCACAGTTTTGGGACATAACAAGCCTTCAATAAGCATGTGTTTGTTAATAATACCACCAAAAAAATTAGGGGAAAAACAGTAAGAAATAAAATGGGAGAGGTTGAACAGGGAGATATTGTTCAGTCCTGTGTGACTCTTCATGACCCCATTGGGAGTTTTCTTGGCAAAGACACTGGAGTAATATGCCATTTCCTTTTCCAGCTAATTTTATAGATGGAGTATCTGAACCAAAGAGAGGGAAGTGATTTTCTCAGGGTCAGAGAGTTAGTTAGTGTCTGAGGCTAAATTTGAACTCAGGTCTTCCTGAGTCCAGATCCAGCATTCTACTCACTGCACCATCATTGCTCAGAACATAAGAACTGAGTCATCAAAAGAAGTGTGAATAGGCAATAGAGAGGGAAACCAGTGTATGCCTATGATAGTACTTAATAAAGCATGAACTGTCCAATCACATATGCAATTTCTCTGAGCTCACTACCACTTGGGGTGACTGACATGGAATGCTTCCCATCCCTGGGTTGTTTACCAAAGCAACCAAAAGTCACTTTCTTAATGAGAAGGGAGTGTTTTTTCATTCAGGGGAGTCTCTGTTTTTTTCCTCTCTGGTATCAAAGGTTCAAGAATACCATTGACTAGGATTTATTAAGCTGCATGATATAGGGGATTTCACAAGTAAGAGATCATGGATTCTGAATAAACCTTGGCTACACAGCATCTGAGCGACTTTGAGCAAATTACCTAATATCTTGGGGACTCGGTTTCCTCATCCATAATTATGTCTACCATTTGAAATGTTACCAATTGCTCAGCATATATTATATCATGTTATCTTCACAATAACCCTCAGAAGTAAGTACTATTAATATCTCCATTTTGTATATCAAGAAATTGAGGTAGACAGAAGTTAAGTGACTTGTCCAGGGTCACATGGCTAGTAAATGGCTTAGACTGTACTTCAAATCAAGTCTTCTTGAGGCCTGATCCAATGCTCAATCCAATGTACCACATATCTACCTAAAGCTGTAAAACTTTCATTGGGTTTATATTATTAATAATGTCAGTTGCGTTTAAAACATTGTTAGTAAGTATGAATGAATTTAAAGGTTATCTCTCTAATAGGAGAAGAAGGCATCATGGATAAGCAGGGAGAAAATTCAGCTGAGAAATTCCAAATAATGGTTGTATGCATGAATAACTCCCATGTGCCAGTGGTTGCTGCCAAACTTGGAGTCATTCTGAGAATGAACACAGAAGCAACAGAAAGAAATACCAATATGCCTGAGGGATTAGAAGATGAAGTGAGAGAAGAATAAGAGAAGAGGCTTCAGGAGCAGAATGGTTCCTTTGAAATTCCCTTTTTGATCATCTTTCCATTCAGCACAGGGAATTATTTCCTGTGGCGTGGAAAGCATAAGAACCTTCTTCCTCATCCAGCAAACTGTGGTGCCCCATCTTGTTCTATGAGGGGAGGAAGGCTTGGGGGTGAAATCCTCACCAAAGGAGGCTTATGAAATTTTCATCTGCTCCCCTAGAGTGGTTTCATTTGGATGATGTCAGGCATGTAGCCCAACCAGCGATGTGCTGATACTGAATTTCACCCTTTGTGGTAACCCAATATATTGAATTCATCTGGGCCACTCAAGAAATGTTAATGGGGGAAAGTGGAAGGTAATCTCAATCAGCTGGGACACCAATTGCCATGATGCCTGAAAAACTGAATGAAGTGTCATTCTTTTATCTACCATGGATCTCCTCAGCCCAATTTTAATCAGAATTAGAAGAATTCATGGATATTCTGGTCAGCATTTTCCCCATTGTATCCAGCTGGGGCTGTGAATGAAAGTACAAAGGCAGAGCCTTTAGGGGTAGCATGGAGGTTAAGCTCCATTAGAAAGAGAAATACAGCTCTAAGCAAAAAGTCTAGCAATCAGTAAACATGCTTCCACACACTCTGTTGGACTTCAAAGAATCCTACTGGTGTAAAAGACACTGAAGTGTCCAAAGTTTAAAACTTATCACTGTACTAAATGGATTGTCAGTTCACAATTGTCTTCTTTTCCCACAATTTTATTTTAGACTGAAATACCAGAAAACAAACAGAGAATAGAAAAAAGAAACAGAAACATATCATAAACTTAAATTGACTTTATAAAGTTCCAGAGACTGGGGCTCCAAACCACTGTTAACACACCACAGTGTCTTTCTTGGTCCTTTAGATAATGAATTGGACAAAACTGAGCCCAATAGGAAATGTTTGCAAAGATGAATAATAGTCTGTCAGAATCACAGAATCTTATAGCTGGAAAGTACCTCAGAGGTCATCTAGTTCAACTTGTAACTACATAAGACTCAATTCTACATTATGCCTAATTGTAGGATGCCTCACATCCTCTGACTTTTGTGTTAGAGCCGCAATTTCATATGGAGGGAAAGCATTCAGAACAAAGAAAGCCAAATTCTTTGAGAAATAACCTTGTAGCATATTCACTACAGTTACATCTGGCTAACTGTATTTATAGCTCCCAAGTCCAGAGCATAGGTTCACCTCCCATCTGACAACATACCTCTGATAATTTTGTTTTCATGTGTCCTTCTATGGATTCCATAGAAATATTGAACCTCATGAGACCACATCCTGGGTGACTTAATTGATTCAACTTAGAAACTATAAGCCTAGGGTCATGTTGTCCTGATTAGGGATATTTCATTTTTATTTGTTGGATCCCAAACATTTAGCACAGTGCCAAGTATAGAATAGGCATTTACTTAAAACTTGTTTAGCAATCAATTGACAGATGGGTCAGACAGGGCAAGTACACATGGCTCACTATATTTAATGAACTAGGAACTATTTATACCCCATTTTATCATCTGCTCTGGCCATGTCCTTGCCATACATATTTCTTCTCTTCTTCTTCTGTCCATGAAACAGCATTTAAATAATTACTAACATTGCTTTGGGAAGTGGAATGTCAGTTGACTCCCCAAAAGTTCTCTTAAACGTGAATATTACTTCCTAAAACAAAACACTATTCTTTGGTCTGTATTCCCAAATATTTGTTGTCTTTCTCTGCTAGAATGTATTTAGTATTGTATATAGTATTTCCTATTGTATAAGTCTTTTCTATTATATATACATTATTCACATTTATTCATGTCAAGTCAAGAAACATTTAGGAAATTACTATATGGTAAGCACTGCACTAAGCACATTCTTTCAAGTATTTATTTAATGTCCTTACATTTCATTTTTTACCTTCCCCCAACTGTTCATTTGTGGGGGACATCCGGAGAATATGGAAAGTAAGGGTTGAAAAATCACAATTACTCAAATTCATTAAACTTCTGAGATATTTCTTGGCAGAGCCTCTTGCAATTTGTTTTGAAGTCCAGGAGCTCCCTAAGAGAGTAAGTGTACTTGGACATCTGAACTTTAAATCAGATAGACACTTGGGGGAAAAAAGATATTGGTCCTGCTAAGCCAAAATAGTTTCAGAGACAGCTATAGGCACTCATTAGCTGACTGATTCTTCTGTGTTTCCAAATTTTGTACCATGGAGGTTGACTCTGAGAATTGATTGACTACCTTCTCTTTAAGAAAATAAAGTCAATTTTCATTAGTCTCATTACTGGGTATAGGATGGTCCTCCCTCTTAAAAAGAAAAAAAGAGGAAGTATTGCCTCTGAATTAGAAGTGAAGAGATTAGTGTCTGTGATCCTTCTTTTTCTGCCAGCTGTAGAACATTAGGTTAGGACTCCAGCTGAAGCCCAGTATGTGGCAGCCTAGAGAAAAACAAAACAAAACAAAACAAAGAAAACAAAAGAAAAAAAAACAAGGAGAGAAGAGCAGAGAGAATTCTCAGTAGTGGAGTAGCACAGACCTTTCGATGAGGGAGAAGCAGCAGTTTCAAGGTACGCAGCAGGGAATGGATCCAAAAAAGAGCAATGCACAGTAAGAAGCCAACCAACCTACTAAGAACAGCATGAACACATTAGCAGAAATTATCAGTTAGCTTATAGCAGCAGAAGTGTGAGTTACCTTTTAAAATGTATGCCCTGGTCATGTGTTCCCTACACATACACTGATCCTTGTATTTACTCTAGCTTCATATTTACCTACAAGTTAGTAGTTTCTGGGCATGTCCATGTTTCCCACATTTAGTATTTATTATAGATGGGATATAGTAATCACAACTTAGGAAGGTTCTTAGTATGATGGGAAGTTGATGTGTTCCTTTCAAAGGGTAAGTAGTGTGGTACAGTGAAAAAGTGGCTGAATCTGATGTTAATAGAATTGGGTTCGACTCATACCTCTTTCACTAGCAACCTCGGTGATGTAGGATAGGTTATTTCACCCATGTACTCCTAAATTTCCAGAAATGTAGAATGGGAGGATTGAAATAGATGACCTTCCAAGTCTATGGGCCTGTAATCAATGCTTATCTTCTATGTGCTTATGGGGAGCATAAATGGTGCTACAAACCTCTTAGTAAACTTATGGGTTACACACACACATACGTGTATGTATATGTATGTATGTGTGTGTATGCATATATGTATGTGTGTGTGTCTATGTGTGTGTATGGATATGGATAGCCTTTTCCATCATGAGTCCTTTGAAGTTGTATTATAACCTTGTATTGCTGAGAAGAGCCTAGTCTATCAAATACACACACACATGTGTATGTATGTATATGTGTGTGTATGAGCTCATTGTTAGATTTCATTTTAAAAATTTCTTTATTTTAGTTTGCAACATTCAGTTCCACAAGGTTTTGAATTCCAAATTTTCTCCCCTTCCCTCTCCACCTCTTTCTCTCCCCATGGCAGCATGCAATCTGATACAGGTTCTATATATACCTTCACATTAAACATTAGTGAAGTTATAAAGAAGAATTAGAACCAATAATACAAACAATGAGGAAGAAGCCAAAGAAAACAAAAAAGATAAAGAACAAGTAGTTTGTTTCAATCTGCATTCAGACTTCATAATTCTTTCTCTGGATGTGGGTAGCCTTCTCCATCATGAGTCCTTTGGAGTTGTCCTATAACCACATAATGCTGAAAAGAGCTAAGCCTATCAAAGTTAGTCATCACAGATATGATGTGTCTGTAACTGTGAACAATATTTTCCTAGTTCTGCTCCCTTCACTCAGGATTAGTTATATAAGACTCTTCAGGTTATTATGAAGTCTATCTGCTCCTCATTTCTTAAAGCACAATATTATTCCATTACATTCATATACCGTCACATATTTAGCCATTTCCCAGTTGAAGGTCATTGCCTTGATATCCTGTTCTTTGCCACTACCAAAAGAAGTGCTGTAAATATTTTTGTACATATGTTTCCTTCTTCCATTTATGTGATATCCTTGGGATACAGCCCTAGAAGAAGTATTGCTGGGACAAAGGGTATGCACATTTTTATAGCCCTTTGGGTATAGCTCCAAACTGTTTTCCAGAATGGTTGGATGAGATCACAACTTCCACAACAATGCATTAATATTCCAATTTTCCCATGTCTTCACCAGCATTTATTATTTTTCCTGTTTTCTCATGTTAGCCCATCTGATTGGTGAACTGTGGTATATAAGAGTTGTTTTGATTTGCATTTCTCTAATCAGTAGTGATTTAGAGCATTTTTTCATATGATTATAGATATTCGAAATTTATTCCTGAAAACTTCCTGTTCTTATCTTTTGATCATTTATCAACTGGGGAATGAGTTGTATTCTTATAGATTTGACTTAGTTCTCTGCCTATTTTAGAAAGTAAGCCTTTATCAGAGACACTAGTTGTAACTACTCTTTCCCAGTTTTCCATTTCCCTTCTAACATTGGTTATGTTGGCTTTATTTTTCCAAAAACTTTTCAATTTAATCTAATAAAAATGATCTATTTCGCATTTCATAATACTCTCTATCTCTTGTTTGGTCATAAATCTAACAAGTAAACTATTCCTTCCTCTCCCAGATTGCTTCTAGTATCAGCTTGTCTATCTAAGTCATGAACCCATTTTGACTTTATTTTGGTATGCTGTTTAGGATACTGGTCTATGCCCAGTTTCTGCCATACTGTTTCCAAGTTTTTCCAGCAGTTTTTGGTCAAATAGTGAGTTCTCATCCAAGAAGCTGGAAAATACTTATGACTGCTTCTTTATAAGACAATTTAAAATCTGGTATGATTAGGCCATCTTCCCTAGAATTTCTTTTCATTAATTTCCTTGATATTCTATGCCTTTTGTTCTTCCAGATGAAATTTGTTACTTTTTTCTAGTTCTATAAAATATTTTTGGTAGTTGGATTGGTATGCCACTGAATAATTAAATTAATGTAGATAGAATTGTAATTGTTACGATATATTAGCTCAACCTAACCATGAGCAACTGATGTTTTTCCAGTTACTTAGATCTGATTATATTTGTGTGAAAAGTGTTTTATAATTGTATTTATAGTAAGTTTGTTTTGGCAAGCAAATGCTCAAATAATTTATCATGTCTATAGAAACTTAAAATGGAATATCTCTTTCTATTTCTTGCTGTTGGATTTTGTTAGACGTATAACGGAATAATGAGTATATATGTGAGCTTATTTTATATCCTGCACCCTTGCTCAAATGATTTATTATTTAAAGTAGTTTTTTACTTGATTTTCTAAGTATATCGACATATCATCTTCAGAGAGTGATAGCTGAGGCTTTTCTTTGCCTATTCTAATTGCTTCAATTTCTTTTTTCTTCTCTTATAGCTACAGTTAACATTTCTAGTGCCAAATTAAATAAGATAGGTGATAGTGGACATCCTTGTGTCACCCACTGATCTTATTGGAAATGCTTCTAACTTATCCCCTTTACATATAATACTTGCTGATAGTTCTAAGTAGATGCTACTTATCCTTTTAAGGAAGACTCCATTTATTCCCATGCTTTCTAGTAGTTTTAATAGGAATGGATGTCATATTTTGTCAAAAGCTTTTTCTGCATCCATTGAGATAATCATATGTTTTTTAATAGTGTTGTTGATATGACTGATTATGCTGATGCTTTTCCTAATATTGAACCAGCCTTGCATTCCTAAAATAAATTTTACCTTATCAAAGTGTATTATTCTCACGATAAGTTACTGTAATCTTTTTGCTGATATTTTATTTGAAATCTTTTAATCTATATTCATTTGGGAACTTGGTCTATATTTTTCTTTCTTTGTTTTGGCTCCTTCTAATTTAGGGATCAGTACCATATTTGTATCATGAAAAGAATTTGGTAGTTTTCACAAATAGTCTATAAAGTATTGGAATAAATTTTTCTTTAAATGTTTGATAAAATTCACTTGTAAACCCATCTGGCCCTGGACATTTTTTCTTATGGGGTTAATTGATGGCTTGTTCAATTTATTTTTCTGAGATGGAGTTATTTTACTTCTTCTGTTAATTTGGGTAATTTATACTTTTTTTAAACTCTTAAAATATTAATTTATTTTCTTGTTTACATCATTCATTTTCATGAAATTTTGAGTTACAAAATTTCTCCCCATCTTTCCCCTACCCCAAACCTGAAAACATCCCTATCCCACTGTATAACCCCTCCCCGAATCTGCTCTTGCCTATGTCCTCACCCTTGTCCCTCTGACTTTCTGGTTGGGCAGAATGGATCTCCCTACCACAGTGCCTGTATATCTTAATTCCCAGTTGGATGTAGTTAGTAATAATAATAATTTTATATATACATATATATGTATTTAACATTTGATTATAGAACTTTAAGTTCTAAATTCTTTTTCTTCTTCCCTTGTCACCCACCCCCACTGGAAGAACAAACAATTCAATACAGGCTATACATCTGTAATTATGCAGAACATCTCCATAGTGGGCATATTGTGACAGACTGCTTATATGTCCCTCCGTCCTATCCTGCCCCTTCCTTTTCTATTCTCTACCTTGTCCCTGTCCCTTTAGAGGAGTGTGTACTTCCAGCAACCCTCCTCCCCCACCCTCCCCTCCCCTCCATCATCCCAACTCTCATCCCCATCCCCCCTACTCTCCTGTGTGGCAAGATACCCAGTTTAGAGTTTATGTCATTCCTTCCTTAAGCCAAATTCAATGAGAGTAAGTTTGACTCTTTCCCTTTTGCATTCCTGTTCTTCCCCTTCCTCATAACAATTATCCTTTACCTCTTCTATATGAGATGATTAACCCCATTCTGTCTCTCCCTGTCTCCTCTCATTCTAATCCTCTCCCACATCAGAATTTTACCTTTTAGAGTATTGTCCCTTCCTATTCAATTGTTCCTGTGGCCTCTATGTACTCATATATACACATACTCAGATATTTTTATACACATATATAAACCCTCCTATATAGACATATGTGTATGTATATGTATATATACATTTGTATTCCCTTCACCTATACTGATACTGGGAAAAGTTTCATAAGTTACAATTAGTGTTTTTAGATGTTGGCATGTAAATAGCTCAACTTTAATAAGTTCCTTATGATTTCTTTTCCATGTTTACCTTCTCATGCTTCTTGTATTTGAGTGTCAAATTTTCTTTTCAGTTCTGTTTTTTTTTTCAGCAAGAATGCTTCAAAGTCCTCCACCTCATTGAATGACCATATTTCCCCCTGGAACATTATACTCAATTTGCTGGGTAGGCTATTCTTGGTTTTAATCCTAGCTCCCTTGAACTCTGGAATATCATATTCCAGGCCCTTCGATTCCTCAATGTAAAAGCTGTCAGATCCTGGATTATCCTAATAGTGTTTCCCCAGTATTCAAATTGCTTTATCTTAGCAGCCTCTAATATTTTCTCCTTCATCTGGGGACTCCAGAACCTGGCTATAACATTCCTAAGAGTTTTCTTTTGGGGATCTTTTTCAAGAGGTAATTGATGAATTCTTTCATGTTCTATTTTTCCCTCTGGTTCTAAAATATCAGGGCAATTTTCCTTTAAAATTTTTTGAAGGATGCTTTCTATGTTCTTTTTTGATCATGGCTTTCAGGTAGTCGAATAATTTTTAAATTGTTTCTCCTGGATCTATTTTCCAGGTCATTGTTTTTTTTCAAGGACATACTTCACATTTCCTTCTATTTTTTCATTTGTTTGGATCTATTTAATAGTATCTTGATTACTCATAAAGTCATTTGCTTCCAT
>CM053596.1:26050963-26072040 GCA_028646575.1 Pseudocheirus occidentalis | reverse complement strand
ATTTTGACTCTGGGTGGTCTCTCTGATTCCCTGGATCCTGTTCCCTGGTCCTAGTTCCCTCCTGAATCTGCCAGACAATCACCTAGATTCAGGAGCTGAAAGCCGCCAGGCTCTTGTCCAGTCCTCAGAGATGAACAGTTCCCAGGTCCTTGTCCAGTCCTCAGGGCAATCCCCGGCACACACTGAAGTTCACAAGGTTCAGCACACCTCAAACCCTTCAGGACTTCTCTTGCCTGGAGCTCAAAGATCAGCCAGGCCACCAGCAAACAAAGTGCCATCCTGTTCATATCTGCAGTCAGCCACTCAGGAACCAAATCTAAGGTCTGTGTTGTCTCTGAAATTCTCCTGCTTATAAAAAATGGCCTTCTCCCAAGTCAACATGGTTTTGGGGAGTGTCTCAGCCAATAGCTTTCTTCCAAGTCACAGGAGAATTTACACCTTTTCACCAATGGACAGAGTTCTGGGAATTCACACCTTTTCACAATTGGGCAGAGTTCTGGGAATTCACACCTTTTTACAATTGGGCAGAGTTCTATACTTAACACTAGGTTACTAGGATCTACTTAACATCTGATCAAACAAATTAATTACCATTACAATCATGACTTCTGGAAGTTCAGGTATCTAAGTTTTAAACATCCAGGCTATGGGCTGGTAGCTCAGGGAGAAGCTGCTGTCCCTGCTGCATGCCCTGTGCTTTCTCTTACCCAGCAGTGATGCTCCTTTGTCCTGTGGTGAGATGGCTGCAAATTGCCCTTGGGATGGGTGAGTCTGCTGTCTTGGGCACCTTCTCACTTGGCTGTAGGCTGCTCTCAGATAAACACTGTTTCAGCCCCTGTGTTATCAGCATTCTCCCTGCCCAGAACTGCATAGGCACTTTCCTATGTTGGGAATCTACCATGCTCTGTCTTCCAATGGGTTCTATTATTCTAAAATCCATTCAAGTTCACTTTTTAGCATTTAGCAACAGAATCCTTGGAAGAGCTTGGGAAACTTCTTTCTTTATTTCTGCTATCTTCTCTGCTTTACTCCCAATCTTTATTTCATTGGCTTTGTTTGTGCTAAACTTTCCAATTTAATGTAATCAAAATTGATCATTTTGTATTTCATCATTTTCTCTATCTCTTCTTTGGTCATAAATTCTTTCATTCTCCATAAATCTGACAAAGAATCTTCCTTGCTCTACTATTTTGCTTATAGTATCAGTTTTTATATCTAAATTGTGTACCAATTTTAAATTTATTTTATTATATGGTATAAGATGTTTGTCTCAGACTAGTTTCTGCCATACTATTTTCTAGTTTTCCTAGCAGGTTTTATCAAAAAAGGAGTTATTATCTCAAAAGCTGGGCTCTTTGGGTATATCAAACAGTAGAATATTATAGTCATTAAATGCCGTGTCTTGTGTACCTAACCTATTTCACTAATTCATCTCTGTTTCTCAGCCAGTAGTACCAAGCAGTTTTAATGATTGTTGTTTTATAATACAATTTAAAATCCTGTATGGTCAGTTCACCTTCCCTAGTTTCTCTTCTCATTAATTCCCTTGAATCTTTTGTTGCTCTGGGAATATTTTGTTTTATTTTTTCTAGGCTCTAAAAATGTATTTTTGGTAGTTTGATTGGTATGGCATTATATAAGTAAATTAATTTAGGTAGAATTGTCATTTTTATTATATTATGTTGGTCTACATATGAAAAACAATATGGTTTTTTTTCCAGGTATTTAGATTTGACTTTGTATGAAAAGTGACTTATAATTGTGTTCACATAGTTCCTGAGTTTGTTTTAGTCAGTAGACTCCCAAATATTTCATAATGTCTACAATAATTTTAAATGGAATTTTTTTTCTTTCTATCTCTTGCTATTGGGTTTTGTTAGTAATACTGAGAGATGCTAATGACTTGTGTGAATTTATTTTATATCTTGCAACTTTGCTAAAGTTGTTTATTGTGGAACTGTGTTGGAACAAGGGTGGACAGAAGAGTGTTGTCTAGCTGCTGCTCCCAGGGCAAGAAGCAGCAGAGGCAGTAGCTGTGACATGTGGCTGCTTCAGGAGTTCCTGGCCTGCAGATTGTAAGGGGATCAAGTGACCATTCAGTGGGTAATTGCTCTTGCTTTAATCTGCTTGGATTTAGATTGCAGTCTTGGATGGTGGTTCTGGGATGTTTGACCAGTGAACCGGAGCTTGGGGAAGCTATAGAGATGGCACCCTCTTAATAGGTCCAGCAGCTGCAAAACCCCAGCAATTTGGGACAGAACTCTCTCCATTTTGGAAGCAGAGTTCTACCATGGCAAAGAGTTCAAGGGTCAAGTAACTGGCTTGCAATATGAGCAAGCACAGGAAGGACAAAACAATGATAAAATCCTTTTTGGAAGTCAAAAAGGATCAAAGTATAGAGTAGGAGGAAGACAGTGAATTCAGAACTTCTGCATCAAAAGCCTCCAAGAAAAATAGGAATTGGTTATAGCCCATGGAGGAGCACAAGAAAGATTTTGAAAATCAGTTAAGAGAAATGGACGAAAAAGTTGGGAAGAGAAATGAGAACAATGCAGGAAAATAATGAAAAGTGAGTCAATAGCCTGCTAAAGGAGACCCAAAAATACATTGAAGAAAATAACACTTAAAAAATAGACTAACTCAAATGGCAAAATAGGCCCAAAAAGTCAATGAGGAGAAGAATGCCTTAGAAAATCAAATTTGCTAGTTGGAAAAGGAATTTCAAAAATTCACTGAAGAGAATAATTCCTTTAAAAATATATTGGAGCAATTGGAAGTGAATGACTTTATGAGAAATCAAGATATTATAAAAGAGATCTAAACAAATGGAAAAATAGAAGACAATGTGAAATACCTCATTGGAAAAACCACTGACCTGGAAAACAGACTCAGAAGAGATAATTTAAAAACTATTGGTCTATCTGAAAGCATGATCAAAAAAAGAACACAGACACCATCTTACAAAAAATTATTAAGCAAAATTTCCCCTATATTCTGGAACCAGAGGGCAAAACAGAAATTGAAAGAATTCACCAATCACCTCTTGGAAAAGATCCTAAAAATTATTATAACACATAAGACTTTTCTCAGTATGATGATAGTTGGAGGAAATGTATATGTATATACATATACATACATGTATATGTATGTATAAGGGGGTGGCCGTATATATAAACATACATATGGATATAAATACACACACACACACACACACACATATATATATATATATGAGTGTGGGCATATGTATGTTCATGTATACATAGATAGAGGGCATAAGATTAGTTGAATATGAAGGGATGATATCTAAAAAATATAATTAAGAGGTGAGAGAGGAATTTATTAGAAGAAGGATAAAGGGAGAGATAGATTAGGGTGAAATATCACATATGAAAGAGGCAAGAGTAAATTGTTACAATGGAGGGGAAGAGCATGAAGATAAAAGGAATGGGAGAAGAAGGTGAGAATCTAGAACTCAAAGTTTTTAAAACAAATGCCAAAAATTGCTTTTACATGCAATAGGGAAATAACATATACAGGTAATAGGGTATAGAAAACCATCTTGCTGTACAAGAAAATAAGGGGGGGACAGAGG
The DNA here is from genome assembly GCA_028646575.1 of Pseudocheirus occidentalis. Lineage (NCBI taxonomy): Eukaryota > Metazoa > Chordata > Mammalia > Diprotodontia > Pseudocheiridae > Pseudocheirus > Pseudocheirus occidentalis. The sequence continues at coordinate 26,068,445 of CM053596.1, read as the reverse complement.
GGATATTAGACAGGGCAGAATGGGGGAAGGGGTATTCCTATCTTGTGGTAGGAGTTAGGGGAGAGTCAGGGAGAAAATTTGTAACTCAAAATCTTGTGGAAATGAATGTTGAAACAAAATAAATTAATTTTTAAAAATAAAGGGGAATTTAAAAAGAAAAAAAAGAATTTCATTTGAGGCATTACTTTAAAGCAGTTTGGAGAGAAATTTGTGAGAGCTAGATGGAGTACTCCTTTACACTACCAATTTGGCTCCACCTATCCCCTTATTGCATAGTTGATCATCTTTACAATATTGCTGCTGCTACATACAATGTTTTCCTGGTTCTAGCCATTTCATTTGCTTCAGTTCATGCAAGTCTTCCATTTTATTTTCCTTTTTTGAAACCATCCTGCTCATCATGTCTTATAACACAATAGTATTCCGTCATCGTATACCACAACTTGTTCAGCTGTTCTCCAATTGATGGACATCATCCTGATTTCCACTTTTTTTGCCACCACAAAGATATTTTTGTATACAAGGCTATTTTTCTCTTTTTTTGATTGCTTTGAGAAAGATTGGTGGTGGTATTGGTATTTCTGGGTCAAATGGTGTGCACAGTATTATAGCCCTGTGGGAATAGTCCCAAATTTTTCTCCAGAATGGGTGGACCAGTTCAGAACTCCACCAATAGTGCTTCAGTGTTCCTACATACTCTCCAGCATTTTTCATTTTTCTTTTCTATCAGATTAGACAACCTGAGAGGTGTGAGGCGGTATCTCAGAACTATTTTAATGTGAAATTCTTTAAGTGGCAGTGATTTATAGCATTTTTTTCATGTGACTGTAGCTTTGATTTCTTCTCCTGAAAACTGCCCATCCATATCCTTGATCATTTATCAACTGGTGAATAGTTCTTATTATTTTGGTCATAGTGTATGAACCTTTTGATATATTGCTATAATCTCCTTGTTAATATTTTATTTATTTTTTGCATCAATATATTGGGGGAAATTTAGTTATATTTTTCTTTCCCTGATTTTGCTGTACCATATTTGTGTCATGAAATGAATTGATAGGACTTCTTTGTTTTCACTCAAATAATTTATAAAGCATTGAAATTAAATATTCTTTAAGTGTCTCATAGAATTAACTCATGAATTTATCTGATCTTGGGAATTTTTTATTTAGGGATTCATTAGTGGTGGAATTTTATTCCCTAAAATAGGGTATTTAAGTATCCAATTTCTTCTTGTGTTAATTTAAGCAATTTTTATTTTAATAAAAATTATTTTATTTTTTACATTGTCAGATTTTTCCATTTTACATAGATTGTCAGATTCATTGGCATATAATTAAGCAAAATAGCCCATAATAATTTTGCTAATTTCATCTTCATTGATAGCAAATTCACCCTTTTCATTTTTGATACTGGTAATTAGTTTTTCTTCCTTTAAAAAATCAAATTAATCAGTACTTTATCTATTTTTTTCCATAAAATCAGCTCCTGGTTTTATATATTGGTTCATTTCTTTCTTACTATTGATTTCTAATCATTTCTTTGATTTGCAAAGTGGTATTTAATTGCCTCTATTAGTTCTTTTAAAATTTGTTGTTTCATGCTTAACTCATTGTTTCGCTTTTTACTCCATTTTGTAGAAGTGCTTAGAGATACAAATTTCCACCTAAGTACTTCCTAGACTGTATCCTATAAATTTTAGTGTGTTATCTTATTGTTATCATTCTCTTTAATGAAATTATTTATTGATTCTATGTTCTTTTTTGACTGATATTATTTAGGATTTGAGAGTTTACAATTAATTTTAATCTACATTAACATGGCCATTTTTTGAATATTTTTTTTATTATACTATGGTTCAAAAAGGATGCATTTAATACTTCTGTGTTTCTGTATTTGGATGTGAGTCTTAATGATATGATACATGGTCAATATTTGTGAATGTGGGCGCCATGTACAGCTATTATGAATGAATGAATGAATGAATGAATGAATAAATAAATAAATAAGTAAATAAAGAAACAAATAAATAAATGAATAAATAGATAGATAGATAAAGTTTGTTCCTTTCTCCTCTCATTGAATTTTATCCACAGATCTGCCATATCTAACTTTTCTAAAATTCTATTCATCTGATGGCACGAAGATTGCAAAGTAAAGGCAGGGACTAAGCTGAGTTCTTGAAAATTTTACTTCAAAGATCTTTAAAATAATGCCTCAAACAGAATTCTGGAGTGACACAAACAACAAAATGAATATAGCTTTTTTTTCCTCAGAAGTACATGGCACTTACACAAAAATGGGCCAAATGGTTAAATTTGTATGTATATGCATTATTCTCCAATTGGTAAATGGGCAAAGGATATGAATAGGCAGTTTTCAGAAGCACTGTTCAAAGCTTTGTCTAGTCATATAAAAATGCTCCAAATTACAATTGTTTAGATGAATTTTAATGAAAATTACTCTAAGGTACAACATCATCCCTCTCAAATAGGCTAATATGACAGAAAAAGAAAATGACAAATTTTGGGAGAGTATGTGGAAAATTAGAGACGATAATGGACTATTGGTAGAGTCATCAAGTGATCCAACCCCTCTGGAGAACAATTTGGAACTATGCCCAAAGGTCTACAAAAACTGTGCATACCCCTTGACCCAGAAAAATCACTACTAAGTCTGTATGCCCCAAAGAGATTTTTAAAAAAGCAAAAGAACCTGTACATACGTAATATTTATAGTAGCTCTTTTTAGGGGTGATAAAGAATTGGAAATTGAGGGGATGTCTTTCAATTGGGGAATGGCTGAACACATTGTTAAATATTATTGTGATGGAATGTTATTGTTCTATTTAAAAACTGATTAGCAGGATGCTTTCAGAAAAAACTGAGAAAACTCACATAAGTGACGCAAAGTGACATGAACAGAACCAGGAAAACATTGTACATTATACCCACAATGTTGTATGAGATCCACTGTGATTTATGGCTATTTTCAGCAATACAATAATCCAAGACAATTCTGAAGGGCTTATGATAAAAACTGCTATGCACCTCCAGAGAAGTAACTAGTGGAGTCAACATGCAGATTGAAGTATACTATTTTTCTTTTACTTTATTATTCTTTTTCTTTTTGTTCTATGTTTTCATTTACAACATGGCTAACATGGAAATGTTTTACATGATTGTACATGTGTAATATTTTTCAAATTGCTTTCCTTCTCAAGGGGGAAAATAAACTAGGGATGGAGGGGAGAGAGAGAGAGAGAGAGAGAGAGAGAGAGAGAGAGAGAGAGAAAGACAGAGAGACAGAGAGACAGAGAGACAGAGAGAGAATTTTGAACTCGTTTTTTAAAATGAAAATTTTAAATTTGTATATTATTTGCATTACATAAAATATAGTATAAGTTATATTACAGTACATATAATTATATAAAACCTAAGCTAAAAAACTATATAAAATTATGCATTAAGTAAAAAATATAAAAACTTAATGTGAAAGAAGATGATGATCCAAGACAATTCAATGATAAAACATAATATCTACTTCCAGACAGAGAAGAAATGAACTCTGAATAGAAATTGAAGAATACTTTTTTAACCTTTTAAATTGTATTTTGTTTGCATTTTCTTTTGTATCATGGTTAATATGGAACCACATTTTTCATGAGCTCATATATATAATCAATATCAAAATGCTTGCCTTCTCAAGGAGGGAGGAGCAACAAGAGGGATGGAGGGAATTGAGGCCTCAAAAATTAAACTAAAAGCCCGCTAATTTTTTTTACATGTAATTCAGAAATATGAACAAAATAAAAGTGTTTGATCCATGAATTTGCCCTGTTAAAAAGTTAAATGAACCCATGACTCAGCCTGCAATATTGCTTTAGGGTTAGAATGAGAGAATAGTCTGCTTCTCTTTGTTTGGAGTTCCTGGGAAATGATGCAAACTTTGTGCAGGGCCATTTTGAGAACTCACTTTTCTTGACTATATGTGTTTGTTGCAGAAATTTACTATTTCCTCCCTCTCCCTTTCCCTCCCCTCCCCAACCCTCCCCTTCTTTTCCTTTTCCTTTTTATAAGGGAGATAAAATCAACTTTTGGGCTACAAGACAACTAAACAGAGTCCTAGATAATGGTCAGATCTTACTTTTCTTAGGATCATAGAGTTTTAGTAAAAATAAATTAGAAACCACCCAGTCTCCCTTTTTGTTGCCTTTTACATTAAACACTTCTCTCATGACTTAGTTCAGTGCCAAACATTGAATAAGTTCTAACCAGATGTTTGTTGTTTGATGACTTAAAATAGAGGTTTCAAGATCAGAGAGATCTTAGAGGTTAATGGCAATGAAGATGCCTGGGTTAGTTACCTTTCACTTCTCAGATGCCTCTTTCTCCACTCTTGCACAGCCCTTCTCCATGAATAAGTTCCTGTCAGAGGTGTCCATAATGAAAGTGGAAAAAGCAGGTATTGATCTTCATTGACAGAGAGAATAGCTTCCTAGGAGCTTCCTTTACTGAGAGAATCAGACGTCTGCTTCACATTATAGTATAGACTCATATAGCCACCATTATTCAATTAATTGAGAAGCATTTATTAAGAACGTGTGGGGCATAGGGACACCTAAAATCCCCTACCTCCAAAAATGAAAGTATTTTGAGGAAAGAACAGGAAGTTTTATTCTCTTCCAAAGCAGGAAGGGAGCAGTCCTCTCTATGTCAGGGATCAAGGAGAAGAGGTGTGTTACAGAAGACAGAACAAGAATTTCTACTCTAATGCAGTCAAGCCCCCTCCTCCCCCCTTTTCAGATTGACTGGAAGGCAATCTTACAATCTAAGCACAAAAATCTCCCCCAAAGATGAGGAACAAAGAAGTCTGCCCCTATCCCTTATTGTCTGCAAGGCAGGCTCAAGTCTCCCCATGAAAATCTTCCCCAGTGGCAAATAACAAGGAAGCCCAACACTAACCCTCAGTGGCTGGGAGGTGGGCTTACAAAGAACAAGGAAATAGGGGCTAATCTTTTCAAATGTAACTATCCTCTTTTGGCAAATGCCAAAGTGAAGAAGGGAGGGGACTAAAGTTGCCAGCAAGATTGGATGTCAAAAAACTCTAAAGGGCCTAATGCTGATAAGGGTGTGACAAACAAGGTTGGGGGTGGAAAGACTCCTGAAAAGGCCTAATGCTGGTTTGGTAGCAGTAAAAAGGGAGGGGGTGGCACTTCGAAACTCTGGCTTGCTACCACAAGACTTAAGGGCTGAGAAGTTTCACTTTTACCATTCAAGAACCTGCTGTGTGCCAAGCAAAGCCAAAAGTGAAAAAAAGTCCATGCCCTAAAAGAATTTACAATTTAAGAGGGGAATAAAATATGCGCTAAAAATAAAGGGATATACACAATACATAAAGGGGGATTTTGGTGGGCAGGAGGCATTAGCAGTTGGGGAGGTAGGATTTTAGGAAAAGCTTCTTGTAGAATTTGACGCTGAAACTGAGTTTTGAAGAAAACTAAGAACCCAAAGAGTTGGAAGTGAAGAGGTAGTCAATTCCAGATATTCCAAAGGAGTAAGCAGCACAAAAAATATGGCGGTGGAAAATTGAATTTCTTTGTATTAGGACTAGTAACAAAATTGTTTTGTCAGTACTATGTATTTAGTGGAGGTCTGTAATGTGCGATTCTTCTAGAAAGATAGGTCAGGGCCAAGTTGGGCAGGTCATTTCTCTCTTCTTTCCCTTCCTTCCCTTACTCACCCCCCCTCCCAATCATGATAACTTTTCCTTCTCTTCTTCCTCTTCCTCATACTTTCTGATGAACAGATATCAATGATGATTTCAAAAATGGTAGTTCAGACAACTGTAGGTTTCAAAACACAAGCCAAATCCCTTGTTGACTTAGAAACAGCCCTCACTCAGGGAGCTAAGACACTAGTATATGATCTGTATCCATGAGCTCTCCTGCAATTACAAAAGCTGGATATGCTGTAACTTCTGATTCTGAAACAAAAAGAGAATAAAATTGAGCTCATAATTCATGTAATCAATTAGGTGACTATCTCTCTCGTAAGGGCTCTGCTTAGTGAGTGATAAAAGACTATAATCTCGCCTTGATCCTCATTTTAAATTTTGACAAGAAAACTCCTGGAGTGTAATTGTGTGGTAGGTATTAAAGCACTCAATTCATCTTTGTCTCTAGAGGGGGATAAAGTCAAGATTGAAGGCCAAAGGAACAGAAGGTGACAGCAAGTTCTCTGGATTGAGTCAGAAGACCTGAGATTGAATCTAACCTCTGTCACTGTGTAACCTAGAAAAAATTCCTTCACCTCTCTATGTCTCAATTTTCTCCTATCTACAATAATGGTATTAGACTAGCTGATTTCTAATGCCTCCAGAGGGCAACTAGGTGACACAGTAGTCTTGGAATCAAGAAGACCTGAGTTCAAATCCAGCTTCAAACCAGTAGCACTGTGACTCTAGACAAGTCACTTCGCACTGTTTGCCTCAGTTTCCTTATCTGTAAAATGTGCTAGAGAAGGAAATGTTAAACCAGTACAGTATTTTTGTCAAGAAAACTCCAAATGGGATCATGAAGAGTCAGACAAGACTGAAAAATTAAACAAACCAACAACTGCACAAATTCCCCCACCCCTCCCCCCAATCTATAATCCTGTCAAGTGAAGTTTAGCTTCTTTGGAGGCTAACCTCTCAAACAGGATTCTATTTAACTTAGATTATAGCTTCATTATGAGTCAAATTGGAAACACTATGGTGGTGGTTCTCAACCTGTGGGTTATGTTCAGTTTGTAACAATGAAAATACATCTTGCATATCAAATAGATTGATAATAGTAGCAAAATTACAGTTGTGAAATGGCAATGGAAATAATTTTATGGTTGGGGGGTCACCACAACATGAATAAGTGCATTAAAGGGTTGCGGTATTAGGAAGGCTGAGAACCACTGCACTAGGGCCTTCTTACTGGAGAGTGTTTGTACTCATAATGAGAAAGCATAGTAGAAAGAGGATTGAATTGGGAACTAGAGGAGCTAGGTTTGAATCCTGGCTTTGCGACCTTCGTGATAATGATCTAAGCAAATCAACTTCATTGTGTCTCTGTTTCCAGTTTTTCCAAAATGAGGTTGTACTAGACAGGATCTTCAGTCCGTTCCAGCTTTAAATCTATGATCCTATAAATGAGTCCTTCATTTCAGTCAAAAGTGGAGAACTAAGCCGATCAGGGAAACAACAGAGTTGTGTTTCTTTTATTTGTTTGTTTTGTTGTTTAATGATGTGTTCTATCATGTTTAAAGAGCAATCTAAAACTTTTTTCCAAGGAAAATATACATTCTTGTGCTCTCTCTGTCTCTCTGTCTCTCTCTCTCTCTCTCTGTCTCTCTCTCTCTCTCTCTCTGTCTTTCTGCTCTCTCTCTCTTTCTCCCTGATTAGGTTGGGGTTTCATTCCATGAGGAGAGATTCAAGCTTAACTATCTATTTCTTTGACTTCCATTTAAATTATTTTGGTAGCAAAGAGAATCATGGCCACTGGGCTTCCCCACCTACTCTCCCCATTCCCTCTCTAGTGGCTTCTCATTCCACCCCCCCCCCCCACCCCAGGATGGAGGAATGGATTAAGTTTTAAATGCCTGGAAATAACAGAAAAGTTTGTTTGGTAACCAAGACCAACCATGAAGGATTTTGAGACCCATAGCCATTTTGAAGTGAATCACTATCAATCAAAATGGGGCTTATAATGGAAGCTGCCTTTTTTCTCCAACTGTAATGTTTGCAGTTAGAATCAGAATTGTACTTATATATGGAGATGTACTTTTTTTTTCTTTAGAAAATGCCCTGAATTATCTTAAATTCAATCTGGCTGGAACTGGATTTTTCGTTCCCGAGGCAAAGCTGAGGGACAATATGATGTACATAGACAGCAGCATAACACAGAAACAAAGCACAACTCTAAAAATTACAATTTTAATAGATCTGCCCAATCCGTTTCTATGACTTGGTTACCCTTGAAGCTGTAATTAAATGTTGAAAACCACTACAATATAACAAATGCAATACTATATTGTCTTTGCATTTTAACCGCTGCTTTCCTAGAAGCATATCTCATTTAATGAAAGATGTAAATCAGTTGCTGAGTTACGTAAACCCTGTAATTTGTAAGAGGATGAGTCTCTTCCTTTCCCCAGGCACTGATGCCCATATTTAGGACTGAAAGTGATGAATTGGGACAATCTCAGTGGTTAGAAAGGAGAGATTGAAGTATAAACTTGTTTGGGTATGAGACAATAAATAAGTTTGGTTCTATAGTACCTGAAAAAATTCAAATTTTTTCCCCTTTCATAAAAATGAAGCAAAAAGAAGAGTCTTCATTCTATTTTTGAAGTAGGATAAAGTCATCTTGAGAGCAGCAACTAAGCTCAGACACCAGAACTCTTGTTCTGGAAATCATGGTGATAACCCCTAAAGACTTTAATGTTTCCATTTCATTGCTTTGCTATTTGATTGTGAATGTTGTTCCAGACCAAAAAATGGACTCCAGTGTCTGAGGAGAGCCATATGAATACTCCACTATAACTGAACTTAAGCATAAAGGAAACATATAGTTGGAATGTGCTAAATGACTTTGAGTTGAGAGTTCCAAAGTTAAGAAATCTAGACCTGTGGTAGAAATCCTAATACATGCTTCTCTTCTGTTTAGCAAGGGTACCATTTCCCAAGAAAAGGATAAGGATTTTACTCGATAAAATTCTATTTCTTGTCACATAGAAGAAAAATAAATGGAAGCAGTATCAGATTTTATATTCTTAAACTCAGAGATTACAGCACATGGTGACTGTAGCCATGGAATTAAAAGACACTTGCTCCTTGAAAGAAAAGCTTTAGCAAACGTGGATAGTATACTAAAACGGAGAGACATCACCTTGGTGACAAAAGTCCATATAGTCAAAGCTATGTGTTCTTCAAGGAAAGCTGAGAATCGTTGCTTTCAAATAGTGATGCTGGAGAAGGCTTTTAAGATTTCCTTGAACAGAAGGGAGATCAAATCAGTCAATACTTTAATTAAGGCAGACTATTCAGTGGAACAACAAATTCTGAAAATACTGAAGGGGAATCTTAAATACTTTGGCCATATAATTAGAAGATAGGAATCAATGTAAAGGACCCTGATGCTGAGAAATATTGAAAGCAAAAGGAAAATACAGTAGTAGAGGATGAGATGGATAGTGTCATGAAAATAACGAATGTAAAGTTAGAGAGACTTTGAGAAAAAGTGGAGGATAGAAGGGCCTAGTGTGCTATGGCCCATGGGGTTTTGAAGAGTCAAATATTACTGAATGGTTGAACAACAATAAAATTCTTTTACTCTTCGGTAAAAATAAAATAAATGAAACTAAATAAATCATTGATGAAGCATTTTATCCTGTCTATTTCATTTATCCAGCCAACATGAAAGGCTCATCTTCCAACTACAAGCTATAACCCTTTTTACATGTTCCTAGATTTTTAGAGGTATAGGCAATGTAAGAAGTCAACCAGTGACATCCCAAATAATATTCACTACAACACATTTACTACACGTATTTCTTTGCTTGACCTCCAATGAAAGGGAACTCACTACCTCCCAACTCTGCCAGTTTCACTTTGGGTTATCATTAATTGTTAGGATGTCTTCCCTTATTTCAAACCCCAATTTATACCACATCAATTATCTTTCATTGTTTTGCATTTTACTCTCTAGGACCAAGCAGAAGAATCATATTCTAATGGAAGCACTTTAAATACTTGAATTAATATGATTATTGTACAAATAATACTACTTGAATAAAATATCATTAAACACTTAATCTCTTCTCTAAGCTAAAAACACCACTACTACCTTCAGATGACTCCTGTGTAACATGATGTTGAAGCCACTCATAATCTTTTGGGACCACCCTTGGCTGAAATCTGTGGGTTTTTTCCCATTTATTTCTCCATTTATACATTCCACAAATATTTTAAAGTGCTTACTCTGAAGAACAGTGGGCTAAATGCAGCTTAATATAGTATACATATTATAAATACAAAAAAAAATCTCTTTTCTTTCTGGGCACAGAGGTTTCTACTGGTTTGAGAATCTATCAGAAACAACGTGGATTATTGCATGACCCAGACCATATGTCCTGCAGAAAAAATGAGAACCACAAAAGACTAAAAAGACAAGGGAAGAGTGCTTTAAAAAAAATCCCTAACAAATCAGTGGGAGGCACTGATCAAACAAAGCATTCACTAAGGATTGGGGTGGAAAATAAAACAGACAAGATGCACTCAGTGATAACTGACAGAAGGAAAGAGAATCATTGAAGCAGTTGGCAAAAGAGAGATCCTTAGAGCCATCTTAGGAAGTTTTTATTTTGGTTTGCTTTTGTTTGTGTCTTTCATGGAGGGTAGCACTGGGGGACCTCTGTATTATAGAACAGAAGATGTAAATAAGCCAAAAGTATTTTAACTCTGGAAATTGCAACAATGACAGCTGAGCCTTTAGGGCAATCAGTCCAGATCCTGTGAATCCCACCCAGAGGAAAGAACAGTAAAAGGATAATGGGAGACAGTCAGAACAGAACCTCAAGAGTTGATGGCCAAGTCGGATGCTGAAGTTCCCAGACACTATTATGAACTTGGACAAAGAGCCACATTAATGAGATATTCCCAAAGCAGACTCCCTTAACTGCTCTAGAAGTTGTATGGCTTCCCTGTAGCCTATTGGATGAACTATTGACTCCTCTGGTATTTTAATTCCTTTAATATCTGAGATTCCTGCCTGCTTTTGTAAGCCTTACTCAGTTTCACTCCCAAGCCTTTTATGGTCCAGACAAACTAGTTTACTTGTATGTTACATGCCTTTTCTTGCCCATGACCTTCTGATTTTTCACCTCCATGTCTTTGCACAAGCTGTCCCCTCTACCTGGCCTCCACTCTCTCTTTACTTTCAACCCAGAATCCCTCGCTTCATTCAAGCCATACCTGAGATTCTTCATCCTAAGTGAGACTTATCCTGATGATCCCAGTTTTATGCCCTTCAACAAATCACTTTGTACATATTTCATATTTAAATATCTGGGTACACACTGTCCCCCCAAAAATAGAATGTAAATTCCAGAAGAGGAGAGAATTTAAAATTTAAAATTTTGCATCTCAAACTTTTACCATGGCTTCCAACTGGTAGGCACTAAATAAATACTTTTGGAATGACAACAATCCTGAGACAAAGATTATGTATAATACAGGGCATTTTGAGGGAAATCATGATGTGGTTCATAGGGTTATTAATTACCAACAACTTTACTTTCCTCTGGGATTTACAAATAGAGTGCAAGATGGAGGATGCCTGAGTAATGAATAAAAGAAAGCCAAGGGGACTCTGCCATATTTGTTTAGGGGCACTTTCAGCCTTAGGTGAGATGTGATATGAAGACATAAAATATACGCCCATCCTTTTCTATCTCTGTCTGCTTCTCCATGAATAAGTGATCATTGTTTCCACTTGGAAGGTATAGTCCCCATGTCAGCCAGTTGTGGCAACTGAGAAATTATGTCTAGGAAAACAATCTGCATGACATAAGTGCTGTCAGGCTCTCTGCCTTCAGGACCTGTTGTTTGCAAGCAATATCAGGTTTGGCCCCCACGCATCAATGCACAAAGCTACTGACTAGTGGGAGTTCCAAATGCTCCGTGTCTCTCTGTCGGCCAAAGCCACTAGACTGCAGTAATTCCCCTCCTCCAAGAAAAAAAAAATATAGGATGTTATTCAGCCTAGAAGTGAATCTTTCTTGTGTTTTTTTTGGGAATAGAATCATCTTAGAGGACTAAAAAGAATTTAAAATTTTGACTCAGAAACATGGGTTTAGACGTCACTTCCTAATGTTTATTAGCTGTAATAACAAATTAATTTTTCTCTCTAGTCTCGATTTCTTCATCTGTAAAAATAAAGGGGTTGGATGAAATGGCTTTCATATTACCCTCTAGCTCTCAATAGATAATTTGAATTTATAAGTGCCATGCTTATACCAATATCGTTGGTATGTGGTGCAATGGATAAGAGGGCCAGACATCGAGTCAGCAAGACACGGTTTCCAGGCCTCAGACATTTACTAGCTCTGTGGCCCTGGGCAAGTCACTTCACCCTGTTTTTCTCAGTTTCCTCATCTATAAAATGAGCTAGAGAAGGACAGGGAAAACCACTCCAGTATCTTTGCTCAGAAAATCCCAAAGAGGGTCACAGAGAGTTAGACATGACTGAAAAGAAATTGACTAGCCAACAATAATCAAATATGCCAATATATTTACATGCTGTCTCTCTATTTAGAATAATCACTGTTTGAGGGAAGGAACTGTTCCCAGCACCTAGCACAGCATCTCCAACATAGTGTGTGCTTCAATATTGCATATTCTTTGATTGATTGAACCTCCTGTATCTTTTCCAGCTTTGAATCTGTTATTCAACTGTTTTTTAACCACATTGTAGACTTCAAATATAATAAGTGAATCTGGAGAGATAACCCTGGGAGGTTTGGATGCACGTTATATGCATTGTGTTCTTTAAGCCTCCCAACAACATAGACCCCACAGTTATTAACATCTTCATTTTATGGACAAGGATGCAGTCTTAGAGAGGTTAAGCACTTGTCCATGTTCACATAAACAAGTAGTAGCAGAAGCAGCTTTTAAACAAGTCTTTTTCATGCCAAGTGTTCAAACAATGGTGCTGTGTAAATACAATTGCTAGCACTGGCTAGATGTCAGTTGCGATGATGGGGTTCAACATTATCAGCAGAAGGTAGCTACTCTTCTTTCACTGAGAGAATTGGCAACCTGCCACCAAGAATGTGGCCCTGCTAATTCTTCCTCTCTGATTTTGGAGTTATTTGACTGTATGGTGACCCCTCAACCTCCATCTACCTCAGTTTCCTTCCTCCTTTTTTCCATGGATTAGATCACAGAATATTAACCCCATTGAGTCTGGGATGAGACTAGGAAATATTGATTGATCATATGATTCAGGCTGGATATTACAAGCACAAACATATAACATTTTCCATCCTTATAAAGTGAGTTTGAATGTTTGAATAATTTCTCTGAAGTCCTTCTGGATACCTAACTCTCTGTTAGTCATGCTGTCAAAAGTAGGGCAAAAACGGATCTTGTTCATGAGAACCAGAAGCCAATTAAATGATGAGCAAACATAGGTCAGGAATCTTACCTTCCTTCTTTCCATTTCCATTCTTTCTATAGTAGGACTGATTATGAATGATGTCATGCAGAAAGGGAATCTTTTTAGAGGAGAGAAGGAAGGAAAGGGAAGGAGGAGGAGGAAAGAGTTTTGAAAAACTGTATTGATTTAAAAATTTTTCCATACCATAGTAACTACCTGCTCCCTTTGATTCTTAATTAAAACATTTGTTTTTGTTTGTTTTCAATAAAGAGAAAAGAAAGAGGAGAAATATAAAATTGACTTTGTGCTTAGGTCATTATAGTATAATCTATGTATGATTCGAAGATGCCTTGGTTCTTTCTTCCTTATATAAGATTGAGGAAGTTGGATCAGATGCCCCATGAGGTCCTTTTCAGTTTTACAAATATGATCTTGTGATCACTATGATCCCTCCTTGCTCTAACAGTCTATGAGTCTGATTCTTTGAAGCTTAGATCATTAAAGAACCTAAGCATTTCCCCATGAGTCTTATTAAATAAAACATTTCTTCTTGCAAACAAAAAGTTAAGCAAGACTGCACAAGTAATTGACTGCATATGCAGCATGATGCACTTGTCTCTCCATTTCTCAAAAAAAGAAGAGTGAAGTATATTACCAGTTTGGTCATTGTCATTGATGTTAACTTGTTCAGTTACCTTTTAACATTCTCTTGCCTTACCATATTGTGCAAGCTCTGGCTTTTCTCTGTATGAATTTATAAGAGTTTTCCCATTTTTCTCGGATGTTTTTTGGAGGAGGAAAGCAGGGATGGCATTGGCCCGGCAATTTCTTCACAGTATAGACACTCCAGTGTGGCAATTCCCCATTAATGGGGATCACAAACTCATCTACAACTTGTCATCTTAGACAATTGCCTCTGAGGTACTGAGACGATAAGTGACTTACTCAGGTTCATATTACTTGTATTTGCCAGTCAGGATTTGAACCTGGCTCTTTGTGATTCCAAACCTATTACTCCATCCATTATGCAGCACTGTTTCTCTTTGATTTAGAAAGGAATGGGGGAAATCTAAAGAGATAGGAAGAATGTTATAAAATCTCTGCCTAAATGAAGTAAAAGGATGAAGAGAAATGAGAAGGGGCTTTCTAATATCTTTTGAGATCCTAATAATATTTTTCAATAAGATCTATTCTCTGCATAAGAAGGAACCTGGGTCTTTTGTCCATGAATTTCCAAAAGTCTTTCTGTCTCACTATTGACGAGGTTACAAATGCAGGGACTTATGGACACCATTCTATAAATCACTAACAGTCTTACTGCTAAAGAACTAATTACTTTGACAATCCCCATCTTTTATACCACATTTATTACCAATGATTTTTCTAGAGGATGGGGAGGGGATGAGAAGGAAACACTGAACGCCTTTGTCTTCATCTCCCCACATGGTGATCAATCTTCAGAATAAAATGAGGCAGGAGATGTCATCCTTCCAGAAGGGATTGGATAAAAGATGGCCTGCTTCAGCAACTGATTATTACACATTTGCATACAGAGATTTGCAATTTGTACCTATCAACTTTCTCTCACTTTCTTTAACACTTTGCTTTGAAGGGAATATTTAGCCATTGCCTACAGAAAGAAAGCATTGGTGGGGGGGAGGATGTTTGCCAGACATTTCTGTGGTTTTAACTGGTCAGGACAGACATACACATTCTAGGGTATAAATAAGGATACCTAAAAATGCAAAAGGAAGGCTCTTACAGGCCGTGTACAACTACAGGAGACTGCCATTCTCTAGAAAAAGTGAAACATGAAAGATTTTGCTCATTGAATAATGGAGAATTCCTGCAGCTTACATTGTATTATAAAAGATGTGGTATTCAGGGATCAGAAGATACAAATGTGCTCTGCCCTGGTCAGATTATATCTAGGGTTTAGTTCTGCACAACCAATTTGAGGAAGCTTATGGATTAGATCAGTGTTTCTCAACCTTCGTAATGCTCTGACCCTTTAATACTCTTATGTGGGCATCTCTGCATGTGGGTGGACCCACCTGGAGATGGAGAGAGGAGTGGTGTCTCAGTTCCTAAGGCCATTGGAAATATGTGTTTTCCAATGGTGTTAGGCAACCCCTGTGACCCTTGTGAAAGGATCATTTGACCCCCAAAGGGGTTGCCACCCACAGGTTGAGAACCACTGGATTAGATGGAGAACACACAGAAAATGGCAAAACAATTCTAAAAATCCTTGAGTCCAAGTTATGGATGAATCCTTGTTTGATTCTTGAGTTTAGATTATAGATTGATCCATAATGTAAAGTTCATGTTTGAGGACTGATTGAAGAAAGTGGGCATGTTTTGTTTGGAGAAAAGGAGATCTGGAGGGAGGGAGAAGAAGATAAAAACATTTCCCAAATGCTTGAAAAGTTACGTTGTGGAAGAGGAATGACTTGTATTCTGTTTGGTCCTAGATGGCAGAATCAAGATCAATTGGAGGAAGTTGCACAGGCACAAATTTAGTTTTAATATACGATAATTATAATAAACAAAACCCAAACCTTCCCAACAATTAGAGATATTTTAATGAAAAGGTTGTTTGAGAAGTAAGAAGGGGAGAGGTAGCATGTTCTGTCAAATTGCGAGCCTTCAAGGAAGGTAAGTGTTGTTACTACCTTCAATTTGCATATGGAGAAACAGGCTGGATGAAATTAAGTGACACATCTACAATAACAGGGCTAATAAATGTGAAGTAGGACTTGAACTAAGGTCTTTCTGACTCCAAGTCCAACAGACTATCCATTGCACAATGAAACTTTCTTCTCATTTCAGTTCTCTTTCAGTTGTCTGATGTGGACCCCAAACTCTAAATCTCTTGCTTTATTTTGTCTAGAAACTCTGTAGTGTATTCCAGTGATAATATCATTTTTTTCTTTTACAATGACTTTTGCTCTTCCTCATAATTCCTTTTTCTGGTTTTAGGATTTCTTTGTATTCATTTTTTCTAATATATGTCTTGCTATGCACATATCCACATCATTATTCTTCCATTTAAGTTTTTTTTTTTAAATAAGGAATACCATTCTTGAAAGATATTGAAGGACTGGTCTTATCCCATTGAGTCATCTTGATTCCTGAAAAGTCAAATGCCTTCTTGAATTATAATCTCTAGGTCATCTTTTTTGCTGCCTCTGAATAGACCACTCCAGTATAAACATCTCATTCTACGGGATGTATTACTGACTCCTTTCCCAGAAATGTTTCTCTTCTGTGAATTTCTGGGACTCTCTACTGTTAGTCTCACTTTGCTTCAACTATCTATGATAGACTTCTGGGAAATGTGATCAAAATGATGGAGAACTAGAAATCTTTTCTGATTCTAAAAGCCTCTTAATCCATTGCAAAGGAGGAATTAGACTCCAAAGATACAGCAATTTCAGCTAGATCAACAATGTAAAATATCAAGGATCTAAACAATACAACAACTCAAACTAACAATAGAGAACACTAATCCTTAACCCCTAATGTTTTCTCTCCTAACCCCCTCTCCCACTATACACTCCATTCTAGGTGGCAGAAGGATTGCACAAGAGTTGTATCAGTCTTACAAAATAACTCAACTCCCCATTCCATAAAGCAGTGGTTCTCAACCTTCCTAATGCCGCGACCCTTTAATACAGTTCCTCATGTTGTGGGGACCCCCAACCATAAAATTATTTTTGTCGCTACTTCATAACTGTAATTTTGCTACTGTTATGAATCATAATGTAAATATCTGATATTCAGGATGTATTTTCATTGTGACAAACTAAACAACCCACAGGTTGAGAATTGCAGCCATAGAGGATCTATGATATTCATCTTGGTTTTTATACATAGATAACTTTGGGCAGTGTAATGTTAATGAAATCAGAAGATCTTCCATGCCCCTTTCTATTGGCACCTAGTAAAGGCACTTAGCACCTCAAAGGCTTAGCTCCTTACTTCCAGTTAACTCCTTGGGAGTAGTTCACACCTTAACAGGAAGGGGTTGAACAGGGAGGAGCTACTTGGGAGTAGTTCATAGCTTAACAGGAAGGGGCTGAACAGGGAAGAGCTACACTGTATGTAAGGAGAGAACCAGGAGGACCTTGAGCTCTTTTTCTCAGACACCACCTGGAGATTGCACCTTTTCCTGAGACCCTCCTTCTACAGCTTCTACTGAGAACTTCCAAGGACCAGGCTGAGAAACTGTCCTGAGTCTGAGAGGGATCCTTGCTTGAGGGATCCTGTTCTGCTTGTGAAGGCTTGGGA
>CM053596.1:26000705-26034055 GCA_028646575.1 Pseudocheirus occidentalis | reverse complement strand
CATCCATTGGTTTATTTTATCTGAAAATATTCTGAGGAGATGAAAATTAACCCAATTAAGTCCTACATAATAGGGAAGAAGAAAAAAAATGAATCCCTCCAATTGCAAATTTAGTTAAAAACAAAGTATGCTCTTGTGACTTTGTCCCTTTTTTTCTTATTGAGATTTCCTGCTTTGTGAGGAGTCAGCTTGGCTGGTAAGTTGGGGTAGTGATAACATATTAGAGACACACTGAGGAAATGTCCTTGACCCAAGGAAATCACGAAAGGCCCTGAAGTGGGAATGGATCATGGAAATTACAGAGCCCACTAGCTTATGTTTTAAGGATTAGTGGAATGTTTTCTACATGAACAACTAAAAAAAGGAGAAATTGTGCTCAATTATCTATATAAAATATAAGTTCCTTGAGTGAAGTGTCTGTTTTGTTTGTACCTTTGCAGTTCCTAATGAATAGCACAGAAACTAGCAGAAAAGACACTCTGATTCCATGAAATGTGATTGAAATTAAATGACATTTTTGATAAGAATTTTCCTTGCATCGGTGTGAGGAAATCCTGATGGCCCAATGATTCTGAATTATATTCTCAAGTAGTTGTCTGAAGCACTGAGAGAATAAGTGGAAATTAGATGACACAATGGGTAGAGCACCAGGCCTGAAGTTGAAAAGACTTGAGTTCAAATCCAGCCAAAGATCTTAGCTGTGTGACCTTGGGCAAGAAGTTTAACTGCTTTTGTTTCAGTTTCCTCATCTGTAAAATGGGGATAATGCTAGTACTTCATCTCCTAGGATTGTTGTGAGAATCAGATTAAACAATAATTGTAAAGCGCTTGGTACAGGGCACATATTAGGTGTTATCTAAATGTTAGCTCTCATGTGGCCGCCCATCCAGAATGGTACAGGCACAATTTGATACCCGTTATCCCAAGTTCAAAGCCAGAACCTTGTCAACTACTCTGTATCAGCTGCCAAGTTTTCTTTGAGGCCTTAAATATCTAGATATTTCCAAACCTATTCATATTTGGCTTTGAACAAGTTAAATGATGGAATCAATGATTTATAGCTCGGAGGTCCCCTTATTCAATCTTTTCTTGGGAGGAATGAGGTAACCAACACTAAGAATCATAAAATAATTTGCCTAAGTTCACATTTTTGTTAAAGAATAGGAGACAGGGTTTGTGTCCCAGATCCAAGACCTTTTAACATAGCACCCAGATACCTATAGACTATTAGCTCTAACTCAGATTATTTTTCTGGTGTCTCAGAATCATTTAGCTACACTTATATCTTCAGACCATACTATTCCATAAGCCTCTTAACTTGACTTCATTTTTTATAAAACATAGATTTGATTATAATTCTTTAAACTAAAAAAAAACTGAAATAAACAAGCAAACAAACCAAAATACTCATGACATTCTTCAGTCATTTTTCCTAGTGCAATCATATATCAGGGTCTTAGGCTTTTCTGATCACTTGAGTGATCATCGAGTCTTCTTTAGGAATAAATGTGGTTTCCTTAACTCTCTAATTTGTTTTTGCTTTTTTGGAGGGCAGTTGGGGTTAAGTGACTTGCCCAAGGTCACATGGCTAGGGTTTTTTTTTTTGTTGAGTGTCTGAGGCTGGATTTGAACTCAGGTCCTCCTGATTCCAGGGCCGGTACTCTATTCACTGCACCACCTAGCCACCCCTTAACTCTCTAATTTGCTTTCTGGGAGTATCGGGAGAATATATACCCACACGTAAGGATAGTGTTTTCACTGGTCTAGTGATCTGGTCACATTAACTTCCCTTAGATCAATATGCCAAGGATAGATGAAGGATAGGAATGATAGGTGACATTCAAAACAACTAGAAATGAACATGATGACTTTTCAGTGAACTTTTAAAAATTGCCTTTGTTGCATTGGAGCTGAATGTCTGGTAAAATGTATCAAGAGTTACACTGTTGAATTGCTCCCCAGGCCTCTAAGAATCTGATTACTCATCTAAGAAGAGGAAGACTTTTATTACTAATGCCAAAATTTAGCCATGATTTTTTGATGTCATATAGAGTACCCAAATATGCGATGAAAGATTTTAGTTTGTTTTGTTTTGTTTACATTTTTTAAATGTAAAAATTGTTTGTTTACATTTTAAAAACATGAATAAACATTGTGCAATGATCAACTATGATAGACTTAGCTCTTCTCAGAAATACAGTGATCCAAAACAATTTCAAAAGACTCATGATGGAAAATGCTATTCACCTCCAGAGAAAGAACTGTAGAGTTTGAATGCATATTGAAGCAGACTATTTTCACTTTTTAAAAATTTTTCTTTCTCATGTTTTTCCTCTTTTTTCACATTCTTCTTTTACAATATGACTTATGTGGAAATATATTTAACATGATTATACATGGATGACATATCAGATTGCTTGCTGTTTTGTAAAGGGGAAAGGAGAGGGAAGGAAGGAAAAAATAGAACTCAAAATCTTATAAAAATGAATGTTGAAAACTATATGTAAGTAAAACAAAATATTATCAAATAAAAATATAATAAAATTTACATATGCAAATGATAAGAACTCTCTACAAGTCTAACTCTCAAGCAGCATAACTAATTGTAAGCCTGAACAAATGACAAAGGTCTGAGACCTCTTTCTTCCCTTTGTTCATATTGAATGGGTGATATTTTTAATGGACACCTCATTTAAGATTAAATCATAAAGAAGTCCTCAGACTGAGAGAAACAACAGTGGATACAACTTAGGCTGGTAATCTCAAAAGGATAATTTCTTAGGATCTTTTATCCATTTTCCTCTCAAATGTAGCCTTAAAACTGAAGAAAAAGTAAATAAATGAATGGATAGTTGCATGAATGAATGCATGCATGGATAATAACTGCCTCAATTTGTCAGAAGTCCCCAAATCCAGGGAGCGTTAGGACTTTTGTTTCTTTGCTAAGGTTTTTGGACTGGAGCCTTCTTCCTTGTCATGCCTTTTAATTGTTATGGAAGTTGTGACTTTACATAAAACAAATAGGATGCTGGATAGCATCCTCCTACAACAGTTTCTCTATTGGTAACCTCTTTTTTGCCTCTGATTCATCTACAATGAATTAAAAAGAAAGCCATGCATGAAAGAAAGCTATCCTTTCTTAAGGTTCTGGGTCATCATAAAATATGGCTGGGTAAAACATATGATGCCTAAAGAAAATGATGCATGTAATACATCAGGTTAAAAATATCAATGGGTAATTTACACAATGAATTTCAAGCCCGGGTAAGACAAGACGGGGATATTATAGATTGCATCCTTTATTAGGCTGACTGTAAATTCCTCAGATTTGTGAGCTTCCTGAATCATGTTTTGACCTCAAGAGGTTTATGGTCATTGGAGGCTCATGACTTGCTTTTTAATGCATCCATTGGGAAACACTCTCATTTTATTCCCACCAACAAAATCACAGAATGAACATAATTTTGATATGAGTGATATCTGAGTTGGCTTTGGAATGCCAATTGTAGTTTGTGATGGTTTCCTGCTCACAGAATAACATAACATGGTTTCTGTTACAGTAATTAGGAACATCTCTAATAACATGGTACTGAGGTTCTTGGTCACTAGAGTCACTGTGACTCTCTTGTAGTACTTGAGTGAAATCAAATAGCTGTCAAATTCAATATGGCCCTATGGCTACAGATGCACTTCTTTGTAAAAATATAGTTGTCATAAACTATATCAGTAGGTTGCATTATGACTGAGATATATCGTCAGACTGAGGGTCTTTCCATGCTAAAGATACCCCCTTGATTATAAATATGTGATGTCTGAAAAAAGCTTGTTAAAATTTAATTGGGGGGGGCAGCTAGGTGGCATGTTTAATAGAGCACTGGTCCTAGAGACAGGAAGACCTGAGTTCAAATCTGGATTCAGACATTTAAAACTTACTAGCCATGTGCCCTTGGGCAAGTCACTTAACCCCAATTGCCCTGCCTTCCCCCTCCAAAAAAGAAAAAAAAAGGCAGACAAAATAAATTTTTTCTAGCCATTTGCCAATGAAAAAGTCCTAGATGTCAATAAGTAGAATATATGCATTATGGATCTTTAGTTACCATTGAAGCTAAATGTAATGACAATTTGGGATAGAATAGGCTGATGATTGTGTTGGTATTAATTATTCTTGATATTTTTCCCCTCCCCCACCACCACTTTGGTGCTAAGGTTAGCTCTTTGTCTCTGAGATCTTTTGTAATTAATAGGCTGACTTGCTCATGTACTTATTTATTCTTCATTCACTGGTAGGTCTTGTCTTAACAGAGAGTGCAAGAATGTGGATTAAAAATGGATAGATAGGTAGGTAAGTGGAACGATGGATGGGTAGAGAGATAGAGAGATAAATGTAGAGAGTGGAAGTCAAGCTAATACAACATAAAGGTTACTATGATTTAGATTTTTAGACAAAGTGTCCCACCTTTTGTTTTAACTTTCTCAAAAGCAAATTTTCTCTTAAGTACCCTAGAAGCCCATAAGAGTCAATATAGCTCCCAAAACAGTCAAACTCACAACCAGGTTTTAGCAGAAGAGCTAAGGGAAATTTGGGTTAACATAAAACCTATTTATAGTAATAATGCATACTGATACAAATCTTCCAAGATGTAGAAAAATGACTTTCTTCAATATCAGGGGTGCACTTACCATGGACATATGCACCCTGATGCCATGGTCTACCAATGGCATGAACCTGTTATCACTCATTTCAGTTTGCCAGTTTCAAGTGTCAAGAATGTATATGTTTAAATGAATGGATATTGTCGCTTTTAAAGAAAAACAATTCAAACTTTCTTGGTTTGCTGTCTTTCTTGTAACTGGGGTTGGGTGTCAGATGGGTCATGCCCCTAATTCCCTATATAGTAATTTGCTTAAAGAGGAGCCATTTCAATAGATACTAGTACCATTTCTAAAAAGACTTTTATTTGGAATTTTAACTCTAAGATTAATACAAAGAGAAATGCTGTGAATGAGCAGACATTTCTTTCTCAGTGTATGTCCTATTGAGATTGGCTTGTGCATTTTTACATCCAGTGTATATGGATTAAACACTGTCCATACAAATATGACTGGAGCCCTACTACCATACTTTGTGTACTACAACCAAAAGGCATAAATGAGAAAAAATCTCACCCTCTTACCCTTTTCCTGATGTGGGCTATTGCCTAATCCAGTGACTGACATTATTAATAAGACGTGAATAAAATACAGATTGGTATAATCCTAAGGGAAAGGCAAAGAGAAATAGAATCTTTTCAGCTTGATGAAGGCATGTCTATCTTCTCAGGTGGCTCATACAATGAAGAATATATTCAGTTTATTTAGCCTACAAAAGGATATGGAAATGTCTCTGTTAAAGTGCTAGTGCATTTTATTGGTCCATTTACAGAAAGAGAGACTGTGTAGGGAGTCTGAACGGCCTGCTTTGGGATCTGTTGATCACATGGTGATTGGTATTGACTTCTGACTCTGGTTAGACAGTGTGGCTAATGGTTTGAAATATTAGACCATAAGCTCCTTGAGGGCAGGGGCTATCTTTTGTCTCTTCTTGTATCCTCAGTGTTTAGCACAGTGCCTGGCACATAGTTGGTGCTTAATGAAGATTTGTTGATCAATTGATCTTCAAGAGTGACCTGCAGTTAGAGGTATCAATTTGTGTGTGTGGGTGTGTGGGGTCTGGGGGTGTTCATGTGCAAGCATGCACTTGGACATCATGGTGAAAACTTACCATCATGAGCTTGGCTTTTTCTACTTTTTATACCATTCCATTTCAAAACATTCAGAAACCCATAAAGGCAAACAAACAAACAAAAAGATAACCACACTTCAAACCTTTTGGAAGGGTCAGAAACATATTTCATAATGTCCAACAGTCATCAAAGATTATATTGGAAAATCCACAAATACTACTCAGTGCAGCCAACATACACACAGTCTGTCAATATTGCTAAATAGAGCATAATAACCACTTTACCTAGGAGGCACATCAATGCAAAACAAGGGAAATTATTAAGAAAGTAAATTGAATTAAAGACGCTCAGATGTTTTAAGCACATGGGATTAGATGTGGGCTGTCCTGCTTACACTGGTCCAATCCAAGAGCCTCCATATGCTGTAACAAACTGATTAATTGCACCAAATCCATATCCCCCAAATTACATTAATCACGCATTTTTTCTTGTCACCTCTGGCCTTGGAAGCACATTGCTCATTAAGTGTTTTGGGAATGTGATTAGTGTCAAGGATAACTTTTTGAGAAAACAGATGCTTTTATCCCAATAAAGTGTGTCAGCCCAGTTTGGGTCAGCACTTCTCAAAGCTTCTCAATATCTCTGTCCATACCTCTTCTCTTGTAAACCAAGCTTCTGTATTGGCACTTAGATAGCATAATTTAATACATATAGTGACTTTTGTGGAAATGGGGATACACTGTGAGAGACCTGAGGCTAAGTATGTAAACAGAAGTGTAAGAAAGAAAGACAAGATGACCTTGTAATCATAAAGTGGTCCCTTTCATAGCCATTAATTTTTTTCTTTAATTATCCAAATAAGTTCACTAAAGTATTTCTCTCATACATACTCATAGCATAGAGGTGACTCTGAAGTCTGCCAATAGAATATAAGTCTTCACAGTTTCAACTGATCTATAAAAGTCAATACTGTCTCAATATGTTTAGATATCACCTCTATAAAGATCTAGTCTTTCTAAGAATGGGAAGATCAATAATCAATTTTTACCACAGAGTACTGTGATGCATGTTGTGCCTTTGAAGCTCAAGAAGACTTTGTGATTAATTGTAGATCAATTGTGACCTGTATAAGAGGAGGTAGGTTCCAGACTGCCAAAATCATGGATCCATGAAGAATTGAAGAATTGCAAATATCAGTAAAGTTGAAGGACTTGATGGAAGGGGAAGAATGGTTTAAGAACAGCAATCAGAAGTGCTTGATAAAACCCATAATTAGCACTGCTTTGGTATCTAGGAGGTAGAAATATTGCTTTCTTGTTTCCCTTCCAAGTAAGCTAGTCAGAGTTTTTCTAGAAAAAAGTGATTGAAGTTCTGAAAGCAGCCACCTTGTGTATTTCTACTAGTTCAGGCAATATAAATGAATGGGGTCCTTTTCCTGGTGGTATTCACGAAAGAGGTCTTTAATCGCTAACATTATTGAATTTACAGAAGTGTAGTAGCACAGTCTGGACAAAAATGAGGGATGTTAATATGTTGTTCTGTCATTGACTTGGAGAGAGACCTTGAGATTATCACTGGATCCTTAACTACGGTTGGTTTTAGAATAGTCATTCAATCCCAATCATGCCTTACTTCCACCACATTTCCATGGGAACTGAACAACAAAAGAGATCCTTATGATAGAAGATATTGGACAGGAAAAAAACACAGACTTTGCATTTTTTTCAAAGCACATTGACTTTGAATCACTGTTATGATGTATGAAAGTTCAGTTTTCTGTGAGCTAGATATTTCCCAAGCCCTCTTCCCAAAATACATTGCCTGAATATTCCTTTTGTCATCTTTGAAATCTTCCTAGCTTATTGGCATCTCCACGGTGAAACTACACTACTGGTTTCTGTGTAAGTAGCAGCATAGTATAGTGAAATCAACTCAAACACACACCTAAATCAGGTATTCATGGGGGTTACAGATGGAAAGGACCTTAGTGTTGTTCTCTGTTCCTTTGAAATAGGAGCAAAAATGTCGTTCAGAGGAGGCAGTACTTTTGTCTAATATCACAAAGATTCTGAGCACCAAATCTGGAAATCAGAGTCAGATGTTTTAACCACAAATGCAGAATGCTTTCCACCACAAAATTCCAGTAATAAAATTCCAGTAATCACAGTCTCTAACTGGACCTATTAAAATTAGAAAACAGGATAGCAGAACATTGCAATTCTCTGTTTTTTGAAGCTGCAATAATGGACATTTGTTTGGTTCCAATCAAGGCAATGTTATGCTTGGAGAGAGAGAGACAGAGAGACAGAGAGGAGAGAGAGAGACAGAGAGGGAGGAGAGAGAGAGAGAGAGACAGAGAGACAGAGGAGAGAGAGAGAGAGAGAGAGAGAGAGAGAGAGAGAGAGAGAGAGAGAGAGAGAGAGAGAGAGAGAAAGAGAATCTCTGTAGATAGACTTACCAAGAACACAGAGGAAAAAGAAACAGTCTTTTTAGGGCTAGAAGATAGCTGTGAGAGGATCAATGTTCCCATGGACAATGATTTTTCATCAGCATCATTGTGACTGGTGGAAAATAGTGTGCCAATGGTGTATGCTTATGTTTTCAGGTTTTGTGATGATAGAAATCTATGAATGATTATATAGATTATCAAGTTGGCAACAAATATATCAGCCAGTTCAATGATTGTAAGATCTGGTGAATGGGTGGAAAAAAGATGATGTGAGTTATAGCTAAAAGTCTGTCATTTTTCTTTTTAATTTCATATGTTACCTTTTTGTGCCCTCAAGGGTACAAAATAGGCATCAATTGACCTGGATTTCTATTCTGCTTCCTTTATCTGCTGGAGCACTAAAGGGGTATCCTTACATCTTGCAAGGGTCACACCTAACCTGATGTGTAAAGGATCAAGAAATTATAACCACCAGAAAATAGCGGAGGAAGACACAAAAAGCAATATGGTTCTCTCTTGCATGCTGAGGCAGTAGAGTTGATAACTTCATAGCTTTTACACATATCTCAAGGGAAGTTTCTGCTTAAAGTTCAGGAAGAGCAATCAGACCCTAATAGAGAGGTGGTGGCAAAAATAGAGTCAAGACCACTGTGAATTTGCATCAATGTGCTGGTTTAGGTACTTTCAAAGACTAAATCAAGACTGAGTTAACTACCCAAATACCAAATCAAGTGTTCAGATGAATTTACAGTCTGTTAAGCAAATTATTAAAGCAAAGATCTTCTTCCATTAATCCTGAGATTATTTGAAATAGAGCAGAGGTTCTTAACTTGTGGTCCATGAACGTATACACATACATAATGCATACATATCTGCATGTACGTGTCTATATGTACACATTAAAAAACTGCCACATATTCAAACTCTGCTTCAGAGAGTCCAACTCTGATGGGCTAGTCATGTTGTTCAAATGCTAAATGCACACTTGCCCAAAAGACTACTTAATGGAGAATTCACACAGGAAAAGCATTCACATGGGGGTCAGAAGAAGTGATACAAGGACACTCTCAAGGTCTCTCAAGAGCTTTGGAATTGATTGTGTGACATGGGAGATACTGGCACAGGACCACTCAGCTTGGTGTGCCCACATCAGAGAAGGTGCTGTGCTTTACGATCAAAAGAGAACTGAAACAGCTCAAAGGAAATTAAGATGCAGAAATGTAAAATATTGACCCCAAATGTTCACAGGGACTATTTGTACCCGAACTGTGGTAGAGCATTCCAAGCCCATAACAGTCTAATCAGTCACACTGAAACTCAACTCTCTCATAGTGATGTCATTTCGGTCCTCTTGGAGAATGGACAACAACCATATGTGTACATATATGTATAATTATGTTTTAATGAAAATGTATTTCCTTTGCAAACCAACTTATTCCACTTTGTGTATTTGAAAAGATTAGGCTGAGAAAGGATCCATAGACTTCAGCAGACTGCCAAAGAGGGCCATGACCCTAACAAGGTTGAATTCCTCTTCTTTAGAGGAGAGATGTTAATAGGGCATAACTGAAGTTCTCAGATCTAAGATTTGATGTTTCTTGAGGGCCAAAGGAAGTACATGGCACTACAAAGACAAAAGATAAAGGAGGAGGGGTATTATTGTTGATGATAGAATGCCAGTGCATTGGCTTAAAGCAGATGCAGAATTGCTAATATGAACTGTGAGTGAGGCCAAATCTGTAGCTGAATTGTTAGCCTCCCGTGCCCCCACACCCCACAAATATTATCCCATTCATCTCTGATTGGCTCATTAAGATTATATAATTAAAATCTAATCATTTAAATGTTGGAGAAGACAGGGGAAAATTGGAACACAAATGTTGTTGGTACAATTGTGAACTGATCTGACCATTCTGGAGAGCAATTTGGAACTATGCTCAAAGGGCTATAACACTGTGTATACCCTTTGAACCAGCAATACCACTACTATTCTATATCCCGAAGAAATCATAAAAATGGGAAAAGGACATACAAGTACAAAATTGTTTAGAGCAGCTCTTTTTGTGGTGGCAAAAATAGAAACTGAGGGTATGCTCATCAATTGAGGAATGACTGAACAAGTTGTGGTATACATATAATGGAATACTATTATTCCATAAGAAATGATGAGCAGGCAGATTTCAGAAAAACCTGGGAAGACTTATATGAACTGATGCTGAGTGAACTGAGTAGAACCAAGAGAACATTGTACACAGTAACAGCAACACTGTATGATAACCAACCTTGATGGGCTTAGCTTTTCTCAGCAATACAGTCATCTATATCAATTCCAAAAGACTCAGGATGGAAAATGATAATGCACATTCAAAGGAAGAACTATTGAGTCACAATGCTTATCAAAGCATAACATTTTCTCTCTTTTTTACTTTCTCATGGTTTCTTCTTTTGTTTTGATTCTTCTTTAACAACATAACTAATGTAGTAATATATTTAATATGATTTTACATGTATAACCTACATCAGATTGCATGCCATATTGGGGAGGGGAGAAAGAAAGGAGGGGGAAATAATTTGAACTCAAGATCTTCTAAAAGTGTATGTTGAAAACTGAAAATGAATAAATTTTAAAAAATCTAATCATTGTGGGAAAAGTCATACATCAACAATGCCTTGCACGCAGTAGGTATTCACTTAAATAAATGGGTGATGCTCAGTATAGTACAATCCATACTTTGCCCTTTGTGATCTACATAGACTACTAGATTTTGTAAATCTGTTTATTTTATATCAGATCCTTTTCATACACAGATATTATCTTCCTATGTAAGGTATCTAAGAGATGGTCTAAAAAATTAATCAACTCCCTCCAACTCATGAAAAGCAATTGTCACCTGGTTTGAACAAAAACAAGATGACTTCTGTTTCTGCTTCTAGTTTGAATTTTTAAAATAAAATGGTGGATGATGGACAGGTCAGGAAAACTAACCCCCCAAAACCCAACAAAACAAAAGCATAACTATTCCGTATATGCACACACATGAGAAAAATGTCAGCCACTCAGATTCTATGTGCTCAAGGACATGCATGCTACATTGTGGACTGTTTTGAAAAGTCATAAAGTGGTTGTCTTCTTGGAGTTTGTCTTCTTAGAGGTGGATTTCAGCCTCAATTACAATGAAATTCTACAAGAATGCAGCCTTCGCAAGGGCAGATTCTGCTTGATTTTTTTTTGTTGCTATCTCCACTAACTAGTACAGAGTATGTGTTTAATAAGTGCTTGTTGAGTTGACTTCAATTGGTTCAAATTGCCTTGAATTAGATTACATTGAATAGAAAATCCTGGTCTTGGGAAAATTGCACCTATGAGTGCAATTTAAGGTCACAAGGGTGAATCCATCTTGTTGGGGAATCCAACCTCAAGGTCACGATGCATTTGCAAGCCCATCACCTCCTGCTTCAGTCAAAAGATCAGGCTGCTAAAGGTTATGAAAGTCAACTTGACTGCATAGACAGTACATTAGTAATAACAGAAATCCCTTGGGAATGATACCCAAGTCTTGACTTTAAATATCTGGATGTTGATGGGTATTAAAAAAAAAAGAAGTGCATAGTTTGCCATTCTTAGGAGATGTGACCATCAAATATCCAAAGGCAATTTGTGGAAGGGTCTCTTATATGCCACTCCTTCTTATGGACTATTTAAGGTCGCATTTCCCCATCTTTCTGAAACAACAAAACACATAGACAAAGCAAAGAAGTTGCTACAAAAGTCTTTCTTAAAAGTCCCTCTCTTCTTCCTTTATTTCTAAATATATAAAAAGTTCATTTTTCAAATTTATTATTGTTCGAAGGTGAGAATCTCCCTGGTTAAACGTATTCATCTGTATTTATGCTTCACCTTTTTAGGCAAAAAAAGTGGAAAGAATTGTTCTCTATCCAGTCAATGATTCACTTGTTGTAATACTGGGTGTATTCATCTCAGTTGTTGAAGCACAATGATAATGAGAAAGAGGTCATAGCAATAATCCCCTCAGGGACCAGTTAGCTTCCACGAAAATCAAAACCAAAACCAATATACAGTTCCATAGTCTGAAACTGCATCCTGAAACAAGATTTCAACCTTGGGTTTGATCAACCATCTAACAAATACTTGCACTTAGCCCCAAGGTGGACCAAAAGGGGAGGCTGTGGATGGCACATTCACAGTACATCTCACTTCCATGACTGATCAGGTGACTACAGGGTCAGGATTTCTACTCCTGACGTTGATTCAACAACTTGTGTAAAAGATGATATTCTTCTCTGAATGGTGCCAAGGCACCAAGTAGGTGACACTCACTGAGAGCGCTCATTCCTTTGGTGTATTGGCAGATTTGGTGTGAATTATATTTGGTAGTGGTGCATGGATGTGGCTATGGATTACAGTGTTCTGGTTTGTGTTTACATTGACCAAGAACTGTGATAGGATTTTCTGAGTACTTGATCCCAGTGAAGGGATTCTGGATTTATAAACAATGATAAATGGAATTATTCTCACAGTATTGAAAAATGGAAGTTCAGAATCATGATGTAGATTGAAACAGCTTCAGCTGACATCAAATTTTATCAGTATAAGTCTAATTTAGAGAAACGCTTAAGGTGGAATCTGGGAAGGCTGGAGATGCCCATTCACTGTTAAAGTGTGGACTTCCTGGGTCAAGTTAGAATGAAATTGCTGTGATTTCCAGACAGAATGAAATGAACAACTTGTTCTGAGTACTTCATACACATTCATACATACACATGCACACATAGTAACAGAATTTGATAGTTAGATTGGACATTGGCAGTCATCTAGACAAAGTTATAACTGAAAAAAAAAAACATTTCCCCTATGACATACCTGTCATTCAGCCTTTCCTTGAAGACCTCCAATTGGGAATACACCACTTCCTGAAGCTGACCCATCTTGTTTAGAATAGCACATACATGCATACACACAGATACACATGTATAAATGCTTTTAATTTTGAGACTCATTCATCATTCTGTCTTTACACCACACTCATAGGCTCCAAGGATCCATGGCACATACCCCAGTCCCTTCACCATTATCCTACCCATATAGTCCTCTTCAAGAACAGCCAGTCACCAAATAAAGAAAGAAAGAAAAGAAAAATGTGCCTCTGGCTCTTAGGTAGTATCTTTAAACAACCAAATGATTCAAACCAAATAACTTCAATGACAAAAATAGAACCAGGACACTCCCCTTCTGATCTAAAGTAGAAGCATTAGACAGTGGCCGCTGGTAAGAGAACACATTTATAATGAGTGCTCCAGAGTGTTGACTAAGGCTTGAAACCCCTGGGGTTGATGGTAATAGAATAATGGTCTTTAGAAGAATACTGCTCACTAGTGGAAATGTTTTTAAATGGTCATATATATATTTATATGTTTGTGTGAATATATATGTATATAGATATATGTTGGAGAGGCAAGCTGCTGAAGTAAAAAACACCAGTTTATTTAGTCCATACTAAGCATGTTAAATAAATCAGATTCTGTAACCCATGACACATTTTTCTTTAAAAAGGAACATTTAAGAGCTTCAAAAATTGCTACAGTACAAAAAGGTGTCTTTGTGTGTGTGTGTCTGTGTATGTATTTATATATTTATATATGTATATTAACCAGAAACATTGACTGTCTCAGAAGAGAAACCCCCAACCCTGTTTTCTGTAATATTTCTATGTGTAATTAACTTAGTTTCATGTTTGAAACAAAATCTTTCAGCACAGTACATGGCACGTAATGGTGTTATTGGCACAGGTTCAGAATCATTGTCCAAATCCATATCTCCAGGCGGTCCATCTTGTCCTCTGTACTTGGTCTCCTTTTCTTCCTTATGTCTTCAGAGAATCATTTTTTCTCTTTATTTCTGGAAACTTTTCTCTTCTTTCCCCCAAATAAAATTCCTTGGGGACAATAAAGGTTGCCTATAGGCACGTCCACTTTTTTTTATAAAAATATATTTGGCCTATAGAGTTCTGCTCCATGAGTTCTCCACTGGCAAACAGATATGGTAGGTTTGGGGACACTTGCCCCTATTTTTAGTCTTAGGGCTTTTGTGGGGTTTTTTTGCTGTTTTTTTCATTTTTATATTTTTTTATTTTTTTTTGTTTTTTTTTTTGTTTTGTTTTTTTTTACAGGTTCACCAACGGAATCCTGCATGAAAAGAAAACAACACAGAGATTAAATGGCAGAAGGTGAATGGACAGATCTGTTTATTTAAGTCATTTCAATTCATTCAACATTAAAGACCTGCTCTCTGTAAGACACTGTTTTAGACAGTTTGGAAATGAAGAGAAACAAAACAATTCTTGCCCTTAAGTTGCTTCTAATGTACTATTAACAGTTTTAGGTGCTATCTCTTGCTTTTCCTTTTCTGGGTCAATTATTAGTACTGAAATTTCATTCTATTTACCCTGTCTTATACATTGTATCTATTGATGTGTGAATATGTTATATCTCCCCCATTCTCGCCTCAGTAGAATGTAAGTTCTTTGGGGGAAGAATTGTTTTTTTTTCTTTATATAGCCAGCCCCTGGAACCTTGACTTACACATACTAAATGCTTAACACATGTTTGTTGAATTGAACTGTTTCATTTCTGTATGATCCTGGGCCTGTCTCTTATCTCAGCCTCACTCTTGCATATTCAAGGCCCCCAATTTTTCTTTCGAGTTTTTAGACCCTACTTTTTCACAGGTTTTTATGAGCTAACTTCCTGTGCTCAAAAATAGTTAACTAGGTCTCAAAAGAAATGCGAATGCTTAGCAACTCAACTGGCATGAAGTCTTAGCCTCAACATACGTTAATGACAGTAACTCTAGCTTTAACTTAAGAGGTTTAAATTTGGGTATGAAAGAGTGCTCAGAACCACTGTTGATATTATTTAATTAATTATTGTATCCAATGTGAATGCCATCCCATCTGCCTCCTGTATATTAGCTCTCTTTACAATGTTAATTTTCTTCTTCTTGATAGTCACCATATCCCATGAAGGGCAGGTCGTTTCTAGATTCTCTGTACATCTGGTTGGAAACTGAGTCCATTTTTACCATCCAGTCATCTGTGACTTTCTTGAAGCCTAGGACTTTAGAGAGATTAATGACTTACATTAGAAAACTCATCTCCTGTATCTTTCTGAGAGGTGATCTTGCTAAAGAGAAGAGCATTGGAATCACAAATATGTCTGGGTCAGGTCAGTTGGCAACCACAGACGTTTTTAAAGGACTGGCAAAGTGTATTCAGCTCATAACCTATACACTGTGTACCTCAGGAAAAAAAAAGAAGGGAGGAACTGAAAGCTACTAGATCTGGGGACTCAGAATGAGAATCTGAAAGCTGAGGGCCAGCAAAGGATAGGTCTTGAATATTTCATACCAAGTCACCATAGACAAACCAGCAAAGACTAGATTACCAGAAATATACTAGACCAACCAAGTTATCAAGGCCAAAGCTGCATAGTACTTGTTCCCCACACTCAGTGCTGATAAAATTATAATAATATCCCTCAGAATTAATTTTTTTTTACTGTGCCCTTCCTCTTGGTTGAAATGGCTTTCACTTAACCTCCTTAGCTACTTAAAAAGACAGCCAAAAGAAAATAGTGATGCTGAAACATCTACTAATCTAGTAATAAAATCAGAAAGACAGGAAGAAAAGCACAATAATTCCTAAATGAAGCAAAGTAAGCCAGTGGTGTGGAAATCTGAATAGCATGAAGGTTTTTTCTCTATTTAATTCAATTGATGACATTGTCTTAACAGACCAACAAATTCTCACCTCTAGCTCAAAGAAATGCTTGGGGGTAGACTGGGGATTTAGGGTTAGATTTCCAATTGGGGGTTTGCAAAGAAGGAATTAATAGAATTCTGAATGAGGTAAGAAGAGTGATTTAGAGTGGGGATTGTTTTTAAAGCTCATTTTTAAAATACTTTTTGCCATACATTTATCCTTTAAGGAGATCCTGAAGTGCCACTCCCACCATGAGGCCTTCTGGGATTGACAAAAGTGAATTGCTCCCTCAGGCTACAACCTGTGCAATCAAAGACCTCTTATGTTCAACCTAATTGACTTGATTTTCAGTGAAGTACTCTTTCTAGCCCTTGGTCTCTAAAAAGCACTTCCTCCAGATCCCCAAGTTATCATTTCAAAGCTGAAACCTATTGGTTTGTTCTATATAAATCCTTATTCTACTCCCTTCTGATTGGTCTATGCTTGCTTGTCACATGGGATTACAGCAAGCTATCTACCAACCTGTACACCCCATAGTTTGTGGACTTTCTCTAACTTGTGCTGAAAAAAGTGTCATCTATAACCAGGCATAAAAATGAATGGTTATTTTTGGGGGGGAGAGAAGAGCTAAAATGTTTATTGTAAGGGGTCAAGATATCCCACTAACATGTTCCCTGATACATTAAAAAGTGAAATGATACAGGCCTTATCCTAGCATGACCGTTGAATGGAGAGTTGAGCTTGGATTTACATGCTTATAAGATCAGGAATGCCTCAGTTCTGGATCTGGCCAGTCCTACCCAATCCTTTGTCCTATGCTTGATAAAATTACCCCAAATTGGGTTGCCCACTGCATAAAGTTATAGGAAAAATAGAACTAGATTAGGATTTAGAGGATCTGAGTTTAAGTCCCATTCCTACCACTAGCTATGTGATTTTGGACACATCTCATCCTTTCCCCGGACACTATAAATTACCCTATCTTAAAAATGAGGAGGCTGGCCTAAATGATGACTAAGGTCCATATCAACTCTGATATTCTGTGTTCTAAGGTCTCTGCCAGAAATTCTATGTTCTTAGGTCTATTTTTGCCCCCTGTCCTTTTATGTCTTAAGGTTCCTTCCAGTTGAAGCATCTAAGTGGCACAGTGAATACAATGCTGACCCCAGTCAGAAAGATTTGAGTTCAAATCCAACTTGAGACACTTACTAGCTATGTGACCTTGGGTAAGTCATTTACCTTGGTTTGCCTCAGTTTCTTCAGTCATAAAATACGGATAAAAACAACATTTACTAACAGGGTTGTTGGGAGACCAAATGAAATAATATTTATAAATGCTTAGTACAGTACTTGAGGCATAGCAGGTGAAATATATGTTTTTTATTCTCTTCCCTTCTGATATTCTGTTCTCTAATGGAGTCTCCCAGCTTTGAGATTCCATGTTGTACTGTCTATTTCTGTTCTGAAGTTTGATGTTCTAAGGCGCCTGTCAGTTCTGGTATTCTATACTCTAAACTTTCTCCTTCCTCTGATATGTGATGTTTAAAGGTCGCTTCCAGGCCCAGCATTTCTCTTTTCTAGGGTATGGATCTGTGGTTTTGATCTCGTGGCTGCTGCTGCTGTTGCCATCAGAAGATCTCGGCCAGTTCTGAAACCTAGCAATATAGCCATTCCAGTGGCAGACAAGATAATCCAGCATTCCCAGTCTCCCTGTTCAAATGACTGAAAATGAACTTGATTTCAGTCTTCTCTTTTTCTTTCCCTGCCTAGTACATGGCCCTTGTTCTCCATTGTACTCCATTATTTAATACATCTGCAATGACTATCATTCAACATTTGCTAAACTACTTGGAAACAGAGTCAGGGAACCACTCTTTTGGAATATGCCTCCTTCTCTGGATCTCCAACTATCTCATGTCATAATGGGGAGAAATCCTGACCTGGACCCAGGAGGGTTCTGTCATTCCTGAGGTAGGGGCCTGGGGTTACATTCAGATCCTTGATATTTAGAACCAGTATAACTCTAACCAAGTCCCTTCTATTCACTGGCCTTTAGTTTATTCATCTGTAAAATGAGGGGAGTGGGAAGTATTCTAGATTTAGAATCAGGGGACTTATTTTCAAATCCCCATTCTGCTAATTACTACCAATGTGGCCTTTGACAAATTAAATGGGTCACCTCCCTAGGGAGCAATTCCCTCTTCTCTAAAATGGAACCAGATGACCTCCAAGGTACCCTACAGCTGAAAAGCTGATCTTAATGCTTGTCCTTAAAGAAAGGCTGAAGTTCAGTGTCCAGGTTAGCTTCTTTCACAAAACCAAGTGGCAGATCACTTGGCACACTGTATGTGGGAGAGAGTTCTTGTGATGGAGGGAGGGAGAAAGAGAAAGAGAGAAAGAGAGAGAGACAGAGAGAGAGAGAGGAGAGAGGGAGGAGGAGGAGGAATGAGGAGAGGAGAAGGAAGGAGAAGGAGGAAGGAGGAGGAGGGGGAGATGATGGCAACAACAAGGATGAGGAAGAGGAGGAGGCGAACAAGAAGGAGGGAAAGGGAAGGAAGGAAGGAAGAAGGGAAGAAGAGAAGTACATATTTTAAGTACTTGTAATGTGTCAAAGTGTTTTAATTTAATTTAAGGAAATACATATTTTTAAAGTACTGATTATGTGCCAGTAACTTGGTCCTCATAATGACTTTGTGAGAAAGCTGCTATTATGCCCATTTACAGATGAGAAAACTGAGGCCAAGTGATTTTCTTACGGTAACACCGTAAATAAATGGCTGAAACAAGATTTGAACTCAGGTCCTCTTGACTCTGGGCCTAGCACTACAGCCACAGTACTGCCTATCTTCCTGGTAGAGAAAGGTCCTATGAGTGAGGAAAGGCTGAGAAAGGTCACCAGCTTTGCTTTCTCCTTCAGAGCCATTTGGGTCCAGTGGCCACATATTCATCAGTACTTTTCAAGTACTCACTTACAGTGACGTAACTCCCATTCAGTGAATAGGCATCTTTAAGAAGTGAGTCAAGGGATGGCCCCTTTAATTATGAAAAAGAAAATAAAATCAAGCTGAGAGGGGAAGACCCTCAGGTTTGCTGTTCCAAAGAGAAACAGTTGCCATTGACATTCATTGTAAGGCAGGAGCGACCAAAATACAGCCATTAAGTGGAGCTTGGACAGGGACCTATTGTGGTCCAATCTGTGATCTTCAGAGTGAACTGCGTTTAATTTAAAGTTGTGTGAAAGAAAGAGAGAGAGACAGAGAGAGAGAGAGAGAGAGAGACAGAGACAGAGACAGAGAGAGACAGAGAGACAGAGACAGAGAGAGACAGAGAGAGACAGAGAGAGAGGGAGAGACAGAGAGGGAGGAGGGAGGAAAGAAGAAAGGAAGAAAGGAAGGAAGGAAGGAAGGAAGGAAGGAAGGAAGGAAGGAAGGAAGGAAGGAAGGAACGAAGGAAGGAACGAAGGAAGGAAAGAAGGCATTTAGCCAGTGGACCCCAAGTTAAGTGGACAGTTTCTGGCCATCAGAGAAGAATAACTTGTCAGCATTAGTGGCATTAGCATTGGTCAGCATTAGACTGAAGTTTCCTGCTCTGATAAAGTAATGGGTCTGGACCAAAATAAACTAACCAAATAATCTCTCATTTGATAACATCTCTTTGAATTAGAAAATGCAGTGTTAGCAGATCTTGTTGTCCCAGATCTTCTCTTAAGTACTTGAAGAATTCAATTATCTGACACAATAAGAATGGTCACTGTATTCAGAGTCAGAGGACTATGAGTTAGCTAATATTTCACTTCCGTACTACTATGTGCCTTTAGGAAAATAACTCAATTTCTCTGAACCTCAGGTTCTTCATCTGTAAAATGAGGTAGCTGGATGAGATGGCTTCCAAGGTCTCTTTGAACCCAGGTTCCGTGATTCTAGGTTTTCTATCCCCAGACTTGTGACTGAATGGGCTGTATACAATAAGGAAAAGAACTGAAGTTTTAAAAGTCTATGTAAATCAGTGGGAAGTTATGTTAAGTATTTATATTTGTTGTTACTTTTAAGTCATTTCAATTGTGCCTGGATCTCTGTGACCACATTTGGGGTTTTCTTGGCAAAAGTAGTCAGCCATTTTTTTTTCTCCAGCTCATTTTACAAATGAGGAAACTGAAGTGAACAAAGATAAGTGACTTGCGCATGGTCACACAGCCAATGAGTGTCTGAGGTCAAATTTGAACTCAGGTCTTCCTGACAGCAGGGCCAGTGCTCTACTCACTGAGTCACCTAACTCCTTCTAAAGAAGCATTTATATGTAGACTAACAATTGAAACTCTTTGCTCCCATCACCCACCTGCTCCTGGTGGTCATTCAAGATGCCTTTTGCCTTTCCACAAGGCTGGGCACCCACTGCCAATACCAGTGATGGATTAGTGTTAATACTTGCATCTCCCTCCAAAAACCTGCTCTTGAGTGTAAATGGAATTCATCTAAGTGTACCACACAAGGTAGAATGTGAAAGACAGATGAAGCATAGGCACATTCTAAATGTTTCAAAGCTGTGTTTCAGATAGGATCAAAGCAACAAGATAGTGTCATCGCAAACTGTTAAATCATCATTAAAAATGCATTTATGGAAGCTTAATGGCAATGGGAGAAATAAATATCTCCTTCAGCTCTTAAACCTTAATTAAATGTTTTAGTATTAATTGTTATTTATTTAAGGGACAATAAGTATCCTAGTAAATCTAAGCAGTCTCTCTGCAAGCCTTCTATTAACGCTCATGCCCAGGCATCGTTCAGAGGAATCAGAGACCACAGAGAGTCCAGATTCTCTCATTCCGGTAAACGATAAATTGCATGTCGGAAACACACCAACTGAATCTTTAAACATTTATCAAGGACTAACAACGCTGTTTGCATAGATCTCCCTGGTTTATTTCCATAAGAAAAGAAAAGAAAATGAAAGTATGACAGAAGTGAACTACTCTGCTTTTTCCAGTAATATATTATGCCTCTTGTTCAGTAAAACACTTTCACGGTCTAGAGAAAAGATCCCCAGGCTGAGGGATCAAGAGGTCTGTGTTTCTACTCAACTCTGTCACTGACAGTGTACGATATTGGACAAATCATCTGAACACTGGACCTCACTCAGAATGTCCCTTGTTTGTAAAATACGTTTTTCAATAAATCTCTGGTGCTATCAACAAGGTAAGCCCTCCTTTGGTGGATATATCACCTCATAATGTCCTCAAATAACGAAGGGGTTCTCTGGTTCATTTCTTTTGCTAATTTTCTAGCAGAGGTTCAACCAACGTATTGGAGTACTTCCTTTAGAATTCATGACATTGAATAGATACTAATGGCGTACATAAGCTGTGCATACATTATTCCTTGCTCTCAATGCATGATGATAACAGACAAAAAAGGTAAACCAGAGGAATAATGCTTAGCCATCCTTGAAGAAAATGAATAAAGGGGGCATCATTCTAGCAAGTAGAGATGAACAAAAATCTAATAAGCTGCCTTGAGAGGAGGTAGTGAGTTCTGCCTCATTGGAAAGTCTTCAACCAAAAACTTGCTGATTACTTGTTAGGAATTTTAGAATGAAGAATTGCTTTTGGGTAGACTTGGACTCAATGGTTTCTGAGATATTCTTAAATTCTATGATTTACTTGAAAACCTAACTTTAAGTTGCACTTTTGTATAATCTTAAAATGAAGTCTTCTATAGACAGAGCATTTGAGGATGGGAAGAGGCCACAGTGACAATTTAGTCTAAGTCATAACTGAAATAGAATGTCCACTGCAATGCATCTGGCAAGTGATCATCCAGTTTTGCTTTCCATTGAGAGGAAATCCATTTTCACCTGATGCAGCTCTGTCCGTTTCTGGGCAGCTCTATGTTAGCCAGAATTAAAGGGATCATCTAACCCAGGGGTTCTTACCCAGGATTCTGTGGATAAATTTGAGAGACTCATAAATGTAAAGAGGAAGAAAAATTACATCCATTTTCACTAACCTCTAGCTGAAAATAAGCATTTCCTACAATTACAAGTGTAAATAAATATATAGATGAGATGTTAATTTTAGAGTAGTTTGAAATCTTTAAGGCATTATATAAAGGCTAATCATTATCATCACCATCTTCTTCATCATTGCCATCATCATTAATTATTTAGACAACAAACATTATTCCATGAAGAGGTCTGAGATCATTGCCAGACTGCTAAAGGGATCCATAACACACCCAAAGGGTTAAAGACCCACAAACAGTCCAATCAGTATCCAATAACATCTGGACTATATCTGAGAAATGGTCATCTAGCCTTCACTTATAGGATTCCACTTGGGAGTAGGAGCTCGCTAAATCTATAAGCAGTGTATTCCACTGTTGAACAGCTATCATATATAGAGCCCTCCCTCCCCCATGTTTCTCCCCTGACTCCCATCAAGCATAATTCTGCCCCTTTATTATTTCTATTCATTTTTCTTATCCTGATGTCTGTGGTCAGACAGAAGGAGACTATCTCATCCTCTCTATGACTGTACTTAAACACTTAAACATAACAGTTCTATCTCCTCTAAATCTTCTCTTCTGTAGGCTAGACATCCCTAGTTCTTTTAACCAGATCTCAAATAGCACTCACTCAATGATTATTTAAAACCCTGACTGTCCTCCTCTGGTTATGTGTAGGAACGAATGATGTTTTTTCCCACATTATGAATGGACAGTGAGGTGTATTTTTCCTCTGAGATTCTAAAAGTGTTTATAGTCTTTGGGAGCAAAGTTACAATGAATTTCAGGTTCTGTAGGTTGCCTTCAGAAACTAAAGTGATTTGGCCTCCTATCTCAACTCATATAAGGAGCCACAAATTTCACACTGTCACAATTTCCCAAATTTGGCCCTCAACAAATAGTCCCTTCCAACCTCAGACACTTACTAGATGTGTGACTGTAGTCATCTCTTATTTTCCTCATTTCTAAAATGGCATAATTATACCTCCTATCTCCTAGGACCTTTGTGAGGATCAGATGAAATAGTTCATACAGCACTTGGCAGACCTTAAAGACAAATCTAGTAGTACTAGTATTGCTGCCATCATTATCACTGCCATAAGTCTCTCCCTCTCTCTCTCTCTCTCTCTCTCTCTCTCTCTGTTTCTCTCTCTCTCTCTCCCTCTCCCCCTCACTCTCTCTCTCTCTGTCCAGTAAGCTAGTAAGTACTCTTGCTAAAGTTAGCTAAGCTGGTCTTTAGACAATAAACAGAAAATCCATCACTGGACCCATGGGAAAAAAATTATCTGCAGTTATATAGGCTGGATTTCTGAATAGACTTTCACGAAGGTGAAAGCCTTTCTTCAAGCAGAATTCCCTCATGTTGATTCCAGTGGACAATAAGGCTGGGTTCCTATCATGATGTACATATGAGGAATGCAGCATTGGGTCAGACTTTTAGAATTGGAAACATGATATCATTTACCCATGGCATTAATTGTTTTTAATGGAGGTAGATAATATTTTCCCCCCACTCAAACAGATGTTTACTCTCAACTGTAGAGGTGCTATATCTTTAGCTGTGACATACAGCTCTTCAAAGAACATGCTACAAGGACTCTTCAAGAGATGTTTCTATTCCTTGCCTCTTCCATGCTTCCATGTAATGTTTCAAGATTTTAATTAGCAAAATATTTCTGAATATTAAACCTTTCATGATCAGGCTTGTGCGTGGAATGGCTGTCCCCAAGAAAATGAGAAAAAAAGGCGACAAGGTATACTGGAGAGAGGGTTGTACTTGGGGCATCTAGGAAAAGATCAGGGTTCAAATATAGCCTCAGGTACTCACTGACATCCTCGGTTATAAGTATGTACTCTCCTAATAGAGATTACAACAATTTTATAATTTAGTTTCTCTTAATCATACAGCTGGAGGTAGAAAGGATTTCGAAGGCCATTAGGTCCAGCTGGTTCATTTTACAGATGAAGAAACAAGGCCCAGGAAGGGTAAGTGTCCTCTGTTTTCCTGTTTCCTCAATAATAAAATGAAGATGTTGACCCTGATGGCTTCTAGGGTCACTTGTATCTCAAAAACTACAATTCCATGAATTTCCAAATTTAAAAAAAATTTTTTTAATGATATATACCTCTGAAAGGCAAAGTAGCCCATTTGCACTCTGCACTAGTCAGACCACCTGATGTAAAAAACTGAACACTGTACTCCACATGTGGTCTATCTAGGGCAACAGTTCTCAACCTGTGGACCGTGATCCCTTTGGTGGTCAAACGACCCTTTCACAGTGGTCACAGGGGTCACCTAAGACCATTGGAAAACACATATTTCTGATAGTCTTAGGAACCAAAACACCGCTCCTCTATCGTCTCCAGGCAAGTCGGCCCACATGCAGATATGCCCACATATGAGTATTAAAGGGTCACAACATTAGGAAGGTTGAAAACCACTGATATAGGGGAAAGAAAAGTAAATCTACAGCCATCTTGATTTGGGAAACTCTTCTAAATGAGAACATAATCCTCCAAATAGATATTTATGTAGGCGAAAAGTCCCTTCTTTGCTTGGTGCCCTAAGTCTGAAACTCAGAGAGTTATAGATATAGAGTTGTAAGGGACCTTAGAAGTAACTGAGTCCAAACCTCTCCATTTTACATATGAGAAAATTAAGCGGCAGAGTATTAAATGAGTTGCCTAGGACCAACAAGCTAGTAAATGTCTATGGTAAGATTTTTATTTTATTTATTGTAAGACCTACATTCTCTTCCTTATACCATATTGGAGAGGGCAAAGAAAATATACCTTATTTATTAATTATTAATACTTATTATTACTTATTAAATACTTCAATTATTTATACCTCAATTATTAATACCTTGTTATTACTCATTAGATACCTTAATCCAGTTTACTTTGACTAAGACTTTTGGGACAGCCTGCATTTAAAAGAGTAATCTGCAATCTCACTGCTTCCGTGACTCATGCCTTCTATCTTTACACACTGAAACCCCTTTCATACTACTCTAGCTCCTTAATGAGGTACTATGACAGAAAAAAATCAACCAGTACTCAGCCTTTTATTGATGATACTCTCTGGGATTTTTTACATGTCTCCATTCCTCAAATGATGCAAGCCTGGTAAAAATCTACCAGAATTTGAATTTCACTGTTAGACACTTCGAAAACCCGTGATCACCTAGAATGTATATTGTCACCGATGAGTCAACCAAGGAGGACCTTGCCAAAGATATCATTAGAAATCAGGTTTGGAGTATAAAAGTTCATGGTCTCATGAAACTAGAATTAGAAATAATCTTGGTGGTCATTTTGTCCAGTGGTGTCAAATTCAAACATCGATCATTGTCTCCAGACTTAATGAGATAGAAAACCACAAATTAGCATTATCTTTGCTGCATTTTAATTTATTTTTATCAAACATTTCCCAATTGTGTTTTAATCTGTTTCAGGATTTGAGAGTTTTGCAGTCCAAGTTTGACATTTCAGATTTAGTCCAATTCTTTCGTTTTACAGATAAGGAATCTAAGACTGAGACAAGTTAAATGAATTGCATCCAGGATTTGCACTT
Source organism: Pseudocheirus occidentalis (assembly GCA_028646575.1). Taxonomy (NCBI): domain Eukaryota; kingdom Metazoa; phylum Chordata; class Mammalia; order Diprotodontia; family Pseudocheiridae; genus Pseudocheirus; species Pseudocheirus occidentalis. The sequence continues at coordinate 26,008,529 of CM053596.1, read as the reverse complement.
AGGTCCTCTGACTACAGATCAAATACTCTTTCCATTGTATCATGTTCCTTGATTATATTATGAAGAAATTATTTTCCAGCTTCTTAAGAGAAAAAAAAAGGAAGCATGACTTGGAGGAAAGAACAGGAAACTTTCTCCCTTTCCTCTCATAGCTATAGATGATTCAGGCACGTTCTCTTGAGGCGCAGAGGAGCAGACCATTACTGGGAGACTAGTTTTTTGTATCACATTTTAGCTCCCATTTTAGTTAGGGCAAGGATGAGATGGAGAGGATCCAAAGGAGGGAAAAGGAGGCATATGGCCAACAAAGAGCCTTAGATTTGGAATCAGAAGACCAGAGGGGAGAGGTGAAGCAGAAGGACTGTGAAGTATCTCCTTCCTTGGAGTCTTGGATTTCCTTCAAGACTCAGCTCATGGACCAACTTCTAACATGAAGAGCTTCCTGATCCCTCTGTTAGTATTTGGGATAGAGAGCTGTTCCTGCAGCCACAAAGACCTATGTTCAAATCCTGCCTCTTATTCTTATTAACTGTGTGACACTGGGCAAATAACTTGACTTCTCTCTGCCTCTTTTTCCTCATTTATAAAATGGAAAGAATAACACTAACCTTCTTTGGATGTTGTGAGGATAAAATATTTGTCAAGTGCTTTACAAACCTTAAAATGCTATGTAAATATTATTCTTTTTAATTATTATCCCCCCTACCATAACTGCCTTGTATTCATTAATTTTATTTAATGTATGTATAATGCTGCATACCAACACCCACATGAATATAGGCTTCTTGCAGCCATACATTTTTTGTCTTGTATCCCTAGTTCTTAGTAGTTAATAAATAATTGTTGATTCATTGGTTAATTAAAAATAGATTTATCTTAAATAAAAATGATGCTCAGTCTTTCCCCCACTCCATTTTTTGAGTAGATAGAAAACATACTTGTCTTGGATCATAGTCTGAGACCCTGAGCAGGACCGGAACTCGTAGGTTATCTGGCACAATCTTCTCATTTTAGACTTGAGGATGCCAAGTCCCAAAGTGATTAAAATCACTTTTAACAGAGTTTGTAAGTGGTAGAGTGAAAATTTGAGATTAGGTACTCTGATTTTATCTGGATCAGGAGACTGCATTCAAGGATCAGTTCTGACACTTCCTAGATCATGTATGAGTAACTTCACCTCTCTGAGTTAATAGAATCAGCGATAAAGAGCTCAAAAGTACATTGGAAATCACCTACTAACTTATTTATAAAATGCGTATGGAAACTGAGGAACAGATATATTGAAGAGGCTTGCCCAGTGAGGTCACACTGTAAGTGGCAAGGCAAGTTTTTGAATCTGGGTGACCTTACTCCAATCTTACTATCTCTCTACTACATTATTATGTCAATAATTTCTCAGTTTAATCTTAATTTCAAATGAGTACATAGATCTCATCTCTTCATTTTTTATTATCATTTTCATCCATATCTCTTATTTTCATATTTTAATAGAGCATTTTAAGTTTGCTTTCCCTCTTTTCCTCCTAGTGAAATGATACAGCATAGCAGAGATTTGTGACTTTCTGAAAAATGGGTATAAAAGTCTGACATGAGTTTTTTCCATGGTTTGATTTGGTGAGAAAAGTACTTTGTGCAAAGCATAAAAAGATAGAGAATTGTGAGGACCTGGGAGAAGTCCCCTCTCCTATAGCTGCACTGAAGTTGTTCATTGCCTCTGGGGATAGGAAATCTAAGAGAGATAGCTTGGGCAGGAGGTGTTGGGTGTTACATTCAATTTCACAGTTTCTGAAAGATAATCTAATGCTTATGATTATAATTAAAAATTGTACACATGGGTGGGGCAAAAGAAAAGGAGACTTATCTGGGATGCCCATGGTGGAGGGGATTGAGTGTGGCCAGAATGAGGCCAGCATTCGACTATGCTGTGCAAGGCTGGAAAGGGGCAGAACTGATAGCTGTGAAGGAAACAGGGGACAGTATTCCCTGTGCCCTGTAAATTTCCAGGTCATAGTAGGTCAGAAAACCTCTTATGGAGGACAACAAGGGAGGAGCAGGTGGGGGAAGCATTGTGGGAGCTATGTTCTGGCCTTGGACCAGAGATCCAGTTTCCCACTGTAGCTAGGGCTCTGCTAGTACTACAATAACAGATGTCCCTACGTCCCTTTGGGAAGTGTGCGTTCATTTGAAGAGTCCATTAGCACTTTCCAAGAGGTCCTACTACCAGAAAATCTGGTCCTTCCCATAGGGTCAAACTATTAATATGATGATTAATTAATGATTATTAATTAAATTAATGATATCATTTAGTCGTTCCAGTCATATCTCACTCTCTGTGATCCTTTTTTGGGTTTTCTCCAGCTCATTTTACAGATGAGGAAACTGAGGCAATCAGGGTTAAGTGACTTACCCAGGATCAAATAGCTAGTAAGTGTCTGAAGCTGGATTTGAAATCAAGAAGTAGAGTCTTTCTGATTCCAAGATCAGTGCTCTATCCACTCCACCATCTAGCTGCCCTCTAGCAATCTTACTATATTCAATCTACTGTATTTTTGCTTTCATGTATTTTTTTTCATCACAATAAGGATACTGGAAACTGTTTGTCTTGATTGGTCCAGAGTTTTCCCCACAACAAAGCAGAAGCTTTTTTTCATTAGTAAGCAGGCTCTCAGTTGCTAGCTGAGATGGAACTACAAAGGCAGCATCTTCTGCAGTCTTAATGGCATTAATTAAGGTGGGCTGACAAAGGGGAGAAAGGGTGGCAGGAGACTGATGAACACCCAGTGTCCAAGGGAGCTGACCCTATTAAACTATTATGGAAAAGAACTCATTTTACCTGCTCTGCCCACAGATAACCCAGCAAAATCCATTGTATTTTATTCACTTTCCATTCTAATCTAATTACATTTCTTTGTCTGTTGGCTGAACATCATGCTAAGCAGGCCATCTTGGCTCTGGGACAAGGAACGAGGGTTGGAAATTTGATTTGGAGTGAATATGCGATTCATTAGAATTGGGATTAGGGACTGACCAATTCATTCCTATTCCTGAAAGCTGTGCGCGAGTCTGGATCCCAGCCTGTAACAAACGCCTCTTGCTTAAAACTTGTTATGTTCTGAAACTGCTTTCTTGGCAAACGCCTTTCCCTTGCCTGAATCACTCTTGTTCCAAAATACCTACCTGCACTCCTTACCCTCTTCCTCCTCCTTGAAAGTGAAGCTAAAAAGCAGAAGTCTCTGATTATTTGTACACTCTAAATGTTAATGTTGCTACATGATTGTGGAAAGGATTTCCTATAGGCTAAGTGTCTGCTGCCGTAAATGTGCTAAATGCAAATCATTGGAAAACCTTTGATTGCATCTCTACACTATGCCTATAACATGTGCAGCCAAAGAGGTAAAATGCAGTTTATACCACACAGTCCAAATGTTCAGAAGATTCAGCACAGAAGAAAGCAATTTACCGTTCGCATTAAAGTTAATATCATTGAAAGCAAACCAAATGTTCTTATCCAGCAGAGCGTGGAAAATTCATCCTGTCTTGGTACCAGTCCCTGGTTTCAAATTAGTAGATATGTCTCAACTCTTCACTTTCTTTCTTTATCATTTTCTTCCTTATCTCTTATTTTTATATTTCAAAATTGTATTTTAATTTCTTTCCTCTCCCTCCCTTCCTCCTGATGTAAAGACATGTGATAGAGGAGAGATTCATGCACACTTAGTTGCTGGCCTAATCTTCTTCTGTTAAGGGGAATGAGAATTGTAATTGTAACTTGTTTCAAGAAGAAATTTTCCCCTGCCATGCATACCATCCAAGAAACTCTTCCATGGGAACCAAAAGGCCATTGGTAATAATCACAATAATAGATATGAAATATTGGCACATGTCCATTTGGTTATTCTGCCCTACTGGGGAATTTATATTGGGTTTAATAGAGAAAGAAACAAAAGGATCAGTCATATGGTTTTTAGCCAGTGGCTAATACGGTTGTGGGTTCTATCATGGGTAGACAATTGCTTAAAGAGACAGAAAGTAGGAGGTTTGGGAGGAGGGGAGAGGGACCATAATAATGTCTTAAGATTGGTACGTACCAGGAAATAGACACATGGCGTCTGCCCTGCCCCCAGGAAGTAAAAGAGACTTCGGCCAGTCAGCAGGAGATTTCAAACCATTTCTCAGACACAAAGGCCACAGGAATTAGATGTCGATCAGAAGAAGAAGGTCTGCAGCGAGCAGAAAAATAGGCTTGCGCGTGCTGGTACATAACACACAATAGGCAAGCCAGGTCAGGCCTGCTTCAAAAAAAAGCCAAACTAGCTTCTTTAGAAGAAAGAAAGAAAATGGAAATTCCCTCGAAAGTAATGCTTTGGATTGGCTCCTTGACTTTGCTAAAACAAAGAGATATCTTTTATTCCCTAGCCAGAGTTATTCTGACCAGTTAGCTGTTTCCCATCCAAATCCCAGTTGAAAAACCTGAAAGGACAAGTCTAACAGCCCGCTGACATTTAGGATACTATGTAGTGGGTCAGAAGGGTGGGTTCCACCAGAGTTAAGTCATCTTCCCAAGTATTTCTGTTCTTAGAATCTATTTTCCCTTTCAATTTGTACCTTAAGGAAAGGCCAACACCCCAGAAGCCTGGGACACAGAAGGAACTTGAGATGTATGCCAGTTGACAAACATTGCTGTGGCATGTCAGTTTTCACTGATATTTTCCCAAGGCCAATGTGGGGGGGGGGCATGAAGAGAAAGAGTCCATCAAAGCATTACCTTAGGGGAAAAAAAGCAGTGAACCCTGTTCCAACCAATGTTTCTTTCTCCCCTGTAGGAGATTCCAGACAAAGCAGACCAGAGACATCAATGATGTGCTTGATAAAACACAGAAGTGAGAATGAGAGTGGGACAGAACAGGACCAAAAAGATTTACACTTCTCTCTCTCACACCCAAGAGACCCCAGCATTGGTTGGCTGCAGTCCATGTCCAAATCAACACCGCCACACACACATACACACGCACACGCAATGAAATGGTTTGAAAACCCTTTTTTTTCCTTTCAATTCTTTTATATACTCAGCCCTCTGCAAACCTAGAGAATCCAGTAAACCTAGAAATCCCAGGATTCCTGAAGGGGATTTCAAAAGATGCTGAGCAAAACAATGGATTGGGGGCTGCTGCTCCTCAGGTACCTATACTGAGAAGAAGGGTTTTATGTAATGAACATAATGGAGACTCCAACATGGAAAGAAAGAGGAGAAATAATGTATGTGGCAAGAAGCCACTGAAAGAGGGGGAGGGGATAAAGAAGGACAAGAAAATACTGATTTGAGTTAAGGAAACACATTGAACTATGGGACAATGTTGGCAAAACTCTCAAGCAGTTAGTCCTAAGGGCACCCTGGGATGATTTGCCTTTGACGGGACAAACAATATGATTTGAAGCAATACATTACACCATCGACCATTTCCAAAAGGCTAGCAATAGGAGCATTTCCTGTTATGTAATGGAGAGAACTTTCCATAGCCATTGGGCTTCCCTGGTCATGCTTGTACCCTAAGCAATCCTCCTGGTCTCTCAGTCAGCTTCTCTTCTGATTGACTATTAACCTCTCAATTGGGTACCACTAAATCATAGGATCAAAAGATTATATATTTAAAGGACCTTCAGAGGTCATTTTGAGTCCAACTCCCTCATTTTAAGATGAGGATATAGATACCCAAAGAGATGGACTTACTTTCCCAGGGTCACATTCTAATAAATGTCAGAGGATGAGTTTGAACCAATGGCCTTACTAACTCCAAACCCAACACTCTATCTACTGTGCCTATCCTAGTTGGCAGAATAACTAAGGAAACTACTTCAGGGTATTTGCCTATAATGACTATTTTAATTTGATTCTGGATAAATCTTTGGGTGCCAAATTCAGAGCTATAATGAGGAAATAACAGTGAATTTTTGGAGGTAGTTAGGTGGCATATTTTTTTGAAAGCATCAGTAGAAGGAGTCAATAATGACAGAAGCAGTATTTAATAAATATAGATCTAGGAAGGGAGACTGGTTTGTACTTGACATTTTAACATTGTCTTCTAATGACATTAAATTGACAGGGATTCACAGCTCCTGGTTCAGGGCATAGACAATAATAATCTGTTGATATCTAGAAGACCAAAAAAGTCCAAAACTGCTATTTGAACTCTAGGGGATGGCAACAGGGCATGCTTTAAAGCCCCATACCAGGACAGTGGCAATGTGTTACATCTTTGCAAACCAGAAGAGCTATATTATTTTCAGTTGCTACTGTTATTCCTAGTACTCCTTCCAGTCCTTTGAATCTTGAACGAAACTTTGCTGATTAGAACTCTTGAGGGGAGAGGAGGGTACTGAGAAAAAAAAAAAAAGAAAGACCTAGCCATGCTTCTTTTAGTTAACTCTATATGCAGTGCATGGTAGTAGCTATTTGCCTAATTAGCCTGCTTGTAAAACATGAACATCTGAGTCAAATTTTGGGAACACAAGCAAATCATCTTCTGTGTGGCATGGGATCTGCTGTGAATCTTGCAAAACTCAACTGTGCTTGCTCTGAGGCTAGGCTTACCTGTTTCCATTAAAGGTGGTTTTATACTCCCCAGTTGGGTGCAAAGTCTCATCAGTATACACGGGCACTGAGGTCCTAACACACTCATGTGAGCACTGCAGGGTTTCATTATAGGCTGTAAATATGTCCAAGTTGCTGGGCACCCGGGCAGGCGTGAAATCCGTCAGGTTTTGGCAGCTCTCTTCTTGCTGATTGATTTTCCGTTGGTGGCTGTTTCTCCGAGTGTTTCCACTTTGTGCACAGCTAAGGCAGAATAGTATGAAGTTGGGGATGTGGGGTACAGGATTGCGGGGTTTGGAGGACACGGAGTATGGGGGTAACAAAACATACAAAGACATGATGAACATTTGAATGCAGGGCATTCATTGCAAAGCATTAATTATACATCATTTAATATTAAATTATAATTCTCAAGCTCTTCAGAAGGATCAACGACAATCAAGCAATCAGCTCCACTTTATTTTTTTATATCAAATTTGAATTTTAAATGTGAGCCATTATGGCAGGGAGAATTATTGAGATGAGTGGGTTAGCCATGTTATCAGGAAGCTGGAGCTCTGTTTGCTCAAAGAGTGTCAGCGAGAACAATGGCGTTAACATGCCTTCCCTTCCTGAGGCCTCAGTGGGACAAATAATTGGGATAGACAAGTAGCCACCAAATTAGTCTATACTAGCGGAGAAATACTGAAGATAGTACAAGAGGGGTTCAGCAATTTGCTAAATTGGGCTTCATTGGAAGCCCATATACATACATACGCATATACATATACGTATATATGCACACACATCTATACATATATATGCACATGTACATACAGATACGCACAGATATATATACATACTCAAAAATGTGTGTATATATTCATGTGTGTATGTACATGCATGTATATGTGGTATATATGTATATAGACATAGATATATACCTGTGTAGGAATGTGCATGAATTTGTGCATCATACACATATTCACACATGCATGTGTACACACATATAAACATGTGTATCCCTACAGACAAGTATGTGTACATGTGTGAATATGTAACATTATTCACACACAAATGTGTATGTGTGTGTGTGTGTGTGTGTGTGTGTGTGTGTGTGTGTGTGTGTTAGGTGTATATAAGACTACATACACATGCCTTGGAGTACTTCCTCCAGCCCACTGGGCATTGATGATCACACTCAAAGCCTAGCCACCAGTCCTCTTGTCCTATCTGTCAGTTTCTCTTGGGGGAGG
>CM053596.1:25973243-26000205 GCA_028646575.1 Pseudocheirus occidentalis | reverse complement strand
GAGCAGGGGAGGGGCTTTACAGTGGGATTGCTGTTGTGGGGTTGGGGCAGGGGCAAGACAGGGAGAAAATTTGTAATTCAAAAATGTAATGAAAATGAATAATGTAAACAAGAAAACAAATAAAAAATAAATTTAAAAAAACATGAATTTAGGGAAAATAATGTTTTCAGGGGCAGCTATTTTCAGAGGTCCTAAAAGGATTATGTAAATAACACTCCAACTTTAGAGTGACATTTGATTATAAAGATTGATATTACTGAATATCACTAATTGTGATAATTAATAGAAGATAGGTCTGTACTTTATGGTGGTATGGCAAGAGTCTGTTCTTGGGAGTTTACCAGAGAAGAAACTGAGGTCCAAAAGGAAAGTGATTTTTACATCTTTTGTGTATATATTTTTTTGTTTCTTCTCTTTGTGTGTTTTTAATTGTTTTCAGTTTTATTTGACTCTTCATAACCCCACTTAGGGTTTTCTTGGTAAAGATACTAATTTTCATCTGCAGCTTATTTGACAGATGATAAAACTGAGGCAAACAGGGTTAAATGACTTGCTTAGGGTCAAAAAGCTAGTTAGTGTCTGAGACCAGATTTGAATTCAGGTCCTCTGGACTCCAGCCCTGGTACTCTTCTCTACTATATCACTTAGCTGTCTTCGTTCCCTTATCCCTCCATCAATGTTTCTTATTCTTCTCCATTTTCATTAAGTTTGCCTTGCCCTTGGCCATTCTCAGTGTTTGGAATTGTCTTCCTCCTGACCTACTCCTTATGAGATCCCTTTTTTCTTTCAAACTTCAGTTGAAAACTTCCAGGTCATGTTACCAACCAGATGGAAGACTTGATATTTTCTTTAATCCTCATAACCCCTCCAAACTCCCCAAAGTAGAAATTATATGCAAAAGATAAAGCAATTCCAGTTGCCTCTATTATCTAGGATACCAAGAAACCAAAATGAGGTAACAACTGAATCTAACAAAACAGAAGTCTGATAATCTTTATCCCCAAATATACTCCCTCTGAACCCCACATTCTATTGCCCACCAAGCTCAGGCAACAGATTTTCTCAAACCAACTCATAGCCTTGCATTATGACTGAACTTAACCTTCCCTTTTTCCCTTCACTGTTCAGTTCCAAAAGAAAGGATCTTGGTCTGATTTCCACAGCAACAAGCCAACTCTCTATCCTGTTTTCTGCCAGCAGAGTTCATCCAGAGAACTGAGAACAGAAGGAAATGGAACAGAAGGACAGCCTATATGACTGTGTGGCAATCCACTAAGCTAGAGGGAAAGAGTCTAGCATTCATCTGGGACCAAATGAGTCCCTCTAGAAATCACTTGGGGGAGAGAATGAGGCTAGTGAACCATCAGTTTTCTAATATAAGAAGTTGAGACAGTTTTGAGCTCTAGCTCCTCACTAAAGTGGAAGGAGTCATAAAATGAGGAATAAGTGAACATAAGGGGACAAATAAAGACTACCAAATATGTCAGGAGTAAGACAAATCAGTGTAAAACCTCTAACATAAACAGATAAATCAATATGGAAACTGTTAATAACAGAAAGGAATGTAACCTTCAGATAAATAAAATAGTACAGATATCTATGAATAACTGTTGCAAGACAAAGGAAAATAAATCAATAATTTTTGGGACACAAGAGGTCACAAATCCCCTAGAGAGCATGAAACCACACTAGGATGTTTTCCAGTTGTTTAAAAGAAAAATAAGATTTTTGAAAAATGATTTTATGGCCTGCCCAGCAGAAATAATTTGCGTGATTGAAATAATTGAATCCAAAGTGGCAAGTTTCACCAAAAAAAAGGAGTATAACTGATTTAGATTATAAATACATGAAAGTGAAGGACAATCTAGAAAAAGAGAAAGAAAAATGTAATAATATTTTTTAAAAAGCATGATCTTTGTATAAGACAACATTTTTATCTAGAAGGTGGAATGAGTATAAACAGCCTAAAGATTATAGGTCTCTAAGAAGAATACAAATAAAAAATCCTGAATACCATAATTTAAGAAACAATGCAAGCAACCTGCCTAGAACTTCTGAAAAGAAAACACAGTATGCATTGGAAGAATGCATAAATGTCCTACAAAATGCCACTCAAGCATTTCCTTCTGCATTAAGCTTTTCCCAATCTCCACCCCTACCCATACTTTCTACTGCTAGTGTCTTCTTTCCCAAACTACCTTGCACTTAGCTACTTTATACCTATTTGCATTTATTCTCTTCCTGTTTATTCTAAAGCAGTTGTGGCATAGAGATGAAAAAAAAAACCTGACCAGAAAGGACTTGGCTACAAGATGCAGAGGAAGTACCCATCTGAACTGGCCAGAGTTTCCTTAGTTGGGAGTTCTTGTAGCCTCAAAGAGATGCCAGAAAGGACTTGGACTCATTTTCTCTTTCAGGTATGTATGCACTGGCTGTGCAAACCTTGTCAAGTTACGTAGCCTTTCAATCACTCTAGGCATCTCTATGAATTTGGTTGAGAAAATATCTGTAATTTTCATTCAACTTGATTGATTTCCTTTGTAATCTTCTATATTTTATTTCACATAATTAAAATTGTGATTCTGAGAAGGCATCAATAGGCTTCACCAGAGTGACTGTTCAACTGGCCCAAGTATTAAAAAGGGGCATGTAATGAAAGAAAAAGAAGGGAACTCCAGGGTTCTCACTGCAGAATTCTATCTATGGCCTTTTCAAATGGCCCTCTGGCATCTTTCTGGTCTTATACCTGTCCTTTCTCTCCCAACTTTCACATCAGGAATTCAAAGATAAATTTCGATTTTCCCAGGAAAAAACATCTACTACCTCGTAGCTCCAAATGGAAGGGGAAAAAAAGACTAATAGCCTAGAACAGCTTGGCAAATTCCAAATGGATTTTTTAAGGCATTGATGTCTCAACGGTATCCCAAATTAATAGATTGTTGTCACTTTGTTGATGTTAGTTCACATTCTAATGGTTTACTTATGTCACCGAGGTCTGCTGTTTTCCTTAGGGTCTAAAACCATCAAAAGCAATGATCAATTGCAGACAAAGTGACTGGCTCATGTTGGTATTTATCACTTCCTTCTCTAGTGTCATCTGGAAGACTTTATTTGAAACTCCTGGGCTAAATGCCCAGTACACCTCTTGACCAAGAGCAATCTGCAAAACTGAGGGACTAAACTCTTGCTGGTTGCTGATGCATATGGTTGGGAAGACATGAAACCACAGCTTACCCTTAAATTGCCAGAAAATCCCAGTTTGATTGCACATAATTAGGTACTGTTACTGAAAACCTGAACACATGGAAAGTGGACTCCTACAAAACAAAGAGTACAACACTCCTGATAGGAGATAGAAGAAATTTATGGATTTATTAGAAAATGCATGTGATACATTCAGATTGGAAATAGCTCATAAGTCAAAGTTTGAGAAAGAAACAAACCACATTCAATTTAAAACTGTTGATTGGTTAAAATGAGCACAGAGGGTCTTAATGGCATTGAGAGTTCTTAAAATATCTGCATTTTAACAGAGGATGCAAGGTCATTGCCAAAATGAACCATGGTATTGGGGATTTGACAGATTTCTAAATATGAAAATGAATCACATTCAGATAGATCAATAGAGCAATAGACAGAAAGATATAAAGATAAATAGATAGATAGATAGATAGATGGATAGATAGATAGGTGCACATAGATCTAGATATCTATAATATCTATGGGTAAATTGCATAGGAATATGTAGATGTTCATGTATATAAATGCATTATATATCCAATTGATGCACGCATATAGTATAATTAGCCATTTATAAAGAGGTAGGCTATAATAATAATTAAGAATGATAACAGATGCTATTTATAAGTATAGTCCTTTAAGGTCAGAATAATGCCTTACAAATATATTGCAAATATATTATTCTCACTACAATCCTGGTTTTTAGGTGCAATTTTATCCCCTTTTACAGTTGAGCAACCAGAAGTGGACAGAAATGAAATAACTTTCTGATGCTGGGTTTGAACTCAGTTCTTTTTAGCTCCATGGTCCACCACTTTATCCACTTTACCCAGGGGGCTTTGCAACATATCTCAATCTACTCTCTCTCCACTCACAATGTCATTGTTTATCCTTCATTCTTAAAGAGAATTAATCACATCACAAAGGTGATGTCTTGACTTGCATGTGAGTTAGATTTAAGTGAGGCAGAGCTGTGAAAAATTGTCAGTTTCATTTCCTCCACTAAAATCATTGAAGTCCAGGGGCAATCCAAAAGCCAAGATGACTGACAATGGCCTAGTATACAGGGAATGACCTTGAACTTTCTAAATAAAGGTCTCCCTCAAGCCTCATGTTACCTACACTCTACTTAAGACTTCCATGCCTTCTCACATAGGTTATTGGAAAAGCCAAGTAATTATTCTCTCTTTCCAATCTTTACCCTCTCCAATTCATCCATCTCATAGTTGCTAAAATAATTATCCTAAGGCACAAGCCACTCCTCTACTCAAGAACACTTAGTCACTCCCTGTAGCCCCTAGTATAAAATGTAAATGTCATGCAGGCTTGCATTTAAGCTGATGAATTCTGGCTAACTCTTAAGGATGTTAAGGATGTTTCTAAATGTTCATAAACTTTCCTTTAATAACATATTTCAAAATTTCATCAAACATTAAAGCTCATTGTCCTATAATTGAGCTCTCTTCTCTTTTTTCAAAATTTATATTCAATTTGCCCATTTCCTAACCCTGCAGAATTTCTAATATTTTCATTTTTATAAGCATCATCAGCAACATATTGACAATCATGTTCACTACAAGTTATTTGAATACACTCATATCTGGTTCAACTAGATGTAGAGACTCCTTTAGAGCTTATGTGGATACTCTCTTTTCATCTTTCATTTGATTCATGTCCTTTCTTTCCCCATCAGTACATTTTTTTTGTTTTTGATAGAGAAAATAAGTTGAGTAGTTTTGCCTTCTCACTTATCCATTAGCATTGTTCCATCTACTCTCCCAACCAGAATTTATCTCCCTTATTTTATCTTGCCTTTTCCTCTATTTTAGTTAAAAGAGAGGTGCAATATCAACAATAATGATGAAGATGAGGATGAAGATGATAATGATGATAAATTTTTCGCTCCTTATCCCTTCATCACCAGCCTGGGATCATTCTAAGACTCCATGCTACAGACATTTATGTCATTGTTCTGCATTTTGCCTTTTACTGTCTGCTTCTTGACCTTGCTAACATGTCCTTTACATATCTCGATCCAACATTAGATGGTCAGATAGTGCCCTCTGCATCAAAATCAGTATCTTTAGATGGTATCTCCTTCACCTTCTGGAGATCTACGTGTTCTCAGTATAAGCTCCTTAAGGACTAGAGCAGTTCCCTTTGTGGTCTCCATATGGCCAGTGCTTATGATAGGGTCCTGCACATAGTAGGTGTCCAGTTAAACAGAACAATAATGTCAGGACCTCTGATTCCTTTTTTCCCATTAGCTTCTCTCAGAGAAATTTTATGGCTAAGCTACTGAAATTAAGCCATCTTTCAAAAACAAATTAAGAAAAGTCTCCTGGCCTTTTCTCTCATGGCCATCTCAATCTTTCATTGTATGAGAGCCATTTTTTTTTCAGTTCACTTATTTCGGTGATATTTCATTTTCTTGTGATAATATCAAGTAGATTTGCTATATTCTCATGCTTTTACTCCTATTGGGGGAAGAGAAGATTTAGTTCCCTTTTAATTTTATATAACTCCACCTTTGTAAAACTCTTGTGACCATTGTAGTACTACCATGGCAAGGAGTCCAGCAGTTGGATAAAATATTGAACTTTTTATTGATTAGAATTAGAGAATTTCATAGAACATCACACCCATTCTGTTATCTATACACTATCTCTTTGCAACAGGCAATGTAAATATTAAATATCTACCAAAGTTGATAATCTGACTCCACCCTACTTTTTAGGCTCCTATCGCATTACTACCTTTCATGCATTCTACATTTACCCCAAATGGTTTTGCTTATTATTTTGCCAAATTTAGAATTATTCTATTTCTTTATATCTATGTCAACACATGTTGTCCCTTATGCCAAGAATACACTCAATTATCATTTCTAAAACTTAGAATAACTACTTTCATCCAGAACTCAGCTTATGTACCACTACCAAGTGGAAACTCCTTTGGAATCAATGATTAGCATTCATGTTTTCCTCAAGTTATCATGCATTAATTTGCTTACATAATATAGTCTGGTCCCATACTGTTGATCTGGTAGAATGTGAGTTTATTGAGGATAGGAATGCTTTTCTTTTCCTTCCTTCCTTTCTTCCTTCCTTCCTTCCTTCCTTCCTTCCTTCCTTTCTTCCTTCCTTCACTCCCTCCCTCCCTCTGTCTCAGTAGCTGTGTCTCTCTCTCTGTCTCATAATCCCAGTAACTAGCAAAATGTATTTTTTGTTGTTGCTTGCTTGCTAATTAACAAATACTGATTTAATACATGTCTCTTGCCTTGGATTATTTCAGCACCCAGGGGCTAAGAGAAAGCATCATCAAGAAGGCTTTCAAGATCATCTTGTATGTAGATCAATTTAAGGAAATAAAGATATTTAACCTGAAGAAGAAAAGATGTCAAAGAATGATAATTGTCTTTAATTTTTTGAAGGACTATGGAAAAGAAGAGGAATTAGACAATTGCCTCCAGATATTGGTATTAAAGAACAGTGTTACCAAGTTGTAGAGAGGCAGATTTCAATTTATCGTAAAGGGTGTGGGGGGCTGTCACCTAACAATTCTAACTATGCTAAAGTGGAATGTGCTATCTAATAACATCTGTCATAAAGTGGATTCTTGAAAAAGATAAAAACAGATGGGCTAGATTACTTTCCCCTCTAGTTCTCTGTTTCTATGTTTACAAGTGTAGCATCATTCTCTTATTAAAGGGTTCAAAGAGTTCAGAAGTCATGATCTGAAGATAATTCTAGAGTTGACCTCTAATACAGAAATATCAGCATCATTAGTAGGTCCCATTCTAAATCAAAAGTTCCAGCTCATTGTCCAAAGAATTTGCCATGTCTTTGGAAAAAGTAGTTTCTCTTCATAATATTTGATATTCAGGACTAGTGGTCCCATCTTCCTGCCATTGGGCAGTCTTCATTCTATACCTAAAATTCAATCCCTCCTCACCTCCACCCCTTAGACTCCCTAGCCTCCTTCAAGTCAGGTGACAACTTCTACAAAAGTATCTCCAATGAACTAGAGCTTCCTTCTTCCAAAAATAATTTGTCTTTAGCTATATTGTACAATTCCAGTAGAATATAAAGTCCTGATGGGAAGGGAGAGGATAGGGACCGTGACTTCTTTTGGCATTTTGTTATGTCATGCATCCTCAATGTCTACTGCCTTGCACATGGTAGACACTTAGTAAAAATGTATTAAATTTCATTGTATTGCATTTTATTGAATTGACTTGAATTACATGAGAAGGAATGAAAGAGATAACATGTATTGGAATAGAAGGGAATAGAATTCAAAGTCATTTTATGAAGTGATTTCACTAGAAGGATCTGGCCCATAAGAGATTAATGAGGTTACTGCTATTGAATTTAGAGTTTCTCTAGTTAAATAGTGTTTACAACTTGCTAATGCACAGACTTCTTAAGGTCCTGGTTATGTGCATCATCAAGCATACCCTCAGAGAATACTTTATTGTGGACAAATGTGCAAGGAGGGCGGAAGACTTGGAATCAGAGCATCTCCATTAAAATTCTTCCTCAGCTCATTTTCTCACTTGTGAAAAAAGGATGAGACTAGCTCATCTCTAAGGTGTCTTATAATTGTTGTGGTTCAGGCATTTTCAGTCATATCAGAGTTTTTGTGACCATATTTTTTCCTTTTTTTGCTTTTTTTTTTTTTGCTTTTTGGAGGGCAATTGGGGTTAAGTGACTTTCCCAGGGCCACACAGCTAGTTTTTGTGGTAAGTATCTGAGGTCAGATTTGAACTCAGGTCCTCTTGACTCCAGGGCCAGTGCTTTATCCACTGCACCACCCAGCCACCCCTTGTGACCACATTTTAGGTTTTTCTTGGCAAAAGTACTGTAGTGCAGTGGTTCTCAACCTGGGGGTCATGACCCCTTTTGGGGTCAAATGACTCTTTCACAGGGGTCACAGGTGTTGCCTAAGACCATTGGAAAACACATATTTCTGATGGTCTTAGGAAACGAGACACTGCTCCTCTATCTGTCTCCAGGTGGGTCTGCCCACATGCAGATATGCCCACATACGAGAATTAAAGAGTCACGGCATTAGGAAGGTTGAGAACCACTGCTGTAGTGGTTTGTCATTTCCTTCTCTACCTCATTTGAGAGATGAAGAAACAGAGGCAAACAGGGCAAAGTGATTTTTCCAGTGTCACATAGTTAGTATATGTCTGAAGCTTTATTTGAACTTAAGAAGATGAGTCATTCTGACTCCAGGACCAATTTTCTATCACCTGCACCACATATAACTTTGAATTCTCCCTTTCAGACAGGTGGCATATTTTCACATTTTGCTGGGAAGGCTAAGGCTCACGAATCACTTGAATTTAGGAGTTCAAGCTGCAAAAGAGCTGTATCCTATTGGATATTCCTGCTAAGTTTGGAACCAGTACAGCAAATTCTGGGGCAAAGAAACTGAGATTCTTTCCAGTCTATGGTAGTTATTCTTCTCCAGGCTGCAATCCTGACTCTTTTGGACTTTCTCTGAACAGTTTGGACTTTCTTCTGGACTTTCCCATACAATGCTGTATAGTGTGTTTAAGGAAGATTAGCACCTCTAGTGTGAGGGCTTGCCAGGTCATTTTCAAGTCTGTTCATATAACTTTGGTGTCTACCTGGCATTCAACTCTCACCTGTCTTTCCAAGAAGCTGTACCATGCATAACAGTCGACACTGTGAATAAACTGTCTCACCAGATGCCCTAAGCCAGATTAATAGTAGCTGATGGGACTCAGTGAGTAGGTGTCTATCCCAAGTATGTGAAGACTTTCCCGGCAGAGTAGATTGATGAGCAGTTCATTCCAACTACTATAAGGGTGGTTAAAGCAGAAGCCATGGATCATTTAAAGTTTGGTCAGACACTGAAGACAAGAAGGTCATATACTCTATCCTGGGGCCAGTTCTGGTCATCTTTACAAGCCTTTAAACTAATTTTTTGAGTGACAGAACCCACAAAAAGAATGATTTAAACAATTTTACACCTTATCATAACTAGAAGGACTTCAATAAAGGTATGTCTCACTTGGGTAAAAGGGGAATGCACCTCAGTGTAGGTGTTGTCCAGGCAATCCAGCACAAAGCTGTTAGCCACAGCACAGATCAGCAACCATGACCACTAATCCTGGATCAGCAGGCCAGTGGCATGGCAAGCTAGCTGTAAGGCCTCCAGCCACAACATAGAAGGCAAACTGCCAACCCCGGATCACCTAGCACAACAGCCATGATGAGGTCTGGCCACCCAAAAGCCTCTAGGGCAAGGCACAAGCCCTAGAGGCCCTGGCACAGAAAGCCAATGACCAAGTCCCCAGCCTCCAATACAGGAATCTTGGGACAATATATTCCTTTGCTACAGGAGCGGAGCTCAATTTGAAAAATCATGAACTAGGCTAAAACAAACCAGAAAATATCCCTGACCATAAAAGGCTACTATAGTCACAGGGAAGATGAAAACATAAACTCAGAAGAGTACATTAATATCAAAATGTCTACAGGCAAGGCCTCTAAAGGAAATATGAATTTGTCTCAAGTCCAAAAAGACTTCTTGGGACAGATCAAAAAGAATTTTAAAAATCAAATAAGAAAGATAGTAGAAAAAATTTGGAAAGGGAATAAAAGTTATGCAAGGGAAAGGAAAAGTTATGCAAGGCTTGGAAACTGACTGAAAAAATAATTCCTTAAAAAACACAATTTGTCAAATGGGAAAAAAAACACTGTAAAAACAAGTCTTTAAAAAGTAGCGTTGGCCAAATGGGAAAGAAAGTACAAAAATTAACTGAAGAAAATTATTTCTTAAAAATTATAATTAAGCAAGTGGAAGTTAATAAATCCATGAAACATCAAGAATCAGTCAAATGAAATTAAAGAATTATTTTAAAAAGAAGAAAATGTAAAATATCTCACTGAAAAAAGAAACTGACCTAGAAAATAGAACTAAGAGAGACAATTAAAGAATTATTGGGCTACCTGAAAACCATGATTAAAAGTAAAGGAACCTGGACATCATCTTTCAAGAAATTATCAAGGAAAACTGCTGCCTTGAGGACTTAGAAACAGAGGACAAAAATAGTCATTGAAAGAATCTACCAATCATCTCCTGGAAGAGATCCCAAAATGAAAACTTCAAGGAATGTTGTGAATTCCAGAATTATCTGATCAAGGAAAAAAAATAGCACAAGCAGGTAGAAAGAAACAAATCAAATAAGAAGGAACCACAGTAAGGATTACACAAGATATAACAGCTTTTACACTGGAGGATCAGAGGACTTGGAATATGAAATTTAAGAAGGTGCAAGAACTTGGTTTGCAATAAAATTTCAACTGTCTCACAAATTTGAGCATCATCTTTCAGGGGAAACGATGAACATTCAATGGAGTGGGGAACTTTCAAACTTTCCTGATGAAAGGACCAAAGACAAACAGAAAAACTGATCATCAAAGACAAGACTCAAGAAAAGATAAAAAGGAAAAACAAAGAAAGGCAAAAACAAACAAAAAACAAAACAACATACTAGTAAATGAACTTAAATTGTTCACATCCCTACATAGGATGATGATACTTGTAACTCTTGAAAACTGTATCTCTATTAGGACAGTTAGAAGGAATATATATAGACAGAGGTGTGGGTATATGTTGAAACTGATGTGATGATATACAAAAATTAAGAGGTAAAAAAAAGGATTGTACTGAGAGAACATGAAATAGGAAAGCAGAATATGGCAAATTACATTATATGAAGAGGTGTGAAAGATTTATTGCAGTAGAGGGAAAGAAGAGAGGGGGTGAACATTGTTTCAATATTACATTCATTTAAGTTGGCTAAAAGAGGGAATAAAATACACATTCAGATATGTATAAAATTTTATCTTAACTTATATGAAAATAGAAGGGCAAAGCGGAAAGGAAAAGAAGGAGAGGTGGCTAATAGAAGAGATGGCAGAAGTAGAAGGGGAAAAAGGAAATAAAAGTGAGGGGGGGATAGAAGAGAGGCCAGATTGAGGAAAGCAGTCATCAGAAGCAAAACACTGGAGAGGAGGGACGAAGTGAAAGGAGAGAGAAAACTATAAATGGGAAAAATAGGATAGAGGGAAATACAGAATTATGTGGATGTGAGTAGGATGAACTTTCCCATTAAATGGAAGGAGTTAGAAAAGTGGATTAAAATTCAGAATCCTACAATATGTTTTTTACAAGAAACATATCTGAAATAGAGAGATACAGAGAACACATGTAAAAGACTGAAGAATATATTTTGCTTCAGCTGAAGTTAAAAAAATGGGGTAGCAAACCTGATCTCAGTCAAAGCAAAAATAGATCTGATTAAGAGAAACAAGGAAGGAAATTACATCCTTCTAAACATACCATAGGCAATGAAGTAATATCAGTACTAAACATATATGCACCAAGTGGTAGAGTATCCAAATTCTTATAGAAGTTAAGTGAGTTACAGGAAGAAATAGACACAAAAACTATACTAGTGGGGGACTGCAACCACCCCCTCTCAGAGCTAGATGAATTTAACCACAAAATAAACAAGAAAGCATTTAAGGTGGTGAATAGAATTTTAGGAACTTAGATATGATAAACCTTTGGAGATAACCAAATAGGGATAGAAAGGAATATGTCTTTTCTCAGTGGCACATGATACCTACACAAAAATTGACCATGTATTATGGCATAGAAACTGCACAATCCAATGCAGAAAGGTAGAAATATTGAATACATTCTTTCCAGATCACAATGACATGAAAATTACATGTAATGAAGGACCATTGAAAGGCAGGTTAAAAATTAATTAGAAACTAAATAAACTAAACATAAAGAATGAGTTGGTCAAGCAAGAAATCATAGAAACAATCACCAATTCCATCAAAGAGAAGAGCAATAATGAAACAATATACCAAAATTTGGGGGATCCAATCAAAATAGTTATTAATCAAAATTTTGTATCTTGAAATGTTTACATGAATAAAATAGAGAAAGAATAAATCAGTTAATGAACCTACACTCAAAAGATCTGTGTAGTCTGAATGCAGATCTAAGCATACTATTTTCATTGTTTCTTTGTTTTTGTTTTTCTTTCCTTTGGTTTTCTCCTTTTGTTCTGATTCTTTAATCACAACATGAAAAATGTGTAAATATGTTTGACATGACTATATGTGTTCCTGGCAAATAGTAAATACTTACTAAATGCTCTATTTATCTATCTATCTATCTATCTATCTATCTATCTATCTATCTATCTATTTATCTATATATATATATGTCTATTTTATGTATTCATTCATCTGCATGCGTCTGTATTTGTAATTAGTGACTGAACTTTTTCTATCTAAATTAAACTAGGAATCAATAACCCCCTTATCAACAGAAAATGGAGATAACATCGCTGTTCCTTTTCTTCACAAGCCAGAAGCATCTCTGAACTGTGCTACATTCACAGTGTTTTAGTGGATTTTTTTTTGCATTATTAGCACAGATGAGTTGATTACAGCATTCATTTTTTTCTTTCCATTGAGCAAACACTTAATCACATTTGTTTTAATCCGTTGATTTAAATTGGAGACGGCTGCCCTCCAATAAGTCTCATTTTCAGATGGAAAAAATAATTTTAAAAGTTATTTATCTTAATGTCAATTAACTCTTTTGCTAATTGTTCATAGCTAATTGACTGCACTGATAGGCACTGGAGTTTTATGAGTTTTATGATTTACATTAGATCTGAAAAAATATACTGAGGAAAAAGAGAACTAAGGGAAATGGATGTTCACATTCATCTGAACCTTACTTACCAGACTGGGTTAAATGGCATACATGCTCTCTTGTAGATGTATTCTTTGACCACAGCTGCTCTCTAAGACCATCTGCTACATCCCAGAGAGGATGAAATCTAAATTGGTAGAAGGGACACATAACAGGACCGATAGAATCACAGACCATTAAAGATTTAAACTTATGACAGATTCTAGGGAGTAGGAATGGAACAGTACTTAGAAAACCAGTTTCAGAGTGAAGAACACATGATTTCAGGTCCTTCTTCTTATCTATAATGGCTGGGTGACACTGGGCAAATCATTTAACATATAGGTTGAATTACTGTCTCTGTTCTGTGTTGGTAGAATCAGTTTCCTCATTGTGAGATTCTAATACCAATAAAATCACAGTAAATGATGATTATGGTGGTGGTGGTGGTGGTGGTGGTGGTGATAACAGCATTCACAAACCATGACAAGGTCTGGGAAAAAAATACAACTTTGCAAACATTATCTCATTTGAACATTACCTAGGGAATAGGTGCTATTATTCCCAACTAAGATGAGGAAACTGAGGCACAGGGAGTTTAAGTGACTCCCACAGAGTCACATAGGTAGTAAATGTCCGAGACTGTATTTGAATTGAGGTCTTGCTGACTCCAAGTACAGAGTTCTGACCACTGTGTCACCTGTCTCTGATATGTATGGTCTGGGGGAAAGAAAATTTCTTCCAATTAAAGATTTTGAGTTATAATGGACCTCTGGGGTCTTTTGTTCTAACCTTTTCCTTTTACAAAAACATAAAGAGAAAAATAGAATGGATAAAAAAATTTTCAAAGGTCACATAATACATAATTAGCAGAGTGAGGATATGAAGGCAGATTATCTGATTCTGAATGCAGTGTTCTTTATACTATATTGACTTGACAATAGACCATTCAGCATCTTACAGGCATTTATTAAAATCCTTATTTGGGAAGATACAAAAATGACTAAGACACTGGCCTCCTGGCCTCAACTGACTTCCACTCTAGTAGATTTCCTCTCATCTCTAGTAGACCAGATAAGGCAAATGCAGGCACTTATAATCCAAAGTAAAAAAAGTAACATGGGCTACAAGAGAAGTATGAGTAAAGTGTGGTGGAAGCTCAAGGGACAGAAAAATCCCTCCTATTAGAGAGTAGAGGGAAAGGGCTTCACAAGGGAGGCGGAATTGGGAAGGGTCCTTGAAGAAAGGGAGAACTTAAATGGAAGAAGAGGGAGAAATGAGGTATCTCCTGTACTTGAAGGGAATCACATAAGATGTGACTGAGAAAGTGTTGGAATATAAGAATGTAAAATATTAAATAACCTAGGTTAGCTAAGGTGGAGTGAAAGCTTTTTCAGACCCTTTTAGCTACACACCTAGAGCTGAACTCTGTCAGAGTCTAGAACGTAGTCTTCCTATTTTCATTTTCTCATAGTGGACCAAAGCTGTGTCCCTAAATACAATAGGGAGTGGATGATGATATTAAATTAGCAGAGTGCTTCCTTTTGAAAGAATGATCCTCAGGAGGCCACTTCAGAGGGCAATAATGAAGATGGCATTTGTAGCTGCAATGGTCTGCTAACCCAAATGATTGCAGTAGGGCTGGTGAGCATGATATAAAGTGCAAGGTTGCACATTGCCCCCCACCATTACAATTTACATCTTGCCAGCATTTGCAAATTAAAAGCAATCCCCTGACCTGCTTAGATTAAGATGTGCAGTCAGTGCCATGTGTCTTGGAAACCTGCCAAGCTTCATGAGTTTCCATAAAAATGCCTGATTTAGTCTAGAAGACCCCCTGAGATGAGAAAATTCCTTTGGCCATCCCCTCACTCTCTTTCCTCATTGTCCAGTCCAATCTGAATGATAATGTGTGATATTTAGGAAGGGCATTGATTAGCTAGAGAGTGACTATGGGAGAAGAGTCATGAGGGTGAAGGACCATATGACGACTGGATGAAGGGACTTGGGATATTTACCATGAAGAAGAGAAAGCTTCAGTGAAACATACTAGCTGTTTTCAAGTATTTAAAAGGCTGAGAGTTGTTTATTTTCTCCATAAAGTACAAAAATAGTAGGAGCTGTAAGGTATAAAAAGGAAAAATAAGGCTTAAGTTAAGAGGAAGGGGGGAAAAGATGGTGATGGTGACAATAGGGACAAAAACAAAAATGGCTCCCTTAAAATTAGAGTTGTCTCCAGGTAGAGTGGGATATCTTAGGACAGAATAGATTCCCCTACACTGGAGGTCTTCAAGTGAAGGCTGGATAGTCACTAGGTACATGGGTTGAAGAGGAAATTCTTGTTCAAGTGGTGGCAGCATGGTGTCAATGAATGTGTGGGGGACATGGAATTATTGGATCTGAGTGTAAATCCTGACTTTACCACTTATGTTCCAGAATAAGAAATTTGACTTCTCTGTATTCCATCTGGAAATTGATAGGGTTGGAGGAGAGGGACTTGGAAGTCTATTCCAGCTCTAGAGCTATTTATATTATGGTCCTGTGGGAGTAAGACTTGAGCTAGTCCTCTGAAGCTTCTTCTAGTTATGAAATCCTTTGAATGGGTAAGCCTAAAAACACTTAGTTGATACATTTGATGGGTTTGTTGGTTGGATTGCTGGCCACTGGATTTGCCTTAGTGGTATCTTGTTATTGTCATATGTGCTCAATCTGTAATTTCATTCATTAGAATAGCTTCAACATGCCTAGTGAGGAGGGCAGAATCAGGAGAACTTTGTACACAATTACAGACACATCATATGTGTGATGACTAACTTTGATAGACTGGGCTCCTCTCAGCAATGCAAGGTTAGAAGACAGCTCCAAAGGACTCATGATGGAAAGGGATATCCACGACCAGAGAAAGAACTACAGAGTCTGCAGATTAAAGCAAACTTTTTGCTCTCTCCCATTTGTGTTGTGTTTTGTTTTATCCCTTCTTTTTCATTTTTCAGCCAGTGCTTATAATCCTTTGCAACATGACTAATATTCAACACAAATGTATTTGTAGAAGCTATATTTGATTACATGACACGATGGGGGGGAAGGGGGAGGGAGAAAATTTGAAACTTAAGAGATTGTAGAACTAAATGTTGTAAATAAAAAGACATCAATTATTAAAAAAGAATACCTTCCACATAAATGCAGATCAAAATCTCTCTACATCTTAGAGCAACAGGCTCCAAAATGAGAACCATGACATGACTTCAAAAGTCCTCTGACTTGATAACAAGTTGGAGAGGGGGAAGATATGTCATATTCAGATCTCCAAAGGAGAATCCATCAAGAGACTTGTCTCCAGCACAACCTATCCGTATCTATCCTTCACCCTTTATAGTCCAGTACTCTTTCATTCTACTCCATTCCCCTTTTTTGCAAACTTCTGATCTCCCCTTTCTTAGCCAAGTAACCCTAACCACGGGGAATTATAATCTAACCACAGCTTAGGCATCATTCCTCCAAACAAAATTGCAGCCAGTAGAAAAAAACATCTACCAAGTATTATACCCTGAAGTGGGGTTGGGGAGAAGAATGGGTAGGAATGTTATTTTTTTTAAGTCTTGGAACCACTGCCTTAGAGGATGGTATTCAAGGGTGGTTATGGATGAAATATTCTTCACCAAGAAAGCAAATTGCTGGTAAGTCAGATGAACCTAACTGTTCTTTGTACAGTAATCAGAGCTTGTGTTTCATTGACCAAGACTTTGAAAACCCAAGGTCATCTTCACGAACAACGATGATGGCAAGAAAGAGGATTTTATTGGACTTCAGATCCTTAATGCATTTCACAAGTTGTTGTAAGTCTCCTCGAGGTCACAGGAAACATAAACATAACTTGCACACTAGTCCCATTTATCCCAATTGAACTGAAGTTCATGAAATAGAAGACTTTGAACAGACTAATGAGCCTCATGTTAACATCTGAAGATAATTTCTACTTCGTATTTTATGGTGGTTTGGATAGAGGGCTCCCAATTTAAGGGAGGGAAGGGAGCAGAGTAGGGATCGGATTAAAGACTTCTTTTTTCCTTCCTTCATTAAAAATGACACCTCTCATTTATTTTGAAGAGAATGGGAACTGTCTTGATGTTTTCTTTCCTGACACCTCAAAATTGTTCTCTTGCTAAGAACTTGAAAAATATGTAAATGCCTGACATAAAGCAGATCACACTTCTTTAAAAATGGGTTTGTTCTGATAAAGGCTGAATTTTTTTAAAGTAGCTGATTTTCTTTTGCTCAGAGACCTTCATTATTTTTCCCCTTATATGAGCATCTGCTAGAGTGAAATCTCAACTGAGATAGTTTACAGGTAGAAGTGGATTATTACTACAAATTATCTTTTCCACCAAGCACTTTCTCAGTATGAGTTGTTGAATAGAAGCCCACCTTATCCTGATGTTAAAAGAGCCTCCTAGCACCTTTTATTGCAAACAAGAAAAAGCTAAGGCACTTGGAGATTTGAATGCCCCCTCATGTATTTCCTTTGTGCACCCTTGAGGATACATGTGTGTCCTCTCTTTCCTCAAATAAGAGTTTTCAAAGCAGAGTCCAGAGGAAGAATACAAGGAAAAGAAAATCCATTGAAATTAGTGACTAAGATAGGCAGGTACACTGGGCTCTCTCCATAAAACACAGAGGTTAGTTTGAGTTTTCCAGGAATGCATTACCCTCCAGGACTTTGTTTGTGGAGTGTTTTATAATCTGCCTTCCTTCTGCTCTTGACACTTCCATCAAAAATTTAATAGAAATGGAGACTGAAGACAAATGACATCCATCCGCCCTCCCAGTGAATAGATCAAATAGCATTTATTAAGTCCCTATTGTGGGCCATCCACTACACTAAATTCTGGGGATACAAAGACAAGGTTACCAGCAGTCATTATGTTTATACAGGATCTAAGAATCTGTATGAACCTTTAATTACATAACTCCTAGTGTTTCCCAAATCCCCAGTTATCTGTCATATAATAGTTTAAGAACCCCCATGATGAATGACTTAAAAAAATATTTGGGCATAGAAAAGTCTTGCTATGACCTTCCCTCCATAGATTATTTTCAATTTATCTTTTATGTGTTTATGCATCTATGAGTATGTATATATGTGTGGATATATATGACCATGCATGTATATATATATATATATATGCATATATATATACATATGTGTATTGTGTGTCCACATACACATGTCTTGTGTATATATAGTTGTTTCTATATTGTGTTCCCCATTAGTCTGTGAGCTTCTTTAGAATAGACTACAATTTTCTTTTCTTTGTTTGACTATGTTTTCATAGTTCTAGGCACGTGGTAGACATTTAATGTTTGTTTGTTTGGTTTTCAATCGATCTAGTAGAGTCAAGGACTAGAGTTCCAGCTGGAATCTCCACTCTTATCTGTGAATGTTTTGAAAGGTTCTGCATCATGTCTCTTGGAAACCTTTCCAGTTTCCATGGACTTAATTACCACCTCTGTTCAGAAACTCTCAGAAATATATGCATACCCCCAAATCTCCTCTAAACTACAGTTATGAATCACTGATTGTCTATCAGAAAATTCAAACTGGATGTCCCAAAGGTATCTTAATCTTGACATACCTAAAGCTTACTTCCCTGCCCCATAAATTCTACCCTGTTCCAAACTTCCTTATTTCTGATGAAGGCACCACTATCTTTCTAGTGTCTTGAGTTAATAATCTCACCATTATCCTGAATACTTCTCTCTTCCTCATCCTTGATACCCAAATTTGCCACATCTTTCTTTTATTTCTTCATACCATGTGTCACATCATGAACCTTCTCTTCACTCACATAGCTACTGCCTTAGTTAAGACTCTCATCACTTTTTGCCTCAATTGTTTCAAAAGTTTCCTCATTGATCTCATTATTTTAATTCCCTCACCACTCTAGTTCATTTTATGCATTACCCCTAAAGCCATTTTACATAAGCATAGATATCACCAAGTGATTCCCCTATTCAAAAAGCTCCAGTTGTGTTTTTAGGATGTTGATGTCTTTAGAATGCTATATAAACTTTTCTGTTTAGTTTGTAAAGCCCTTCACAGCCTGTTTCAAACATGTCTTTTCAGGCTTATGGGACATTACTCCTCCATCACTCCTTGATCCAGTCAAACTGAGATTGTCTCTGTTCCTCACACATAACATTCTTCCAGCATCTCTCTCCATCTCTTTGTAGTAGTTATATCCCATTCCTGGAATTCACTCCCTCCTTATCTTTGCCTAATAGATTCCTTCTCCTCTTTTAAGATGCAGTTTAGTTATGTTTATATTTTAGTTTTACATATATATATATATTTAGTTGCATTCATCATGCATCATCATTATATAAATATATAAAACTATATATTTAGTTATATTCATCATGCATCCTTTCATCCATATCCCCCCAACTGGTAGCGTCTTCTCCCCCAAACTACTTCATATAAATTTATATTTGTATGTTTTGTATATGGATGTTTTAAATATGTGTTGTATATATATTTATATTTGTATCTATATCTATGTGTCAATCTATACATATCCATATACCTAGACTATCTATCAATCTATATATCTATCCATCCATCTATCTATCCATTTATCTATCCATCCATCCATCCATCCATCCATCCTTCCATCCATCCATCCATCCATCCATCCATCCATCCTTCCATCCATCCATCCATCCATCCATCCATCTACCCATCTATCTATCTATCTATCTATCTATCTATCTATCTATCTATCTATCTATCTATCTTTATTCCAGTACTAGAAAGTAAGATCATTACAAGCAGGGATTGGATTCTTTGTACTTTCACCTAGCACATAGTAAACACTTAAATATATCAATTGGCTTTGTTTGAAATCTGAATTTTGTGTTTTTTTATTTTTATTTTTTGTAGAACAGCTTGGTGGATGAGTTGCCTTACTGAGCAATACACTTTTACATACATTGTTTCTAGGCTGTCTGAGTAAGAGGCACTATTAGGATTCTGCCAACTTGTCTACATAATTTTTTTTTCTGAGACAGTGCTCATGTTTTAGCAGTGGGTCAACAGCTTTGGGAAGAGGAAGAGGATGAACATGCCACTACAAAGATATGTAGTGACTCCAGACTTTTGAAGTACTAAAAGTTGTGGGAGATGGGGAGGTTCAAAGTTGGGTCAAGAGTTTAGCTAATTCATATTAACTCAGTGAACACTATCATTTTGATCTTAATTTAATTCCAACAACATTTGGAGTAGAATTAGCTTCATATAATGGTTAGAGAGCCAGCCTCAGAGTCAGAAAGAACAAGATTCAAATCTAGTTATTTAAGGTGTCAGTGATTCCTGCTAGTTCTCTAAGAGACCTGTGTTGGCTCATTGGAAGTTCTCTCCACCAATTAAATCAGTAAGGGGAGAATATACGCAATGTTACTTTCTATAACAAATAAGCAAATGATATTATATTGACTTAGTAAGTCATATCATTTCATAATTGGAAGGAATTTTAGAGGCCCTTGGGTACAGCATGAGCATGAATAACAATTTTCTCTGCAATGTACCCACTAAGTGGTCATCCAACCTTGAGTTGAATATCTGCTCTGAGGGGAAACACATGACCTCTCCAGACTGTCCATTGCACATAGGGAAAGCTCTAATCTTCAGGGCATTTTTTCCTTACATCAAGCCTAAATTTACCTCTTTGCTCTTATTTTTTTCTTCTAATCTAACTTATAGCCCTTTAAATACTCTGAAGACAGTCATCATGCACACCCCACCCCAACTCTTGTCTTTCCTGGCCTCCTAATAAGATTATTACTACTTTTCAAATGTATTTAGATGCCATTATGATGAATGAAGTATAAATTCATTTAAAATATATGCATGCAAATTAAATTATGTTAAATTTTTGTCATCATGTATCAACCAACTGGTCAATAAGCATTTATTAAATGTTTACTGTGCATTAGTCACTGTAAAAAATGCTGGATATAGGAATATGAAGAATGAGGAATTCATTCTCTATTGTCACAAAGCTTAATTTCTCAATGCCAATAGAAAAAATACCAGTGAAGGTAGCTAGGTAGCATAGTAGGTAGAATAAGGGATTCGAAATCAAGAAGACTTGAGTTTGAATTTTGCCTCAAGCTAATAGTGAACTCTGGAATTCTGGGAAAGTCCCCTAATCTCTCTCATCTTCAGGTTCCTCATCTGTAAAATAGGGATGAAAATCACACCTACCTCTCTGGTTTGTTGTTTGTCACAAATAAGATGATACATGTAAAATGAGTTTCAAACTTGAATATACATATTCTATATACTATATACCATGCATAGATGCATATCTATGCAATGTAGATATGTACACATATACATATATTATGTATACACATTCATATATATACACATACATACATATCATATATAATACACTACATATGTACTTTTACAATATGGACATATTAATTCATAATATATATTAATATATTATATTATGCTATTAATAATACTCCACTGCCCTCAGTCCTTCCCTCATTTACAATATGGCTTAGTGGATAGAGCACTAGATAGGAATCAGGAAGCCTGATTTCTGATATTAATATTAGTTGTTTGACAATGTGCAAATTATAGTCTATAGAAGAAAAGCTTAAGGGGCATTAATGGATCCTTCAGATAACTCTCCATGTTTTTTCATTAGAAAAGCTCTGAAGCTTGGAGTGGTTAAGTGGTTTGCCTAGTCTTACATAACATGTAAGTTGCAGAACCAAGACGTTAGCCAAGGTCTTTAGACTCAAACTGCAATGTTCTTTCTATTGCACCATTCCATTACTGTCATTGTGACTCAGTTTCCTCATCTATTAAATAAGGATAATAATGTCAATTTCAATGGGTTGCTATGTGGCCACTTCATAAAGGACAAGAACTTTGGCTGTGGTATTAGAAAGGGAGGGAAAACATATTTGGTCACATCATTAGACGCCTGCCAATTTTGCTGTTCAGACATTTTCAGTTCTGTCTGACTCTCTGTAATCCCGTCTGGGATTTTCTTGGCAGAAATACTGGAGTGGTTTGCCATATATACATACATATATATATATATATATATATATATATATATATATATATATATATGGCTCATTTTACAGGTGCAAACAAGGTTAACTTACTTGCTCGAGGTCACACAGTTAGTAAGTGTCTAAAGCCAGATTTGAACTCAAGGTGTGTCTTCCTGATTTCAGACCAAGAACTCTATCTACTGAACCACCTAACTCAATGCAAAGCATGAGACATAATGGCAAAGGCTTGTCCAACATGGTTCCTGCATCAAAGAAGGCACTGTGCCCTCTGAGCAAAGCAGAATTATAGTAGCTCAAAAGAAATGTAAGTTGTGCAGATTTAAAGACATCCTCTCTCTAAATCACCTTATGGACTAAATGTGCCCAACCTATGTTAGAGCATTCTGAACTCATATCACTCTGATCAATCACAGTTGGACACTCTGTATCTTGACTCTAGCATAGTAATATAATTTTAGTTCTCTTCAAGAATGAGGGATAATAATCATTTGACTCAATTCAGATCATATGTGTAAAGAATTTTGTAGACTTCTATATGGAATATATAGGTTTTTATGTAGGTTTAATTATTATTTTATTATCATCCTATAGAAATCCATTTTTAACATTAAAAAGAGATTTTCTTACTGAAAACATTAGAGGACCACTGATGTAGGAAGAGCATATGTATTAAAGAAAATAGAATCTAGGACCTAGTAGCAAATGTGCTCACTGAAATAAACATTTGCCTTCAATTTCCTGTGGTGAGGAGGAACCTGGGACATAAAGAACCTTAAAGAGTGAATCAGGCTACCCAAGAGGTATAGACAGAACTGATTGTGGAAATAATTTAGCAAAATATTTTTAAGCAAGTAAAATAATGGAGTAATTGAGGAGAAAAATCCAAGCCCTTCAGAAGAAAATAGAATCATAAGAAATAAGTGAAGTTATATAACAAAGAACTCATCGTGCCAGATATACTTTATTGCATTTTTTCCCCAAAGTATTACAAAACCCCAATGATTAAACACAGTTGATGCTATATATTTAGATGCATAAAATATTTGATGGTATCTCACAGAATTTTTACTTGCAGAATTAATCTAAATTGGTCGAGGTTGGAACGTTATCATATAGAAGGCAATTGGCTTCCTACCTGTGAACAGAAGACTATAATAAATGCCATGATAAGAGAGGAAGCTGGAAGAAGAGGGGGGGGGAAAGGGAGGCATTAGCAAGGTTCTCTTGTATGATTTCCTATCTGTATTAAAATTCTGACAATCAATGGCCAGCCCACATATTCCACGGATATCCAAACACTTAACAGAAATCAAAGAAAAGCATCCCCATGAACTTGGTTGAGCAGATACACTATAGAAAATTTATGAGAGGATATGGATAATTATTCATTTCTTTATTCATTTACCCATTCAATGGTCATCTATTAAACTAATCTAACGCTAGGGGCTGTGCCAGATGAAAGCGATAGACATCCAAAAGCAAAACAACACCTGCCCTCATGAAGCATATATTCTACTTTCGAAAAGCATCACATAAGTCAATACAAAATTTATACAATAATATAAAAAGTAACATTACCCAAGGAAGGATCTAAAAACTGAGAGGATAGGGAAAGACCTCATGTAAGAAGTTGCATTTTGGTCCAGCACAGAAAGGAACTAGATATTCCCAGAAGCAAGAGAAAAGAAGTAAGTGTGTTCTAAGTATTGGAAACAGCTCGTACAAAGACCCAGAAGTGGAAAATAGAATAAAGGTGTAGAAAGTTTGTGTTCCACGCCATTGGCAGGAGATTTCACATGAATGACATCACAGATGTATTGGAGTCTTAAGGATCTGAGTGACTATTGAGTTACCATGGTAACATGGCATCATAATAGTGAATGAAATTGCATAGTATCTTTGGCTTGACCAAACCTCTTATTCATATTTTCACTTTCACCCTATGAGGGAGGCGCTACAGGTATTCTTACATCAGTTACAGATAGGAAAACTGACATGCAAAAAAGGAGCTTGCCCATAGTCACCCAGCTAGTAAATTGGTTTAAAAGATCTGATTTGAACCCAGATTTTCCCCTGACTATAAGCTCACTACTCTTTCTACTCCATTTTCAGTCTCTTTGAATATATATCAGAGATATTAATAAAATAGAAATGGAATGATAAAAATAAATAATAATTAATAAACTATAAATAGAATAATTAATGAACAAATAAATGAAAAATAAATAATAATTAATAAAATAGAAATAAAAATAAAGATGGGTTCTAAGTAAAGTCCCTATGGGTCCTGATTTCATCTGATGGATATAATAACCAGGGCATGTAAAAATAACAATAATGGAAATATTCACATAGCATTGTAAGATTCACAAGCAGAATCTCATTTGATATTAGCAAAAGCACAGTGAAGAAGTTGTGAATATTATCCCCATTTTTTTCTTTTTGGAGGCAATTGGGGTTTAAGGGACTTGCCCAAAGTCACATGGCTAGTAAGTACGTCAAGTGTCTGAGGCCATATTTGAACTCAGGTCCTCCTGACTCCAGGGCCGGTGCTCTATTCGCTGTACCACGTAACCACCCTTATCCCCATTTTCTAAATGAAGAAACTGAGATTCAGAAATTTTGAGACTTGCTCCAGATCTCATACCAACGAGTATCTTCTAATGATGAGAACCCAACTCTACCCAAATGCATAGCCTACCTCATATCACCTCATATACAGTTGGGCACATGGTATGTACAGAGGAACTGTCTGGTTAGTGAATGGGATGGAAATATCCACCGTTCCTTAGAGTCATAGCTAAGGGCCTAATGTCTTGGAATTTATGACAGGCAATCACATGCACTGGACTGAGCAACATATAGGGTGAAGCTTGGAGAGTTGTGGAGGAATTAGGGGAAAAAAAGGGGGTGGGATTCCAGTTTCAGACACTTTGTGATCCTAATGAAGTCGCATAATTTCTCTAAACCTCAGTTTCTTCACTTTAAAATGGGGATAATAATATCTGAGAGATCTACCTAACAGGGTAGCTACCTCAGTTTCCTCAGAGGGCTATTATAAATCTCAAATGAGCTCATCTATACAAAGCACATGGAAACCTTGAAGTGCTATATATGCATGACCTATTAATATTGCCTGTGACAAATGATCCTTACCTGGGTCATCAAAACAGGAATTAAATTGAGTTGAATTAACATTGGTCTTATTGCTGTGTCTATCACAGGAAACTCAATGTCCTGACTCTATAAATTTCCATCCAATGTCCCCCATTCCTGGAATTCTCTCCCATCTTATTTCTCTCTCCTGGCTTCCTTTAGGTCTCAGCTAAAATTGTTGTTGCTGTTTGTTTGCATCCAACTTCTTGAGGCCCTATTTGGGGTTTTCTTGGCAGATACTAGAGTGGTTTGTGATTTTTTTAAAAAGCCTTTTTTACAGAGGAAGAAACTGAGGCAAAAAAGTTAAGTGACTTGCACAGGGTCATACTGTTAATAAGTATCTGAGGCCAAATTTGAACTCAGATCTTCCTTGACTTCGGGCCCAGCACTCTATGCACTCTACCACTTAGCTGTCCTTTGAACCACAGCAGAGGTATCAAATTAACAAAGAAAGGTATGCCTCCTGACTACATACAGACTTAGAAAAACACACTTTAATATTAGCTACATTTCATTTATTTATTTATTTATTTATTTTCTTTTTTGGATGGCAGTTGGGGTTAAGTTACTTGCCCAAGGTCACATGGCTAGCTTTTTGTGTTAAGTGTCTGAGGTCGGATTTGAACTCAGGTACTCCTGACTCCAGGGCCGGTGCTCTACTCACTGCACCACCTAGCCGCCCCCATTTCATTTATTTTGTTAAACATTCCCCAATTACAGAACTTTTTAACCTGTTTGAAGTACTTGGGGATTTTGCCAGCTTCCTGATGATTCCCTGTGGATGACTTTGAGGTCTCGGGTTTACAGTGTTTCCCAGTTCACCTTATTGCCAGCTCATATACTTTGTGATTCTCTTATAACTTCATTCCTTAGGGTTGAAGACTGTCCTCTCCCAGTTTCCTCTTTGGAAAGATCCACTGGTTTAATTTCTAATCCCTCTGAGTTAATGAATTTCTTTTTGGGGTCAGACTAGAAAGGCAGAACCTCCAGAAACTATCACGTACTCAGAAAGCAGACCAGACAGAGGTCAGAGAAGGGGTATGGGGTTTGCAAAAGATATGCCCAGGACCACAGTACACATTGCATCTTCTTTCTAGCCTTCTGCTTCCACAATAGTTAAATGAGTATGTTGGTCTTAAAGATCTCTGAGGTGTGTTCTCACCATAGATCCCATGATCCTTAAACCCGAATGCAAACAAGAGAATAGAAAATAGACCTTACTCCTTTTACACAA
The DNA here is from genome assembly GCA_028646575.1 of Pseudocheirus occidentalis. Classification (NCBI taxonomy): domain Eukaryota; kingdom Metazoa; phylum Chordata; class Mammalia; order Diprotodontia; family Pseudocheiridae; genus Pseudocheirus; species Pseudocheirus occidentalis. The sequence continues at coordinate 25,973,711 of CM053596.1, read as the reverse complement.
AGGTGGTAGACTAGAAGTATGAAAAACTACATATATTCTTAGATTTGGTTGATTTATTGGTTAATTTTGCTTAAAAGTTCCCCCCATATATACTTACTTTCTATTCTTTTCAGCATAGAATGACTATCTGAGAGGGAGGTAAATGGAGAGATTTATTTGAAAATAAAGTTGATGTGAAAATAAAATATAAAAGAAAAAGAACTATGATCTTTCAGGTTGCTTATACAGGTCTTTTTATAGGACATGGGAAAAAAATCCTTTCAGTTCAATTTGATTAGATTTTATATGACACAGGAAAAACCTTTCCACATCAATTCACTTCAATTTTATTAGTATCATTTCATTCCATCCTGTGGCATCCTGTGGCATCCCTACCTTTCTTTTCCAATCCAACAAACATTTTATTCAATGGATACTATGTGCAATGCCTAGAGTTTTGGCCAGAAACATGATGTTTACATTCAGTGG
>CM053596.1:25955923-25972743 GCA_028646575.1 Pseudocheirus occidentalis | reverse complement strand
CTTTCTTTCTTTCTCTCTCTTTCTTTCTTCTTCCTTTCTTTCTTTCTTTCCTTCTTTCTCTCTTTCTTTCTTTCCCTCTTTCTCACTTTCTTTTCCTTTCCATTCTTTCTTTCTTTCTTCCCTTCATTCCTACCTTCTTTCTCCCTTTTACCTTCCTTTGCTCTTTTTTGTATTTTCTCCCTTCCCTCCTTCTTTCCCTTCTTTCTTTCCTTCCTTCCATTCTTCCCTTTTCTTTATGTACTTCAACCCATGTATTTGTAAAACATTGCAAATGCATATCTGTGTGGGTTCCTTTGTGGTGTGATATTAAAATATAATAGGAACAAAAACAATAATACTGCAAAAACTTATCTTTGACATGTCGTTAAACCTAGAGAAGGCTTTTTAAAAAAATCAAAGTGTAATGACTGAAATTTACATATCATTTTATGACTAGAAAATATGTAGTTATGTCATATAATTTGATAACCCCTAAAATGTACCTGTGAGATAAGTAATAATACATCATGAAACCCATTTTACAAATGTAGCAACTAAGGCTCAGAGAGGTGCAATTGATTTCCCCATAATCCCAAGATAAATGCATGTTGGATTCATGATAAAGCCAGGTCTTTCTAGTGACACATATTTTGCCATATATTCATCATTCCAGCTCTTTAGCTGGAATGATTAGTATTACCTTAACCACTAATGAATAAGGAAGACATTATCATTCTGAACTACTTTGTCTGGGACTCGGATAAATCTGAGAAATAGTCATAGTGTTACATTCCAAAATAAAGATAAACATGGTTACCTGATGCTAACAGAGAGTTGGTATGGCTGATGGCAGGGGTAGGCATGGAAAAGAACAGGATGTTCTCAATAATCCTTTGCTAATCAATTAATCAAAAAGCATTTGAGTGCCTTTTATATGTCAGTAACTCTACTTGATTTGGAGACTATAAAGACAGAAGTGAAATAGATCCCACATCCCCAAGGAATTTCCATTAAGATATGACTTGAAAACAATAGTTTAGGCAGAAGGAGAATTCCACTAGAGAAAACCAATAAGTTTATATCTAGTTCAGTTCAATTCAATTTAACAAAGATGTATTAATTGTCTGCTATGTAAACAGCTAGTGGCTACTATTGGGTGGGTAGGTGGTACAGTGTATAGAGCACCCGATCCTAAGTCAAGAAGACTTGAGTTCAAATCTGGTCTCAAGTCACTTTCTAGCTAGTGACTCCAGGTAAGTCACTGAGACCTGTTTCTCTTAGTTACCTCCTATGTAAAATGAGCTGGAGAAGGAAATGGCAAACCACTCCAGTGTCTTTGCTGAGAAAACTCCAAAAGGGACCATAAAGAGTTGGCCACATTTCAAAAATGACTAAACAACAACTATGTAATAGTGAATGTTTTATGCAGTATGGATTTGAAGACCAAAATGAAAAAGTGCCTGCCATCCATAAACTTACAGTCTGCTGGAGAAAAGCAACACTTGCACAAATAATAAATATGAGGTAATTTCAAGAATAAGAAAAGTCTAGTAACTTGGGGGGGGGATAAGGAAAGGCTATCTTTAGCTTTCTAGTCTCTCTCCCTCTTTCTCTCTCTCCTCCCTCTCTCTCCCCCCCTCTCTCTCCCCCTCTCCCCTCTCTCTCTCTCCCCCTGTCCTGTCTCTGTCTCTCTGTCTCTCTCTGTCTCTCTCTCTCTCTCTACCCCTTCTCTCTTTCTCTCTCCCCCCTCCCTTCCTCCTTCCTTCCCTCTCTTTCAGTATTCTTAACTATTTAATAAAAGAAGAGAAGTAATTTAAGTTTCTGCTGTTGAACTAGTACATTGGAGATACATTTTTGAGACATTTGCAAATTCCCATCCTGTTCATAACAGAGGAATTCTTTTATTGAAGAAAATTAGAAAAGATGAGGTGGGAGAATAGGAAACAGCAGATTATCTTTTATAATCATTTACTAATTAACCAGAAAGTATCAGCATGAAGACAAGCATTTAAATATGGGCAGAGTGAGGTGAGGAACATCAGAAGAGGAAACCAACCAGTAATTCTGTAATTTTGGTCAAAAATGAAAAAAGAAGGCATTCTTCATTTTATGCTACCATGAAGATCATAAATGAGAAGGGGACGCATTTTAGGCTGAAGTTAATATACAAAATTCTCTCAAAGTGACTCAGGAATGGCCGTCGATTAGAGTCTTGCTTTAAGAATGTTGTTTCAAATATGTTAATTTGACCGAATAGTTGATACTTGATAATAAATAAGAAGACAAAACTCAGATGTTTACATTGGAGAAAACCAGTTTGGGACAGAACTCTTTTGGGTAAGACTCAAACCAGCAAGTTTAGATAGGTAATTTTAGTCTTTTATTAAATGTTACTTTCTTTTTTACCTCAGATATATAAAGCAGGACACAATAGTTTGTCTCAGTGAACAGTGTGCTACTTTATCTTTCATTTTTTTTGCATTTTAGAATTTGGTGTGTACCATTCAATATACAGTCTCAGGGTGAGATAGAACACCTGTCTCAGGCTACATCTTTCTTTCTCTCTGTGTCTTTCTCTCTTTGTGTCTCTGTGTGTCTCTATCTCTGTAGCTCTGTCTCTCTGTCTCTGTCTCTGTCTTTCTGTCTTTCTGTCTTTCTGTCTGTCTGTCTCTGTGTCTCTGTCTCTCTGTCTCTGTCTCTCTCTGTCTCTCTCTCTGTCTCTCTCTGTCTCTCTGTCTCTGTCTCTCTCTCTCTCTCTCTTTCTCTCACTCTCTCTCTCTTTCTCTCTCTCTCTCCCCTCCACTAGTGACCAATTTTCCTTGTTCATTCTCATTCCAACTTGTAAGGTAGCCAAGGGTAAAGTTAAGATGGTTATATTAAGACAGTAGTGAAGAGTCAAGTCATGCTAGCCATCCCATTTGAGAAAATTGAATAAAAAAATGAAAGAATTAAAGAATTAACCTTAGATTGATATATCCATTTTTTACCCTTACCAAACCATGTGTGAATAACACTATAGATAGAGAGCCTCCATCAGAGTCAGTAGACCTGAGTTTAAGTTATCCCTTTGAGATATAAGGACTGTGTGACCCTGAGCAAGCCAATTATTCTCTGTGTCCAGGAAACTATCAGAACTGTAGCCACTGTAGTGGCCAATCTGAACTGGTAGAAGGAGAATCCTCACCAGGACTTTCCTATGATCATGACATTATAGGTCCAAATAACCCAATAGCAAGGACAAAGAGGCAGCTTGGCAAAGAGGGTAGGGCTTGGTGGTCAGGAAAAGCATTTTATCACTTCCTAGCTGTTCAACTCACGATAAGTCACAAAACTTTTCTCAGGGTCATATTCTCAGTTGACAGAGAGAAAACATCATGAATACTTGATGTAATTAACGGATGGCCAATGTTATGGGATTATAGGTATGGAACTAGAAGGGATCCTGGAGGTTATGTATTTCAATATATTCATTTTGCAGACATGGAATCTCAGGATAAAAGAGGTCAGGTCCTGCCCTAGGCAACCCAAGTAGTAAGTAATAGATCAAATATTCAGTCTTTGACCTTCTGTTGTCACATCAACTATTTCTGGCATTACAGTTTGTGGATTTGGTTATCCCTCCTCCTCTTGATACTGAAGGAAACTGTGCCAGAGAGTTTTTAAATGACTGCCCTAAGACCACATAGTACTTACAGAAGCCAAATTTCTTTGTTTGGATTGACAGTGCTTCTTCTTCTTCTTCTTCTTCTTCTTTTTTTTTTTTTTTTGCTTTTTGGAGGGCAGTTGGGGTTAAGTGACTTGCCCAAAGTCACACGGCTAGTTAGTGTGTCAAGTGTCTGAGGCCGGATTTGAATTCAGGTCTTCCTGGCTCCAGAGCCGGTACTCTACTCACTGCGCCACCTAGCCGCCCTGACAGTGTTTCTTCTTTTCTCCTTTAAATTGTCTTGCTCATTATGAACTCAAAAATGTCAAAAATATGAACGTTTTGGCATACAAAGAAGAGCAGAAAAGAAGATTGTCTAGGAAATTCTGATGTTCTGTATTGTTGGATTTTGTTTATTTTATATTAAACTCATAACAATACTAGACTGCTTGTACTTATCCACTCTGAACTTTTTTCTGTTCTCTTTTGTGTATTTTAAATGTTTCACTGACATTCTTTTCTTTATTTTTTAAGTGTTCTTCACTATAACAAATGCAAATTACCTCCTATCCCCCCACCCCATAGGACTTGTCCAGTTATTCTTTGTAGAAATAACTACATCTAAGCAAAACAGATCAATACATTTACAATATCTGAAAAAATATATGTGTGTATGTATAAATATATATGTGTCCATGTATGTGAATATTTATGAATGTAAAATTATATGTACATACACATGTGAGTGTATGTCAGGAATGAGCATTGATTAGAGATATATAGAAACATCTCACATATATGTGTATATAGGTACATATATGTATATTTACATACATACTTATGTATGTCTGTATATGTACAGATGTATCGATATGTACACACATGCATACACACATATATAATATATATGCCTCTGATCCATCATCTATGTACTAAGCCACTGAAAGCATACTTAATCACCAATCTGTTGAAGTCATAACTGTTTGCTGCCATGATCAAAGTTTTTATATTTCTGAAGTTATTTTCAGTTTTATTTTCATAGTCATGACTCTTTTCCAAGAATTGATCTATGCCCCAGTGTTCCACAAGTCTAGAGCACAATTGGATTACAAAAGATGTCCTTTATTTTTCATCTAACCTTGGAAACACATTTTCCTACCTAAACTGAAGGACATATAGAATTGCATCCAGAAAGGAGCTCTTTTTCTTTGTCTTGGTTACTTGAGGAGGCTAGAGAGTAGCCATATTTCTCAACATCTTGTCTTAGAATGAACACTAGCATTTGAGAATGAATGGGGCAAGGTGAGCAACATCACTAGAGTGAACCAGCCAGTGATCTTGTAATTTTGCCCGAGAAATTAGAAGGCATTCTTAATTTTGTGGTGCCATAGATATCTTAAGGGTGAGTGGGGTAGGTGGATACTAGTATATACACTTCTGGTTTTCTAGGTCAAGGACTTGACTAGGTGATTTGTATTTTGAATTGACTTCTTTGGCTAGAGTGAAGGGACCATCTACTCCACCCACATGTTTGAGCTGAGATTTTGCCTCCCACTTCCCAATGGATGAAATCTGGCACCTGATGAAAGTGGCCACTCTCTCCTTGGGGAGTTTTCTTAATCATGAAAGTGCCTTAATGCACTCAGACAGATTGATGAATGAGGTGCCTAACTGTCTCTAACACATATAAAAAATGATGCTACTTTGGCCATTTGCAAATTTAAACAAATCAACAACCTGGATACCACTGGAATAAGCTTACTTGTTAACTATAAAGAAGAATAAATGAATGTGAATATCTATTTGGTAGCATGCAGAGATCATTTCTTCTAATTAGAACCCAGAAAACAAAATAGGTGTTTGATTGTAGATAAATCAATTAATATTAGTTGCCTGTCTTTTTATTTTTCCCTCCTAAACGAACAAATTTAATAAACACCTCCTTCCCCTCCATGAAGGGTGGATTTTTCCCTCTTACATAATCAAGCATAATTGGTATGTGCTCCCTAATCATAAGGACCTATTTTCAACAAAGCTAGAATTCTATATCATGACATTGAGTGATGAAGACTCTATCCCTCTGTCTTCCCCACCTTGAAAAATCTTTCTTTCTAGGTATATCACAAAGAAGGGAAGGTAGGTGACATAATGGATAGAGTGCAGGGCCTGGAGTCAGGAAGACTCATCTTCATGAGTTCACATCTGGCCTCAGACACTATCTGTGTGACCCTGGGAAAGTCACTCTTTGGCTCAGTTTCCTCATCTGTAAAAATGTTAAAACAAAGTTGCAGAAGGAAACACAAATGTTTTCAGCATATTTGCCAAGGAAATTCCACATGTGGGGTCACAAAGAGTAAAATACAACTGAAAAAGACTAAGCAACAATTATTACAAAAAAGAATATAAAAGGTGGTAACTGGGAGGAAAAGGCTCCCAATCCTAAATTCTTTTGAGATAAATGCAATAGAGGGTATGAGGTGTCAAAGAAATGAAAAAAGTCAGATGTGAGAATCCTCTTTCCAATAAAAATAAAAGAATTTACTTCTATAGGTCAGCTGCCATGATCCCCAAAGTATTTTTTTAACCACTTGCCATATGCAAGATGCTAAAGATGTGATTTTTAAAAACAAAATAGTTCTTCTCTCTGGTAGCTTTAATTTCATGAAGGAAATATAGAAATAGATATATGGCTATTATAAAATTCAGCATAATAACAAAAAAGAAGAGGGAAAAGAACCTTCATCAAGGTAATTAGCTGAATTTTGAAGGAAATAAAAGTCTCTAAGAGGGAGAGGAGGAAAGGGGGGGGTCTTTACAGATAAGGCAGATAGCCCGTGCAAACGGACTGCTGGGGTGGTAGATGGATGACAGATCTGAAAAAAAAATTCAAGTAGGCTTATATAGCTGGTATTGAGTGCATGGAAAGGAATAGTGAATGCATGAGTGAATGAATGAATGAATGAATGAATGAATGAATGAATGAATGAATGAATGAAGTGACTGAGTGAATGAATAAAAAGTATTTATTAAGCACTTACTAAGTTCAAAGAACTATACTAAGTGCTGGGGAATGCGGAATAAACCTGGCTAGGTAGGCAGGTTCTAGATTATAAGAAAAGATATGGAACAAGAGTCAAGTTGTGAAGAGAAAAACCTCTTTTGGGAGCCGATAATGTTTCTCTAGTCAGTTTTGTCTTACATATGTCATTTTGAAAAATTACATTTTTCTTACAATGCTTAATGGTTATTAAATGCATTAGGTTCCTTGGATTTATAGAAATAAAGCAGAAAGCAAAACGGAATTTCCCTCACTGTTGTCCAAGTAGATATATGAAGGGACTGTCTACTTTATTCAATTCTACTAACATTTGGTAAGCATCTATCAAGTATAAGATATATTACAAAGTTAGCAAGACACAGAAGATAAAGTTTGGGCTTAGACTCAGGAAGATCTAAGATTAAAACCTCAACTCTGGTACTTATTGGCAAGACGCTTAAGTAACTCCCTAGGATGTGTCTGTTAAGTCACATGTGGATTTTCAAAGGACCTCTTGTGAAGAAAGTTCTCGATAATGGGAAAATCTTAAATCCTTTATGGTCATTTATGCATATTACCCGAGAATGCAAGATTTAGGCCAGGTAGATGGCACAATGGATAGAGTGCCAGGTACAGAGTCAGGTAGATTTATCTCCATGACTTCAAATCCAGCCTCAGACTAGCTATATGTCCCTGGTCAAGTCACTTAACGCTGCTTGCTTCAGTTTCCAAATCTGTAAGTTCAACTGGAGAAGTAAATGGCAAGCCAGTTCAGTGTCTTTGCCAAGAAAACCCCCAAAGTGGTCACATAACAAAGAGCTGGACATAATTGAACAATAGAAGTTTTATGAGCAAGAGCAGCTTGTTCCTTTTCAGGGTACTCTCCTATTACATTACCACAGTAGCTCTCATCTTTCAATCCTACTCGAGGATACTTATTAGAAACATGGCCAAGACTGCCTCTCCTTAAAGTTATTTGAAAAATAATTCAAAATTGGGTAGTTCTCATTCAATAGGCTAGGCCAGATTTACTGACTAGCATGTCCAAAAGAAACCTTCCAGGTCCTTTGAGAAAACCCACATCTGAACAGTCTTCTCTACAACATCTCCATCTAATCATCATCGACACTATGCTGGAAAGTTACATAAAGAGATCACCTGCTGCCCCAAGTGTAATTGATTTCTCCTTTAGATTATTCTTCCAATCTAGTATCATGCAAGCACACAAGAGTGTACATGTACACATGTGCATGCGTGTGTGTACATGTGTGTGCACACACATTCTCTCTCTCACACACACACTCTCTCTCACACACAATCATTCTTAGTAATGTTAGTTTCCTTCAGAACTCCTCTTAGGAGCTATCTTCTACACAAAGTCTTTATAGATACTTTCAGATGCTAGGACCTACTCCCTAAAATGACCTTTCATATACATTGTACCTATATATTTACTTTTCTCTCCCTTAATAGAGGATGAAGATCAGACATTGTTTCCCTTTAAGTTCTTATCACTTAATAGGTATGCAATAAAATTTACTTTTACTTGGTTGATCAATAGAGTGGAATGTAAGTCAATGAGGGTGGAACCTGTTTCCCTATGTCTTTGTATATTCAGTATTTAGGACACTATATGGCACAGAGTAGGGATTAACAAATGATTGCTGATTGATTAAGAGACTCAAGAGTGAAGTGATCTTGTCTCTAGTAATCAGTCTCCCTGTCTCTAGAGAACTTCACAAAAGGGTAGGTGACCACTCATCAGGGATGTGCTGGAGTGCATTCTACCTAGCAATTTCCCACAGTAGAATATAAGCATCCTGAAGGTAGAGACTAGCTCAATTTTTTTTCCTTTGTATTCACAGTCCCTACCATGGATTCTGACAGATATTAAGCATTAAACAAATCCTCATTGATTTTATATTGATTACTGATTAAATAATTCCTCTTGTCTATGGTAGTCCCTTGTGAATTAAAGGTAGTTATCAGATCCCTCCCTTTTAACCTTTTCTTCTTGGCCAATTATTTTGTTTGTTTCTTCAATGAGATAGCCCCTTTTACCTCATTTTGCATTTCACCTGATACAAAGACTTTTGGAAATATGGTGGTTCCATTTCCCCTGACCCCTATACTGTTAGGAAGTGATGTCATGAGATGTGACATTATCATTTTCTAGTACCCAGACAGCTGGGCTTCTCATGGAAAGCCCAGCTGGGCTTTAAAAGGAAGCAGTTTCTTTTTTAAATGACTGTACTCAGAATGGCATTTTTGCTTTGGTTTCAGGTTGCCAGAAAAAGGTGAAGCAGCTGCTGTGGTTAAATTCTGTAATAAAATTTTATGGGGGGGGGTAAGGGGGAGACTGAATTCATAATCCCCAACACAGAGCAGCTGCAAATATAAAGAGTGACTCCCCCTCCCAGTTTTGCATCTGCGATTCCTTATTTCTCTTTCATTTGTTCCTTGGATTTTCAGACTTCCTATCTGGCTTTTGCACACTTCTGCCTGCAGCAACATAATGTGCCCCTAAGCTGGGATCTGCTGCATTGCTAAATGGAAGGGACCTGCTAATGCTGGCCAAAGATACAGTGACATTTGTCAACTTCATTGTATAATTCAGAATGTTCCTTCCAGCATTCATCCACCATCTATCTTTGTCTAGAGGATCTCAACTGACCCTCTCATCTCTCGTAATATATACTCTCATCTCTCCTTTCCATGTCTGCACACCCTTGATATTGATAGAAAAGACATAGCATTAAAAAAAATTCTCGACCTTCGAGGGTGAGAGGTAGGATGATAAGTGAAAAGAAAGCTAGATTTTTAGTCAGAGTAACTTGGCTCGGATATCTGGTAGGCTGTCTGTATGACCTTGGACAAGTAACTCAACTTCTATAGGCCTATTTCTTCTTTTCTTTGAGATGAGTAAGTTGGATTAGATGTTATATGAGTTTCTCTTTTGATGTAAATCTGTATAAGGCTTGCATTCACCATTGATTAGAGCACTCTTGGAGATGGTGCTATATTTATTAAGACAGGTGGTAAGTTACCAGCTTGTCGATAGGGACACAATTGCACTTCATTAATGCTACAGGGACAGTCTGGAGTTCTAATAGCACCGGCTGATTGCGGCCCTGTTGAAACTGAATTAGTCTCAAGAGAATTTGTGGCATCATCAGTCAATGGCACCTGAGCTCTCCATGGTGCTGAAGACGGTGAGGTTGGTGCACTCCCTATCTTCATCAGACGAGCTTATTTTGATGAGAGGCACTTTGTGAGAATCCTGCTGATTGCTTTATAGGCAACTCACCCAGAGTGCAGTCTCAGAGAACAATTCCAAGCACGTAATGAGTTCTGGAAAATTACAAGTTAATTGACTTTTTGATAACTAGCACTGAATTAGGTAGCAGCCCAAGGCCAGACCCTTGTGGGGCAACAAACAACCTCAGAATGACTGTTCCCATCACTACCAACTGGCCTCTGGGTGTTTGTCCTCACCCACATTAGAAGCACACCCCAAGAATTATGAAAATGATTTGCCTTTGTTTTGTCAAAGTCATTCATTGAAGCAGCTCAGTATGAGATCGGGGCCTGTGTACATCTAATATCATCTCTCAATCAGCACATGATCTCACATTATATGAGAATGCTCTGGATTTTGGAGGAGATATGCAATGTTAGAGAGGCAATAATATGGGAACTTTGCTAAGCTTTATTCATTTCTGAAGAAAGTAAATCTCTTGTCTTACACCAGATCTTATTCTCAGGACATTAGAGATGCCCCAGTCTCCTAGTCAGGAAACCAAGACACATTGGACATGGTAGATTCTTGGAATGTAAGATTGATGGCAGGGGTGTAAGCATCTTTCATCCCATATATTTATATATGATAACATTATGCAGAAAAATAATAAGGACCAGAAAAAGATGTTACTCACTCTGGGATTGAATTGAAACTTAAATCAACCTGACAGTGGGCAGGGGGCTCATGGGATGAAATTAAATAGGAAGTGGTATATCAAGAGGGATGTTCTGAGTACTTTTCAAAGTGAATGGGACTGTACCAAGTGAAATATAACTATGGGCTCCTATTCCATCCCTTGTGATTTATGTAAGTTGAAGAGGCTTGTTTGAATTATTCTGAATGTCATTTTCAAAGAGCAAATGAAACATTTTATTCTGGAATCAGTGACACAGGAAAGAGACTTGGGAAAATCTGGCACTGGGGAAGTGTACAGGAAGCAAGTCCACATTCTGTCCTCATTTATATTTAATTCCAGTTCATGAAGATTTGAAGAGGCAAGATGACATAGTGGGCAAATAGATGTCCTTGAAGGCAGCAAGAATTCAGCTCAAGCTCCACCTCTCCAACATTGACTATGTTGACCCCAGGCAAGTAACTAAGATTTCAATTGCAGAAAAGTTGCCAACGTGTAATGGCAGAAGCTCCCTCACGTGGGAGTTCCCTACACCCATAAAACCCTGGGTGTAATCTCTGTCATGACTCATGAAGATTAGAGGATCAAATAGATTCCTCAGGAGAGGAATGAAATTTCATTCAACAAACAGTTGAAAAAGCACCAACTATGTACAATGTATTGTACTGTAAAAAACATACAGCTATAGAATAAAACATAGGTTAAACTTTTGACCATCTTTGGTTCTAGTGCAGGGGGTAATCAAGACATCGACCTAAACACTCGCAATATAATTAAAATTTAATCAATGCAAAGAAAAGCTCCAGGCAAAACCTTATAATAAGAATTCCTAGAAAGCAAAGTTAACTTTTATCTGAGGGATCAGGGAAAACTTTATGGAAGTTGGGACTCCTGAGTTGCAACTTGATGAAAGGGAAATATTTTGGACAGGTGGATGGCATAGTGTGGAACTGGAGCTGGAACTGGAGTTGGGAAGAGTTATCTTCATGTGTTTAAATGTGGTCTCTGATACTTATTAGCTGTGTGGCCCTGGCCAAGTCACTTGAGCCTGTTTACCTCAGTTTCTGCATCAGTAAAATGAGTAGGATAAGGACATGGCAAACCACTCCAGTATCTTTGTCAAGAAAACCCCAAATCATGCCACAAAGAGTCAGACATGACGGAAAACACCTGGACAACAATTGAAAGAGATGAACAGGGAGAAAGAACATTAAAACCATAGGAAATGCTGTATGTAAAGGCAGAAAGAGGAGAAACAGCTTGGAAAAGTGGACAGAGTAATGGCCATGAAGATAGGAAGACGTGTTTAAATTATCCCTCCGACAAAAAGTGGTTCTGTTACCACAGGAGTTGCTTAATTTCAATGTTTCAGGAAACTATGGAACTAGAAGCTACATAAAATAGCTGATTTCTATCTGTCTGTCTATCTATCTATCTATCTATCTAGATATACATAAGCATAGATTTAGATATAGAAAGATATAAATCACTCATATAGATATAGAGATTGGATTTAGATAGCTACATACATATATAGATTAGAATTAGATATAGGTATATAGATTTATCTATTTATGTATATATAGTACTCCACACTAGTGGTTGACCTCTTTTTCAGTTCCTCTCCACTCAAAAAACTAGTGAATGCAGCAGTAGGAGTAAAGCCTTGAGAAGTAGTTTAAAAGTCTGGGGGACATGATTGCCAGGTTAAAATTAAAACTATAGAAAGATTCTCATCAGTTTTCCTTTGGGATATAATGGAATTGCTTTGCAAATGGTCAATATAAGGTAAAAGAAATACTAAAAAAATCTTGATAACTGACCATTAGGTTATAGAGAAATAGGCATAAGATTAAATAATTTACTCCTTTAGAAGTCTGCCAAAGCAACTTCATGGTATCTAAGATTATTTTGTGGAAATCAGGAGGAGTGTGTGTGTGTGGTGTGTGTGGGGCGGGGATAGTAATATCTCAATAATATCTCTGCTTTGCCAATGAAAGGTGGTAAGTGCCCTTCTTCAGAAGGGTGGATAAGGTAGAGAATACAGAGATGAGTAACCAAGAGAAAAAAAATTGAGTTTACATTGTATGAAGATCAACTGAGGAAAATGTAGATGTTTAAGAGAATAGTAAAGAGGAGTGTGCAGGGAAGGATAACCATTTTTAAACATTTGAAGGACTTTCTTGTAGGGGAGGGATTGTATTCATTCTATTTGTTCCAATGTGGTAGAAAAAATGAGTGATGGGTAGAAACTGCAAAGAATTCACTTTATATTAGAAATTAAACTCAGCTAGGTGGATGCAGCACCCTAGACTTGAATTCAGGAAGGTCCCACATCCCTGGCTGTGATCACTCACTAGTTCTCTGACCTTGGCAAAATCACTTAACCTATCTAAGTCTTAGTTTATTCATCAGTAAAATTGGGATAATAATATCACATAATCTCAGGGATGTTGTAAGGAACAAATAAGCTAATATATGTAGTCTTCATATATCTTAAAATGCTATATAAATATTATTGTTGCTACTATTTTTTCAGTGTATGTATACGTGTGTGTGTATGTGTGTGTGTGTGTGTGTGTGTAAGGGAGAAATTCATATGAACTAGAACTATTCTATAGTGGATTGAGTTTCTGGAGGTGGTCAATCAGTAGTCATTTATTAAGTCTTTGTTGTATTTCATGAACTGTGCCAATCACATAAGATGTTAAAAAAACAGTCTCTGCCCTCTAGAAAAGGGCATTCTAATGGAAGGGACAGCATGTAAATATATATATATATACACACACACACATATATACACACACAAAATATATTCCTATCTCTATTCGAGGTCCTCAAATGCAGATTAGACAACTACCTGCCAGGGATTTTTTGGAGGGGACACTCTTCTGTTCTTTTTCTTCCAGCATGGCCTAGACTGGATGGTCTCAGAGGTTCCTTCCACTTTCAGGGATTCTGTGACCTGAAGACTTCTAACATTTGCTTTTATGCAATGGAACTCAATTGCATTTTCTTCCCATATAATATAATTACTGTTTTGTGCATATTGTGAGGTTGCTATCAATTCTGTTCAACTGAATAGGTGGGAAAACCACATAAATTATTTGAAAGGCATGTCTCCGAGCTTGGCATTAAGTCACAGGAAGATCTCTTTTGTAGAAAAAGAAAAAAATATACAACAGGATTGACTAAGCAAAGTCTTTTCCAAGGCGCAAAGTGGATAGAGCTAAGTATATTTTTAACAGAATTATAATAGACTAAAGGGTAAGGGGTTGGTAATGAGGTTAAATTGTGGCAATTATCTTAAATTATTTGAAGGTATTCAGTGCAGAAATATACATACATACATATATACATGTATACATGTGTGTATCTATACATGCATGCATGTATCTATCTATGTATATATGTGTCTGGATATATGTGTGTGTGATTATTTCCACTTGCTTTTCATTTAGGGCAGACTCAGAACCAGTATACGAAAGTGACAGGAGATGTGGGATTAAGATGATAAATCAATCAATTATGATTTAATAAAAGCCTATTATATTCAGGCACAATATTAAATACTGGAGATACAAAGAGTCAAAAGACCGCCCCAAAGACCGCCCCTACTCTGAAGGAGCTTATACTTTGCTAACTTTGACTCTTAGAACATTGATGATCAACACTGGTGAAGGGAAGCCCTGCATTCCTTGATTAAATCATTGATCCATGGAATATAAGCAGATATGCAATTAGACTAAAAATTGTGTTGTGGATTCGTTTCAGTCATATCTGACACTTCATGACCCCATTTGGGATTTTCTTGGCAAAGATGCTAGAGTGTTTTCTTGTTTCTTTCTCTGCATGAGAAAACTAAGACAAACAGGATTAAATGACTGGGCCATGGTCGGTCACATAGCTAGTAAGTATCTGAAGTCAGATTAGAACTTGTTGAAGATGTCTGTCTGACTCCAGGACCACACACTCTGTGAACTATGCCACCCCCTGACTGAGGTCAAATTTGGACTCAGGTCCTCTTGACTCCAGAGCCAGCACCCTTTGTACTAAATCACCTAACTGGCCACTGATTAACAATCTAGGAGATGGAAACTGAAGGAGCTATTACTCCTACTTCCACTGGCATTTGGGGGTTTCTATAAACTGTACCCCACTTCTGGCAGGACTTTGATATAATAAACATTGTGTGGTTGCAGATGTTGAAGCATTAACTTTATCTTCATGAGAATTTTTCTTTCTCATGTTAAAGCCTTTTCAAACTATTATGTCATTAATTGAGATGTCCTTTTGACTTAAGTTTTCCAAACCAAGAAGAAGTCACTAAACAGAACAATTTGTGTAAAGTCAAGGTATAGACCGCTGCCCTTCTGGGGAAAAAAAAGGTGCAAAAAAAATTTGTTGGGAAAAGCATGGAGTATTTTGCTCTACATAGCTACCCCATTCTGAGTATATCTTGGGAGGTAGAATCAGAGAGGAGGAATGGATTAAAACATCTGGAATCTTATGCTCAGTTTTGGACTCCATGTTTTTGGAAACACGATGATAAACTAGAGAATGTCCAGAGAAGGGCAACCAGGATGATGTGGCCAGGATGTTTTGCCATATACAACAGTTGAAAGAATTATGGGTACTTAGCCTGGAGAAGAAAAGACTTGGGGGTGTGAGAACAGGATAACTACTTTTTAAATTATTTAGAAGACTTTCCCTTAGAAGAGAGATTAGATTTATTCTCCTTGGCCCAAAAAGGCAGAACAAAGACCACTTACTGGAGATTGCAAAGACACATTTTGAATCTTTTTGAATGAAAGGGAAAGGAAATGAAGGAAGGGGGAGTACTTAACAATTAGAATTATCCCAAAGTAGAAGACTCCATGAAGCACTAGTGGGTTCCATCTCTATTGAGGCCTTGAAGCACAGGTTAAATGATTATTTGCTAGGCATGTTGCAGAAGGCAATCCTTCACATATATCCATTAGGGCTGATGATCCCTAAGATCTCCTTCAGCCCTGAGGGGCTTTGGTTCTTCTATAGTATGCCTGCAGTGTACAGAGCAGTCTGCTAGGTACTGAGAATGCCTAGAGGCAGAGGCCATAGCTCATGCTTCTGTGGGGCTCACAGCCTAGTTGGAAGTGAAGAAACCTAGATATAAAAGAAACCAGCTAATAGTAAACCATCATATGCCAAGACGCAATGGAGGGGATGCAGGTGCTAATCACCATAGGATTCATAGGAGGAAGAATTGATCAGCTTGAAGAGCAATCGAGGAAATCTCTGTGATCTGTGGATAGGAGAAAAGTTCATGAACAAAGAGTAAAGAAGAGGACAGAAACTTAAAATAAATCATTTTGATTGCATAACATTTAAAACTTTTAGGCAAATTATCTAAAGCTAAGATTAAAGTGAAAACAATTATGGGAAATTTTTTTGTAGCAAGTTTCTCAGAGATATATCTGATGTCCAAGAAACTGATTGGGCCTTATAGTAAGAACTATTTCCTATAGGAAAATGATTCACTTTTATAGTAAGAACTATTTATTTCCTATAGGAAAATGATTCACCTTTATAGTAAGAACTATTTCCTATAGATTAATGCTCTAAGGATATGAATAGGCAGTTCTTGAGGAAAGAAATTCAGGCTACTTATATAGAGGAGTGGAATGATCCAAATCTATACTAATTAGAGAAATGCGAATCAAAGCACTTTAGAGAGACTACCTCAAAACTCACTAGATGAAGGGAAAGCAGTAAAATAATACACTTCGGAAAGGCTGTGGTAAAACATGTGCATTGATATCCTTTTGGTAACTCTATGAATGGGACAAACATTCTGGAAATCAATGTGAAATTTTAAAAGTGCAGATAGCACATGCTATAGCATTGTTAGGCTTATACTCAAAAGAGATCAAAGAAAGGAAAAATCTTATACATATGAAAAATGATCAAGGCAGCTATTTTTGTGGTGACAACAACAACAATGAAAACCTGGAAACTAAAAAAGATGGATATCAATTGTGGAATGACTGAATAAATTGTGGTATATGAATGTGATGAAGTATTATTGTGAAAAATGAGGAAGTAGATATTTCCAAAAGGATGTGAAAAGCATGTGAATTGATTCATAGTGAATTGAGTACAATCAGAAGAAGAAATTGGTGGTATGACATCAATATTATGGAAATAATTTCAAAGAATTTTATGAACTTATAAAGAAAGAAAATAG
>CM053596.1:25920232-25955423 GCA_028646575.1 Pseudocheirus occidentalis | reverse complement strand
TCTATGAACAAAAATTCAGAACTTAAAAGAACCTTACAGGGGTGGCTAGGTGGCGCAGTGAATAGAGCACCGGCCCTGGAGTCAGGAGTACCTGAGTTCAAATCCGGCCTCAGACACTTAACACAAAAAAACTAGCCGTGTGACCTTGGGCAAGTCACTTAACCCCAACTGCCCTCCAAAAAGCAAAAAAAAAAAAAAAGAATCTTACAGACCCTCAAGGCCAGCTCTCACATTTGAAAATGAGGAAACTGAGGCTTAGGGAAATAAAATGATTTTCCCAGGATCACATAACTAGTGAGTGCACCCAGTGATGATGAAGACGATGATGATGTACCAATCAAAATGACGATGTCTACTTGAAGATTTGCAAAGTGTTTTACATATCCAGAGGATCCCAAAAATTATTGTGCAGCTTGAATCTAAGGCTTCAAACTGCTTAAAGCCTTTTGGGATGTGCTGTATTATCCCATATGATCCTCACAAGAACCCCAGGATGTAGATGCTATTATTAGTTCCATTTTGTAGATAGGGAAATTAAGACAGAGAGAGTGGAAATGTCTTGTCCAGTGTCCCATTACAAGTAAGTATGTGAGGCAAAATTTGAACTCAGGACTACAATTTCAGAACAATACTTTATCCATTTCACAGATGTGAAATGAAACCTCAGGAGAAAAGGGGCATGTAAGGAATGATATGGGTCTAAAATGGAGCATTCTGACAGCAAGTCTAAATCTGAAATGCAGAGAGTAACTCATTCCTCCTCAGAAGTTTCCCTTTTATCTTAACCCACCACCTTCCTAAAACCATGCCCCCAAAGTCTTCTACCTTTGTTATTGGGGAGACTTTTTAATCAACTATTGATCACAAGCACTTCTTGCTTGTCAGACTATAGATAAAAGTTCTCTTGGTTTACCTGTAAGAAATAAAAATAAAATCCTAAAACACTTAACATTTGGGCCAAATTTAAGAAGGCAAAATTAGTAGGAAGAAATATAAAGTCTTAAATTTGGAGTTGGAAAAAAATACTTTTAGAAAACAAGATAGGGGAAGCATGCCAGTTTTTCTGACAATGGTCTGGGGCAGGGGTAGGGAGACTGTGGCCTCAAGGTCACATGTGGCCCTCTAGGTCCTCAAGTGTGGCCCTTTGACTGAGTCCAAACTTGAACCCCTGGGGATTTGGATGGACGGCTGTAGAAATGTATGTCACCAGTGTGATAGAGTAGCCAAGAATATTGAGGGGGAGCTCCACTGGGAAATACATCAGTCAGGTCCCATGTGATAATATTCCTACTATATACTGAACCACATCTGGAGTATCAGACTTGATTCTAGGGTGGGAACTTTAGTTAGGGTACTAATGAGTTGAAAAGCATGGTGAAAAAATGACTAGGGTGGGGGAGGAAAGTGAAATAATTTCACAGAAAGTACAGTTAAAAGAATTAGGGACAAGGAGATATTTATTATAGAGATTTAAAGTAGGGTGTGTCATAATATCAGCTATTAAAAGGGAACAATAACACATTACTGACTATATAACATTATTGTGAATGCCACTGGAGGGACACAAGTGGAGTTAAAGGATACCCTGATTTGTACATTTTTAGTTTATTGCCCAGAAAAATGCCAGGTACATAGTGGGGATTTATGTTCTCTTGTTGGATGGAATTGAGTCAAAAATGATTTACAAATTTTGGGAGATTCTAGAAATGAGTTATTATATTATACAGAGATGTAAATTGTAAGATTTCGCCAAAGAGGGTCTACCTAAATTGGTTAACATTTATTAATTGTCCTAGCATAGTGCTTCCCATTTGCTAGGGATATAACAAATGCTTGAATTAAATTATTGAATTTTTAAAAATGTAATCTATTGTGGATATAGGAGAGAATGGGAAGACAATGGTAGCTTTTTGCATTTGCATTTCTGGCATCTAGAACTATGTTCCCCACATAATGGATGTTTAATGAAGGCTTGTTGAATTGAATTGAATAGCTAAAGAGACAGAGACTGTATGAACTATCTATCTATAGTTATTTCTTCCACATCTGGCGGGGGTAGGGTTAGTACCCCATGACATGGAAAATCCAGGTAAACATTTTTGGCCCTCCCTTCATACCAGAGAAGAAGCCTAAATTATTGTGGTATTAAAAGCTAAAATATGTGTATATTATACAATATATATATATATATATTATACAATATACAATAATATACACACATACATATACAAATATGTCTGTGTATGTGTATTTATATGCCTATAAGTACATATGTAGAATACATTTTTGATTTCTAAATTTTTTCTGTGTCATCTTCTGGCTTTTGCCTATAATCTGTGACTTCTGCAAAACTGCCCCAAAATTCCTATTATTTTTGCTTTGCTTTTTGGAGGGGAAAGGGCAGGGCAATTGGGGTTAAGTGACTTGCCCAAGGTCACAGGGCTAGTAAGTGTGTCAAGTGTCTGAGGCCACATTTGAACTCAGGTCCTCCTGTCTCCAGCTCCGGTGCTCTATTCACCTAGCCACCCCCCTACTTAATTTCTTACACCAACTCACAATATATGGAAACCATGATGGGGAAAGTTGCAATTTGGGAGGGATAACTGTAGTGTATTGTAGTAGGGATACTTTTTTAGATAAGAAATGGACTAGGTGATCACCACCAAACCCCTTTCCAATTCCAAAGTTGTATGATCTGTGACTTATAATCTTTCCTAATGATACCCTTTGCCCCAAGGCAACATTCTACCATCAATCTCCCTTCCTCACAGATGTGTCTAAGCTTGCCAGGGTACTTTTTTTTTGCTTTTGTTTTTGTTTTGTTTTTGTGACGGGCTGTTTATACATCTGTTTGCCCAATACACGTATGTATTTCCTGATGGCAGATTCCATTTCAAAATGACTTTGCTGGCTGTCTCCCAAAGACACAATGTTGCAAACAGATGTTACCTCTCCACTGGATATTATCTGATGGGGAGAAATTGTTAATAAATAATTAAGAGTTGGCATGGCCAGGAAATAAGTTTAATTCCTTTCTCCCTCCTATATACTTTTGTTATGTTTGGTAAGGGATTTCCATCTTGAGCCTACAGGAAAAATACTGCTTTCCAAAAGAATAGGAGCTAATATAGAAAAGCCATTTGCATTTAGAACTGGTACTCAAAAGCTAAAGTTTCTGGGTGATTTCAGATAGAGACATTTGCAGGTAACTATAGCTAATGGAACACACACACGCAGGTATGTGTGTGTATGTGTGTGTCTGTGTTTGTGTTTGTGTGTGTGTGTGTGTGTGTGTGTGTGTGTGTGTGTATAATCCCCCGACAACATCTCTCTCTCTCGTTTCTCACTTCGGTAGACTGGAAACTCCTTGAGGTCAGGGACTCTTTTATGTGAGCCTTGATATTCTGAGGAACTTCCCCATTTAATAAAGGCCTTTGTAATGGAATAGAATTGAAAGCATTTCAAAGAATTTCAAATATTATGCAAAATGAGTTATTATATAAATAAAAATTTACTTTGCAAAATAGATTTATTGGTAGATAGATTTTTCCCTATTTGGTTAACACATATTAATTGAACTCCTCTTATGTGCCTAGCATCGTGCTGCCTAGCGCAGTGTCTGCCATACAGAAGGGATGCAACAAATGCTCAAATTGATTTGTTGTATTAAAAAAATGTAATCTATGGTGAATATACAGAGAGGATATGACAACAATGGTAGAAAGTCCCAGAATTATAAAAATTCAGATTGACAGGACCTCCATAACCCCATATTCCAAACTATACCTCCCAAATCATCCATATTATTATACCATGCATGCCTCAGAGAACAGGAAGACCAGGGTTCAGGTTCCACCTCTGACACATGCTGACTGGGTGACCCTAGGCAAATCTCTTAACCTCTCAATGCTGTAGAGAACTCTCTAAGACTGTAAGATGCAGCCTATATATCAACCTGCACTGGTAGATGGAGCTTCCTTATTAGGGAGTTCTTTATACATAGGTTCAGTCTCTATCAGTATAGTTATACTGACATGGAAAAAATACCGGTCTTTTGTATATGAAATATAAAATCACTTTTCCTATGTGCCTAGTATTATACTGGCACAGTGTCTGATGTATTATAGATGCTTGTAGAGATGCCTATTTATTGACTGATTAGTAGGCACTTTGGGAAATTTTATGGTGAATCCACACATATAGATATTATAAACATGTAAACATATACATACATGGATATATCCATATGTGTACAGATACATATGTACACATATATCCCATAATATTATCCACAATGTCTATTAATCAATCAACACTGATTCAGTCATCTACAATAAATCAGGCACTGTGCTGACAGAATGCTAGGCACATAGGACGAGCAAACTTAAAATCTATTCATTCACATGGAGACTCCTTCTACTAACAAACCTAGTACAATCATCTTTCTATATAATAACTCATATTTATAAGGGGTTCTGAAGTTTGTAAACCATTTCTGCTTCGGTTTCTTTGAATGAGCGTGCACGATATACTCAGAATTGTCTTAGGCACTGAGGCTATGGTCAAAAATGAAGTGATCTGTGTATGTAAATCACTTACATCCAATGATATCTGAAATAATGTTATGAAGTGTGCAGTATGTTACTGCACCCATTTTACAGTTGAGGTAACTAAGGCTTTGAAAAGTCCATATCCAAGATGTAGAGTAAGAATGAACCTTAACTATCATCTCATCTAACCATATCATTTCACACCAGAGGAAATTGAACTGTAAAGAAGTTATATAATTTACTAAGGTTTTATTGGTAATATGGGTCAGAGCTGGGACTTCATTTTCCTGCTATAACATGAGGATTTTCCCATGATCCCACAGCTAATTAGCACTTGAATCTACAATCAAGTCCATGCCTCTGACTCCAGAGGCAAGGATCCATCTCTTATATCTGGCACCTTTTTATGACTGATAAGTCAATTAATAAACATACATTAAGTGTCTGCTATATTTCAAGCACTGGGCTAATATTTAAGGATATAAAGAGAGGGAAAATACAGTTCTTACCCTCCAAGAACTTACAATCTAATGGAAACATGAATTTTGAATGACAATTGACAGAAAAAAATCCCAGTCTTTAACAGCAGACAAACACTTAATATGGCTTTTACAAAGGTAGCTAAAGTAATGACCAAGTGATTTAAGCATGTCATTTTACTAGCTTATAAACTCCATCACAGCATGGACATTATGTTGTCTACATTGAATATTTCTGTGTTTAAATCAATGTTCCAGGCATATACATTGCTTAATACATTTGTTGGATGGAATTAGTGATATTTTTAAATGATGTACAATAAAAATCTTTTGATCTCAAAAAACTGAGCTTTTTTCCTTTTAAGTGCTTTTTCCCCTTTCCCCTTAAGGAGAGTAGACTATTCCTTTCCCATTAGCTACTTGGAGACATGATGTGTCAATCAATTCAATTCAATTCATCAAGCATTTATTCCATGTCAGCTAGGTGTAAGGCACTGTGCTAAATGTTGAAGATACAAAGAGCAAATTTAAAATAGTTTCCCGTCAAGAAATTTACATTCTGCTGTGGAGGCAGAGTACATAAACAGATAATATGATAAAGGATCATTTTAAGATGGGTAAATATTAATTCTCAGGGGAATCATAAAAGTCTTAGGAGAAGACCTATGAGCTGATTGTAGAAGGAAAAAAGGAATGAGTCAGTCAGTCAAGGAGCATTTATTAAGTGCTTATAGCATCTGACACCGTGTTAATTTCTGAGAATACAACAAAAGTAAATACACACACATATCATTTAAGAAGTAGCATCTAAGATGTAGAAATAAAGAAGAACTGTCAAAAGAGAGACATTAAATTCCCCCCCCACCCCCTGCAATCCTTTCCCATCTTATCAGGAAATACAATAAGAGTATAATATTTAAGTGTGATATGGAGTCTGGCTGATGAGGGCTCTCACTTAAGGCACTCATAATATGCTCTGCCTGGTTTTACTCCGCTTGAGGTTTAGTGAGCCTGCTTCTTGTCATGAGTAGTGGAGAGGCCCTTCTTCCCACTTCAGAGCATGAACAGGTATCCTCTGACAAGGAGATAACAAACAACCCTTTAATTGGCTGCTGAGTCGGAACTGAGTGTGCATGTGGGCAATCTCTCACTCTCTTCCCTGTTAGCTTTTGAGGATTCATTACTATAAACCTTGTGGCAGGGCATATACAGTACCATCTTTGGATCCCCTATTTCCCCACCCGGCTGCCATGTGTCTAAGAGCACAGGAGATCTCTCTTTCTGGTATATTTTTTTTCATTTCTGATATTAGATCAATGAATATCCTGAGACAGTACTGCCCATCTGACGTCCTAAAGAAACTGGAATACTGTTTTCCTTTCAGGGAACCACAGTTCAAGAAGGGCAATGATGAGCTGGAGAAGCATCAGCTGAGTACCCTGAGGATGCCAATGTAGAAATCCTGAAGACTGACTTTACTGACCCATCCCAGCAAGGAACTAGAACACCTGAGGAAAGGGAGTCCACCTGATATCCACAGGGCATTCACCAGAAGTGAATTCCTCAAGAAGAGAAGAAGACTCCCAGGACTAAAAAGTTCCAGGATTTAAGGAGTTGTTTTGTTGCAATATTTCAATTTTCAGTCAAATTTCCCCATGGATCAAGTCAGTTTGTTGAGGAAAGATTCACCTCATGGACTTAAGGAAGAAGAAATAGTTATTGTATTTCAGACTTTATTATACCTTCTCAGTACACATGCAAATATTATTGATGCTGATTAATTGATCTTGGAGAAATGCTAACTGGCTAAGTGATTTTGGAAAGCACACTAGTGGGGGTTCATGAATGACCATATTAGAAAGTCTATCTCCTCAAAGTTAATCACCCAGAACTTATATAGGGACAGCAGTCAGTGACTCTCTGAAGACCCAACCTACTAGCGAGAGTTGGGATAGGGACAATGAGCCCACAGAAGGTACTATACACAAATTTACTTTAGATAGACTGCTGAAATGAAATAGGTTATGCTATAAGTTACTAGCTGAGATAATCCCTTCCCAGGCTACACAAAATGTGGTTCTAGGAAAAAATGAAGCAAATTAAATGCTGAAACAGATTAATACAACATCACCTTTAACAAGACTGATTCATTTGGACATTCCCAACACTGCTTTTAGGAGGTAGACTGTATGTGTTTACATGTTTGTGCACACGCACACGTGTGTGTGTGTTTGTAAGTGTGCTCCCTTTTCCATCTTGAGAATTAATCAATTAAAAGTTCAATAAAATAAGTATTTATTCAGTACCTACAAAGTACCTGGAACCATGATATATACTGAGTATATGACAACAAACTCAAAATAATCCCTAACCTCAAAGGGCGCATCTTTTACTGGGACAGGAATGAAATTACTCCAGTGTCAGGCATGGTCCAATAAGATTATGTACAAGAAAAGGAATAACTAAGAAGTAAATAATCCCAAATCTCAGGTGGTAAGGACTAGATGAGCAGTTCGATCTATTCATGAGAACTGGGGTTTGATGATAAAAAAAAATCCATTACGCTGGTTTCCACACTCATGTTTCTTTATGTATGCAGCAGCTGTTACTTTTGTGTCTCCTTACCTTTAGAATGTTAGCTCATTGAGAATGTAGAGAATTTTATTTTACATCTTTTTTTTAATCCACAGTATCCAGTACAATATCTTGCACAAATTAAGTGCCTAATGAATGTGTGTTTGATTGATTGAGTCTCCTTTATAGCATCCATTTCTAATGCATTCTAATAGATGCCCCAAAGACACAGAAACTCAACAATCATTGAGAGTTATGGCTATAAAAATATCACTGATATAGACATAGAAGATAACTCAGAGGACAATTTACCCATATCCTTGTCTTTCTAAAGAATATTAAACTGAAACCCAGAGGGGTGAAGAAGTGACCTGTCTAACTATATATTGAGAGTAAGACCCTAGAACAAAGATCTGAACCCAAGACTTCTGACTTCTAATCCAGTTTTCTGTTCACTGTCCTATCTTTTGACTAGGATTGACCTACATGTATCTGCTATTGTCAAAGTCCTAAATTGTCAAGTCCTCTGTCAAGTGGCCCTTGATCAAGAAGGATTCCTGATGTTGGGAAGTGAGGCAGAGATTACCAGCTTAATCCCTTCAAAGGTCAAGACACCATTCTTCAAGTGGAGGTTGAATGATGACTTGCAGGATCTTATACAATGAGGATTCTTTTGGGAATTTTGGCTAGACTAGATGTCTGCTCAGATGCTTTATAACACTAAAATTGTGTCATTATCATTCATAAATTATTTTCTTTGTTACTTCCATTCACTTTGCCCTATTCTCTGGAAACACACAACTCTCAACTGTCTTTCACGAGGCAACTTTTCAAGTACTTGATGACAGATATGTGTTTCTCCATCTGTCCCCTCTAATCCCTCAGTCATTTCTGTTTTAGGCTACAGATCCCTAGAACTTTAAACTGTCCCCAAGGTGATCTGAATTTGAGCCCCTCCAGCATTCTGACTGCCATCCTTTGAACATTCTCCAACTCATCATTGCCCTTCTTGAACTGGGGTTCCCTGAAAGGAAAACAGTATTCCAGGAACAATCTAATGAAGACAGAGTAGAGAGGGATTGTCACCTCCTCATTTCTGAAGGGATTAAACAATGTATATGACCTAGAGGAAATGCCATGAAGAAAAGACACAGGGTATAGTGTTTCCTTGGGGAAGAATGAGCTCTTTTCCCACAACATCAGCAGGAACTAAAGAATCCTCTGACCTCGTTAAGGGCATTATCTTGAAATAGGGTCAGTTGTTCTCTACCTGGTTTATCCTGTCTGCCAAGATGATTTTACTAAAGTGTGGCTGCTGTGCATATTACAGATTATTGGAGCCACAAGGGAGCATTGGGTGACAGGTGGACACCAAAGCCCCACATCAGAAGTGCCCCTAAATACACCATAACTGACCCTGTGAGTTAGGGGGATGTTTACCCCAAGAACATAAAGACTTCTTCTTTGGAATGGGTGGATGAAGGCGACTGAAGCAGGCACTGTAGAGTGCTTAGGTCTTGGTCAGACATTGAAGGCATCAAGGTCATATAATGCATCTCAAGCCATTGCTGGTCACTCTGACTTTCATTTTGCCCCTGAACTTTAATGGATCATAAGAGAGAGTAAATCTAATAGCTTTGTGCAACTCTGCCTCGCATAAATACAATTCACAAATAAGTCAAGACCACCTTGCCATGCCATTGCTCCCCTTTGAAAACAAAGGATAAACAACATTTTGAAACAATGGCAACTGGCAGTTGACAGTAGAGTCAAGCAGGGAGACAAGATCAAAGGGCCACAGGATTAGATCTGGAAGTGACTTTAGAAGTAATCTTCCCTAAATCCTTCATATTTTAGATGAGAAAATTGAGACCTTTGAAAATGAAAAGACTTGCTCAAGGCCATACAACTACTTAATAGAAGGGTTGGGATTTGAACCCTTTTCCATTAAGTACTAATTCAGAGCACTTTCTACAGTACTGTGCCATACATTCCAGACTCAAGGTCGATGGAACATCATATTCTCCAACTCTTAAGGAATCAGAACCAAGAATCATATATTTAGACTTGGGAAGAGATGTCAGAGATCCTATACCCAAAACCCTTTATTTTTACAGATGAGGAAACATATCTGTAAAGGGTAATTAAGAGAAGTGCTTATTGTCACATAGATAGCAAATGGAAGGGCTGATATTTGAACACACGCTCACTGACTCTAAATTCAGATTGCTCTCCACTGTAGCATGCCCTTCTCTGTGTACCCATTTAGGTTAAAACAACAACAAAATCAACAAAATAAATACTTCCAGAACCAAGGTCAATGTGGAATCCCAGGTTTTTTTTACTACTTTGAAATTCAGGCAAAATATTAGATCTTGGAACTGTGCTGTGGGGATTCTCTCTCCTTTTCTCTGACAAAGATCATTCATCCCATTTATCTAGGGCTCCTTTCTGCTTCTGGTAATTGTCATTGTATACTAACGTGTCCGAGACTCAGCTATCATACGTATAATGAAAAATTATACTTGGGATAATGGATAGGGACAGGCAGATTACCGAGTTGTACATCAATCATTAGGGCTTTATGGTTATGTTTGTGATGCTTTGTAATGAGATCAGATCCTGAAGATTGATGGAATAGTTGGTCATCCATCTCAGAGCTTGGGCAAAGTTTCATTAGACCAGGCCAAACCAAACAAGGAATGCTATCCATTGTTAAAAAGAATAAATAAATAGCAAAATTATAAAAATGCACATTTTAGCCATGTCCATATATATATATGAAATAGATACACATACATACAAAGAGTATATAGGTTTTTATTGTTCTTCTTCAGTTGTTTCAGTCATGCTTTACTATGTGACCACATTTAGGTTTTTATTGGCAAAGATATTGGAGTAGTTAACCATTTCCTTTTCTCACTTGTTAAAATGTTAATTTTATGTGTTTGTTTACAGTTGAGGCACTAAGGTAAACAGGGCTAAGTGACTTGCCCAGAGTCACACACCTAGTGAGTGTCTGAAGCTGGATTTGAACTCAGGTCTTCCCGGCTCTAGGCCCAGTACTCTATCCACTATGCCCTCTAGCTGCCCCATGTGGGCTATGTGCAGGGGAAAAAGTCTAGTCTCAATATTAAGATAAAGAGAAGAATATTTTTGAGAATTTAACCCCTAAAACCTATGCTAGCTTCATTTTTGTATGAATAGAGAAGGAATGAGAAATCATGCATTAGGGTGCCAATCATTTTGTGGCAGCAGGCTATAGGTACTGTTGAGCATATAAAACAGTAAAATCAAATCTCTACCTCCCTAAGTTCATTGATCATTCCTATGTTACCTGTACCTAGAGTGGTGCAGTGGGAGGCAAGGGAAGCTGATGACTGTGCAGCTCTGCCTCACTTAAATGCAACTCACATACATGTCAGGACATCACTCTCATGATGTCCTTGGTCCTCTTTGAAAACTAAGGATAAACAGCAATGATAAAAGAGAAGTAGGACTGATATGTATTCAAATTTGGCCTAAGATTTACTCGCTCTCTGGTCCTGGGCAAGTCACTCAATCTCACCTTCCCTTACTTCACTCATCAGCATCCACCTCCTGGAGTTGTAATCAGGATCAAAGGACGTAATTATAAGCTTTGATCACAGTGCCTGGCACCTACTAAGAGCTAGGGAAATGTTAGTTGTTGATGTTGCTGTTATTCAGGATCATGCTAGCCATTATACCGAGTCACCTATTAAATTAATTCAATATGCATTTATCAACCATCTCCTATTTATATCCCCAATTCCTAGGACTCTACAGAGTGTACATGTTTGATAAATTCACACTGAATTGAAATGAATCTCATTAGGGAAGTGATAATGGTATAATGGATAGTATGCTGAACCATGAATCAGAAAGACCTTAGTTGAAATTCTACATCCCGTACTTCTTGGTCATGTGGCCATGGGCAGAGCACTCATTTAACCCTTCTGACTTTGAGTTTCCTTATCTTTAAAATGGGGATGTTAATAGCAGAACTCCTGACTCTGAGAGATGGCTGTGGGACAACAGACAGAGATCTGCCATCAGCAACAGGAAGCCCCCTGTTTAAGATCCATCCTCTGGATCTTGACAGCTTTTGGCTGTGACCCTGGGCAAATCGCAGTCATTCAGTGCTCTAGGCAATTCTCTCAGGCTGTTATAGAAAAGCTGCTGACCTGCGTTGATAGGTGGAGGTTCCTCATTGGAGAATTCCTCCAGTTTGTTATCTCATAGGTGAAATCTCTAAGTCCTTACTTTACAGGGCCATTGCGAGTAGTGAAGTAAGCATTTATAAAGTGCCTACTATGCACTGAGTGTACAGTAACAAAAGTGAGAGCACATCCCTATCCTCAAGGAATTCACATTTTAATAGAAACTACATACATATTAATATGTTATATATTAATATATACACATAGACACATTTACACACATGTGTGTATGTATATTATATATGTGCATATATGTATTGTGTATACGTACATATCTTATGTAGTTGCTGATGACTGTGCAACTCTGCCCCACTTAAATGCAACTCACATACATGTCAGGAAATGGTAGATGATAGATATAAACTATATAATCACAGATGTGTGGCAATTAGTTGGCACAGTAACTAGTGTCTAGGCCTGGAGGCAGGAAGAATCATCTTCCTGAGTTCAAATCCATTTTCAGACTATTACTAGCTGTGTGACCCTGAAACAAGTCACTTAAACCTGTTTGCCTCAGTTTCCTCATCTGTAAAATTCTGTGGAGAAGCAAATGGCAAACCACTGCAGTATCTTTGACAATAAAACTCCCAATGAAGTCAGGAAGAGTTGGACACCACTGCATACGACAAAAACAACAACATAGGTGTTAGATATATAAATCATAAATCGACATAGAAATGATAGATAGATGTGTAAAAGGTAATTTTGGGAAGGAGAACATTATGGGCAAGGGAAGTGAAGAAATCTACATATAAGAGTTAGTGTTTGAGTATAAACTTGAAAGAAACCAGAGATTCTAAGAATTAAGTGATCAGCAAAGCTCAAGGCAGTACAGAAATGTGAGTGATTATTTAAAGCCCCACAAACATTAGTTCTTATTATTGTTGTTCTCCTACAAAGTGCCTGGCAAAGCTCACAACAATCCCTTTCGAGCACAGCCTGCAGACAGTCTCCGTTCTTCATGCTAGCAGTATTTCAAAGTTATTCTATACGTCTCTTGCCTCTGAATGCTGCCAATGTATGTTCTAAATCTGGCATACCGGCAGAAAAAATGCCACTAGCACTTTGCCTCCTCTTTTATTGGGGAGTAAGGGTATGCACACAGGACTTTGGGATTGCCTAAATGTAAGATCAGAGAGTTCCAGAAGGTGAATCTGAAGGTCCATCAGAAGCAGGGGCTTGGAGCCAGTATGCCAACAGGGGAAGATCTCCCCTTATCACAAGGCTAATTGGAACTGCTCCTTCTTCAGGATGCTATTATCAACAAACAAAGTGGAGTTCCCAGCAGAATCCATTACTTTGGCATTTCACTGGAATTGACTTTGCCCCTAGTGTGGCATGATAGTACATGAGAGAGTCAGTATTAATTAGAAGGATTAATATAGTGGTTCTAGTTCAAGAAGCAAAAAGTGACCTTTTATAATCTTTTGTGAGCTCTTTCATATACAGTCTGTGTGATCCTGAATGAATTACTTAACCGCTCATTGTCCTGGCAGTTGTCTAAGATTCTACTGACTTTACAAATAGGTTAAAAGAATAGTGCTGGAAGTGGACTTTAGAAGGCATCTAGTCAAACTCTCCCACTGAACAGATAAGGAAATTAAGGGCCATAGAAGTAAAATAACTTGTCCAAGGACACACTGTTGCAGAAGAGCCAAAATTTGAGCCTCGACCTCCTGATACTCATTTTAGTATGTTTCTAGCAATGCTATGATGCTTCTTTTTATTTGACTCATCAAATTATCAGTATAAGGACTAATCTCCCTTGACAAAGATAAATATAGAATTATAAAATATATCTAGATCAAGTATACTAATACCATATATTATACATGTATATGAGAAATAAAGAGGCATAGATGATAGAGGACTGGCCTTGGAGTCAGAAAGCTCTGGGTTCAATACCCAGTTCTTCCACATGCTGTTGCTTTAAAATTTTAGAAATTTCTCTAAGATAACAGTGTGAGCAAGAGGTCTTTCTATATGTTGTTAGAGATATTTCTTCACTAATGAAATCGTAGGTTTAGGGAAATATGCACAGAAGTATGCATGTCTAATACAGGGTTACAGATGCAGAAGGTACAGATGTAGACATAGATAGACATCAATATGGATATAGATAAATATATAGATTATTTTTGTTGTTCCTTACTCATTTATTTATGTCCAATTCTCTTTTTTTCCGTTTTTTGGGGGGGGGAGGGCAGTTGGGGTTAAGTGACTTGCCCAAGGTCACACAGCTAGTTTTGTGTGTGTGTGTGTGTGTGTGTGTGTGTGTGTGAAGTGTTTGAGGCTGGATTTGAACTCAGGTACTCCTGACTCCAGGGCCGGTGCTCTATTCTCTGCGCCACCTAGCCGCCCCTATGTCCAATTCTTAATGATCCCATGAACCATAGAATACCAGCGCTTTCTGTCTTTTACTGTCTCTCAAAGTCTACTGAAACTCCTATTCATTGCTCCCATCTCTTCTTCTACCATCCCCTCCTCCCTTTGCCTTCAATCTTTCCCAATATGGGGATCTTTTCCAAAGAGTCTCATCTTCTTATTATGCAGACAAAATATTTAAGCTTCAGCTTTATTATTTGACCTTCTGCTGAGTAGTTCGAATTATTTTTTTAAAGTATTGACTAATTTGATCTCCTTCTTGTCCAAAGAATACTCAAAAGTCTTCTCTAGCACCACTAGAGGCAGAGATGAATAAAGAGAGCATCAGAGTATACTGGAAAGAGTCAAAGGACTTAGGTCCAAATTTTACCTCTGGTGTTTTCTGATATCTTGGAAAGTTATTTCATCTTCCTGGGACTCAGTTTCCTCCTCCAAGAATGAATGAGTTGAACTAGAATGGTCTCTAAAGTCTATTATCACTCTGGATCTATAATATTACATATTTGTTGAATCAAGGAAGAGGATTCAGCCTTTTGTTTTAATGTTAGTTAATTCTCAGCATGGAAAATCTCAGTTGTGGTACAGTCACTGTTCAATCATATCCAACTCATCATGACCTCACTTGGGGTTTTCTTGGCAAGGATACTGGAATGATTTATCCATGTCTTCTCCAGCTCATTTTACATATGAAGAAACTGAAGAAAACATGGTTAAGGGATCTGCCCAGGGTAATACACTAGTCTGAGGCAAGATTTGAACTCCGGAAGGTAAGTCTTTTGATTCCAGGACCAGTGCTCTATCCACTGCATCCAGGTGATAAGAAAATCATCATATTCAAAGACTACGCTCATTTGATGAATATTATGGGTGAATAATTACATGTTTATAATTTGTAACATATTACAAATGTATACATGTTGATAGACAAATAGTCTCCAGACACGCATTCATTCACATAGGGAACTGTTATTTCTTTATAGGATGGGAAATTCCATACATCATTTCAGATTATCAACTACTCTGTACATTACAGTCTTAGAGTATTGTCTAGGGATGCTTTTTCAATGGTGATGCAAGTGTGTGTTTGTGTGTGTACATATAATGTATGTATCTCAAATGTATGTATATGAAGTTTTGTGTTAGAAGGTGAAGAAATGTTGCTAGAAAAGAAGAGTTTTGAAAGGGAAGGATTAGAAGGAATAGATTTGAAAGTTGAAGGTGTCTCAGAGATCATCATATTGAGTCTTATTGTATTATACATGGACAAATAGTCTTAAAGAAATGAAGAAATTGTCAGGGCAGCTAGTAAGTAGAGCACAGGGCCTGGAATCAGGAGGACCTGAGTTCAATTCTGTATGACTTTGGGCAAGTCACTTAACCCCAATTGCCCTGCCTTCCCCCCTCCAAAAATAAAAAAAAATGAAATGAAGAAATTTTCCAAAAGCAAGGAAGTGACTTGTCCAAGGGAAAACAGTTAAATGCAACCAAGCCAGGATTCCGCATCCAAACCTACTTCTATTACGACTGCACCATGTGGAATATTAGGCAAAATGACAGACAGAGGAAAATGAAGCCAGTATATGAAGCTATCAGGTGTTTTTATTATATGCCAAGCAGATCAGAGGTCAACTTTAGGGAAATCATGGAAGTTATAAAAGGTCAAATACTTTTACAGAAATAGAATCAGGAATCTAGAAGTCTAAGCATTAGCACAAGTGCCATTAATCAGAGGTCCATCCTGACCCCAAAGTAAATATTCTTTACTTCTATTTACTCCTATTACTTCATGTTCTTATGGGGGGGTTTTCAAAGATCTGTGCCTGAAGTCATTCAAAATCCATCAGTAAGCAAACATTGCTTACTATGTGACACTGTTAACTTCTTGGGACAAGCAGGAAAAAAAAAACTAACTAAACCAAACAAAAAAGAGTCCCTTCTCTCAAGAAGTTTACACTCTAATAAAAGATATTACCCTCCAGGTATAGCTTTATCCTGATTCATGCAGATAGAAACCTGGAATCCAAGACACTCTTTTAGGATCAAAACAAAAGCATAAACAAACAGACAAACAACAACCACAAATACTGATTCCTGGACCTCTCCTCTGAGGAATAAACTATTGGTTCTTATTCTAAGCATTTAAATTCCATAATAAAATTTTTACTATGTGATAAACAACCTCTTCCATAATGTTGAAGGCCTGGGCTCTAAAATATTTCAGTCAATCCCCACACACAAGGTAAATTTCATCATTAATATCCATTTGCTGTTTTTTTGTTGTTGTTATGTCTTGTGTTACTCAGCGTCACAGCAGTTCATAAATGTGCTTTTCTGATAAGGTCAATGGCAATCCTGTTTTTAAAAAAAATAGTATTTTTTTCCTACCTTGAATGAAGGGAAAAAGAACGGACCCAGGGAAATGATTTTCGGTTCTCTAAACTTCTAGCTAAACTCTTCCCAGTTGAAAATCATTGCCCCAGTGTTTACCCTATAGAGAGCGGTTATGTTCAATTTGTAACAATGAACATACATCCTGCATATCAGATACTTACATTATGATGCATAACAGTAGCAAAATTACAGTTATGAAGTAGCAATGAAAAGAATTTTATGGTTGGGGGTCACCGCAACATGAGGAACTGTATTAAAGGGTCACGGCATTAGGAAGGTTGAGAACCACTGCTAAAGAGTTTTGTAGAAGAGTCAGAGATATTTGGTTCCTGAATTACCAGACTCCAGCTGTGATCTCTGGATGGGACCTTTGAAGTCATTTTAGTCCAATCCACCCTGGAGGGAATTCAGGCCCAGCAGGGTGAAAGTCTTTTCCCAAGGTCACAATGTAGTAAGAGACAGGGCTGGGATTCAAACCTAGGTCCCATGAACTGGAAATAAAGAAATTTTACTACCACACGTTTTTGTTGTTCAGACATTTCATCATGTTGGAGTCTTCCTGAGCCCATCTGGAATTTTCTTGGCAACGAGATTAGAATGGCTTGTCATTTCCTTCTCCAGTTTATTTTACAGATGAGGAAACTGAGTCAAACAAGATTGAGTGACTTGTCCAGGGTCACACAGCTAGTGAATGTCTGAGGCTGGATTTGAACCCAGAAAGATATGTCTACCTAACTTAGGCTTGGTCCTTTGTCCACTGTACCACTTAATTGCCCTACCACTTTAAGCTGCAAAAATTAATTACTCAACCCTTTCTACATGCTACACTACCTCAGACTCTGGACCTTTAAACACACCGTTCTTCTAGAGAGATGAACTATACCTTCCCGAGCTGTAGACAAAATTACCTTTTCTCTAAACATAAATGAGTGGATAGTTCCATTTATATAGATCTTACACCGTACATTTCTTCCCATGAAAGAAAAAAAACTAGGCTGTCTTTTGCTGTGATGTCACATTCTTTGCAGCATAGCATAGATCTAGATACAAACTTCAGGGACCTCTTTAATAGTCTAGGTCTTGACACCTTAAAAATGAGTTAGCAGTACCCTAAGACCCTGGCATTTAATGAGAGGAGGGATGTTGGACACCCTAACTCACCTGCTTATTTTACAGAGGAAGAAAGTAAGGATAAAACACATAGAGTGACATCCAGGATCTTGAACAGTGTCTGGCATAGAGTAGGTACAGAATAAATGATCCTTTACATGACTTGATATTCTTGAGAATAAACAGGTAATATTTCTAGGATTTCTTTTTTTCTTTCTTTCTTTTAAAAAAAATTTTTTTTTTGCTTTTTTTTTGAGGGCAATTGGGGTTACATGACTTACCCAAAGTCACATGGCTAGTAAATGTGTCAAGTGTCTGCGGCCCGATTTGAACTCAGGTCCTCCTGACTCCAGGGTTGGTGCTCTATTCACTGTACCATCTAGCCACCCCCTAGTTCTAGGATTTCAATATTGTTCTTTCCATTAACCATCTAGTGATCTTTCTCTTCTACTAGGAATCATGTCAGACCTAATCATGACAGTCTCAGGCTTCATGAAAAGCCAGTTGTAGGCTTTGAGAGTCTGCTTATTTTCATTAAATGTCTTTCATATATACTATTCACTGCTTCCACTGCCCCTCGATTCTTTGCAGCAATGGGTCTACTACTGAGCATTTGTTGTGTTTAATTATGTATAATTTTTACAAGGATTTTGTGTTCCTGTGTATGGGGGTGGGGCAGGGGTTGTTACTGTTTTCTTCATTGTGGGGCAGAAAGGGGAAAAATAGACATTTTAATAGGGGAATAATCTTTAAAAAAAAAGAACCAGTAGTTTCCTTAAAAACTCATCTTAAATTCCAATCATCTTTTACATTTAGCCGTGTTCCCATAGTGACTAGGGCTTCCCACTAAAATTGCCTTCTATTTATTTTAGAATTTAGAGCTGGAAGGGCCCTTTGGAGGCCACCTAATCTGACCCTCTTCCATGCTTAACAGATGAGTAAATTGAAGTCAATGGAAGTAAAAGGACTTATCCAAGGTCACATAGGTGATAATGATCAGGAAAAAGAATTTAAACTAATGCTTCTGATTGCAGAATCAGTGGTTTCCATGGTACCATGCTGCCTGTTTTAGGCCTTTTGTTTGTAATATATACTTACACAATATTATATGGCGTATACATGTATTGTATACACATATTATGTAAGCATGTATGTATATGTGTGCATACATGTATGCATGCATATATGAACGTATGTGCTGTTTCTGCCTTTGAGAACATAAGTTCATTGAAGGCAGAAATCAGTTCATGTTTTTCTTTGCCTCCCCAGTGTCTAGCACAGTACCTGGTCCCATAGTAGGTACTCAGTGCTTCTTCACTGATCAGTTCCCAGGAACATATCTCCCACTTATAACAATACTACAGATAGTATCTGAACTTCTTGAAAAGACTGTTCATTTTTGACTTTGTATTCTCAGGCTCTAGCATAGTGCCTAGCACACACCAGGTGCTTTAATTTTGTTGACTGACTGATCTAATATTATTGGCTTAGAACTAACCCCTGCAAAATCATTTCACCAAAATCTGTATTGCCACAGGAATCTGTAACACATAAGCAGATTTTACATGTGTTATATGCCAACCACAAGCAAGAACAACAATGCAGACAGAGACTTTTAGGAGTTCTGTGACACCTTGGCATGTTTGAGTAGTGGGTCACTGATCAGAAATTTTGCATAGTTGAGTGACTGAATCAATTTCTGGGTTCCCACACCTACTTTCCATATTTCTGTGTCTCTCTTCTTCTATCCTTTTCCACTTACACTTTACTAATGTGAATGCCATTGATAAGAAGAAAAGAAAGAGCTTTGTCTATTATGCTAAGATAGATTTGGAAACTCTTCAACCTATTCAAAGGATTATTCCAGAAACTAGTTGAAGAGTTTTTCACTCATGGACCAAAACACAGGGCATCTTGTCCCTAACAATGGCACTGAGATTTGGAAAATACCTAAATCCAATTGGATCCACAAAGGTCCCCTGGGTCTGCAGATCCTTAAATAGAAGTGATACCGACTGCATGCAGGACTGTTCTAAAAAAAAAAACAAGACAGATCATCATCACAAGCCAACAGAACCCTACACTCAGCATCTTCCACTACTTGGTTGGCAGATCCAGGAGGCCAGCCATACTCAGAGAAGGAGAACACAAAGTGCCAGTAGACTTTCCAGATGGAACCAAGTGGAGATAATGTCACCCATGGGGAGAGAAAGATTCCAATCCAGTTGGGAATGCCTCAGCGGGCTGACACCTCCATAAGGAATACAGAATTTAGTGTTGGAAGGAGACATACAGATCACAGGATCAGAGTCTTTAAGCTAGAAAGCATATAGTTTTCCAGAGGAGGGTGACCGGGATCAGAAAACCAGTTAGCCAACCAACAGACAGAAACAGATGCAGAGACTGATTAGAGATATTGTCAAAAACCAGAAAGGTAATATTCCCTTTATAATTTACCCCTGACAAAATACATCTGAAGAACTATGTTTGGTCATAAGTACTGTATTTTAGGAAGAGCAATGATGTAGTTACAGAATTTCAGAACACAACAGATAATACTAACAAATATAATCTTAAGGCTTACAAAGAACCTTACAAATATTGACTTATTTTATCCTCCTAACAGTACTAGCTGCTTTATTTTCTTTTCAATGATGAAGAGACGGATGTAAAAGGCTTTGCCCAAGGTTATGTATCCAGTAAGTGTTTGAGGCCAAATTTAAATTCAGGTCTTCCTGACTTCATGCCCAGTGTACTGCCGAGTTCATTGTAATACTGAGCTGCTTCCTTATAAGGCAGTGGTTCTCAACCTTCCTAATGCTGCGACCCTTTAATACAGTTGTCCATGTTGTGGTGACCCCCAGCCATAAAATGATTTCCATTGCTACTTCATCACTGTAATTTTGCTCCAGTTATGAATCGTAATATAAATATCTGATATGCAGGATGTATTTTCATTGTTACAAATTGAACATAACCCATATATTGAAAATGGCTGTTATAAGGAATCTGAGATCTATTCCAATTCATGCTAAAATTGAAATCTTTCTACAACATACTGAACAAGTAGTCAACCAACCTTTGATTAAATCCCTCTAATGTAAGGGAGCTCATTGCCTATGTTGGAAGTCTATTAAATGTTTAGCCTAATGTCATTATTGGAAAATTTTTCTTTATTCCAAACCTAAATTTGCTTCTTTTGACCTTTTACTCATTGATTCAGGTCTTTCCCTCTAGGAACATACAGAATTTATACATGTGTCATGTTCACCTTGAGTTTTCTTTTTATTTCAGGCTAAATGCCACCAGGTCATTCAGCCAAACATGTCATAAAGTAGAGGTCTTTTACCACACTGGTCACTTTCGTCTATTCATTCTCTAGCTTCTTAATGATTTTCCTAAAATGGGGGACCCTAGAACTGAGTTTGATCCTCTAGATCAGTGGTTCTCAACCTTCCTAATGCCGTGACCCTTTAATACAGTTCCTCATGTTGTAGTGACCCCCAGCCATAAAATTATTTTCATTGCTACTTCATAACTGTAATTTTGCTACTGTTATGAATCATAATACAAATACCTGATATGCAGGATGTATTTTCATTGTTACAAATTGAACATAACCCACAGGTTGAGAACCGCTGCTCTAGATGGACTCAAATAGTACTCAAAACCAGCCTCAAACACTTAATAGTAATGTGACCCTGGGCAAGTCATTTAACCCTATTTTCCCCAGTTTCCCCATTTGTCAAACGAAGTGAAGAAGTAAATGGCGAACCACTCCAGTATCTTTGCCAAGAAAACTCTAAAATGAGTCAAGAAGAATCGCACACAACTGGAAACAACTAAATAATAACACAGGGTCAGGTACAATAGAGCTATCATCTCCTTTTCCATGGAAGCTATATCTCTCTTAATATAGCCCCAGATCCTATTGTCTTTTTTTTAGTTACCACATCAGAGATTAAGTTGAGTTGCTATCTCAATGAGATAATAAGTGGGATATACTTTGAAAACCTTAAAGAACTATATGTAATTTCATTTTTATCATTATTATCATCATCGCAATGACAATCCTCATCTCTTCTTCCTCCTGCTCTTTCTTTTCCTCCTCCTCCTCCTCCTTCTTCCTCTCCTGCTCCTTGTCTTCTTTCTCATTATGATTATACTATGTATATATTATATTATATGTGTATATATTGTATATATTATACTATGATTATATTATGTCTGGTTACCAGGCCTCCAAACTGGTGATAAAATAATTCCCTGAGCTTTCTATTGGACTCCTGTTGAGCTCAAACAAAACTGGTAGACTAGAGTAAAACAGGCATGTGCTGGGAAATGGTAAATGTTTAACAACTAAACTCTGTGGGGGGAACATGCATACATACTGGCAAGTTTAATTGGCATTATTAATACTTTCTCAAGTTGAGATAATCAACAAAAGAATAAATCAAGGCCTGTTTTAGGGGAGATTTAGCAAGAAACTCTCACAAGCTTTAGAGGCGGATCAGAGATACCCCTCTCTTGAACCTTCTAACCACTCAAACACTGAGATCTTTTCTTTTTAATTGCTAGCCATATGCCCTTCTTCTTCAACTTGAGAAATATGTTTTAGGAAACCCAGTGGAAGACTCTCCATTCATCCCTGAAATCTCACATTACTGGATTGGATTCAATGTTTTGGCATATCAAGAAATTCTTGCTGAATCTTTGCTCTTTCAAAATATTACATTAATGATCCTTCTTGGCTTGGTGTCATCTGAGCATTTCACAATAAGGCCAGCTCTGCTTTTATACAATTCATCAGGAAATTAAAAACAGCTCAAGGCCAAGCAGAAACCCCACCAATTCATCATGTTTGTTGGTACATCTGGATAGAGATACGAAACATCTAATCGGCAAAATGGATCAGGACAACCTGAGCTGAAATCCACCCCCCCCCCACCTAGATATTTAGTAACTCTATGATTCTGGGTAAGTTACTTAAACGCTCCCAGCCTCAGTCACTCCAAATGTATAGAATAGAATAGTACAGAATCAAAATAGTACCTGACACAGGGTAATTGTGAGAATCAAATGAAGTAATATATTTAAAGTGCTTTGCAGACATTAAAAATGAGATTTAATGTTAGTTTAATATTTGATATAATAGTTGAGAACACTGACTCCTTTCTTGCATTTTACCTCCTGTGAACTTTTAGGTGAATTTGCTACTATATGTCTTCCTATATTGTAATTACTCCGTATGGTACTTAGCTTGGTGGGTAGATATTAGCAATATGGTGAAGTAGATAAAACCCTGAACTAGGAGTCAGGGCAACCTAGGATTAAATCCTACTTCGTCCCCCTACTAGCTGTGTGTGCAAGGAAAACTGATGTAATCTCTCCCAGCTCCAGTCTCTTAATCAGGACAATAAGGATAAACATGCCTCCTATCCCTACCCAGGAATTGGAAAGCTTAGATGACATCATGTTTATTAGGCACATTGCAAATTCTATAAAGCTACATAAATGCCAGCTGTTATTAACTAGAAACAATAGATAAATTTGGCAGAGAAGGGGAGATAAAGAAAACTTTGCTAAAATCTACAGCTAACCAAAATTACAATGGGATGCTTTGGCAAGTAGTGGATTCTTCCATCACTGCAGGTCTTCAGGCCAAGGCCAGATAATCACATCGTAGCTGTGTTGTAAGGGGGATTCTTGTTCAGGTGTTAGCTGGAGGAAGTGAACCCTGTGGCTTTTTTCAGCTCTGAAATTTGGGGATTATGAGATTGGTTTTAGTCTTTTAGGTTTGAGGTTTTAGTTAAGGAAACATTCCTGAACTCCTTACCTCCTCTTTAATTGAATTGTAAGTTCAGTTGGAAAGGATTAGTGTTGTATTCAAGTCAAGGTGATAATCATTTATTAAGTATCTAACATTTGCCAGGAAGTATGGGAAATGCTGGAGATATAAAGAAAGGCAATGAAAAACAGCAGCAGCAGCAGCAACAACCAATCCCTGCCTTTAGGGAGCTAATAATCTTATGTTGGGTGGGGAACGACAACAGGAAACAACCATGAACACTGCACAAACATTGGAGATAAACAACAGAGGGTGGTTTAAATACAGAATATTGGGAAATTCTTACTGTAGGTTTAAGCTACTAAAGATGTACTATAACTGTTGCAAGGAGGTAAAATAACTGTTCTAAGATTAGACACTTTACAGGTATAGAAATTAAGTCAACTCAAATCAATAAGCATTTGTGAATTACTTGTCCTACCCTATGCTAAGCAGTGAGAACTTAAATACAGGCATATAGAAACACAACCCCTGCCTTCAAGGAGTTTACATTCCAATGGAGGAAGACAATGAATAAAGAGAAGCTGGAAAGGAAGGTGATAAAAGGCAGATAATAGAGAAATTCTATTGAGTAGTTTGGAGAAAAATGAAATTATGGGTGGTCTAGCTATCCTCCTGAAAAAGGAGGTGCCAGAGACAGGAGAAGACAACCCAGGAGATTATGACGCATTTACAATCCAGTGCAAGCCAAGACAAAATGGAAAATAATAGATAGATAGAGAGATAGATAACAGAGATATATATGATAAATGAGTTGTTATATAGATAGAAAGGTAGATGAATAGAGAAATCAAATGATGAACAGACACAAAGAGACAGACAGATAGATAGAAGAGAGATAGACGTATGGATAGGTTGATAGGATGGATAGATAGATAGATACATAGACAGACAGGTAGATAGACAGACAGACAGACAGACAGATAGATAGATAGATAGATAGATAGATAGATAGATAGATAGATAGATAGACAGACAGATAGATAGATGGAGGGAGGGACAGGCAGACAGATGGACGGATGGACAGATGGAGATAGATAGATTGATACATAGATAGATAGATAGATAGATAGATAGATAGATAGATAGATAGACAGACAGAGACAGACAGACAGACATAGTTCCTATCTGAAAACATCTAATAGAGATGTGATCCCATCATTGTGGGTATTATCTTCAATGCTCCAGGGCATAACCCATATTTATGTCTGTCTTACACAGTTCTTTTTCATTTTCTCACTCCAGTTTGCAACAGAGTGTATACCTAATGTGCTGGAGCCTTCTTCACTAACACTTTAAAGAGGAATGAGAAGGGGAAAGGGAAGGGGAAGAAGGAAGAAGAGGAAGAGAAGGAGAACAAGAAGAAGAAGAAGAAGAAGAAGAAGAAGAAGAAGAAGAAGAAGAAGAAGAAGAAGAAGAAGAAGAAGAAAGGAGGAAGGAGGAAGGAGGAAAGAGGAAAGAAGAGGAAGAAGAAGAGGAAGGAAGAAAGGAAAGTAAAATGAGGAAGAAAGATAATACCATGCAGCTGGCAGCTTGTATTTATAAAATTATATAATTTTGTAAAGCATTCAAGACACTTAGTGTGTCCATTATTCCCTTTGATTTTTCTGACAGTCTTATGAAGTAGGTACTAATATTACCCAAACCATAGGAACAAAGGAGAACTTCAAGTAATCTTAGGGGCCACCTACTCCAAGTTACTCATTTTGAAACTGAAGAAACTGTGGCAAATGGTGATTAAATGACTTGCCCAGGATTCCCCAGCTAGGAAGTGTCTGAGACAAGATTCGAGCTCAGGTCTTCCTGACTCCAAACCCAGCCCTCTATCCACTTTTCCACAATACAATGACTCCCCTGGATATCAATTATCTCTCACTCTCACCATATGGCCAATCTATTTACTTTTAAAAGGTTGGGTGACATAGTAGAATGTTGGACTTAGTGTAGGAATGACCTGAATTTAAATCTTGCCTTATTTATTAGTTTCATAAACCCAGGAGGATCTGGCTATCTCAGGCTCAAACATCTCAACTGCACAATGAAGCAGATTGGACCCAAGGTCCTATATGGTCTTGAATATCTTCCAGTTCTAAATAGATGATGCCATGATGATATACTCCCTTGATGACATCCTTTAAACTCCTTATTTTCTGTAATTCTTTGTTAACAATGTTTTGCCTATCACTCACTCCTACCATGACCTACTCCACTGCCCTTTGAGTGAGTCTCAATTTCTTAGGAGACTATATTACTACCTGATTCACAGCCACATAACAACCCGCAAGAATATTGATATTTGAAAGATGAGCCCTTTTTTCAAGAAAAGAACTTAGCAGCATTAAAATAACTTTGCAAGCTCTCTAAAGGCAATACAGCCTGCCTTCCTCCTCCCATACAATTCTGGGCCCAGCACTCCATGACAAAATGGTGCAGTGGATAGTAAATGAATGAATAGAGCCAGCAATCATTACAATCAAATCATACATGAGTCACAAAATAAAAGGAAGCCATAAAATGTTGAAAGCCACAAGTTGAAGGAGTTTGTGATTACTTAAAAAGACAAAAAAATATAAAGGCACAGATTCTCCTCGAGGACAAGATAACTAGGTAATCAGGAGACCTGTTCAAATCCTATCTCAGACTTATGAAAGTTTTGTGATCCTAGACACATCATTGAGCCTCAGTTTCCTCATCTGTAAAATGAGAGGATTGAGCTACATGCCCTTTGTAATATCTTCCAGCTCTAAAAATCTTTGTTCTGTGTTCAGTGACTGCAGTATAGGGAGGGAGGGTGGGCTTCTTTGCTATACACTGAGGGTACAAGGACAGAGAGTGCATAGCCCCTGACAACTGTGCCTGGAGACATGAGTGGTTATGTTTAAGTATAGCAGCAATCAGTGTGGAAAGAAAAAAACTGATAAATTGTTGCTTGTTGATGAGTTTATTGGTGTGTGCATGCATTCCTTAGAATTGTGCACTGGAAATAGTGTTGGGGGTCCAGGATTTTATTCTGGCTTGATTCTCACTAGTGATGTTCTTCCCAATCTCTGAGCATCAGTTAAATCAGTTGGATTAAAGAAATTAAACAAACTCAAAATTTCCTTTCGTGTATTATGGGTGCCCAGGAAAACCTTCTCATATCTAATCAAAAGGAAAGCAAAAGGAAGGGATGTGTCTCTGGCTTCTGTCACTGGGTAAGTTAACTGTGAATTAGCTCATAGGATAATAGATTTACCCCTGAAAGGGATCTCAGATTTCATTTAGGCCACCACCCATTTTCCAGATGAAGAAACTGAAGTGAAGAGGTAAAGTTGTTTGTGTAAAGCTTAAAGTCACACAGCTAGTAAAAGGGATGAAGAGATTCAAACCCAGGTCCTTTGACTCATGAGTGACTGCTGTCTTCACAGTATCGAACTGCTTTATGTATTTTTAAACAAAGCAGCTGATGCAGAAGTCAATTAAACTATGACTGACTATCCTGAGGTCTATTGATACTTCAGCTCTTCAGGTCGCTGGTAGGAAGCAGAAGAGGAACAAAGGAGTGTTTACCTTCCATATTATTTTGTGGTCTTTGACAATTTTTAGAGACTCACAAATACAAAATTTCAACACATAGATCTATATTGGAGATAGAAAATGGAAATTTCTAATCCCCTTATTGCCAAACTACCTTGTTAGTGGAGAAATAAATAATATCTGGTCATGCTCAGACCCTTTTTCTTACTGTCCAGATGTTCCAAGCCTAACTGAAACCAAATCATTTCTGATACAATTATTTTGCAACTTCTAAAATAAGGTTTCCTAATATTATTTTTGGTATGTCATGGGCCCCTTTAGTAGTCTGATGAAACCTATGAATCTCTTCTCATAAACATA
Organism: Pseudocheirus occidentalis; assembly: GCA_028646575.1. NCBI lineage: Eukaryota > Metazoa > Chordata > Mammalia > Diprotodontia > Pseudocheiridae > Pseudocheirus > Pseudocheirus occidentalis. Next base: position 25,927,969 of record CM053596.1, on the reverse strand, counting down.
TTTTTTTAAATACAGAAAGAAAAAATGCAACAGACTATAAAGGAAGCCAATTATATTGGTATGCAGCTATCACAATATTTTGGGGAAAATGGACTGCAGGTTAACATGCTGTTCTAAAAGTGGTCCCTTCTGTCTCTTTATGTTTGTTCCTTTTTTCTCTCTTCATAATGACATTTACTGTTCCTATTCAATTCAATAAACATTATTAAAAGTCTTTATAATTAAAAACCACATGTCCCTGTCACTATACTAGGTACTGGGGAATGGCACAGAATAAAAGGAAAAAGATAGAACCAGTCTTCAATAATTTCTCATTCTATTGATGAGACAGAATAAATAGATGACAGACAAACAGAGAGATGGACAGATATATGGATAGATAGATAGAGTTAGACATACAGACATACAGAGATGAAGGGAGAGAGTAAAAGATAGATAGGTAGATGAATGATATATAGACAGATAGATAGATGAGAGATGATAGAAGATAAATAAATAGACAGACAGACAGACAGACAGACAGACAGATAGATAGATAGATAGATAGATAGATGGATGGATGGATGATACATAGATAGGCAGATGGATGATACATAGATAGGCATACATAGATAGTTCAATAGATAGATAGACAGACAGACAGACAGATCCAGGAGTAATTGGATACACAAACTGGGAGAAGTCAGCATAGGACATGTTCAAAAGAAATGCAAAGTGATTTCTTTTCTCAGCCCAGATATGCCCTTTTATGCTCTGAGAATCTTTACTCTCTTGATGAAGGAATGGATTGAGGGGAGGAAGGTTGTTCCGAGCTTCAGGCACTCATAGGGGAATGACCCACTTTTTACTTTTCACTCCAAATTCAATTCAGATATTATAACAAAAGATGAGATGCTCCTGCTACAGTGAGCTTTGGGAGAAGGGAGTCATATCAAAGAGACTGAGATGGTGAACAGATCTGGGATGTGACTTTCACATGGCTAATGTCTGAGAGGAGGGTTCTCTGATGGAGAGGAGCCCCTCACTCTGTGCACATGTTCAGGCCAAGCCATGTGGTAGAATAGCTAGCAAGCTGACAGAGAGAAGGATCTGGACCCCCATGCATCTGGCAGCTGCCTCGGCTGTTACCATATTAATCACCAGCAGTGCCAGCTTCAATCAGCAGGGCAGATTCTATTTTTAACCTCTGCTTAGCAGGTTGTTCCATTCACGTTTTTTACTATGGGAAGATTTGCCCTCCAGGAAAGCAGGCCAACATTCCCCTAGTGCTATGATGACCATATTTTCCAGAAGAAAAAAAATAGGACACATGGTCAATTGATTTTTGCCCTGCTGCTATCATTGTGTGGGTATTTATTCTGGCTCACATAGCCTAATGTTTTCAAGCTTTACAACTGGCAAGTTCACAGGCTACATATATAGTTGTAACTGTACGTGATAACCTGCTAGTGGGCTCACATTCTCAGGAGGCATCATTGTGCCTCCTCTTGAATCAATTCAACATAATTCAATGAACTTTTACCAAGCATCTACCAAGGACAAAGGCCTAGTTTCCTGGCTTTATATCACTACAACAACCTAATCAAGAGTCACCTAGTCCAAATTTACAGTATAGATTCAATCATGGCCTAAGTCCAAAGATCAAATTCATTTTTAGATAGGACAATCCTCAACTCTAGCCATTCATCAACAAGGCAACTTTGCTGATGATTCCAGGAATCTTTTAGAATCTGAAGTTCCTTCAATTTCTAGGTCTGTGAAAACTTTTATATGCTTCTGATTAATATCAACTTGCCTTGATTCTTATGAATAAGGTCTTTTTTATAATCCAGTCCAGTAAATGGAGAAGACAGCATAGATCTTTATCATCTATAAACATTGGTTCACATTCCCATTTTTCATTTTGTAACCCCAGACAAATTAGTTAACTCCTCCCAACTTTGGTAAAATCATTCAAAATAGAGATAGTACTTGTATTACCAACTCTCTAGGCCAGCGGTTCTCAACCTGTGGGTTATGTTCAATTTGTAACAATGAACATACATCGTGCATATCAGATATTTACATTATCATTCATAATAGTATCAAAATTACAGTTATGAAGTAGCAACAAAAATAATTTTATGGTTGGGGATCACCATAACATGAGGAACGTTATTAAAGGGTTGTGGCATTAAGACAGTTGAGAACTATTTCTCTAAGCCACTGGGATCAATAAATAAAAAGAAAGGAAGGAAGAGAAAGGAGGGAAGGAAGGAAGGAAGGAAGGAAGGAAGGAAGGAAGGAAGGAAGGAAGGAAGGAAGGAAGGAAGGAAGGAAGGAGGGAAGGAAGGAGAGAGGGAAGGAGAGAGGGAGGTTGGGAAGAAAGAAAGAAAGAAAGGAGGAAGGGAGGAAGAAAGAAAGGAAGAAAGGAAGAAAGGAAGGAATGAAGAAAAGAAGGAACAAAGGAAAGAAGGAACAAAGGAAAGGTAGAAAAAAATAATGAAAGGTAAAGGAAGGAAGAAAGGAAGGAAAAAGAGAGAAACTGAGGAAAGAAGGAAAGAAGAAAAGAAAAAAGAAAGGAGGAAGGAAGAAAAAGAAATCAAAAAGAAAGGGAGAGGGAGAAAAGAAGGAAGAAAGGAAGATAGATCTTAAAATGTTGTAGAAGTATAACTTACTGTTATTGACTGGGTGTTACCATAATCAAAGAGACAGGGCAGTTGAGCTGTGGTGGCAGCAAGGCAGTATTATCTGCTAACAGTCCTAATAAGTGTACACACTTTTCTTCCATTCCAAAGTTATCAGTATGAAATGCATCAAATCAAGGGGAGTACATATCTATAAATGTGACTTTAAGGCTGATTGCTTTCATCAGAAGGAGAGAAGGAAAAACAGATGAGGTCTCTTGACAGAGCAATATGGTGCAGCTAGGTAGCAGAGTGGATAGAGTTCTGGACCTGGAGTCAAGAAGACCCTTCTTGAGTTCAAATCTGGCCTCAGACACTTACTAGCTATGTGACCCTTGGCAAGTCACTTAACCCTATTTGCCTCAGGTTTCTCATCTGTCAAATGATTTGGAGAAGGAAACGGCAAACCATTCTAGTATCTTTGCCAAGAAGACTCCAAATGGGGTCATGAAGAACTAGTTGGACACAACTTAAATGGCTGCACAAAACCACCAAAAATATGGGTACGAGCATCTGTTAAGGTTTTGACCACGGTCACTCAGTCAATGTCAGAGGTCTTCCCACTATTCTGATGAGTCTCAATTTGCCTTTCTGTAAAAGCAGCATATCAGACTCGAAGATCGTGAAAGTCTTCTAACTCTGACATTCTACTATTTGAGATTCCTAGTTCAATTTGAGCATAAAAGAAGGTAGGAGGCATCCAAGCTAATCTCATTGCTGTGCAGCTAAAAGCTTCCAAACAGAGCCCAGTAGGACTTCAGCATCTTCTCTGCCTTTCAAATCCACCAATAGTGTTAGCATCCAGCAGGAAAGGGATGCTTATCTCTTTGTTTCATTAAAACCTCTGCAGGGCCAGAAAGTTTGGAGAAATTGCAATGTGACTTGTAAGAGAAAAAAAGGGATGGGGGAGGGGGATGAGTGAAGAGCAATAGTTTCCCCACAGAGTCTTTCTGAATCTAGGTCAGAAACAAAGCAGGTCAAAGTACCCATCACTGATAGCACCAGGTCCATGTATGACTACTTCCCTTCTAGATTGGTTAAGATAGTGAGAGAGAGTATCCAAGAGGCACTCTGAAAATGTGAGTTTTCATTGCAGAACATTATTGGTGAGGTCTGCTCCTTGCCAGGACGGAACTATTGCAACCTGCATGAGGCAGGACCAACAGTTGCTGGTGATTAGGAAGATGGTGGGGCATCTGAGTAGAACTGGCATCATCATCAAGAGGTGAGCATGCAGAGAGCAAAAGACCAGACTGTGTGGGTACCAGAGAATCTTTAGAGTACCAGACTCCAAGGGATGGAGACAAACAGGAAAAGCAGTTGTAGAATCAGAGATTCAGGCCAGGAAGCCAATTTCAGATCAAGAGAGATTGTATTAATGACTCTGCATCACATAATGGAAAAAGGCATTAGATTGGGGTCCAGAACATACAGGTTTAAATCATACCCCTTCAGTCACTTAATGGTCATATGATTCATCTGTAAGATGAGGGACCTGTATGCAATGGCCTCTATGGTCCATTTCGACTTTAAATCCTATGACCCCAGGATTCTATGATATCTTAGAATTAATATTCTTATGTATGGAAGGAAGAAGTTTGACTGGATGATCTCTGAAGATCCTTTCATTTCTACAGGTATGATCTTATCTAACAGAGTTTCTTGACCATTAATTTGTAACTCTTCTTAATTTTTTTGTAGGACGGACCCCTTTGGTTCTCTGTAGTTATGGCTATGAATCCTTTTTTAAAATAATATTTTTAAATTTATAAAATAAAATATGTGGTGTTGCAAATGAAATAAATTTTATTGGAATTCAGCTGTTAATATAAAAATAAGTTTCAAAAAAGTTCAAATTCACCAGGTTAAGAACCCTTGCTATACTAATTATATTTTCCATTATATATTATATAATAATATAACAATATAACCCTTGCTATACTAATAACTGTCTGGAACTAACCATCTGTCTAACTCATCTTGTCTTCTCAAAGTTTCAGGCTTTTTGTAGCAGGCATCTGCCTTTTGCACCTCTTCCCTCTACCGAGATGACAGTATGGTAAGGAGAAAGGGAGATTGGCTATACCGTATCCTAAGATGTTCCAGTCCATGGAATCATGCAGGATATGCATTAAGCATGTTTTCTATTCTTTTATTCACATTACGTGTGTTGAGTAATGTAGTATATGATGAGTCCACTGGCATTGGTGTACGTCCCATCTCATATGATGGAAAAGGTGGCAGGTCAGGATGACAGAGAAGTCTTATCTGTGGGGCGGGACACTTCTAAGGCAGGAAGAGAAGGGTCAGAAATGGGACTGAGACAGGCGAGCAGACAAAGAAGCAGCTGTTCTTCCCAGAACTTTAGGATCCTACCAACATTCCAATAAATGTGTGTGAGAAACCTTTTGGAAGTAAGAAGTGAGTGATTATTAGGCCATGAACATTAAGAGAGGGGAAAAAATGTGGAATTTCAATTGAGGATTCCAGAATCTGTGAATTTTAAGTGATATTTGGGCTTGGGAAAAGTACTGATCTCCCACTCCTAATCTGCTAGTAAAGGACATGCCAATTGCAAGAAAAGAAGCAAAAGGGGCCAAGTGACACTATTTCCTCTAACAAAACTCAGTATTAATTTTCTTCAGGCAAAAGTAGCATTTTCTCAAAGGTTTGGATTGTAAAGTGCATCACAGTGCATCATATGTCGAACAAAAAGTCAGGAATAACTGGTATTCATCCTACCACAGACATTTCTTAGCTGTGTGACCACTGACATATCACTTAAGTCTCTGAACTTTCATTTAATCGCTTATAAAATGGGAACAATAATACCCAGAGCTGCTGCATCACAGAATTCTGGTGAGTTCAAATGAGATCACCTCTGGAGATCATTTGGGACACCTTAGAACACAAGAGGAATGTCTGTTATGATTATGTGGGAAATCTACTTACAAAAACTTGTTTCTAACTTGACTATCTACTTTATGAAAGAGAAAGAAGAATTAGTGATGTAGACCATAGATGAAACATCCAACTCACGGTCCAGGAAGACCTAGGTTTCAATTCTTCCTGTGACATAGAGTGACTATGTCAGTTGGTCAATCAATAAACATTTATGAAGTGCCTACTATGTACCAAACACTGTACTAGGCACTGGGAATACAACGAAAGCTAAATGACAGTTTCTGCTTTCAAGGTTCTCATAGGCCAATGGAGAAAAAACATGGAAACAACTAGGTACAAAAAAGAAATATTCTGGTATTTAAGACACTCTTGGTCTATAGACACCTTTCCATCACTAAAGTTGAAGATAAGGTGCCAATCTGCCCTAGCACAGGGAGGTAACTGACCTGAGAGTTCCCTATGCCTATGAAACCACAAGTCTAGCCTCTATCCAGATACATTAGGTACCACAGGTTTTTCTTATAGACGAATTTTCCCAGTGGATCTGTCCTTTCAATTTACTATTTCTTTCACAGCCAAGAAAGAGCTATCCTATACAGCCAATCCAAAGACTGACCTATAAGCCTTTTTCAGTCTGAGCCTAGAGGCAGCAAATCCAGTTGTGTTGGTTGTGCTAGGACACAGAAGATGGGGGTTCTGCTCTGGGCTTTGATATCCTGTCACTTTCAATAAGTCCCTCAACCTCTCTAATTAGTAATTTCCTTATTAATGAAACAAGAGGAATTGGATGAAATGATCTCTAAGGCTCAGATAGTCTATGATCTAAGAGCAATTTCAGTTCTGACATTCTTAATTCTTAGTTCTCTCCCATTCTGCTATTCCATGCACAAAGTCCCTCACAGATCTGCCATTATATTTTCCAAGGTCCCTCCCAGATCTGCCATTCCATGTTCTAAGGCCCTGTCACCTCTGACCTTCCTTGTTCTGACCATCATTCAGTTGAGTTGATCGTCTGGCTTCCTCCCAGGTCTCAGATTCTATGCTCAATATTCCCATGTTGATTTCAACCCTATATTCCATGATTCTCAGCTATTGTTTTTATTTTCATCAGATATTTCCATCTTTTCCCCATTCTTCTCCTCAGAGCAACCAGAATACCTCCAAGAAAATCTTTGGTCTTAATGGGTGCTGCATGTGAATAATGAATGAGAACTAGAACTGAGGAAGAGGTAGAGGCTTGCTTAGTTCATATCTGAATGTGGTTTCCAGAGGTTCCAAGCTTCCTGTTTTTCTAAAAAGCTCATTTCTTTAGCACTTTTTCTCCCAGCCAAGTTTTATGGTTGCAAATGAAGTAGCATCACAATCTCAGCACAATCACAAAGGCAGGTGACCAAAGGGCCAATGGAAATACATTTGGTTGGCATAAAGAGGCTCCAGAACATCATTAACAAGGGATCCCTCCTCTCTCTCTCTTCTCTCTCTCTCTCTCTCTCTCTCTCTCTCTCTCTCTCACACACACACACACACACACACACACACAGAGATCAAGGGCAGATATGACTAGTAAAGGGGAGGATCAATCAATTAGGGAAAATGAAACAGAAGATAACACTCTAAGGGCTACCAAGATAACCCTGAGGTATTAAAAATACCAATAGAGTAGACAAATCCTTAGGGGAGAATTTAGCTAGGGCATGGACAGAAGCACTATGGCGCAATGAACAGTGAACCCACCTCAAAGACAGGACTGATCTAGGTTCAAGGCCCCATCTTTGATACCCCCTAGTCTTATCCCCATGGGCTAGTTACTTAGCCCCTCAGTATACAAGGCCAGTGGTGTCAAATTCGAATAGAAATAGGGCAAATAAATAATACATAGGATCTATGTGGGCCACATATTGACTTAGAAAACCATATACCAACATTATAAATATATTCTATTGTAATTCTGTTTATTTTTGTTAAATATTCCCCAATTACATCTTTTTTTTTAATTTATTGACCTGTTTATTTACTTTTAGTTTACAAGATTCATTTACAGAATCACTTGAGTGTCAGATTTTCTCCCCTCCCTTCCCCCCCACCCCGGCATGGTGGCGTACAGTCATGTATGGGATCTACAAACACTTTCACATCGCACAATAGTCTTGTTGTTTAGAAGTGTTGT
>CM053596.1:25890735-25919732 GCA_028646575.1 Pseudocheirus occidentalis | reverse complement strand
TACTTCTACTCAAGGCAACTCTACAACATTTTCTCAAGTTGTGATCAGGATCCCTTTTGGTCTACAAGGCCAAAACAATTTTCATAATTATACTAAGATGTTTTAATTTATACAGTAAATATCAAAAGGTATAATCCACCAAAACAAAAAGTCTTTGGGGAAGGGGTTCTCAATAATTTTAAGTGTATAAAGGGGTCTTGAGATTAAAAAGCTTGAGAACTGCTGTTCTAAGATTATAAGTTCCAGAAAATACGTGGGCATGCATTAGTAGAGAGAGCTTCCTCATGTGGAATTGCATTTTTTTATGTCTAGTCTTTATCTTTATCCCCATGGAAAGACAGCATAGAGTAGGAAGGTTAAAGTGATTGCAGTCTTGATTAGGGAAAGAAATCATCATATAAGTTAAGACCAAAGATTCATTTAACAGTGTAGCATGGCCATACCATTCCTCTACTCAAAAGATTTTAGCGGGTTCCTGTAACACCATGCACCAGCAGATTCCCAAAAGAATGCTGCTATGAACAGCTTTTAAAGTTTTGATTACACAGTGTAGTGAACACTCCACTTCTTCCATTACATATCAAGGTAAACATTCACAACAAATCATAATATAATATTTACAGCATTACATCTTATCACAGAAAATCACAATATAGTTTTCATAACAGCTTAACACTGGAATGGCCACACAGTTTTCACTACAGTGGCTACAATATTTAGAACAAAGAACAAAAGAATATTCATTGGCTTCCATAAGGGGGAAACCCTCCTTACTTAATCATTCAATCAATTCATAATGAATTAATTAATCTTCCACTCCTGGGGCAACCATTAAAATAGTCAGTCGCTAATCTAGATTCACAATTACTAAATATCATTAATCACAAGTACAGTCATTAGAAAAACAACAAACCCTCTACTGATAGGTGTCCAGCAAACCTCAATTTCATCCAGGGGGTGGCCTTTTCTTCATCTTGACTCTGGGTGGTCTCTCTGATTCCCTGGATCCCCTTCCATGGTCCCAGCTCCTACCTGAATCCACCAAAGAGTCACCTGGATTCTGGGGCAGACAGCTCCCAGGTCCTTGTCCAGTCCTCAGGGACGTCCCTGGCACACATTGAAGTTCACAGGGACCAGCACATCTCAAACCCTTCACCACTTCTGTTGCCAGGAACTCAAGGATCAGCCAGGCTACAAACAAAAAAAATCTTATCCTGGTCATGCTTCTTCAGTCTTCCAGCAGTTCAGCTGGCCCTAGGACCCAGTAGAAAATTCAGCCTTCTAGGCAGCAGCAGCAATACTGGCCTTCCAGTTGGCAGCAACAGCCACTTAGGCCTTCACTAAATTCTGATCTCAAGAAAACTCCAACTCAGTTCTCAGCTTCCAGATGCTGGGAGAGAAACTCTCTCTCCCTCCCTTCCTCTCTCTCTCTCTCTCTCTCTCTCTCTCTCTCTCTCTCTCTCTCGTTCTCGCTCTCGCTCTCACTCTTGCTCTAAGCCAGCTTCAGTCTCCACAATTCTTCCTCCACCAGGAGCCACCAGGAGGAACATTCTGGATTCTGGATCTCTGTCTCTAGAATTCTTCTTGTATACACACACTGGCCTCCTGTCTCAGCCAATCCCCTCCTGCCACATCAGGAACAGGAGAGTTCACACTCTCAACAGGGGACAGAGCTCATACTTTCCATACTTAGTCTTAAGTTACTAAGTTCTAAGTATCTGCTAAATTGATTGCTGTTACAGTTACTTATTGCTTCGGGGATGAACTACAAAACTTCTCCATTTACTATTTTGAAGCCCTTTTCAATCTGGTTCCAACCTATCCCACTAGAGTGATTTCACCTTATTCTCCATCCCACACTCTACACTCCAGCCAAATCTAGTTAATTTCTTTACAAAATACATGCTACTTCATCTCAAAATTTCATGCATTTCTGCAGCCTGTCCTCTGTTTTTCAAATAGACTGTTATAAAGTCAAGCACAAGTAGCTTTCCAGAAGAATGCTGCTGTGAACAGCTTTTAAGATTCTGATTACACAGTATAGTGAACACTATTTCATAACAAATCAGAGCAAAAAAATTCACAGTAAATCAAGATACAGCATTCACAATGTTATAACTTATCACAGAAAATCAAAATATAGTATTCAAACAACTTATCACTAAGGTGGTCACATAGTTTTCACCACAGTGGCCACAAAGTTTTCAACAAAGAACAATCATTTAGTAACTCAAGCATTCAATCATTTCAATCATCCAATCATCCTTAAAGAGGTTTCCCTCCTTAAGGGATGCAAAGTACAATAGTCAAAAGTTCTCCATTCATGGGGCACACTAAGTTACAAATCAGTCAATTATTCAGTCATAAGTCAATAAGTACAATCATTTAGTCAATCAATCATTCAATCAACTCAGTCATTCAATCATCTTTCACCATACACTATTCAATCATCAGAAAATACACAGAAGATGTTTACAAAATTGTACCCTTAACTAATATTTTCTACCATGAATAAGGCTAAAATGGTGGGCTTATGGACTCCAGTCACATGGCTAATCTTATATCTACCTTGGTTCTGGTTATTACCTCCTTCTTGGCTTTTTGTCGGTCCACCTTGTTTGTTAGATTTGTTTCCACAGGCTTGGTACCTTCCACCTGTGGATGCCCAATAGCACAATCTGGATGTCACCCCCTGTCCACAACTGTGATGTGTCACCTCTGGACTTGGCATCAAACATATTCCAAATGCTGGCTAAAGAACTGACTTCTCAAATGGGGCCCCTTAGGACAGGGACAGCTCTACATCCAATTTCAGCAGCAAGTAGCCATGGAAGAAGAGACCTTTGCCCCTCACCCCAAGATTTTGGGACCCCATTTGTTTGGAGGGGGACGATTGGGAGCTTGTTCTCAATCCCCACCCTAAATTATTGTTTTCTGTGTTTATTGTGTACTATATTTGTTACACTGTTGCAAAATTCTGTTGAATGTATTGTTAATGTATCTTTGCTAAGTAAGGCATATGAAAGATCTTGGGGCCGAATGTAATGATACTGAGATTTGAAGATCTTCCATGCCCCTTGAACTTGCTGATGTGGCAGGAAAGGACAGAGCAAGAGAAAGCCAGAACCAAGCTAGCATATGCGCTGGTGCCTGGAAGCAGTGGCAGTAGCAGTGGTGCGAACTCCTTTTTTCTTTGTGCCAGCCAGGATCTCTGCTAAGGACTCCTGCTGAGGACTGCCAGGGACTACAACTGCACAGGGGCTGGAGCTGCTGGGAGAAAGCTGCCTGGACAATGAGCAGTTGCTGTGAGTGAGCAGAGGAAGATCTTTGCCTGAGGTAGCCTTTCCTGTTTTGGAGATTTGAGAATGTGGGTGTTTACTACTTTAACTGCATATGCCAACTTCATAACTATTGTGTTGGCTTTGACTTTCTGGTTTTGAGACTCAGTTTTCTGGTATTTGAATAAATGTTCTGGCTATATTTCTCATGTAGATAGTCTGTTACATTTTGTGATTAATAACCGCATCAGCATACTTATAATTACTGTAGGCATTGTGAATGCTGCATTGCTGATACATTAGTTCACTAGTAAATTAAAATTTTTCAGTCAGTACACAGTATCCAAGAAAAGTCTTTCAACTTGACTAGGGGTGGTCTATCAGATACCCTGGATCACCTTCCATGTTCCCAAAGCCTACCTGGATTTGCCAAACTGTCACCTGGTTTCAAAGGCAGAAAGCTCTGAGGTCCTTGTCCAGCTCTCCATGCAGTCTCTGTTCCTGGGAAGTCAAGGCTTAACAAAGCCATCAACAGGTTCATGCAAAGTACTAGCATCACTGTCATGCTTTATCAGTCCTTGGTAGCTCTGACTGGCCCTCAGAAATCCTCTACAGGCTCAGCAGCTCTGGCTGGCCCTCAGCTCTGATTGGATCTCAGAAATCCTCAGCAGCTCCAGTTGGCCCTCAGTCTCAGCAGAAGTTTCAGTTGTTTCCCAGAATCAAAATCACCTCACCCAGGTTCCCAAAATCAAAATCATTCTCTCCAGGCTGGTGGGGTGGAATGGGGTGTAGACTTTCATCTTCAGGCTCCCTGGCAGCAGAAGCTTCTGCCTCCATGGAGCTTGCTCCAAGAAGATGTGACTCTCCATCTCTGGGTCTTTTCCACATATACACATAGCATTATCTTCCTGCTTCAGCCAATCCCTTCCTGATACATCAACAAAAGGGATTTATACCTTTTGTTTTGTTAACAGAGGCTTGATTTATTACTAAGTGCTAAACACCTGTTACCTTTGCCAATACAAAGGGATCTTCAAATGCAAATTACATTACTATTACAATTGTCCTCTCACTTTTAAATCTAGAGACTCTCTACCAACTTTAAATCTAGAGACTCTCTACCAACTTCAAGGATCAACACCAACATGAATTTTTCCATGAGACATTTCTCATTTTCCCCAGTTGCTAATGATTCCTCATGAAATTACTTGAATATGCTATGTGTATATTTCACACTTACTTACCTGATAAAATGTCATTTTCCTCTATTAGAATGTAAACTCTTATGGGTAGGGTTATGTTTTTTGTCTCTTTGTATGAATAGTTTCATCACCTCAAAAGTCAAATGTAAGCCACTTAATAGTAAGGATCGTCTCACTTTTTATACATATCCTGGTGTTTAGCACACTGATTTGCTGGTTGTAGCAATTTAATTAATATGTGTTAATTAATGATTGATTTCATTGGACTGGATTTTGCCAGGTAGAGTACTTGGACTCAGAATCAGAAGAAAAGGATTAATATCTGGTGTATAAAAGCTGAAATAATTTTACCTTTAAGTCTTATCTATAAATAAGTAGGATGATGTTTGAGATGGAAAGATGTGAGGCAAGTGCAGGTATATTAAAGCACATTTCCAATGGCAACAACCTACGTACAAAAAGTGACATGTGGGATATCAGTGAGAGAATGTATGTTTGGAAAATGTGGTGGGCTGATAATGTGGCCAGTCCTAGGGATAGCAGATAGCACATAAGCTGTAGCAGTTACCATGGAGTACAAAAATACCTGGAGGAAGGACTTCAGCACAATGGACAGATCCAAGGGGCTCTATCAGGAATGCGAACAAACATGCATAGCAGGAGAAATACTTGGAGGAAGGACTTCAGCACAGTGGACAGGTCTATGGGGGGTGGGGTTTCTATCAGTAATGTGAACAAGCATGCATAGCACGAGAAGCTAAAGAGGGGTTGTGTCCTGTACTGAAAAAAAGACTAGCCCCACCGAAATTGCCTCATTATGGTGCAATGAACAGAATATTTTGCTTGGAGTCAAAGGACCTGAGTTCAAATGGTGCTAATGACACCCTGCTACACCTCAAGTCATTTAAGTTCTCAGGGTCTCATCTTCCTCATTTATAAAATTAGAGTGTTTGAATAGCTAGACTTTAAGATTCCTTCCAGTTCTAGATATACAAAAAGTGACGGTAGGATATCAGTGAGAGTTCCTGAGTGCCCTTAGGAAATACAACTTAACCTCTCTGGGCTTCTATTTACTCATCCACAAAAATGAGGAAGATTGAAGTAGGTAAGTGTTAGAATTCCTTCCTGAGCTAAATACGTAATCCTTTGATAATAACCCAATTTATTAAAGTCAGATATCTGTGCTACTCTTCATGATACCAGAAAACTGTGCTCTATCATGTACTTCCCTGAGAGAAACCCAGGCTTACGCGTTGCTACCCACTGACCTCAGATTTCTTAGCTGTGAAATGAGGGGGGTTGAACAATAATGACCCCTAAGACCTGTTCCAGATGCCTAACATGTTAATACTTACTACCCATATTGAATCAGCTGCCAAGTCTTATGTATTCTACCTCTCCAACATCCTTCCCATGCCCTTCTCTACCCTCACACACCCAGCCCTTGGTAGCATCTCTTATCATTACTCTTTCACTATTTCAATAGCTCTGTGGTAGACTGTCCTTCCTCAAGTATTTCCCCTCTAGAATCTCTTCCCTGTACAACCATTAAAATTATTTTCATAAAGGATGATCATGACTATGTTATGGTATAATGGGAAAAATGGATTTAAACTCAAAGAATTTTGGTTAAAGCCGCATCTTTGCAAATTAAGTCCTCAGTTTCTACAGTTGTTAAAAAAAAAGAAGGGTTTGGACCAAATTACTTGCAAAGTACCTTTCAATTTTCATTGTAATTATATGATCCCTGCTCAGAAATATTAAGAGGATACCTTTTCTCTCCAGGATAATATACAAAATTCCTGAGGCTAGTGTGTAAATCATTTCCCAGTCTGGTGCTAGATATCCTGTGTAGACTTATTTCCCATCCCTCCCTTTCACTTACTTTATATTCCAGACAAACTGGCCTATTTAATGTCCCTTCAGTTCCTAATATCCCATCTTAGTACCTTTGTATAGACTGTTCCCCATACCAGGAATGTACTCCTTCCTCACATTCACCTGGCAGTTGGCTAACACAATGGACAAAAGCCCTGGTTCTTGAGTCAGAAAGACCTGAGTTCAAATATGACCTCTGCCCCTTACTAGGCCTGTGAACTCAGGGAGGTCATTTAACCTATTCCTTCCTCATTTTCCTCATCTGAAAAATGGGAATAATATTAGCACCTACATCTATGAAGTTATGAAGAAAAATGAAATAATATTTTAAAATATTTTATAAACTTTAAAGGACTATATAAATGAAATATTTTCTTCAATCTCTAATTTCCTTCAAGACTCAGCTCCTACTCCTTCTTATCAAAAGCATACAAACAACCCCCTACCCCCTCCAAAATAAAATCCTTTTCTGACACCCTTAATCCTTAGGAATATCTCTTTCTTTCTCCATCTCAAAACATTACATATCTATCTGTCTGGGCCTAAGTTTCATCACCCAATACAAAGTAAGCTCCTTGAGGGTGGGGAGCATTTCATATCTCTATTTGTGTCTCTAACGCCTAGCACAGTGCCTAAAACATAGAGGGCCCTTATGAATCTATGAATTGAGTTCAGCTGGGACTGAATATGACAATGCCACAATTGGGGAAGAGCCATGAGATGGAGAAATTCATGGTTTAACAACAGATGACATTTCTTTTTCCCTATGGTCGGGGCATCCAGGCTGGGAGGAGCACTTGGCTGGATGTTTTTGGACAACATTTGAAGGTTTTGCCTGTAATTCATAAGGGAGCTACAGAAGGACCAGCCACATGGACAGCAAATGGAATGGAAGGGACCTGGGGGTGGGGAGAGGAGGGCTGTTCATTTGAGGTCTCCCCAAATTGAAATTCATTGCTTTGCCTTTCTCTTTCAGCTGCCAGGGACTGGGTGCTGAGCAGATGGCTCCCTAGTCTCTGCTGCTTGGCAATTCCTTGGTCTCTCCTCCCCCACCCAGAAGTCAGTGGCTCTGCTGCTAAATTCTCCTCTACTGTCTTTTCTAGAGATTGCTTCTCAAAATTAACCAACAATGGATATTTATTTATTATGAACTGAGTGCCAAATCCTCAAAAAGACAAATGGGAAATTGTTCCTTCCTTCAAGGGACTTTCATTCAACCTGTAAGATACAACATAGTCACAGCTAAGTGGATACACCAAAATAAGTATGAGATGACTGGGGAATTGGGTACTAATAATTATGGAAATTATATAATCATAGATTTAGAGGTACAGAATGCCCCAGAGATCACATAATGTTGGCCCTGGGTGATGAGTGGCACAGCCTGGATTCAGATTCATGTCCTGTGGGCTTCAGGTAAGAAGAGATCTCTGGGAGAAGATGTCATATGAGAAGAGAAAAGAAAGAAAGAAGGAAAAGAAAGAAAAATGAGAGGAAAACAGAAAGAAAAAAGGGAAAATGATGAAGGAAAGAGAAAAAGGAAAAAGAAGGAGAAAGCTTAAGAGCCAGAGAAAGGAAGGGAGGGAAAGAGGGAAGAAGGAAGAGAGGGAGGGAAGAAATGAAAGAAAGAAGAAAGGAAGGAAGGAAGGAAGGAAGGAAGGAAGGAAAGAAGGAAGGAAAGAAAGAAAGGAAGGAAGATCACCAAGCCACCACTGTCGAAAGGGAAATACTGGTCTTAGGCATGGAGTGTAGCAGGAAATCTGGGTTCCCTCTTAAGTGACTTGGGATAGGGCATTAGTGTCTAGCTTGAAGGAGTAGCACTGTGAGGAAGCATGAGAAAACAAGCTTTTCCTGTTAGATATTCTACCAAGCTCTTTCAAGCCTGGTGGAATTGAGTCCAAGAAGAGGAGGAGATGGGGTTCCCAAGGTACTCCCTCCTACCAGGCTCTCCTGTGCCTGGTGTACTGAATCTCATCCTTGTTACTTCATGTCCATGGATGAGGTATTGCCTTTCTCTGAGCCACAAAATCCTCATTTGGAAAACAAGAACAATAATCTCTGTAGCATCTGCCTCCCAAGGTTTTAGGGGAACCCAAATGAGAGGATGTATATAGATAGTTAACATTTATTTCTCTCAGGCTTTAACGTGTGTAAAGCACTTCACATGTATCTTGTTTGAGCCTCACAATGATCCTGAGGGATCAGTGCTGTTATTATCCTTTTTTTTTTAAAACAGATGAATAAAATGAGAAAGCCATAGTTAAGTGTCTTGCCCAGGGCCACTTAGCTAGTAAGTATGTGAGATAGAACTTGAACTTGGGTCTTTCTGAATCCAGGCCCAGCATTCCAAGAACCACCATGTCACTTAGTCACCTCTCCATACAGCAGTTCACCAAGTTCTCTCTATGTGGGAGCTATCATCACTACTAGGTTGATATATCATTGTTTCAACAGCAGCTACCCACAAATGTCCCTTCTTTCACACAAAAAGAAGACAGATTTACACAGACCGCGTGGTAATGGAGACAAATCATATTTATTTCTGGTAGAGCAGCATGATGACAGAAAAAGGCACAGTGGCCTAGACTGGGGTAGTTTGTCTCTTATAATTGCCATAACAAGCCTAGCCTCAACTTCCATATTAGTTGAGATGAATCAGTCCCGCTTGACCCTAGGTAACATTATGGAGGCAAATAATAATAGCCGATGTCTATAAGGGACTTCAAGTTTTAAAAGCTTTTTAATCAGAATCATTTCAGGTGAGCTTCCTGTCAGTTCTGTGAAGTGGGTGTGGCAGCTGTTATCATTCTGATTTTACTGATAAGGAGATTAAAGAGACTGACTTGGCCATGGGCACACAGTCTGTAAAGTTCATGGGTAAGAGTTAAGCCTAGGTCTTCCTGATTAGCACCCTAACCATTGCACAATATTGCCTCCCTCGAAGTTTTCATTTAATAGCAAGATTTAGGCCTTATTTTCAGCACTTTGATGCTCTTGTAAACAGGCTGGCTAGAGGCCCTCAATGCAAAAGAAAATGTCAGTGAACCAGGTTAATGTCTTTCAGCCTCACTCTCAGCAGGCGCTTATTTGAAGATCAATTTATTGCATATTTTTTCTGTGCTGTCTGTCTTTGCAGATGGAACCTGGTGTTAATGAGTTAATCAGATCAATTCAGGCATATTGGCTTGTCATTCTATTGAAAACAAAAAGACTTCTATTGAAGTCTATTGAAAACACATATTTCTGATGGTCTTAGGAACAGAGACACTGCTCCTCTATCCATCTCCAGGCAGGTCTGCCCACATGCTGATACACCCACATAACGTGTATTAAAGGGTTGCAGCATTAGGAAGGTTGAGAACAGCTGTTCTATTGTCTCAGGTAATAATGGAAGGGTAATAATAAGAGCCCATGTTTCTATAACAATTGAAGGTTAATAATAAAGGACTTATATGGCACTTTAAAGTTTGCAGAGCACTTTACACACCGACCCTCACAACAATCTGACAAAGCAGATGCTACTATTATCTCCATTTTACAAATAAGGGAACTGAGTCAGGCACAGGTTAACTGGATAGCCTAGACTCCCATAGTTAGTAAGTGTCTGAGGCAGGATTTGAGTCAGGCTTCCTGACTCCAAGTCCAATGTCCTATCCACTGTGCCGCCTAGTTTTTCTTCTAACATCCCTGAGAGGAATGGTGTGAGTAGTTGTAAGCCCATTTGGCGGATGGGGTGATAGAGTCTTGGAAAGATAAAAAGAGGATAATTAATAGCCAAATGGGATCTTGGAGGCCATTGTGTCCAAATGTCTTATTTTACAGATGAGGAAACTGAGGCTTCATGTAGCAAAGTAAAATTACCAGACATCAAAATAGTTGGCCATTGAGCCCAATCCCTTAATTATACAGATGAGGAAATTTAGGCCAAGAGAAATGAAACAGTTGGCCAACATCAGACAGGTAGATAGTGTAAAGGTGGGATTTAAAGGTGATGTCTTGTTCCCAGGCAGGATTCGAACCCAGGGCCTTTGGGTTCTAGATCAAGTATGATTTATTGTATCCATTTAGGAACATTGATTTAGAGGTGATTGTACTTACTGATTGTACAACCGTAGGCAAGTGAATTAATTTCATTGAGCCTCAACTTACTCATCTGTACAATGAGCAATTTGAAATCGATGACCTCTAAGGAACCTTACAGGTTCAAATCTACATTCCCATGACCTCTCATTTCTCTTGGGCAAATAAGATGATAAGTTGCAATGAATGTTGTGACATGCATCAGTAGAGGTTGCTAAGTCACCAGGCAATTCATTATGGCAATGAAATCACAGATCCTGTTCCTATCTCCTAGTGTTGCAAATATGGAAGCAGGCTGATGAACTGGGATGGATTTTGCTAGAGAAAAGGTAGGAGCACAACAGCCTATACTGCCTATACATTGGACTGCCCTTCAATGAAGTCATCTCTTGTTGTTAATCTCAAATGCCATCTTCCATGAAGGCTTCTCTAGCTTCCCACTTCTACCCCAGTCGGTAATGACACTTGTTCTGTCCCCCTCAGATATTACAAGCACTTTACAGATTAGTGATATTTTCTGTACAGTGTTTTGTATAATACCTGCCCATTTCATATACTCCCAAGTAGACTGTAAGCTTCCTGAGGACATGAGTAGTGTCTTATCTAAGACTGCATTTTCCCTAGCCCCATATACAATGCTCTAAATTCATTAGGTGTTTAATAAATATCCTCTAAATTGAATTATTAAACTGAAATCCTTAATCAGTGAACCAACATATATTCATTAATTACTTGCTGTGTCAAACACATAGTAAATCCTAAGGATACAAAAACAAACAAATAAAAGCAAAATTAGTCCCCTTCTCCCAAGAAGCTCATACTCTGTGAGGGAAACAAGATTTAAATAACTAGCTAGGTACATACAAGATGAATGCAAAGTAGGTAAAGGTAGTGCCAGATGGAAAAAATATAGCAACTGGAGAGCCAGGGGAAGGCTTTGCTGCAGAAAGAGGAATTCCATCTGAGTCTTGAAGAAAACTAAGAATTCTACAAGTTGGAGGTATGGAGGGAGAACATTCCAGGCTTAGGAAATAGCCCACACAAAGGAATGGGCAGAGGAAGTAAACTAAGGAAGGATTGTATTGTAGACAAGATAAGACAGATCAGTAGAGATGGATTGTAGAGTATAAGGATGCACATCAAGTGTAGAAGACTAGCAATGTAGGAAGGGGTCTATTTGAGAAAAGTTTTAGATGCCAAAGGACTCTATAAACATTGTCTAAGTACCTTAATCTCCCTGGGCCTCCATTTTCTCAACTGGAAAATAAGGGAATCGGATTAGAATGTCTCCATAATCTCTCCCAACTTTCCATCCAAGTTTGAGACTATCATCTTAAAAGTTCATCTCACTAACCCACTAACATGAGTTTTTCTATAAAGCAAATGTTTAGTCCATGTTGGTTGAATATTTGTGAAGTCCTTTACCACATCTAGGATTTTTTTTTCCTTCTTGAGCACTCAAATCAGATCAAATTGCTAGTCATAGCAATAATTCTGGCAAATAAGCCCAAAAGAGTACCCTTGGATGAATAAAGGGAAGTCATAACTGCAAGAGTTTTGCCATAAGATATAAAATCACTTTCCTTCCAGTCAACATCCCCTCCCACCATCCTCAGCCCTAGAAAGACATTCCTTTCTGTCAGGAACTTTTAGTTGATATGTTCACTATATTACACTTGACTTTAAGTTCAAGCATTATTTTTTTGCAAAAAAAATGATAAGGAGTCTTAGTTTTGTCTTCAGTGCAAAAAAGCTTAGGCCTAGAAGGCTGTCCCATGCCAGAAAAATCTGTGTCTTTTACATACAACCCCCTCATCCCTACTCCTCATAGGCACTGGAGAGTTTTATATACTATACTCTTTAAGGACATCAATAAAGTCCCTTTTCTTTACTATTAATACACTGATACTAGCTCAGCATATACAGACAGCTAAATAATCAACTCATTCATTTGTCTTTGATCCTGGATTTCAAGCTAGACATTCAGAAATCATTTGGTAAAATCTGTTCCTTTTATCGATAAGAAAATTGAGGCTGCCCAAGTACTTACATGATTTGACCAAGTTATGAATGTGGCAAGTAGAAGATGGAAGACTTGGTCCCAAGGTCTTTGATGCCAAATCCATTCCCCCACCCTTCCCCCCACCACTGTACTATGTGGCCACTGTATTGGTTCCGAATATGCACCAATGAAGTGAGTTTCCATATTCAAAGTTCCCTATGCTGAAAAAAATCATAGATTATTCTGCTTTTAAATTCATTCTATTGATTCTAATGATGTCTTTTCCTTTTTGCATCACATTCACTTTTTTGGTAATGTTCTCATCTCTGTCTTCTTCTCCTTCTGAAAACTGAGCCCTCCCTTATAACCAAGAAAAACAATTAAGTAAAACATCTGTACATGTACAGATAAAAACATGGTACATTAACCATCTTGAACACTGCATCCTATACTATGCCTCAGTAGTCAATTCTTAAAGTAGGAGGAAAACATATTTAATTATTTTCTCAAGACCCTTGTTGATTTTTTCAGTTACTCAAAGTTAATAGTAGAAATCCCAGATTCTGTATGTAGTTGAGTATTCACTCCTTGAATCATTACTATGTAGTTTACAGCATTCTAAGGCTCAAAATATGAGTTATGGAATCTTAGAATAGGAAATAACTTCAAAGGCAAGATAAAATAAATTCTTACCTAATGACAGAATTCTTTGCTGAGGGAAATTTTCACTGAGAGGAAAAAGTAAGTGATAAAGGAAGAAAAAAAGGATGAGGAGGATACAAAAAAGGAAGAGCAAAAATGGGGAGTGGGACAACACTCAGACTGTGTTATAAAGGCTCCTTATATAAAGGCTCTTTACATTATCAGGATCTTGTTGAAAAAATTCTCCATCCAATGTTTAATAAGTACCTTAGTATCACAGGGATCCCCTAAAAACAAGTTTGAATTCTTTTTGTGCAGAAGAAAGGGAGAGAAAATATGCGATTTGTGGGGGAGTAAAAAAGAGAAGGGAAAAGAAAATAGAAGACACTAGGGATTTCTCTATATTGTCACCTATTGTTCCTAAATGTTAAAGGAGAAGAAAAATCTCCTAAAGCAGAAGATTTGGAGAAGCTACTGTTAACTTTAGGATATAGCTTGTTGTATTTTCCTCACATAACTCAACACTACTTCTGAAGGCATCAACTAAACGTGAAGCTAGAAGTGATAGATACACCAGGTGCTATTGAAGAGTAAGTGCAACTGAGGAAAAGAACAGTTTAGTGGGAGAGTATCTATGAAGTCTCTTAGTAAATCAATTGGTCCATTAAAGGATTGTGACAAGTATAATGTTAAGAACATACACTGGGGATCAGCTCAGCTTAGCAGTGGGAAGATTTGTTGAACATAGAATCTATGCTGATCATAGAAATTTTATTAAAACAAAATTCTCAAGCTAGAAAAATACCAAAATCTACAATTAAGGAGTTGTGAGTTGTCCTGGCCACGTGTATTCCCTACCTAGATACTTTACTAACAGGAGGCATTAAGGGTGAATCTAGGCTCCCCATTGATATTATGAATATTTGTAGGAGAGCATGAATAAGATTTACAGGTGGAATATTACCAAGGAAGAAACCTGGGATATTTGGGTTAGAAATGTAACGATGCTGAACAAATGTTCAGCAAGTGTTTCAAGATGAACTGTTTACTACATGATTTGTTCATAGAAGATACATTGGTGTGGACTCATGTGATTCATTGCTGATAGGTATAATGATCCAAGGGGTTACTCCTGATATCCTAAGAGATAGAGTAGTAGCTATGTAATATAATCCTGGGGGATGTCTAAACCAAGTATGTGAAGATTTTCCTTGTCAAAATAAGCAGATGAGAATGTTTTTTTCCAATGGTCATGAAGGCAGTTGGAGTGCTTAAAAAAATGGTCATCCAATGCATCTCAGGGCATCACCAGTCATCTTGATTTTTATCTTGCCATTCAGCTTCAATGACTCAAGAAGAAAGAGTGAGGCTGATAACTTCATGCAACTCTACCACACATAAATCTAATTAATGTATAAGTCGAAACAGAGAGAGAGAGAGAGAGAGAGAGAGAGGAGAGAGAGAGAGACAGAGTAAGACAGAGACAGAGACTGAGAGACAGACAGAGAGAGAGAGAGACAAAGACAGAGACAGAGACAAAGACAGAGAAACAGAGACAGACAGACAGAGAGACAGAGACACAAGAAAAGAGAAGAAAGAGAAGAGCCGGGCATTAGTGTCACAGTCAGAATACGTTGTAGGGCTCATCAGGGATTTAAAAGGATGGCTTTTTCATTGTCATTGGAGAGATTCTCCACCCAGGATTTAGTAGCTATTTTAGTTTCACTAAGATCCTCTAAAGAAAAAAAATGAATTCTTTTGAACAGTTTTTCAGGGTCTTCCTTTATAAAGTCAGACCAGTTTCTGTGATTTAATTTTGAGGATTTGAATATTTAACACATTGGTAACGTTAGTTCTTATTTTGGGCTATTACTATTACTAAATGTGGGGGCTGAAAATCAACAATCCAGATGTTTTTACCTTTTGACAACTAGTGCTAATAAATTGAAATGGAGTCCACTTAAGAAATGAGTACGGCAAAGTTATTTGTGAAGATGTTACTGAAATTGTAGGGAGTTACAGAGAACCAACTAAGATTCAGGAAGAAAAAAATCCAACTTCATTTGTTTCCTGTCAACTATCTGAAGTTATATGTCATTCTGAAATTCCTAATAGGATAGGGATTTCAGAAAGTGATTGGAGTCTGATTGTGAAACCTCTCACAGAGGAAGAGAGGATACTTCATAGAGTTAAAATGTTTTTAATTAATTAGGGAGTATCTGGAGATAAATTATTAGAATTAACTTGGAATAAAAAGCTATTTGAAAAGCTAGAAACAACAAGAGATATTAATAGTCTTCTTCCCCATCATAGAATATATTACATCTCAGTGAAATCATAGACCTAATTTAGAATTTTTCTTAGGGAAGGAGCAGAGTGTCTCCAAGGAAGAAAACTGGGATATTTGGGTTAGAAATGTAACTATAGCCTCACAATAGCAGCAAGTAAGTACCTGAAGTAGAGAAGAAAAAGAAATTACTGGAAATTATTAAAGGCACAATGTTTGGGATGTTGGGAAGTATAAAGTCTGCAGCCCTCAAAATGACCTAGCAAAATATTTGTAGAGACCAGAAAGGCAGTTAGATGGTGGAAGGATACCTAGGCAAATGCATTCCAATTTAATCAGGTATGCTGTTCAGTAGAAAGGGGAATGACTCTTTGAGTTCATAACTTGAATGAAGAGTAAACTATAAAGAGTAATAGTAAGAGAAGCCTCAAAACCTGAGGAAGTCAATGAACTTAGACTGGAAGAGATAGGCCAGAGTAGTATGCTTCCGAGAGTGTGCACATATCCAGTTAGTCTCAGTAATAAGCAAACGTTGCTACATGTTGATGAATTGTTAAAATAATAAATCAATCTGAATGGGGTAAGGACTCAACTTAGCTGGTCTTTGGAAACCCTTTCAATAGCTTTCTGTAGTGGACAAGAGAATTTAAGCAAAAGCTCAGTTTTGAATAATTCAGAATACACTCAGGGATGTGTCAAACCCCTATAGAAGGTGGAAGAACAGACAAGACCACACTCTGTGTGCAATCAGAGATTAAAAGAGCAGAGATTCAGGTCTTTTGATATATCGCTATCTCAGAACAAATGAAGGAGTGACCAATATATTTGTTACAGCTCTAGCTTAGAAGGACATATACATTTTGTTTGCACTGAAAAGAGAACTACAGGATCAGTGTATAAGAAGCTGGTTCTCAAAAACTGACTTCGAAAATGAAGCTGGAGCCACTGATGGAAGTGTATTGAACGCCGAATACAGTAAGAAGAGCCTCATTGTTATTTATATCATATCAACTCAATACCAAAATCCTATCATCAACATATAATTAGAAAAGCCAGATAATTTTCTGCCATAATTGTGGATTAGCCCAACATAAGTATGTTCAGTGTAAATGAGAACAGAATGATCATTTAGTTCAGAGAGAAAAAAATGATACAGTTGAAAAACACATAGCAGGAGGGAACTCAATAAATGAAAGAAAAAATGATAAAGTTTTGAAAATAAACTTAGATATGCAAAGAATGTTGGCAAAAGTTAATAAGTAAATGTTTAAATGTAGGACATTTTATTTTGTAAAAAGTTACATGGTGAAATTAAGTCAAATAAAAAGAGGCTTTATTTTAAAGAAATATAACTAACCCAACTGATCCAAATTAATTAATAAAAAGAGAAGAAAAATACTTTTTAGTAAGAAATGACAATATAAAAACAATTCAAGAAAATGAAATGTCAGGTTTTTACCACTTACACCACAAAGAGAATTTTGAAGAAGAATTTTGCTTAAAGTGAAGTAGATATTACATTAAGAAATCATAAAATATTGACTAGATAAGACATAAAGAGAATTCCAGGTCACATGATGATTATCTAACTGGACAGTGATATCTTTCAGAGGGTTAAATAATTCTACCAAGAATATGTCAAACAAAGTGGATGAAAAGGGTGTGAAGAGAATGTTGCAAAATTCTGTCCAGCTGTTCAACCCAGAAGCAACTATGTTTTATGATAGTACTCCAGCTGTAGAGTCTTAAGTAACAAGGTACATTTGTAGGATATCATAATACAAAGCCTAATACATCAATTATCACAGAATAAGCATTAAAGAACAACAATAATTAAACATCAGATACCCTTGCATTAAATCCAGGGTAGGGACATTACAATAATGTTGTTGTTCATCCTTCTTTCTGGAATAGGATCAATGACATCAGGAGGGTGAGGTCTTCATTTGCAAGTGAATTAAATTTAAGTGAGTCAGGGCTATGCAAGGTCATCAGCCTCACTCTCTTCTCCTGACATCAGAATCCAGTGACAAGACAGAGGTCAGGACAACTGGCAATAGCCCTTGCCTCTGGGACACTTACTAGACTTACTTATAATGTACTAAGTAAACCAGAAAAGATTTATTCATGTAGCTAAATGCAGTTATTGAATAATATGCTTTGCATTAATATTGTTATATTAATATTGTATAATATGCTATATTATACATTAAATATATAATTATATTAATTTTATTATATTAAAATTACATCATATGAATCTTATCACATTATATTTTTACAATATCATACATGATTACTTTTGAATTATGGCTTATTTTTCATTGAAAATCCAATTATATGTTTGTTTGCATGCAATATTTGAAATATACTATTATCATAAGTATATGTGATGAGTTAATACATATAATCTAGGTAATTGGTTGCTTTATGAATATCATATATTAAAAATACCATAACTTATACAGAAATTACATAAAATATTAAGGTCTTTTGGTTTGGAAATTTGTAACATATAGAAACTACAAAAAGTATTAGGATATTTTGATTTGCACCTAGAGTTAATCCTAATTTATTTGAAAAGACTGAGAATTTGTCACGGAGGGAAGAATGTAAGGAGTGACTTTTGACAACTGACTTCTCTGGGTCATTATTTTGCTTCTGAGGAAATTAAGTTGCTGAATTAAATCTCCTTTAACAGTTGCCTTGTCTGGGGACATTTGTCCAACTCAGGATTTTAAGAGAAGTGACTGAGTTAAATCCTTTAGATCAGTGGTTCTCAACCTTCCTAATGCCACGACCCTTTAATACTCATATGTAGGTGTATCTGCATGTGGGCAGACTTCTCTAGAGATGGATAGAGGAGTGGTGTCTCATTTCCTAAGATCATCGGAAATATGTGTTTTCTGATGTTCTTAGGCAACCCCTATGAAAGGCTCGTTTGACCCCCAAAGGAGTTGTGACCCATAGGTTGAGAACCGCTGCTACGATTATGCCCTTGAGGGCAGTGACTGCCTATTGCCTTTCTTTGTAGCTGCAGAATTTAGCACAATGCCCAGGACATAGCAAGCACTAATATGTACATATTGCCTAACTAACTGACCTTAGTTCTGAGCCAATATGTGTTCATCTTTATATGATAAGTTATAGATGGTTGTTATTTTTCTTTCTTGAAGAGGGCCAAAACAAGATCACTATGCTGGAATCAAGTTGCAGTGTATCTTACTGTGGCTGATAATACCAACACGAGTTTAGAATGCTCTACCACAGGTCAGGCACAAAAGTCCATGGGAACATTTGGGTAGATTCACTAAATTTGTGCATCTTGGGTTTCTTTTGAGCCACTGCAAATCTTCTTTGCCTATACAGCACAGCACTTTCTCTGATGAGGGCATGTCATGCTGGGTGGTCCTGTGCCAATGTCTCCCATGTCACATAATTCACTCCAAGGTGGAGGAAGTGTTGGTGCATGATTTTCTGTTTACAGATTATCACACACTCGGTGCAGCCTCTGAGATGCAACAAAGTATAGATTGATTCTCTGCCACTTGTGCTAATTTTGGCCTCACAATTAACACCAAGAAACACAAGTGCTCCATCAGCCAGCACCCACACCATCCAAATGTGGAACCATTAGTTACAGCAAATGGAGTTCTGAATGCTGTGGATAAGTTCATTTACCTTGGCAGTATACTTTCCAGGGACGTACACATTGTTAATGAGGTTGACACATGCCTTGCTAGAGCTAGCTCAGTGTTTAGGAGGCTTTGAAGGAAAGTGTAACTATCAGACTGAAGGTCTACATGAAGAGGTGGAAGTGCTGGGTAGTATAGGAATCTCGTATGAGTCCTTATTGGGTTCTTGTCTGGAAAAGAATTTCAATAGGACTCAACCTGTCTTTTATAAAGTTATAAAATTTATTGATATGCTTGCTGGCTTAGTAGCTGGCAGGAGAAAGGGGGGGGCTGCAAAGTGCAGGGGCTTAGGTAGAGTTATAAAGTTTTACGCTCTGCAGCAGGCAGGAAAAGGTTAAGGAGATAGCCTGCAAAGAGTTTGGGCTTGAGGGACAGGATTTATAACCCTAAAACTGTCAGTCAAAGGCTAATTGTGCTAACTAGGTGGGCAAAGGTGGAGTAAGGGAGGAGTTGGGGAGTGGTTTAGGAGTTGTCAGTGCTTAAAGGGACATGCATTTTTTTTATCAACTGTGCATGCAAATTACCCATGATTCACTGGTAAATTCATTAGGGTTGGGCAAAAGGGAGGTGTGGTTTTGAGCTTGATACTTCACAGGCCATTTACTGTCAAGGACAAATGACATATGTTCAATATGGCTGTTGGGAGGATAGTTTTGATTCTTTTCAAATCTGGGAACTAAACTGATTAGGGATATATAGGAGGTACCATATTGAGACAGAGTTATCTCCAGATAATGTTGCTCAAGGCTTTTGGGTGCAGCTGGGTGCTTAGAACAAAGGGGCTATGCATTCCTCTAAGGGTTTGTTTATAGAAACTTTTGAGACTTTCCCAGGGGCTTGTCTCCAGGCAAATTTCCTAGCTAAGGAAAGACTTTCAGGCTGGGGGAAGGTGAGAAGCAGGGTTTATGCCTTTATGGCAAGGGGAAAGTGTGACTTTTACAACTTAATTATACAGGCTTGTTACAAACTGATGTTACCTACATAGGTACCCAAACATAAGGGAGATTTTTACAAACTGGGGTTACAGACAAAAGCATCCCAAATTGCATCATACAGAGCTATTGTGCTGACCTCATTGCTATATGCCTGTGAAACCTGGACACTCTACTAGCAGCATGCCAGGAAACTGAATCATTTACAAGTGAATTGTCTTAGGAAGATTCTGAGGATTGCCTGACAGGATAAGCTACCAGACACTGAGGTCCTCACTAGAACTAAACTGTCAAGCACTCAAACTCTACTACTGAGAGCATAACTCAATAGGCTGGCCATCTTGTTGGAATAGCAAACATACACTTGACTAAAGGACTATTTTATGGTCACATGGCAGTCAGAAGAAGGGATATAAGCTACAGAACATTGGGATGAAAAGAGAGGGGTGCTTTCTTTAGTGATTTGAATATGGATGAATTAATAATGAATTAGAGCACTTCTAGGTTAATGACTACAGAAATATAGACAACAAATCTGTTTTATGACTATAGGATAAATGCAATTTACATGATTATGGGTAGAAGATGTGAATTTAGTTGTTAACCACGAATTAAGGTGAAGTTATTCACAGAGAAAGCCCAACTGACTAGTCAAAATAATTATTAGACATAAAAAGACAGAAATGAGAATTCTTTCTCTCTGTATCTCTTCCTCTCTCCATGTCTCTGTATCTCTGTGCATGTTTCTCTATCTTTCTGTGTGTCTCTCTCTTTCTATCTCTGTCTTTGTGTGTCTCTGTCTCTCTTTCTGTGTGTGTGACTTTGTCTCTCTGTATGTCTGTCTGTCTGTCTCTCTGAGTTTCTGTCTCTCTCTCTTTTACTTCCCAATCAAATCTGAGTCTTGGTGTGTGTCTCTGTCTCTATCTCCATAT
This sequence comes from Pseudocheirus occidentalis, assembly GCA_028646575.1. NCBI lineage: Eukaryota > Metazoa > Chordata > Mammalia > Diprotodontia > Pseudocheiridae > Pseudocheirus > Pseudocheirus occidentalis. Next base: position 25,898,804 of record CM053596.1, on the reverse strand, counting down.
GTCTCTCTCTCTCTCTCCCAAAACTCTTCCATCCTTTAGGTCTTAACATCTTCATGTCAGGAAGAAATAGAATGAAGAGAGTTGGCATCAGTGCCAACCTTGGATACTGAGACTGGAGGCTGAGCTACATGTATATAAGTATATGTTTGTACATATATGTTTTCCACACAAAAGGAAATGGAGAAGCACATAGACATACTGGTTACAATACCAAGGGGAGTAAATGGTATGCAGATGTATATAGATGGTTTGTGAGAGGGGGAGTGAGAGAGTGTTTGGATAACTAGTTCAAGGGTCTATGTAATAGTAAATAAATGACTTGTCATTCCATTCACATTTTATGTATGTCCTCCCACAAATCTCCTACAATTCTCTCCAACAACTTCAGGTATTCCTTGAGATCTTTTCATAATATCAGTGGGAGATCAGAGCTATCTCTTGATCTTTTAATGGAGCCAACCCAACTCCTTTTACACACTGAAAAATAGCACTAATTTTTACCCACATTAACATTTACAGGAGCCAGACTGAGAAGGGACAATGTTGCCTACATTCACACCAATATGGTGACCATTTCATAATTTTCTCACTTTAGTATGCTGCTTTTGCTGTGGGGAGGGAACAGAGAGAGGGGTGCCCCTACTGCACTTAGACTTGCACCTCTCTACTCCTTAGAATTCATAAACTATTCTCAGACTTCTGAGCATTCCCAGGACTTAAAAGATTCCTTTTTTTAGGGAAAAAAAATCAATGTATGAATCATAATTGTAGGTAGCAATCAAACATGAATACAAGTCAAGTTATGAACAGTGAGGAGTAAGTGATGGCTTCTAATTAAAACCCCAGAGAAATCTCTCTCCCCTGGGTCTGCATTTCCAAAGTGAAGGCTTGGGCCCACTGGATTTTACATATTTCTCATCAAAGGTTCTCTGATTTCCCAGCAAATTCCTTCAAATCCTCTTTACGGCTGGATGAGTATGAGCAGCAGGAACTGGAGAGTATGGGATTTTTGACATAAGGAAACTCATCATCATCTTTGGGAGGTGTGCCCTTGATTTACCAGTGATGGCATGAAAATAGCAGATGCTTGGCATGCTTGCCACCTGAGAGCAGTGAGTGAGTCTCCCATTAAGCTCCTAAGTGCCCTCGAGCACACACGGTTCTATGATTACCACTTTCCAGGCGGGCTGAGGCTCAAGCGTCTCCAAACAATTAACTTCAGGAAGGGTCGTCATAGATGCTCCAACACACTCAAGACATTTGGGAGCGTGTTGGATGGTAACGTGTTATTGTTACCAATTGTTATGTAGCGTGATTACAGGTTACTATCCTAATTTCAGTTCTTGTTATGGGGAGCAGTGGGCACAGCTGTGTACTCCCTTGTGATTTATTCAATCCAGAGAATACTTGTTTGTAAAGTATGTTTGATTTGATGGTTCTTTATTGTTGTTGTTCTTGTGTTATTTTCCAGGCAATCTAAGCTAGCAGTCATATCATCTGGGTGCTAGAATTTTAGAATGGCTTTACTGTTCATCTAATCTATGCCCCTTATCTGACAGGAAAGAAATGGAACCCCAGGGAAGGCAAATGAAATGCATAAGAAGACAAGGCAAGTGAGTGTTTGAGTGAAAAGATTACTAGATTTGAAATGACAAAACCTGCCTTCAAATCTGTTCTTCTGCCTATTACTATAGCTTTGTGACCTTGGGAAAATAATTTCACCTTTCTGGCACTCAGTTTCCTCCACAGGAAAATTAGGGGGTTGGACTAGTTGACATATAAATTCTCTTCTAGTTTTTAATCTACGTTCCTATGAAATAGTCACCCAAATAGCAGTGTCTGGGCAGGGAAGTAGGGAGAAAAGCAGTAAAATCATTTTGTGATGACCCTTTCAAGGCGTGACATGCACTGGGTTTTCTCATCTGTAGACTAAGGGTTTCCTACTCCATTGTTTGAAGCTTCCAGCTCAGATATAAGATCCTATCAGCGATAACGGGCAGCTAGGTTAAAGTGCAAGACTTGGAGTCAGGAAGACCCAAGTTCAAATCCTGATTAAGGCAATAACTAGGTGTCTTGCCTCAGTTCTTCATCTGTAAAATGGGCTGTTGAAGGAAATAGAAAACAGTATCTTTGCCAGAAAAAAAATCCACATGGAGTAATCAAGAATTGGACATAACTGGAATGACTCAAAAACAACATAAATCTTTCTGCTTGACCTCAGAGACCAGCACTAGCAGTAAGGAGTGGATATTAAAAAGGGTAAATTTAAGATTGAGAGAAGGCAAAAGTCCCTAACAATGAGAGCTTTGGAAAAGTAAAAGGGCATTCCTTGATGTTAGTAGCCCCTCCTTATTGGAGGCTTCCAGGGGCTCTGAGTAAAGGCTAGATTGCACATGTTTAGTGCCCTAATGGAGTGATGAATTTAGGAATCAGTAAGGTCTGATTTCAAATCCTCACTTACTAACTAGCTTATATGACCCTGAGAAAGTCACTGTTGCTCTGTCTGCCTTAATTGCTTTATCTGTAAAATGGGAATAATTATGCCTTCTTCACAGGGTTATTTTAATGATAAAATGTGTTAACACATGTAAAGGGCTCTGTGAACCTAAGAGTGCTATATAAATTCTGGCTATCATCATCATCATCATCATCATCATCATCATCATCATCATCATGTTGCCAGTTTTTGTTGTTATAGAGGGGGTCTTTGGTATGATCCAGTTTGGTCTGGAAAGGCTTTATGTTCCCCTTCCCACTCTGAGATACTAAGATTCAGGTTCTGAAATGCTGAATAAAGGCATTGTGTTTAGATAGACGAGTTGACCTTGGACAAGTCACTTAATTTCTCTGACCCTCAGCTGTCTCACCTATCTGCCAGAGACCATGATAGAAAAGAGATTGAAAAAAGCATAATGCTTCATGACAATGTCAGGGTTGTTTTTTAAGCTTCCAGAACAGGAGGACATGATCCCTGACCCCAAACAAATGTAAGGCCCCTGGATAAGGTAGCATAATAGCCAGTCAGCAGCACATGTTTTACAAGAACCAGTTACTCTGTTCTTTTGTCAATAGGACTCCCTCCCCACGCCTTTCTGAAGTAGACCAGACCCACCAGAGTGCCTGTCACTCACCAATTCTTCTAGAGGGGCTGCTCTCTCTCTCTCTCCCCGCCTCCCTCTCCCTCTCCCTCTCCCTGTCTCTGTCTGTCTCTTTCTCTCTCTCCCTCTCTCTTTCCCTCTCCCTCAGTTCTGGCCACTTTCACTTACTCACATTTTCTTTACAAATCCCAGCTTCCTCACCAATAATAACAATACCTAATGACTTCAACCTGCCAGCTCTGAATTGCACTGGAAGTCTGGAGAGTTCTCTCTCTAATAGCCCAGGTAAAGTTGCTGCCTTCCTTTCCTTTACAATTATATCATCAGAGTAGAGCAGTTGTGAAAGTATTAGTGAAGTCAGGAGGCCAATTATTTCCCAATCAATTCTGAGTATGTAAGTCAGGAGTTGTTACTGCAGAGACCTCCTTTCCTGACTGGGTTAAACTACCCCAGCCTTCAATTTACAAGTCACTCACTGAAGCCAGAGCATTTAATAGTTAAGGTCTGGATCTGAGTAAGTGGGTATCTATTAGGGGAAAAAAGACTGCTCAGAAATGGGAAGCTAAGGTATAAAATACTGCTCCCCACCCCGGAAAATTAAAGTGTAGCACATCAGATTGAATCCTTTCTGAAGAGTCAAAAGACCCAGGTCCCACTGTAGGCCTTGAAATTTGCAAGCTGTGGAACTACAAGCAATGCCCTGAACCTTTCTGGGTCTTACTTTCCTTATCTGAAATATGAGATGGCCTCTACAATCCCTTGTCATTCTTGATCTATAATCTCAAGTCTCAAACCTCCCTTGGCCCCCATTTCCTTATTCATAAAATAAGTGCATTTGTCTGGATAATCATTGATTTAGATCTATAAGGCACTTCAGGAGTCATTTCAATCTTTCATTTTGTACAAGATGAAAGTGATGCCTAAGAGTTTAATTGATTTGCCCGGGCTCACACTGGCTGTAAGTATCACGGCAGTAGTCAAAATCTAGGTCCTCTGGTCACAAATTCCATATAAGCAGTCCTTTAGGGAAACTTTGAGTTCTTGGTCGTTTCAAGTTTTTGGAATGAGTGGGGGAGAGAGAGAGACAGAGAGAGAGAGAGAGAGAGAGAGAGAGAGAGAGAGAGAGAGAGAGAAACAGAGAGAGAGACAGAGAGAGACAGAGAGAGACAGAGAGACAGAGACAGAGACAGAGAGAGACAGAGAGAGAGAAAGAGTTAGAGATAGAGAGACAGAGAGAGAGACAAAGACAAAGACAGAGAAATACCCAAGGCACCATACTTATCTCTGCATGCCATATGCCTCCAACACCAATATGTACCAGAACGTACCGAGGAAAGGCCAGTACAATATTTCATCTGTACATCCCCAGTGCCTATTATAGTGTCTTGGCACATAGCAGGTACTAAATGGATATTAATTCAATTACATTCTAGTAGGGATCCTTATTTTTCACTCAATATTCCTCAAAAAGAATGAGCTTTTTTTTTAGTAGGGGCCCCAAATTCACATAAAGAAGTCCTAGATAAATAAGAACCTTGAAGAATAGGGTCTGCTGCAACTGAGTCAGAACCCTTGGTTCTGAAGAAAAAGTGCACAGGTTCAGTATTTGGAGATTGGGAGTCAAACCCTGCCTCTGATGCTAACTGTCTGGGCAAGCTGGTCAAACTCCCTCAGCCTCGATGACTTCAGGTATAAAACAGAGAGAAGGCAATAGACCATTTGCCCTCTGAGATCCCTTATGGCTCCAAACACTTTAATATTCCACGATTTAATTGGACAGGTGTTCATGAATGTAGACAAGATGGGAGAATTACTGTTCCCCTCCATTCTTACACAAATACATTTTTAAAAATTATCGTTATCTGGTATGTAAACACAGAGCAAGATGATCATAAAGCTTCTTCCAGCTTTTTTTTTCCCTGCTAAGAACTACCTGTCCAAAGGCTCAAGTAGATTCATGAAGGATCTAGCCACAAAAGACTTCACTTGAAAAACATTCCTTCTTAATACACAGGCCCTTTGACCAACATGGCCAGGGGGCCTTTCGTGCTTTCTTTTCTATGTTTCAAAAGAGAAAATCTAGCCGACCTTCATTGCTCATAAAAGACACGGCACTTGTGCAATTTACAAAGGATATGATGATGATGAGAATGATAATGATGAGGATGAGGATGCATGATCATCGTCATCATCATTAGCTTTAAAGTTTGGAAAGTGCTTAACAAATATTATCTCACAACAACCCTGAGAGGAAGGTGCTATAATTATTACCATTTTACTGATGAGCAAACTGAGGCTGGCAGCCAGCAAGTGACTTGCTCAGCATCCCACAGTAAGTCTCAGAGGTTGGATTCGCGTTCAGGTCTTCCTTATTCCATGTCTAGTATATAGTAGATCTACACAACACTGGCCACAGAATCATTAAGAATGAAATTCAAACCCTGTTACTTACTAACTATATGACCCTGGGTAAGTCACTTGATTTATCTATTCTTTTGTTTCCTTATCTGCAAAGTGAATGGCTTTGGGTCTAAAGTGCCTTTCAGCTTTAAGTTTATGACTCTCATTCAGTTCCCACCCTGATGAACTGCCAATGAGAAGGGCTCACTGAAATAGTTATTCCTTTTGGTCTAGGATAGAATCAGATGTCAGGAATCCTTTCCCTACTAGAGATAATGTTTGTTGAAGGGGAATTGGTGCTAGTGAAGTCAGTCTCCAGGGTTCAACTTGTTTTTTGCCACTTACTAGAGTTAGTGTGGAATAGTGGAAAAGACCACTTGTTTGGAGTGAGAAGACCCACCTATAGCATTCACTCTGTGGGACCCTGGTCAAAACAGGTAACTCCGCTAGCCTATGTAAAATGCAGAGGCTGGACTGGATGTCCTCTGCCCCCCTTCCAGCTCTGTTTCAATGACACTGTGAACTTGGGTGAGGTATTTGTTCCTCCATCTTCTGATATGAGGATAATTAGAGTGTAGAAAATGTAGTAGATTTGGGATCAAATGATCTGGATTCAAAACCTGACTCACACTTCTTATTACTTGTGTGATCTTGGGAAAATGATTTAACCCATTTATACCTCAGTTTCTTCATTTGTGAGGCAGCTAGGTGATGCAATGGATAGGGTCAGGTCTAGAGTCAGGAAGAGCTTAATATAAATCTGGCATCAGAAAATTGCTAACTAGATGATCCTGGGCAAGTAACTTAACCCTGTTTGCCTCAGTTTCCCTCAGTTTCCCTTATGTATAAAACAAGTTGGAGAAGGAAGTGGCAAAGTGCTCTGCTATCTTTGCCAAGAAAATCCCAAATGGGGTCACGAAGAGTCAGACATGACTGAAAAATGACTGAACACAAAAAAATTCATCATCTATAAAAATAAGGGTGTTGGCACTGACGCCCTCTTAGATCTCTTCTGGCTCAAAATTTACGATCTAGTATTGCTGAATTTCAGATAGTGATCCTTGACAGGGAAATAACGGGGAATGATGGTGAAATCTTATTGCAATGAATCTCTTTCAATGGGATACCATGACACATGTTTGGTGAACAGAAACGCCACAGAAGTAAACAGAGAACCTGCTGCCTCATAACCCTGCTCTAATGCCTTTCTTTTCTATTTTTTTTTAAACTATGCTGTAAGGGTCATTTCTCTGCAGTGAGAGAACATGAAAAATACCATCTCTGAGTGTGAAATACCAGCCAAGCTGACTAAGAAAAGATGAAATGCAAATTGATCTCTGCCTCTTGAGAACTGATTTAAGAATCTGTTCAAAATCAAATTAACTTTTTGACTTATTTCCCTGGAAAGCCATCAAGGCAGGAATGAGACTTCCAGTTAATAGCCCCCCAAAAAGGGAGAAATATGAGATTCCAGGAGGCTGGAATCAAAACTAGGTTTTCAACTTCCAGTGGGCCTTTCATTGGGCCATCCTTCATTCTCAGGAGAGAGAAATGCTGGCCAGACATTGGACTAGAAAATATAGGTAATCCTGAGAAATTGTAGGAGGCCTTCTCATTAAAAGACACTTCCAAACATGATGGGCATCTCTGTTAGTTCACAATGGGCATTTAATGTATAGTGTGGAATTAGGGCTGGGTTCAGTGTTATGGAACCTACATAAGGCAACAAAAAGGACCAGAATGATGTCATGGCACATCCAAATTTCTGATACACAAGGGAAAAAACAAGTTTACTTCCCCTGAGTTCTTGGCAAGTGAAACTTTTCCCAACTAGCTATAGCTCATTTCACAGGTCCACATTTTTATACTTCTAAGAACTAAGAATGTCTTACAAAACTCAGAAATGATCAAGGCCTGGGATGCAACAGATTCACAGAAAAAAAAAATAATAACATGGAAAAAAATTAGTCAAACCATTCAAAAAGAATGTTTTTTTTTATTTGGTTCATTTACCCATTAAACCATATTGGGTGGGTAATTCAGTCATACTGAACTACTTGCTCTTCCGCACACACAAAATTCCATTTCCCATCTGTCTTTTCACCGGCTGTATGTCCCCTTGAACTGGAAAACACTCTCCCTTCACTGGTACCTCTTCTAATCCTTAGTTTCTTTGCAGACTCAGTCACTCAGCATAAGCATCTATCTCCTTAAGGCCTTTTCTGATCTCCACAGTTGCTAGTGCTTTCTCTCTCCAAACTGGCTACCTTTCTTTGTATCTCCATTACTTAGCACAGTGTCTAGCACCCAGTAGATGCTTAAACATGGTAGTGGTGTATGTATGCATGCATTTGTATATGTATATATTGTATGTGTGAATGTATTTATCCATGGATGGATTGCATCCATGTGTCTATGGTTGTATGCTTTGGATATCTATCTATCTCTCATCTATCTATCCATCCATCTATCTGTCTTTCTGTCTATCCATCCATCCATCCATCTTTCTATCTTTCTATCTATCTATCTATCTATCTATCTATCTATCTATCTATCTATCTATCTATCTAT
>CM053596.1:25857192-25890235 GCA_028646575.1 Pseudocheirus occidentalis | reverse complement strand
ATCTATCCATCTGTCTTTCTGTCTATCCATCCATCTTTCTATCTATCTATCTATCTATCTATCTATCTATCTATCTATCTATCTATCTATCTATCTATCTATCTATGTATCTGTCTATCTATGTGTCTGTCTATATCTATATCGCTATTTATCTATCATCTATCTGTCTCTATCTTTCTATCTATCCTGTTTGTCTGTCTGTCTATCTATCTATCCATCTATCTATCTAGTTGTCTATCTATCTCTATCTATCATCTGTCTATCATCTATCATCTCTGTCTGTCTGTCTATCCATCCATCCATCCATCTCTCTGTCTGTCTGTCTGTCTGTCCGTCTATCTATCTATCTATCTATGTATCTATCTATCTATCTATCTATCTATCTATCTATCTATCTATCTCTCTATCTCATCTATCTATCCATCCGTCTTTCTGTCTATCCATCCATCTTTCTATCTATCTATCTATCTATCTGTCTATCTATGTGTCTGTCTATATCTATATCGCTATTTATCTATCATCTATCTGTCTCTATCTTTCTATCTATCCTGTTTGTCTGTCTGTCTATCTATCTATCCATCTATCTATCTAGTTGTCTATCTATCTCTATTTATCTATCATCTATCTATCATCTATCATCTCTGTCTGTCTGTGTATCCATCCATCCATCTGTCTGTCTGTCCGTCCATCCATCTGTCCATCCATCCATCTTTCTATCTACCTATCTATCTATCTATCTATCTATCTATCTATCTATCTATCTATCTATCCATCTATCTATCTATCTATCCATCCATCCATCTATCTATCTCTGTCTCTATGTATGAGTATATGCTATGTGCGTATGTACAGATGCCAGGGCTTTTTAGAGGTTTGGGTTTATAGTAACAGGTCTTGTGATCTGCTTGTACAGTAAGTTTCTCATGTATGACTCTCATCACTATGCCATGTCTTATTACATGATTTCATTGTTTTTCAGTCATGTCTGACACTCCATGCACACATTGGGGGTTTTCTTGGCAGAGATACTGGAAAGGTTTGCCATTTCATTCTCCAGCTCATTTTACACATGAGGAAGCTGAGGTAAACAGGGTAAAACAACTTGTTGAGAGTCACACGGTGTCTAAGGCTAGATTTGAACTTAGATCTCCCTGACCGCAAGCCAGGCACTCTGCTCACGTCACTACCTAGCCGCCTCTGGTTAGGGGATGAGTAGATACTAATTGTTTTGCAGCTGCAGTGATTTGTTACATTTCAAGGGCAGATCCTCTGGTTCCATTGCCAGTGTTCTTTCCGCCACACTTCCTAGGTTTAAATCTCATCTCTGATACTTAACAAGATTCTTGGTTTAACAATTCAATCTATTCAAACAGATAACAATGATTCAGTTATTTGGAATGTTAGCGGGTGCTTTGAAATTCAGGGAGGTCAAATAACATGTTCATGGTCACAAAGTTAATGCACATCAGAGTTGAGATTTGAACTCAGATCATATTGTGTCCAAATCCAGCACAAACACATTTTCTACTGTTATGTGTTTTCTCATTACAGAATTCTTAGCAATATCATGTATGGTACAATGTACAACAAAGCAAAACAGACAATTAAATGTCAGACTAAAAGGCTGGGATTGTAACCAGGAAGACCTAAGTTCATATCCTTCAGACACTAACTAGCAGTGTGGTCCTAGGCAAGTTCTTATTATCTCTCTAAGCCTCTGATTCCTTATCTTTGAAATGGGTATAATAATAGCACCTACCTCACATGTCAAACACTTTATAAACTTTAAAATACTTTATAAATGCTAGCTATTATTATACATTATTGTTGTTATTATATGATGTGGGACTAGGAGTCAGGAGATTTAATCTTCTTTCTGCAGATCTTTTCCCTTTTTTTTTCTTTTGTGAGAGAGTACAAAATAGGAGCAAGGTAAAATAAAGGACCACCCCCCCAGGAGAAAAAGAAGTACAGTTTCAAGCAAATGAGTCTGCTAAAGTGTCTGAAGTAGCCCTAGGCAGATCATTTTCCCTCCAGGTCTCAGTCCTTGCCCCTGCTCTGCCCCACCCTGTTGAAATCTAGAGACTAGATGAATCCTATAATGTCTGTAATTTTAAAAAAATACCTTTAAGGACAACAAAATCCAATTTCAAGACAATCTAGGAAGGAAGATAATTTGTCCCACTGGGAAATTGCATTGTTGAGAGGCTGCATTGAGTTTTCACACCAATGACATTTACTTTGTTCTTCCAGAAACCATCTTTCTGATGGGTGATTGCCCAGGAAGTAAAGACACGTATTGATTTTGTGTTTCAAAATTAATGGCGCCTGAACTCACCTTCTCTTCACATCCTTCTTTTGAGGTAGGTGAATGCAACAGCACTTGCAGATGGAGCTTGTCCTTGAGGACAGCTTTTTTCCTACTGGAGAATCCAATCTGCTGTTACCACCTGCATCTCATGGTTTCAATTCTGTCACCCTTGGAAGGCAGCCACTTCTCAGATGTAATGAGAGTAACACTTGCAGGCACCCACCATTCAATCCAGGAACACATATTCATTAAATGTGTGCTGGGTCACATAGTATAATATAGAGAAAGCTGGATTTGGGCTCTGTAAGGCTTAAGATCAAACTATGCCTCTGATCCTTATTATCAGCTATGAGACTATGGGCCAGTTACTTAACTGTGATGAGTGTCTCTAAGATAGTAGTTCTCAAATTTGCTTTTGCTCATTGTATTGTTGTTTGCTTTTTTTTAGGCGTTTGAAAGTACAAAAGCAAGAGTGGGATGGAGCTAGCTTATACTTTATTATTGTTGTTGTTGTTATTTAGGTATTTTCAGTCCTACCCGGCACTTCATAACTCCATTTGGGGTTATCATGGCAAAGATATTGGAATGATTTGCCATTTCCTTCTCTACTTCATTTTACACATGAGAAAACTGAGGCAAATACTGTAAAGTGACTTTGCACAGGCTCATACAACTGGTAAATGTCTGAGAACAAATTTGAACTCAGGAAGATGAACCTTTCTGACTACAGATCTGGAATTTTATCTACTGTGCCAACCAAATGGAGTCATGAAAAGCTGGATGCTACTGAAAGTGACTGAGTAAAGGAGTGTTTGGAGAAGATGCTAATGGGACTTGTGTTAGCTAAAGTTGACGGCAATGATGATAACAAATCGGATGCTTTAGAGTTTGCTGGATCCTCTCCAAAGCTTATCTCAGCAGCACTTTACAACATCCCTGTGAGGCAGGTTCCATCAGCTTTGGGAGGTTAGTTAAGTGTCTCTCAGCTGGTAAGGTCAGAGGTAATATATGAACCCCAAATGGTCTAAGCCAGATCACAGAACTTTAGAACAAGAAGCAACTGCATAGTTTATCTTCATCCTAAAACCTCATTTTTACAGATGAGGAAACTGAGATTCAAAGATTCATTACTGGTCATACAGATAGGATTAGATTTGATGCCTTCCAAAATTAGATGCAAGAAAAGTGACACTTATTATTGGCCCACTGTACTTTTATTCTTCATGAAATTCTCAAGCCATGTATATCCTTCATTCTCATCCTTTCCTATTTCAAAGTCATTCTATACAAGCTGCTCTGAAGTTCTGGTATCTGAATGTTCTATAATTTATCTGGCTGAAAACTCGCTAGGTTTCTATATTACAGAAAAGAGTTGAGAAAGACCTAACAAGTTTTAGGTCTGATTTTATTTGACTACAGAAGCAGCTCCCTCTGGTGCACTAATTTCAGGGATTCGCAGCAAGCATCCCTGCTCTCCACAATCTCGTCCAACATTCTCTGATAAGTAGAAATGACTTTCATAGGAAGTCACATACCACTGCAGACCAAGCTTAAAAACCACTAGAGAGCAAAGACAATTTAAAAAATCATGTATTGGTGACTAACTAAAGATACAGCATATTTTAATAGAAAGGACTCTAGATTGGAGGAAGAAGCCCAGGGTTAACCCATTCACTAACTAGCTGTGTGACCTTGGACAAGTCAGTACCCCTGTAAGGTCCTCATTCTCCTCAGCTGTAAAACCACTGTAAAGAAGCAGTTCTAACATTCTCTGATTTTATAATTTAAGATTCTTTCTAGCAGGCTACTAAATGGTATAGTAGTGAGAACATTTGGACATAAAGTCATAATAAAATTGAGTTCAAATCCTGTCCCAGGCACGTATTAGCTTTCTGACCTTGGACAAGTCACTTAAGTAATGTCTGCCTCAGTTTCCTCATCAGTAAAATGCTAGAGTTAGACTCATTTCTCCTCTAAGGTGCCTTCCAGTACTAAATCTATGAAGCTACTGAACTTGGAAACTGGTTTTCACAACTATATTGAGTAGGTAAGAGTCCTATAGTATGTGGTCTAGCCTCAAACACTAGCTGTATGACCCTGGATGAGTCACTTAACCCTGTTTGCCTTAGTTTCTTCATCAGTTAAATGAGCTGGAGAGGGAAATGGCCAACAACTCTAGAATCTTGGCAAGAAAATACCAAATGGGGTCACAAAGAGTTGGACATGACTAAAAAATGACTGAAAGGAATAGTCCCATGGTTCACTGCCTTACCTATACAGAACATATTTGAGTAATGTGTTCTCTTCTTGGCACCACAGAAACTACCTCTTACATGAAGCCCTTGTTGACTCCCCGCCTCCAAAATCTAGTAGTCCCCACCCCAAAATTAGTTTTATTTGGTTTTGTAGACATTTTGTTACTTATAAAGCATTAGCAGTGTGGTAGATGGAGAGCCATTCTTACAATTAAGAAATCTTGGTATCAAATCCTGTCTCTGTCACATACTGACTATATGACCCATGAAAAGTTGTTTTTTTTTTTCTTTTCAGTGACCCAGGTAACTTTCTAAGACTATAACTTGCATAGAAGATACTGATCTACATTGACAGAGGAAGTCTCTCACCTGGAGCTTCCTATACTGATTAAATCATGTGTTCAATCTAAACATTATATACATATTTGGATTCTATTTTGTATAGATTTGTAAGTGTGACTAACATCTACTCTTACAGGCTGTATTCTCATGGAGGACAATATTTTTTCATTTTTTTTCTTTTTATCCCTAATAACTAGCAGAGGGCTTAGAACTTTATTCTTGTTTATTGATTGGTGGATCAATAAACTCAGATGTCCAAGGGAGGGAAACCAAGGTTGTGGAAAAGCCTAGAGATGATGTTATATGAGAATAAATTGAAGGAAATAGAGATGTTTAAACTTGAGAAGAGAAAACAGTAGGCTCTATGACACCTGGTTTTTGTTTGTTTCTTTTTTAGTATTTGTATGACTTACAAGAGAAAGAGTCAAGTATTTCTTACTCACTTACCATGGGCTGGGCACTATGCTAAACACAGGGGATAGGAAGAAAAGCAAACACACAGTCTCTCCCCTCGAGGAGCTGACAGTCTAACAGAATAAGAAGAACTACAAGTGTGCAAGATACATGTGACATACTTTGGAAATGATTACAGAGGGAAGAGATTAGTATTAAAGGGGAAAGTCTGCTTGCAGAAGGTGAGATTTTAGCTAAAACTTGAAGGAAGTCAGGAAGAAAGGACAAGGAAGGAAAGCATTCTGAGCATGAGGAACAGCCAGTGAAAATGCACAGGATGACTTTTTTTTTTAATTACCAACACGTAGAATTAGAAATAATAGGTAGAAGTTGCAAAGGGACAAATTTAGGCTTGACGTTAATGAACCCTAACTCAAAACTTAAAACATTATACCTGCCCTAAAAGCAGGGCCAGCTAGGGGTGTAGGAGACAGAGCTCTTGATATGGAATCAGGATGTCTCTTTTCTGAGTTCAAATCTGTCCTCAGACATTTACTAGTTGTGTGATCTTGGGCAAGTCACTTAATCCTATTTGCCTCAGTTTCCTCATCTGTAAAATTAACTAGAAATGGAAATGACAAACCATTCCAGGATCCTTGCCACGAAAGCACCAAAATAGATCAGAGTCAGCCACAAGTGTTAAGTGACTAAATGACAAAAGAATAAAAGAAGTTAAATGATATTTTGGATAGAGTCGGGAAAACTGAGTTCAAATCCTGTCTCAGATACTTAGTAGCTGTATGACCCTGAACTAGTCACTTAGTCTTAGTGTGCCTCCATTTCTTCATTTGTAAAATGTAGGGGTTGGTCCCAATAGCTTTGAAGGTCTCTTCCATTGCTAAATCTATGAGCATATGATGTTGTAATGGCCTGCCTTGGGAGGTGGTAGTTTTTACCAGAAAACATGAAGAAGAGTCATGGTGACTTGGGAAAGGCATTTGGGAAAGGATGCTTTTTTAGTATCAGTTGAATTGGATAGTCAGTAAGATGTTTTCTACTTGTGGCACTCTATGGTCCTGGCAACAAGGGAGAGAGAGAGAACACTGGATGGATGACTGTGTGTGTGTGTGTGTGTGTGTGTATGTGTGTGTGTGTGTGTTGAATGTGAAGTATCAATCTATCAAAAGTATTTATTCAGTCCCTTCCAAGCGCTTTGGACTGTGTCAGGTACTCTGACCAAATTGAAACAGTCTCATCTGTTAAGGGGATTATGGTATATTGAGGGAAACCACACATCGTTGCAAAAGCATATTAAAAATATGCAAAGTGGAAATAAGATAGTGGAGGTGGGGAGAGGTGGGGATGGTCTCACTGGAGAGATGGTCTCTGAGCTGAGCTGAGGGAGGAGGCGAGAGATTCTCAGAGGCAGAGGTGACGAAAGGGAACATTCCAAACATGGTAGTCCAAAGTGCAGAGATGGAAAACGGAGAGACATACATGAGAAATAGAAAGAAGGTCAATTTAGCTAAATTGTAGAGTGCATCAAGGGGGCTGTTGTATAATAAACTTGCAAAGGTAAGTAGAAACCAGACTGTGAAGGGCTTTAAATGCCAAATAGAAGCATTTGTATTTTATTCAAGTGGCAGCAGGGAGGCGGCCTACCTACTACACAATTATACATATGCCTAGCCCTGCTTAATGCCCACGTGGAAATCTTAACTCCAGGGAGCAGAACAAACCATTTTTTCATTCTCCAGGGGGTGTCTAATGGCTTTTTCCCCTCCCTTCCCCAGCTCCCTCTAGCAAGGAAATGACAGGATCTAACTGGATTCCTTTCATCCTTGAATCTGCACTGAAGGATGGTGGATTTTCACATCTGTATTTGAATTTTAATTGCCGTGTCTGAAGGGGTGTTTTGCAAATTTCCTTTTTTTCTTTTTCCAAGCAAAGTTGATACTTGAAACGTGATCATCTAAAGTGTTGCTAATTGGAGCTACAGTGGAAGGACTCAGAAGCGAGATTTACAGTCCTCATGTGAACTGACGCACCAGCATCCCTCCCACCCCCCATCTCTCTCTCTCTCTCTCTCTCTCTCTCTCTCTCTCTCTCTCTCTCTCTCTCTCTCTCTCTCTCTCTCTCTCTCTCTCTCCCTCCCTCTCCTTTCTTCTCTCTCTGTTTCTTTCACTCTCTGTCTCTTTCCATCTCTCTGTATTTCTTGCTGTCTCTCCATCTCTGTCTCTGTCTTTCCATCTGTCTGTCTCCCTTTCTCTGTATTTCTCTCTGTCTCTTTTCATCTCTCTGTATCTCCCTCCATCTCTATCTACGTCTCTGTCTCCCTCTCTCTCTCTCTCTCTCTCTTCTCTCTCTCTCTCTCTCTCTCTCCCTCCCTCCCTCCCTCCCCCCTCTCTCTCCTCCTCTCCATCTCTCTCTCCCTCCTCCCTCTCTCTCGTCCTTCTCTCCTCTCCTCCTCCCTGTCTTTCTCTCCCTCCCCCTCCTCCTCCTCCTCTCTCCTGCTTATCTCCCTCCCTGCTCTTTGCCTCTTTCTCCCTCCCTCCTTCTATTTCCTTTGATCCACATTTCATAAGGGCATCTTGCCCTAGAATTCTGAACACAGAAATCAGAGCAAGAACTTGTTACGTTCTATTTCTGGCAGGGACACAGACAAATCACAATGCTAGAATCTTCTTTAGGCTCTGAGAAATGGCACAAGTCACAGCGACCTTTCCTTTCCTCTTCTTGGGAGGGGAAAGGGAAGGAAGCCTCCAGAATAATTAATAATAATAAAAATAAAAACAGTGATAATAATTATACTCCATTTCCATGTCACTTTGACATTTTTAGAGTATTTTCTTCATAGTAGCTCCATAAGATATATTAAATGATTAGATCTAAGTAAATTGAGGCTCAGAAAGGGAAAAGACAAATAGCTTGGAAACCATGTCTGGCTTAATTCTGCCCAACTCTCCAGTTCAGGAACTAAGGGACCATGAAACCCAGAGCATGGAGCAGTAAGCAGGGATCTTCTACAGGACAAAGTCCATCCCTATTTCTATTTGAAAACAGCTCCTCTTCTCAAAGGCATCCAGTTCCCCTCCAGTGGTTTTCTTACAAGAATAGGATGTGGTTTCCCTGAAAAACCAACTAAACATTGAAACAATAAGCATTCATCTACTCTCTCCTCTGTCCAGGCACCACTAGGTAAACAGGAATACAAAGACAAAACGGCCAAACCAGAAATGGTACCTGCCTTCAAGGAGCATATATTCTAATAAGGGAGATGCAACTTATGCATGCAGAGATCCATTTAAACATACACTTGCCAATTTGGGGAGAATGAGGTGGGCCCTGGCAGATTTGCCTGAACTGGAATGCAACATACATATACACATATGCATATATTTGCACATATGTACATACATATACAGAGATGTGCATATGTGCATACATGTATATGCGTGTACTTTTGTCTTCCAGAGCATAACAGATGTTTTTTACTGAATAAATGTGAGGGAAATGCATTGCCCAGGGAGAGTTCTAATCTTAGCTCTGACTAATTCCGAGGGTGAACATGGCATTGGGTAAGTCATTTCCCCTGTCTGAAACTCAGTTTCCTTCTATGCTGAAAGAGCAAGGCAGACTAAAGGATACCTAACATCCCTTCCAACTATGAAATGCATAATTCTAATATTGCAGAAGAAATAGTTATATTTTCTCTCCAAAATAACTTGCATTTAATAGGTCCCTTAAATGTTTCATCCCTAATAGTAGGAATTTGGGGTAGTGGGTCAGATAAATAAGAGGAAATATTTGGGAAGGGAATAGACAAGTTTTTTGTGCCCCCTAAAATTGTACTGTCCGGGCCTAATGGAGGACTCTGAAGATTCCAGAAATGCCATTGAGAACAGCAGGTGTAAGGAAAGGCTTAGACAGACCTACTATTCCAGAAATTGGCATTAGATGGCCTCATGATCTCTATGGTCCTTTCCAGCTTTAAACTCTATGATTCTCTATAGTGCGGCCCATTTTTACAGATACAACACTGAGACTCATAGCAAATTACTTGCCGGTGGAAATATTAAAATATAATATGTGGGTATTTGGAGTACACAGCACTGTAAGACCAGATGTAGGTCAGAGCACTGCCAGATGGAGAGAGACAAGCCAGCTAAAGTCAGAGGTACAGTATGTAGCCACTGAAATGAATGGGGCTAATGTTCCCTCACAGGACATGAATCTCTGACTCTGGCCTCATTAGCTCTTACTAACAGAACTATCCAGCAACCACCTGGAACGTAAATGTAAATGCTGGCTAGCCTGGTAACAGAGCCAAGCCTTTATTTCCTCTTTCATCACTTTGCTAAACTACTTAGAAGTAGAGAACCTTAATCTTTGATCTGACCAACTCAACGGACAGGATAAAAAACCATCGGCAACATTTCCTGGCTTGTTTGCAGCAATGGATAGCCCATGTAGAAATAATCCTCTTGAGGTTCTGACTATGCTAATAAATTATTATGGTACCCTAGATTTCCCAGAATACTTTAAGCTCTTTGAAAGCCCAAATGGCATAATTAGGGGAAGTCAGCATTCTTTCCTCATCTTAAAGTTGTCAAAATTAAGGCATTTCTTGACTTGACCAAGACCATACAATGGGATAGGGAATGGCATCAGAGATGTCTTTATCTCTATAGGGCTTGGGGCCTCTTCCCATAGACATGTGGGAATAAAAGTATGTGGCTGCAGTGCTAAGCTTTTAGAAATGTTCACACTCACAAAATGTTGGCTCTGAAAGCAAATGACCTTGGTTCAAATTCCACCTCTGAGGCTTACTAACTGAATGACCTTGGAAAAGTCATTCAACCTCTTTTGTTCCATTTCTTCAACTATCAACCAATGAGGTTGTACTAGATGGCTATAGCGGTCCATTCTAGATCAGTGATCCCATGGTTATCTATATTAGTGCCTGGTGAATGTATGAAAGAGCCTGCTAAATGTAGCCACTCCTGCTACGATTCACATGACACGCCGGCCATTATCTTCTCATTCTTCCTGCTTCCAATGGAACTTTTTGGATTTTTCCATTTATTCATGCTCATGATAGGAGCATGCCCCTACTTTGGGAACTAGAATCAAAACCAATGTGGGAATTGCCACTGGAAAGAGCCTTCCGATTAATTACCCTCTACTCACCATTCTTGAAACTGGCAATATCAAAACAGCCCTCCCTAACGTCAGGAAATGTCCTGGTTTTATATTTCTATCTCTACCATTTAACATAATGCTTAGCACTTGGTAAGCATTCAGATGCTAGTTTGTGAATTCCTTCATTCACATGTTACAGTCTATGTTGGTATGGGTGATGTTCGATTGTGCACTCAATGCAGCCTCTGAAATTGAGATTCAACAAAGAGTATGGATCAGTCCTCTGCTACTTGTGCTAATTTGAGCCTAACAATTAACACCAAGAAAACACAGGTGCTCCATCAGCCACCACCACACTGTCCATATGTGGAACCATTGGTTACAGCAAATGGAGACGTTTTGAATTCTGTGGATAAGTTCACTTACCTTGACAGTGTACTTTCTAATGTACACATTGATAATAAGGTTGAGACACACATTGCCAGAGCTAGCTCGGTGTTTGTGAGACTCCAAAGGGAGGCGTGGGAGAGAAGAGGTATTAGACTGCCTCCCAAACTGAAGCTCTACAGAGCTGTTGTGCTGACCTCCTTGTTGTAGGCCTGTGAAACCTGGACAGTCTACCAGTACCATGCCAGAAAATTGAATTGTTTCCAACTGAATTGTCTGAGGAAGATTCTGAAGATCATCTGGCAGGATAAGGTACGAGACACTGAGGTCCTTACTCAATCTAAACTGCTAAGCATTCAAACTCTGCTTCAGAGTTCAACTTGGATGGGCTGACCATGTTGTTTAAATGCAAAACATGCTTGCCCAAAAGACTGTTTTAAGGAGAACTCACACAAGGCAAGTGCTCACAGGGTGGTCAGAAGAAGCGATACAAGGACAACCTCAAGGTCTCTCTCAAAAACTTTGGAAACACTGGCACAGGACAGCTCAGCATGGAATTCTACATCAGGTGTTGTTCTCTATGAGTAAAGCAAAATTGAAGCAGCTCAAAGGAAGTGCATGATGTGCAAATTTACAGTATCTGACCCAAAAGTTCACATGGACTATTTGTGCCCAACCTGTGGTAGAGAATTCTGAGCTCATATTGGTCTAATCGGCCATGGTTGGACACATTGAAAATTGACTTTAACATGATGATGTCATTTTGATCCTCTTCAAGAGCAGATGACAATCTATGTTACAAAACACATTAATGCATTCTCTCATATGTGAGAGAGTACATGGACAAGTGGAAGGAGAGACAGCCTCAGAGTGAAGGCCTGGGTTCAAGTTTAAACTCTGATACAGACTGATTGTGTGACCATGGGGAAGTTATTTAAATCTCACTGTATCTAAGTAATTCTCTTAGACAAATCAAGTTGCTTCTCTGCATTTATGGAAGAAATTTCCACCTCAGAAATTTTCCTAGATTTAGATACAGAGGACCATGATTCAAATATCATCTGACACTTGTTACCTGAGAAAACTTGGACAAGTCAGTTCATTTATTCATTGCGCAGTTTCATCATTCTTAAAATGAGGGGAATAGGATGAGTGGAGAAGCATACACCTATAGTCCCTGCTGCTGGGGAGACTGAGAGAAGGGATCACACTTAGCATCACACTAAAGCCAGCACCAAAATGGTGAGCACCTGAGAGTTGAGGGCTAGCACGCTGCTGAAGAAGGTAAACCAAAAAACAGAGAGGGTGAAAACTCTCATAGTTGGCCGTGGAATTTGGTCTGTGAGTGACTTCTTATATTGACAGCCTGGATGAGATAGAAAGACTCAGTCTCATAAAAGAAAAAGATCAATAGATGAAGTGATTAGAAAAAAAAATGACCTCTGAAGGCCCCATCCCCTCAATTTGTGATCCTGGGATCTTACATTCCTTGCTGTGCTTTAGCCATAAGATGAGTTGGTTAGGTGTTAGGAGTGGACTGGACTGGATGCAGGGGCATGCTGAGCATAGATCAGATTACACACATAGGTATGCCCAACAAGCTTGAACCAGTTCTCAGGAGCTGACTGTTACATTTTCATTGTGAGAATTTACTTCTCTGAAATAAGCAACCACAGATCCAGGCTTGATTTATTGTTTTGTTGATTTTCTAGACTTAAGAAAGTGAATGGAGAATACATTAATAATTCAGATTAAATTTAAAAGTGCATCCTGATACATTTTTTTCCTAGAGAGCCAGTTATTAAAAATTTACCAGTATATCACTGATTTCAGTAGTCTGCTCTAGATCTAAATCCTTATTTAGCCGATGAGAAAATTGAGTATCAGAGAGGTCAAGTGACCTGCCCAAAGTCTTATAAGATTAGACTCTTACCAGGATTACATTATGGAAAAGTAGGCCCTTGTCTCTCTTTTCTTCCTGAAACTCCCCAATAGTCATCATACTAGATGTCATTCATTTAGTACTTTTAGGTTTACAAAGCATATTATATATTTTTTTCTCATTTGATACTTAAAAAAATACTTTGTGAGATGGTTTTTATCATCATCACTGTTTTATGAATCAGAAAACAAAGACTCAGACAAGTTAAGTGACTTGCAAGGGCCCATACAGCCAGTAACTATAGTATCTGAAGCAGGATTTGAACTCAAGTCTCCTTGATTCCAAGTACAGCACTTTTCTTACCCTAGTACACAGTTGCTTTCCATTCAGTCCTATGTAAAACTGTTTTCTGAAGTTCATGAACCATGAAAACTTGCCAGGGCCATATGCCATGAGAGAGGCCCTGACACAGGACAGAAAGGATTTTTTTGTTTAATTGTTTTTGGGTTTTTTTTCTCGACACTATTCTAGGGCAAGATCCATTTTAGTCCCAGAAGCAGTTTCCTCAGGTGCTATGATTTTGTGAATCCTGGGAACAAAAGCCTGCCTCCAAACATCTGTGGGACAACTTTCGGGTAGCCAACTGTATCACTGACCCCGTCAAGGTCAGCAGAATTTGAACTGAGGAAGCAGCACTTGTTTCCACCATCACATGTGTTTCTCATCTTTGTTTCTCTGCAGTGAAACTCATTTCTGGGAGCAGTGGAAGTCAGTGCCTCTCAAAAAGCAAGCAATAATCCGTCCAGTACTCCACTAGAGAATTTCCATTTGAGAAAATGTCTAGGCCAGTCATATCTGCTTTAAACCTAACCCCACTCTTGACTCTCTAGACTTTTCCTCCTTGTCCCACGTGTCTCCTTCCACCCGTTTCATCGTTCTTTTATGTGTCGTCTTTTCCCATTAGAATGGGAGCGCTTGGAGGGTAGGAACTATGTTTCTAAGTTCCTTTTGTTTATATCTATATCCCCAGAGCTTAACAGACTCTCTCTCCCTTCCCTCCCCCCTCATCTATCTATCTAATCCTGAGTATTTTGGATAATATGCAACATTCCATACCTATAGTTGACCACCTTTGTTGCAAATGTGCATCATCACTGGCCCCTTGGAATGAAGATTAGTCATTGTAGTTATTCTGAGAGTAGATGCCTTTCAGTGTTGATTTCATTTACATAGTCATGGTCATCTCACACACACACACACACACACACACACACATACGCACACGCACATGCACACGTTGTTCTTCCAGTTCTGCTTTCTTCATTTTATATCATAGGTCATCCTATATTTCTCTGAATTTGTTATGTGCACCATTTCTCTCTTTCAGCTTCAAATCCCCAAGCATGAGATTGTCTTTAAAAAAATATATATATATATATATATACCATCTGTTTCATTTCACATTTGGGAACCCCACTGTGCTTATGACAAAGCCCCCAAAGAAAGTCCCCAGAACCCTACTTACTACCAAAAGCTCTATACCAGGGCTAATGGACAGCCCAGCTGGAAGCCTGCCTGGACTGTGGTAAGGACCTTATTTCAGGGAACTTTATTTTATGTAATCTACCTTTCATACACACTGGATTCCTTGCTATTACTTGCTTTCTTCCTTTTGTGCAAGTCATTCCCTGTAACATCACATTTTCCTAGGGCAATTCTCTCAAGTTTTCTTTTGTTACCATCCCCATCCTGATCCCGCTCAAGACTAGCTTCTCTCTCTTGATTACCTCCAGTTTATCCTGTGTATGTTTTGTTTCTACATAGTGGTTTGCATATTGTCTCCTCCATTAGACTGTGAGATTCCTGAGAACAATTGTCTTTTGCCCTTCTTTGTATCCCCAGTACTTTGCACAGTGCCTGAGTGACTGAACAAATTATATTTCATTTCATGTTAACCAATATTTTAGATGCTAAGTCCCATACTCCCACCCCAAATAAAAACAAAAGCATGCACATTAAGAAGTCAATCAGTACAGAGTACATAGATGCCAAATTAAACAAAGTGATTTCAAGAAAAATAGGACACTTAACAACTGGCATCTGAACTGGGCTTGAAATGAAACTAGGGATGCTGGGAGGCAGACGTGAGGAGGTGTTGGCAGGGGTGGGGAGGAAGAAAAAGGAATGTCATGTGAAGGAAATAGCTACCTGTCTAACCAGTCTCTCTATCTCCTGCCTCCCCCTTCTATTCTCAAACAAATCATTCACATTGTTAACCATATAAATCTTCCTGACACGGAGATCTGACCATTCTGCTTCCCAGCTCTAAACCATTCAAGGGCTCCAAATGCCTACTGGCTTAAAATAAAAAACCTTAGCCTGGCATTTGTACTTTTCCAGCTGTATCTCAACTTCTTCATTGTACAATCAAACTAGACACTATATTATCATTTCTTACATGCACCCTAAATTTCATCACTTTTTCCCTTCTCCCTCCCCATTCATGAGTGTCTTGACATAGGTATTTAAATCCTAGTCCACCTTCAAGGACTAGTTTAAATGCCATGCCCAGAAAACTTTCCCTGATCTCCCCAGACTGATGAAGTGGATGTACCTTTCCTATATTTCATATAATCCTTCCTACCACACATGAGCTTCTCATGAGCATATCATGTTCTACTTTGTACCTGAGTCTCCATTCTATTCCCTTTCTTTATACTGTAAATTCCATGAAGGTAGAAGCTGGAATTTTTATATCTTCTCCAGGGTCTAACACAGGGCTCTGCACATGGTAAGCATTTAATGAATTTTCACTAATTGGAATAGAATTAAATGGATTTCAACACGTGATTGGCTTGACTTTTCATTTGACTGGATGGAAATCCCCGGCCCTTATATGTAAACTATTTAGCCAGTGGAGGAGTCAGAATTAGAGATTAAGAAACTAAAACATTTAGAATATTTGAAGTAGATTTAGATTACCTTCAATGCTTCCTGAAATTATCTTTCCCTTCCCTTCATGCAATCTGACCTATGTGTGAAATAAGAAGTTCCCTATATTTTCATCAAGCATTTGAAAAAGTCCCTGTTGCTATTCTGGTGGAAACAATGGAGAAAAATTTGTCTAGAACAGCGGTTTTCAACCTGTGGGTCATAACTCCTTCAGGCGTTGCCTAAGACCATCGAAAAACACATATTTCCGATGGTCTTAGGAACCGAGACACTGCTCCTCTATCTGTCTCCAGGCAGGTCTGCCTACACGCAGATGCACCCACATATGAGTATTAAAGGGTTGCGGCATTAAGAAGGTTGAGAACCACTGGTGTAGAACACAGTATAATCAGGTGAACTGATAGCTGAATGAGTGGTCAGACTAACAAAATTAATCATGAATCATTTTGTCACCTTGGAATGAGGTCTCCAGTGGCATGCCTTAGGGTTCAGTGCTCTCCCCTTATCTGGTTATAGTCTGGATAAAGACACCAATACCATTCTTACCAAATTTTCAAGTGTAAAAGAGTTGGGAATAATACAGCTACCACAGTGGATAGAAGAGTGCATATGCCCAAAGACCATCAAGAGATCAAACACTGTACCACACTAAATAATGTGAAATTTAGTAGAGATAAATATAAAGTCAGACATCTGGATTCAAAAATCAACTCTATAAATTGAGAATAGGGGAAGCAAAATAAAAGCTATCTGGAAGTTTCAGTGGATTTCAAAGTCATCATGAGTCAGTAGCACAATACAGAAACCAAGAAAGTTATGAGACCTTAAACAAATCCCTGAACTTTTATTGCCCTCAGTTTCCTTAACTGTAATATCAAGGGGTTGGAGGAGATGGTCTCTGAGGTCCTTCCCATCTCTACATCCTCATGAAAGGCTATATGACCACTTGTCAGGTGAGTAGTAGAGAAGGCTCTTTTCACACTCAGGTTGGAGATGTTGGCCTCAGTCCCTCTCTTCCTTTAAAAAAAATTCATTTTTTTCCAATTAGGCATATAAATATAATAGAATATTGATATTCCTTTCAACTCTGAAATCATGGAATCCCATCACACCTCTGGGCAAATTGGGTAAAATGTTGAAGACAACCAAAGGACAGTGCAAGACAGCTATTTATGAAGGCTGGCATTCAGGCCTAAAATATATTCTCCTCATCTCCATCTCTCAGAATCCCAAATTCCCTTCAAGTCTCCCCCAAGTGCCAGATGCTTCCTAGAAGGTGACTCAGTGGAAAGCATCAGGTAGGCTTGAATTCAAATTTGGCCTCAGACATTACTAGAAATGAGATTATGGGCAAGTCATGTAACCTCTGTATGAGTTCCCTCATCTATGAAATGGGAATAATATTTGTAGAACACTACGTAAAACATAAAACTTTATATTAGGGAAAAAAATCTAGATGCTCTAAAATATTTATAGCAGCTCTCTTTGTTATGGCAAAGAACTAGAAACTGAGGGGATGCCTGTCAATTGGGGAATGGCTAAACAAGTCAGGGTATGTGATCATGATGGAACACTACTGTGCTGTGAGAAATGATGAGAACAATGATTTTAGAAAAAACTTGGAGAGACTTTTCATGAAATAATGAAGAGAAAAATGAGCAAAACCAAGAGAACATTGCATTCCAAAACAGTAATATTGTTTTAAGAATAATTTTGAGTGAATAAGTCATTCTGACAGTTATAAATATCCAAATTAGCTACAAAGGACATGCAAAGGAAGACAATATCTGAAACCAGAGAAAGAATGGATAAATAGAAGTATGTATATGATGATTTTACATATATATGTATGTTTCTGTCTGTACATACATACATACATAAGTACATGTTTGTGTCTAATGGCAGCCCTGGTGGGGGGGGGGGGGGAGAGGAGGTAAGAAAAAAAGAAATTTACATGGGAACTTTACTACATATTTTAAAAGAATAGCAAATTGTTCATAATCCATTTGCAGTTTTCTATGCAATCTCTTTTTATTACGCTGTTAAGGAAATATTTATTTTATACCTTAAGTGACAAATTAAATAAAAATGTAAAAAAATTATAGAAATACTAGTTATTATTATTATTATTATTATCATTATTATGTAAAAGGTTTATTACTCTAGTTCTCCATAAGTCTCCATAGCATTATTTTGAAATTATTTTGCGAGGCAGATAGGTGGTACAGTGAATAGAGCACATGCCCTGAAGCCAAGAGGACCTGAGTTCAATTCAGACCTCAGACAATTAACACTTACTAGCCATGTGACCTTGGGCAAGTCACTTCACCCCAATTGCCCTGCCTTCCCCCCTCTAAAAAAAAATATGTTGTAAATAGTGCCTATTTCTATACACATTTCCCCAACTCCACAGCCAAGTAAGATGGAAGTTGTGTGAGGGCAAGGATTACTGATAATGAGCCTGACTCACACATAGCCAGAGCTAGGTCAGTGTTTCGGAGGCTCCAAAGGAAAGTGTAGGAGAGAAGAGTAATAGATTGCCTCCCAAACTGAAGCTCTTCAGAGGCGCTGCGCTGACCTCATTGTTGTATGCCTGTGAAACCTGGACAGTCTACCAGCACCATGCCAGGAAACAGAATCATTTCCATTTGAATTGTCTTAGGAAGATTCTTAGGATCACTTGACAGGATAAGGTACCAGACACTTATTTGAACTAAACTGCCAAGCATTCAAACTCTGCTTCAGAGAGCACAACTCCAATGGGCTAGCCACGTTGTCTGAATGCAAAACATACACTTGCCAAAAAAGACTATTTTATGGAGAACTCACACAGAGCAAGTGCTCACAGGGTGGTCAGAAGAAGGATTGCAAGGACACTCTCAAGGTCTCTCTCAAGAACTTTAGAATTGATTGTGTGACATGGGAGACACTGACACAGGATGGCCCAGCATGCCGTGCCTACATCAGAGAAGGTTCTGTGCTCTATGAGCAAAGCAGAATTGAGACAGCTCAGAGGAAACACAAGATGCACAAATTTGGAGAATCCACCCCAAATTTTCACATGGACCATTTCTGCCTGACCTGTGGTAGGGCATTCTGAGCTCGTACTGGACTGATCAACCACAGTCAGACACACTGAGCCTTGACTCTATTGCAGTGATGTCATTTTGGTCCTCTTCGAGAATGAAGGACAACAACAGGTCATAGTGCAGTACCTGAGACATTGCAGCTACTTAATGAATGCTATGTAGTGTCTGGCTAAGAGAAAGGGTGTGGTAGGATTACCTGGAGGAAGGCCTGTGGAGTGTACAGAAGAAAGGGCTAGAATAGGAGTCAGGTAAAACCTGGGTTCAAATTCAAAACCCAGTTTTGTTGCTTAATATCTGTGGAACCCTGGGCAATTGATTTTACTGCTTAGTGCCTCAGTTTCCTCATTTGTAAAAAGAAGCAATTACATTCATTGCATTGAAGATCCTGTACAGTTATGATCCTAATATCCCTCCCTGGATTCTCTCTATTTCTTTTGTGTCGGCCTCAGAGCATACCCAATGTTAGGCCTCCCCTAGAGCACACAGTAAATAATTGCTGAGAGAATGATAAATAAGCAACTCCATCTACCAGGTTTGACTCTGTAGGTGTGGGAAATAAATGATGGGCTCCAGGAAATAGCTTAGCAGTAGCCTGTGTTTCTGCTAAAGAGGGTTATTCATCTTTTCTTCAGGTATGTGGCCTGAGACAGAGGCTGCAAGGTCCATGGTTGCTCCAGCAGGATACACAGTTAGGAAGCCCTTTGCCCACATCTGATAACTGGATTAATACAAGTGATTCTCTGCCTTTCAGGAATCTAGCAGCCACAGGGCCCTTTCTCCTGCTAAAAACAATAGTCTCTCTTTCTCTCTCAAATGTTGATCTTTCCCTCCCTATCTCCTTCACTCCATTGTAACATTGTAAGCACATAGAACATGAAAGGTTTCAAGGAAAGGGGGGAGGGAGGGAGAGATAAAGAGAGAGACAGAGACAGACAGAGAGAGAGAGAGAGAGAGAGAGAGAGAGAGAGAGAAAGTGTGTGTGTGTGTGTGTGTGTGTGTGTGTCTGCTTTCCCCTGAATCTATTTTCTCAAACTGCAAATGTTAAGAATTGTGAAGGAAGCCCTGGCTTCTGAAATATCCACACCTGCTCTGTCAGTCACTGAATGTGAGGACATTGTACTGTTTTTCATTTTTTCTTGAAGCAACAATAACAAAAAAAAAAACAGGATTTTTTGGAGGGAAATAGGAAAAGAAAAACATAACAAAATTTCAATCTTCAGCATGATCAATGTACAATTTTGCAAAGTGCAATATTGGAGCTCGGGAGGAAATTGGAGTGGGTAGGCCCCAGGTCAGTTAAAGTGTGATTACTACTAGAGAAATACAGTAAGGTCAAAGGAGAAGGAAGCATCAGGGGCATCACAGGAAAGAGAGAGGCAGTCAAGATAATTCAGCAGGTAAACTCAATAAGGTAGATGGCACATAACAGGAAGGAGCCGAAACCAAAACACAGAAGACAGCAAAAATGAGCCAAGTCACAATTAGAGGAGTGGGAAATGATGGAAAATCTGTGATTGGGCAGAAATCAGGCACAACAGGGAGGCCAGTTTTCTAACACTTGTACAAAATGAACAAGAATGGGTTGAGGTCCTTTTGGTGATGGTGGGTGGAATAGAGGTAGTCTTAAAGAAGTCTCATTATCAGGAAAAGGCAAGAGGCCTTTTCTAACATTTAGGATTACTATATAGAGTGAAAGTCTTCAAATGAGAAGGGACCATAAAGGCCATCTAGTTCAACCTACTCACTTGAGAGAATATAGAAAAGAGGCTTATGGATTTAGAATAAGATGAAAAAAACAACAATCCTACTCCTCGAGTTACAGAGGAAGAAACTGAGGCCCAGAGAAGGATCAGATTTAGAGACAAAAGGGGCCTGAGAGGTCACCACGCTTAACTTTTATTTAAAAAAAAATACATAATAGAGAATCATTGGTCTGGAACAAAAAGGGATCTAATCTAGCTGGATCTTCTGACTGTAGTGAACATAGGATCACCAAAGTATCGACGCAGAACGACGCAGAACTAGGTGGGACCTTAGAGGTCATTACATTGAAAACCCTCATCTTCATCATTCTCACTGTCACCAGCCTGTATCTAGTGCTTCAAAGTTTGCAAAATGCCTTACATGTTGTTCTCACCACAGCCCTGTGAAGTGGGTGCTGTTATTATCCTGATTGTAAAGATGTAGAAACTGAGGCTCAGGGAAAATCAGAGATTTCATGTCACCATCTTAGAGATGATCTAAACTCACCTCTTCATTTTAACAGAAGAGAAAAGAGGTGAGAAAGAAGTGACTTGTCTAAGGTCAGTCCAGTAAGAAGCCAAAGCTGAGGTGTGAGTCCAGGTCCTTCAGTTCTAAATCAGGAGCCCTTCCTCCTACAGTCTTCCTCTCTCCCTTAGCTCAATTGGATTGCCCAGTTGGGTGTGTATAAATGGGCTTTGCCCCGAGGGCAGGTGGGCAGGCCCATTAGGGGTCAGAGTGAGGGCAATCTCTGTCAGTTCTTGGGCTCAATACTGCTTGAATCATCTCTAAGGGCAGGGCCCCAACTAAGGGTACAGGCTGACAGTCACTTCCCCTCCTACCCCCTCTTCTAATAAGACATATTTTTAGTCCGCCTCCATTCAGGGAAAACTTTGCAAAACTTCATTTTTTGTTCTTTCTGGGATAAAAAAAAGTGTGTGCGTGCATGCACACATGCACGCACACATGCATGCATGTATATATGTACATATGTATGCATATGTGATATGTATGTATATGTACATGTGAATGTGTGTATATGCATAGATATAGATGTGGATGTGGATGTAGATGTGTAGATAGAGAGGTAGAGGTAGAGGTAGAGGTAGAGGTAGAGGTAGAGGCAGAGGCAGAGGTAGAGGCAGAGGTAGAGGCAGAGGTAGAGGTAGAGGTAGGGGTAGGGGTAGGGGTAGGGTTAGGGGTAGGGGTAGGGGTAGGGGTAAGGGTAGGGGTAGGGGTAGGGGTAGGGGTAGATGTAGATAAATATTTTGCAGCAAAAGTTGCATTGACTTTCTACCTATGTAGACATGTCCTTCTTCATTTCATAAGACTCTTCCTGTCATACAACTCCTATTTTCCTAAGGAGAAGTATGGAACCTGTGCTTTCTTCATGATTATGTTCACTGAAGCCTCCAAAGAGCAAAGAGGAAGACTGTGTTATTCATTGCTAGGAGGTGAGGAGAGAAATCAAAGCAGGAAGGAGACGGTGAGCCCCAGAAATGGGAAGGTCTTTTGTTTTTCTTTCTTCCCCCACATCACCTCCAGTTGCTTTGTTGAGATAATTAATTGGCAGAAGTAGGAGCCTGGCAGAATATGGAACCCGTATAAAGGCAGATCATCCTGACAGTTGGGGTCAGAGCCAGGAATGCCATCAAGCACAGCTCATTGGTGAAGAAGATTTGGGCAGGTCATATGCTTCACAGCTCTCCCAGAAAACAGTGTAGGACACTTTTCAACTCATTGGCATCCACTGACAAGGCAGAGATGGGTTTATTGAGTTGTGAAGAGGCAAAAATCCCAGTTATTCTACCTTTGGATGGTGAATTTAGGGATGGAAGATATCTCAGAAGTCAATGAGCTCACTCTGCTACCTTCATTTTACCAAAGAGAAACCTGAGGAACCGAGGGGAAATTACTTGTCCAAGATTGCATAGGCAGTAGCAGATACTGGCAAGGACAGTATTCAAATTGCTATCTTCTGGGCTTAGCTTTAGTGGTCTCCTCTCAATAGGATAAAAAATAATCTCCACTATCATTGAAAGCCTATCACAACCTCCCTCCAACCTATGTTTATGGGCTAATCATTCATTGTTACCCTTCATAATTACGACTCTCTAGGAAAACTACTTGAAAACTGCTAGAAAAACCTTACTATTCCTTGAATTCAGCATTTTATTTCCTACCCCATTCCTTTGCACAAGCTATGCCTGAACCCTATAACACATTCCTCACCTCAGACTTTTAGAATCTCCAGGCTCTTTCAAAACTCAGCTCCAAGGCTTCCTTCCTATAAGAGGACTTTCCAAGGGGCTCTGTGGCTAGAAATGGATAGAACAGTGGGTTTGCAAATCAGGAAGTTTGGGATCAAATGTTTCCTCAGGTGCTAATTAGCAGTAGGGCCCTGGGCTTCACTTGCAATTTCCTCAAGTCTAAAAATGGACATCATAGGGGGAGCTAGGTGACACAGTTAATAAAGCACCAGCCCTGGAGTCAGGAGGACCTGAGTTCAAATCCAGATTCAGACACTTGACACTTACTAGTTGTGTGACCCTGAGCAAGTCACTTGACCCCAATTGCCTTTCCTTTCTACCTCAGAAAAAAAAATGGAATTAGAATAGCACCTACTCACAGGGTTGTTATGAGGATAAGATGAGGAAATATTGGTAAAGTATTCTCAAACCCAAAAGCCACATATAAATATTTGGAATATCTCTAATCCCCCCCACAAGAAAAAAAACGCCTTGTGTTCTGTATATGCTCTCTATGTACAGTCTATATTCTGTGTGTGCGTGTGTGTGTATGTGTGTGTGTGTGGTATATTCCATAGGGGAAATAGTATGTGTATATGTATGCAGTATGTATACACACAGGTGTATATTTACATACACCTGTATACTTGTACATGTATATGGATGAATGCATACATGTGTATATATGCATACACATATACGTGCTATCCTCCCTGTAGAGTTTAAACTGTTTCACTTGGCCTTTTAGTCCCCAGTGTATAGTACAGTACCTGCCACATAGATTTAATAAATGTGTGCCAATCGATTTTACCCTCTTCCTTCCAAACTGCACTTCCCATTATAGATCATTTCTTCCTTCCTTCTTTCCTTCCTTCCTTCCTTCCTTCCTTCCTTCCTTCCTTCCTTCCTTCCTTCCTTCCCTCCTTCCTTCCTTCTTTCCTTCATTCCTTCCTTCTTTCCTTCCTTCCTTCCATCCTTCCTTCCTTCCTTCCTTCCTTCCTTCCTTCCTTCCTTCCTTCCTTCTTTCCTTCCTTCCTTCTTTCCTTCCTTCCTTTCTCCCTCCTGAGGCAATAGAAATTAAGTGACTTGCCCAGGGTCACACATTTGTAAATACCTGAGACTAGTTTTGAACTCAGGTCCTCCTGACTCCAGAGCTGATGCTCTATCCACTAAACTACGTTGCTGTTCCACACATTGGTTTCTGGCAGTTTTCTCTATGTAATACCACAGATAGAGAGCCAGGCAGGACCTCAAGATCGATGCAGGCCAAGACTCATTTTATAGGAGAAAAAGCTGAAATACAGAAAAATGACATGCCTCGTGTCACACAGGTATAATGCAGCAAGGCTAGGATCTGGACCCAGAACTTCTGACTCTGGTACCAGCATCTTTTCTCTCTCACGTGCTGTTTCCACTTGTTAAAATTGCTCTTGCGCTAGAGTCACCATTTGATATTACTCCCCACTCCATTAAAGGGGACATGAGGACAGGGACCAAAGCTTTTCTTTGTAATCCTAATAGAACAGTATTACCCATAGTGTATGAGCTTATAAATGTTTGATGAATGTCACCGAATTAGGGAAAAATTCATCCAGGATTTTTTTTCCTTCTTGACAGAGTCTTAACTAGGACTTTCTAAACCTAGGGCAAGTAACACAAGCTCTATACTCACATTTGAGGTGAGCTATGAGGTATCTGTCCAAGGAAATGGGGAGGCAGAGACCCTGGCCCAGCAAAGCAAAGATACTCTTTGGGAGGCTTCAGTGGGGGAATGATGGGGGCAGGAGGAGTGCTAGGTTCAGGCAACTATGTCATGCTGCTTTGATTCTTTATATGCTATTAAAAAAAAAACCCTAAGAGATCTGAGTATGCTCCTGGTTCAGGGTTCTGTGGTAATGCCCTGATGACCCTACCCTAGTTATAGCAAAGTTCCCTAGTCCATTTTTTTTTCTCCCAAAGAAAAGGAGAACTAGTCTATAATCTTAGTCTGTTTATTCATTGTCTGTAGGTGCTAGTTAGGGATTAGGAAGTGGAGATGACAGTTTATTAATTAATGATCAATATCTTGGTATTGATGTAGAATTTATTTTAATGATTTTCTTAACTCCCAGAATATATTGGAATGATCAGCTGAGATTTAGGGCTGGGAATGATAAAAATGGGCAGTGTGTGGCTGTCTTTGGTCTTGGGAAGCTCATTGGCTTGTCCTGCCTTAAAATGATTGAGTATGAGTCCCACTGTCTTCCTTGGACCCTGGATTGCTACCACTGGGGCTGAGGGCCAAGGGACCACTTCAAAGGAAAGAAGATTCTCAGAAGAATTTTCCATCTTGAAAGCTTTTAAGTACTATTTCTGAGGTCTGACAGTCCTTTGGCATAGAGTTAGACCATCAACAGAATGGGGGTGGGGGAGCTGGCTGAGGAATCTCTTCAAAACCCAAAGCAAATAGAGAGGAAAATGAGATGGTCAGTTAAAGAAAACACTTTGCTCTTGTGATGAGCTGGAGCCCAGACACAGCTGTTTGGAGGTTTAGATTGAAGTTTCAATCAACACACAAAATGGTCCTTTAAAGAACGCAAGGATCGATCAGCTTCTCAGCCATGCCAGAGGGGTCTCTATTCCTCTGCTTTTTTCTTCTTACTGAACTCCCTGCCACACTATTGATGTGCTGTCCCTGGACCCACACGCTCAAGTCAGCTAACAAGCTCATTTCCAACAAGTAAAGGCAGCGGCAAAAGGTGACAGACGGTCGGAGGCTGACAGACTGTTTCCCAGGCCTGAGGGTGGAAGCAGCAGTTGTTGGGATGAGGGTTTGGGGAGAGATGGGTGGGAAACAACCCTCTCCTTGTTTGTGACAGGTAGATGAGCTGCTATAGCCGAGGGGAAGGTACCAGCTGCAGCCAGGTGGTAGAGTGGATAGGGAGCCCTGGCCTTGGGATCCAGGAAAACCTGACCTCAGCCCCTGCCTCATGGCAGGCTCCATGACCCTGAGCAAATTATTTACCCTCTCTCAGCCTCAGTTTCTCCCTTTGCAAATTGAGCATAATATCACCTACCTCATAGGGTTGTTGTGAGATGACATATATAAAGTGATTTGCACATCTTGAAGGGCTTTATAAATACAAGTTATCAGCATCAGCATCATCATCACCACCAGCATCAGCATCATCATCATCATCATCAACATTTATTTATGTGTGCATTATATAGTCATTTTTTCCTTTCCATGAAGCAGCAATTCCATACTCAATGCACAAGAGAGATTTACCCATTTTTTATTTAAACAAGTTCAGATATCACTATGCCTCCTAGTACCTTGCTATAAAGGGTACTATCTCTTCACCCGTCTTTGTCTCTATTTCCCTTTCTCTGTCTCTTTCTCCCTTCTTTCTCTCTTTTCATCTGTCTTTGTCTCTTTGTCTGACTCTGTTTGTTTTTCTGCTTTCCTGACTCCCAAGTCTCTCTCTTTTCTATGCCAGTCTCAATAGCTCTGTCTCTGGGTCTGTCTCTTTCTCCCTTTATCTCTCTGTCTGTCTCTCTGTCTGTGTCTTTCTATCTCTCTGTTCCCTCTGTCTCTGCTTCTCTCTTTCCATGCTAATGACTAAATAGTTAAACATATAACTGAACAAAAATATTCTCCTCTATTATACCCTTACTAGTAGTAAATGGCCATCACATTGAATATCACCAGGGATGTAGTTCATGTCTTGCTCAGGCCATTCATTCCACTTTTGGACAGCTCTACTTGTTAAACAATTCCTCCTTGAAGTCATGACTAAATTATTTCCATCTATTCATCTAAGTTGCAGCTTCTACATTCAAAGAGAACCTGTAAATATCTGGTCACAGGACAATCTTTCCAGTACTTGAAGACAATCATTGTATCCCACCTAAGTATTCTTTTCTCTTCTGATCCGTAATCAGAAGAGAATTTTAGTCCATATTTTTCATACATGTTATTTAATTTGTTCTCCTAGCCCTGTGAAAGGTTAGCAACATGGCGTACTCAAAAGAGCACGGGCTCTAGAGGATATGATTTCAATCCCTTCATCTGGTATTTAATCACAAGGAAACACCTTGGTTTCCTAGGCCTTGGTTTCCTCACTTGTAAAATAAGGAAATGGCACCAGAGGTCTACTGAGGTCCTTCCATTCCTATGATTCTCATTCAGGTTAATGGAGAGGGATTACCACCTAAAGTTTATAGATGTATACATAGCACAGTCTCTAGCACATAGTAGATGGTTAATAAATGTTTATTCCAACCATCCAAAGCAAATTAGAACATCTAGACTCACAGCTCTTGGGAAAGCAAGCACATGGAGTTTGATAGTCTTGACATGATTGCCCATGCTGAGTTGGGCAAACTCTCTTTTGCCTTATTGGGAAATTGCTTCTACCTTAGAGCCATTAGTCTTACAGTAGAGGAAAGACAGGTCTATCAAGGTACAATCAAGCCAACATAGAATTTAATGCAATTCTGCAAGCATTTATTAAGGACCTGATATGTTTAAGATTCTCTATCTTGTATTGGTTTTGAAAAAGCATTCTCATCTTTTGGGAGCTTCCATTATATAGTAAAACCTACAAAATAAGTATTATATGATTGCCCTAAATGTGAAGGTCTAAATCCAAACATAAGAGAAAGATGAGACTCTTCCACCCATTCCCCAACATTTACCAGGAAATATTCTCTAGGCATTGACTAAAAAAAAATCTGTTCAGGCTATTCACTGAAAAGTCAAATACTAAAGCTAAAGCTGAAATGCTTTGGCCACATACTGAGAAGATGGGACTCACTGGAAAAGACCTTGATTTTGGGAAGGATTAAAGGGAAAAGGAGAAGGTGACAGAAGAGGATGAGATAGATGGTGTCATGGAAACAATGAACGTGAACTTGGACAGTCTTTAAGAGATTCATGGAGGACAGAAGTGCCATTGTGGAGTACAGAAGTGTCTGGCATGCTGTGGTTTACGTGGTCACAAAGAATCCAATACAATTGAATGACTGAACACGAACAATTAAAAGGTCAGTCAGGACAAGAAGGTGGGAATTGACTGGGGAAAGGAGAGATCCCATAAAAATACTCTGGAGTCAGAGACCATTTTTCAGGCAAGAGAAAATACACCATTAAAAGGTAGAACCTCAGCTAAACTTTGGAAAAAAGAGAGTATTCTGAAAAATGAAAAATGTAGTTGAGGAATACACTTGTAGACAAATGAAGGCATCCGATGAAGTTGACTTTGGTGAGGAGCTACAAGTTCAGTTTGAATAAATTGTTCAGTTTGTGGTGGTGAGAAATATAATATAAACTTTTAGTCACAGACTGGGGACATGTCATAAGGTCTTAAATGCCTGACTGTGAGAAACATCTGTATTTGATGAGAGACAGAGAGAGAGAGAGAAAGAGAGAGAGACAGAGAGAAACACAGAGAGACAGAGAGAGATGAAGGATAGACAGAAATATTTATGATAGATGAATGGAGGGAGGAGAGAAAGAGTAAAAGGAAAAGAGAGAGAGAGAGAGAGAGACAGAGACAGAGACAGAGAGACAGAGAGAGATGAAGGATAGATAGAAATATTTATGATAGATGAATGGAGGGAGGAGAGAAAGAGTAAAAGGGAGGGAGGGAGGGAGAGAGAGAGAGAGAGAGAGAGAGAGAGAGAGAGAGAGAGAGAGAGAGAGAGAGAGAGAGCACAAACACATTTATTGACTGCTTACTATGTGCAAGGCATGATACCAAGCTCTCTGGGTATACAAATAAAAACCAAAGGGAATCCCTGCACACAAAAAGCTAAATTTAAATGGAAGAGGACAACACCTATAGAAGAGCAAGAAAACTGAGTATAGGGAGCAAGCAAAGCAGTGGGAAAGGAAGAGAAATAAGGAGAGTGAATCCAAATGAGAGGGAAGTGCAACATGTCTGGGGGCATTCCTGAAATGATGGTTCTAGGGACTGAGTCACCAATCAAGAGACCATGCTAACAGGAAGGAGGTTTCTCTGAGATGGGGAAGCAGAAGGCAAAAAAAAGTCCACAACCAAAAGGGGCCACTAAACAATTTTAAGCACAGAAAAAAACAACATTGTATACCTTGTATGTTAGGATGATTACCTAATGTTGAATAAAGAGCGTATTAAAGAGTGGAGAGTCCAGAAAGGGGAGATAAGTTATAATTCAAACAAGAGGTGATAAATATATAGTTGAGAAAGTGATGACAATGTAGTTTCTGGGTTACCAAACCTGGCCAGAGTCATTTGGGAAGTTGAAAATGGGTTTCTCTACCATCCTCTCCCTTATGTCCTTCCCAATCCTTTTTTGTCCCTGCGACGATGTCACTTTTCCCACTTTTCCATTCTCTCTATTTCCCTTACCCCAGGTGTCCCCCACTGCCTCAAGAGAGGATGTGGTCCAATGACTGTTAGTAAATAAATTCAATTCAACACACATTTATTAAAGGCATGCTCTGTGCAAGGCACTGTGTCAGGGATTAACAATACAGAGACAATAACAATGCTACTGTCTCCTCATTCTTAGTTGGGTAAACACATAATACATATACATACATATATGTATATGTGTGTGTAGATATAGATATACAATGAGATACAGAGACAGATATGAGATAGAGATAGATATCTCTCTATGTAGACAGAGATATAGACATCTATCTCCATCTGTCTGCCTGTCTGTCTATCTATCTATCTATCTATCTATCTATCTATCTATCTATCTATCTATATCACTTCCCTTCATACAATCCCCTGTTGTTTGAAGGTCAAATGTACATTTGCCTAAAAGACTATTTTATGGAGAACTCACACAGCGCAAGCATTTACAGAGTAGCAAAAAGAAGCCATTCAAGGACAATCTCAGGGTTTCTCTTAAGAACTTTGGAATTGATTGTGTAATTTGGGAGACAAAGACTGGCACAGGACCACTTAGCATGGTGTGCCCACATTTGCTCTATGAGCAAAGCAGAATTGAAGTAGCTCAAAAGAAACATGCAATGTGCAAATTAAGAGAATCCAGCCCTAAATGTTCACGTGGACAATTTGTGCCCTACCTATGGTACAGCCTTCCAAATTTGCATTGGTCTGATCAACCACAGTCAGACACACAGTAACCTGATTCTAACATAATGATGCCATTTTGATCCTCTTTGAGAATGAAGGACAACAACCAATCATTTTAGCCTATAATGACCTTATTTCCTTTTCCCCATGTACAGTGTTTCATATCCTTTTGCATTTTGTTGTATAGGCTGCTCTAAGCCATCTCCCTCCTTTTGAAATCTCTAGATTTCTTCGAGACTGTGTTCAGTTGCCACATCTGACAGCAGGCCTCCTCTGACGTCCCATCCCCACCTCCCCCAACC
Organism: Pseudocheirus occidentalis; assembly: GCA_028646575.1. NCBI lineage: Eukaryota > Metazoa > Chordata > Mammalia > Diprotodontia > Pseudocheiridae > Pseudocheirus > Pseudocheirus occidentalis. The sequence goes on along the minus strand of CM053596.1, from coordinate 25,860,115 downwards.
CATATCCCAAATCTGGTAGCATGTTCTTCTCCACCAAAATATCTTTGTATGCTTATTCTATCCATTTACCTCTATACATATCACACCCTCCAAGGCAATGTAAACCTGAACTACCCTAATAAAGCTCCTTGAGGACAGGGGAGATTTTATTATTTTTATTTTAGTTTTCTTTCTGTCTCCAGTGTCATAAATATGGTCAATACTTGAACAATATTGGCTAAATTTTTTTAAAAAAAGTATTATTGGACCTCAGTTTCCACACATTTAAAATGATTGGGAAGAAGTAACTAGCTGGGAAGAAGTAACTAGATCAAAAATCATCCAAATGAATCAAATTAAAAGTTCACTCCAACTATAGATCTTTTTAAACATGATTACTAAAAGGGACACATCTCGTCATGCTCCTCTGACTAGCTTTTTCTCACTCTCTGGCTGGAGACAAAATCCCTCAGGCCTGTGGGCTACCAGTGCTTATGCCAGAAAGCCCAAGGAAGCACATTTCCAAGCCCAAATGGGAAAGCACTTATCCACCCCCTTTTCAGTGGCTTCTGACTAGACAGGGAACCAATCAGTGACAGGGTGACATAAATGTACTTGCTGCTGTGGCTTCCCTCATTAAGCCTGATTGGCTGCATGAGGCATTGTTAATTTCCTCCAGGCCCTACTGCTGTTTCTTTTTTTTTCCCCAGACATTTCTCTACTTAGCAAGTTATTTGATATCCTATATCAGGGGCTTTAGCTAGCCTTATACATGTATGAATAGCAGCTTCTTGGAAAACAAAGTGGGGTGGGGGGAATGAGGACTTCTGTTTCTGACAGCTTAGACTGGCCAAAAATGGTCATTCTGATTTAGTTCTTCCTCTTAGCTCTTCTTCTTTGATCCAAAGTTCTTGAATTCTGATGGTATTTTGTCCACAAGGCCTTTATTTCTCTTTCTCCCCTTCTATCTCCCCTCAGCTGATGATAATACAGGAATTAGGAAACTAGACCAATTCCTTTCCAACTCCAGATTCTAATGTACTAGATTCTGGAAATACCCCAACATACCCAGAGAGTTGGAGTTAAGAACCTTAACCACACTGGGTCCTTAGGGGGTATTGTCCTTTTTTTGTGTTGACAAGGCCCCCGTTGCAACAAGCTGACTCTTCAGTTGCTTGCCTTTTAATTCTCCCACCCATTTCCATCTCTTAAGTATTTTTGCTTTCTTTTGTTTTTGTGTCACAATCATTTCCGAATACCTCCCTCCTTTCAATGAGCCATCAAAAACCAGTAAGCAAAAGCAGCCATCACATAGGTCATATTTAAGAGCACATGCAATGTTCCATACCCATAGTCTGTCACTTCTCAGATGAAAGGAAAAAAGCACATTCCCATAGCTCATCATCTCTAAGGGCGAATGTGGTCATCACAATGGCAGAGGGGAAGAGGAAGAACATTCAATTTCATCATATTGTTCTTTTCATTTACATCATGGCAGACATTGTGAGTATTGCATTCTTTGTTTTTATTCTTTCTGCATCAGTTCATACACGGTCTTCCATATGTCTTTCCAAATTCTTCTTATTTGCTATTTCATACTACATGATAATATTTCAATATATTTTATACCTCAGTTTATTAAGTCATGTCTTAACTTTTGTCCCAGTTTTTCCTATCATAAATATTTTTGGAGATTTTGGTGAATACAGGGAGCTTTATTTCGGCCTTTAACCTCCTCTGAGGTTTATGCCCAGCAGGGTGATTCATGAGTCAAAGTATTTAAACAGTTGAGTTATTTTTATAGAATAATTCAAACTTGTCCCCCTTTAATCTTTATAAGGCCTTGATACTAAAAACATCATACTTATACAGGGTAGGGTGATTTTTAATGTGATCCCAATGATCAGTGGGAGGACATAGTATATGAAGGGGGTGTATGTGGAGGTGGGAGTTAGAGAAGCCAAGTTAGGGAAACAGAGACGAATTTTGCTTCTTCATAAGAGTACAGAGTCAGTCAAGTAGCATAGATTGAGGGACAACTATGAGCCAGGTACTGTGATAAGCTCCTGATGACTGTGCTTGTTTGAAATTAATCCAATATACTCTAATGAGCATTGGTTAAGTAGCTACCATTTGTAAGGTCTTGAGTTGGGCATTTGGAGAGGCAGAGATGAAAAATAACAACCAGAGGATCAACAATCTGGAAGCAAGCGTGGAGTAAGTTTACTCAACTTCTCATTTTACAGATGGGAAATCTTAGAGTTTGTGCCCTTGGTCACAGAGTTGGTGACAGAGGCAGGATTTGAACCCAGGCCTTCTTATCCCACAGCAAATATTCTCTCTCCCCTTTCCAGCTTATTTTCAACATGAATGCTAAAATCATCTTCCTAAAGATCAGTGTGACTACGTCATTCTCCTTATCAAGAAATCTCAGTATCACCCTGTTGCCTCTATGTTCATTTACAAGCACCATCTATTTGGCATGCAAAGTCATGGAGGATCTTGTTCCAACTGACTTTTCCAACCCTATTTCACATCCCCCCCACCAAGAACAACAATACCACCACCACCACCACCACTAACACCATCAACACCAACACCACCAATACCAATACCACCACCACCATCACCACCAACACCAACACCAACACCACCAGCACCACCAGCACCAATACCAACATCAGCACCAGCACCAGCACCACCAGCACCACCACCACAACCACCAACAACAACACCAATACCAACATCAGCACCACCAATACCACCAACGCCAAAACCAAAACCAGCCCCAACCATAGGACACCTTCTTCACACTAGGCCCTCTACTAAACACTTTACAAACATCTCATTTGTTCCTCACAACAACCTCTGAGGTAGGTGGTATTACTATCCCCAGTTTACAGATGAAGAAATCATACTAATAGCTAGCTAACATTTGCATCTT
>CM053596.1:25782192-25854692 GCA_028646575.1 Pseudocheirus occidentalis | reverse complement strand
GCCTGTTTGTGATAAGCAGGATTATCTCTCTGCCTTCGGGGTGATGCAGGATTGGCTCACTGTGGTGAGGGCAAGGCCAGGGGAGGGGCCCTAAGGGGCCCTGGAGAAAGGACTTAAATACAGGCTACCCGGAGGCAGAAGGAAGTCCAGCCACACCAAGCTTAGAGAAGAGAGAGTTCCAGCCATGCCAAGCTTAGAGAGCTAGAAGCAAGTGTTGTGTTCTGAAGAAGAGTTCCAGTCCCATGCCGAGCTTAGAGAAAAAGAGAGAGTTCCAGCCACGCCAAGCCTAAGAGAAAGTAGCAAGAAGCAAGCCCTGTGTCTTAAGTTTTCTGTGCAGCTGTTTCTCCCGGAGAAAGCAGAAGCCGGGAGCCTGGGATGCCCAAAGCCTGTTGAGGAAGGGTATAGGTGAAACCTATACAGCCTGACCCCCCAAAACTGTAACAGTTCAGAATGAGCTGGGAGATAAAATAAGAATGAAAAAAGCATTCTGTTTGGTTTGGTTTGTGTTTGTATTTTAGGCTATAGAAGGGGAATGTGGGAGTTATCAAAGAATAAGAGTATATTCAAAAATGGATGAGATTCTGATAACTGAAAACACAAATAAAAATGCAGATAATTAATTTTTTATTTTTATTTTGTTATCTCTTCCAAGGAGAATGATCTTTGGGCAAGAAAGGATGGACCAAAACTGGGTCATAAAGTATTCCTACCCTAGGTAAATAAGACAGTAACTTCTGAGCTAATATGAATTCTTCCACCTGGCCCAGATACCTGTTACTGTTAGCTCCCAACAAATTAGTTGATGTGATTCTTGAGCTATCATCAGAGAAATTTACAAGATTGTAGAGAATAAAATACATACTGAAGACTGGAAAAGGAGGAATAGCATCTTGATTTTCAAAAATGGGGAACTATAGTGTTTGCAAAAAACAAATCAGTGAGCTTGACTTTAATTTCTGGGCAAATTATACAAAGAATTGTTAAAGATATGCCCAGGAAACATCTAGAAAGGGAAGGAGAGATTACCAAAAAAAAAAAAAATTGTTTCTCTAGGAATTGGACATGGCAGTCTAGCCTTATAGTCTTTTTTTCAACAATGTTATTAAATTGGCCTAGCAGAAGAAAGTACTACATACTGTTTACCCATATTTTGGTGACCTGCTTGAAAAAGTATCTCAGGCGATTCTTGTGAAAAATTTGCAGATACAGGGTACAGAAGAAAGGAGAATTAGGTGGGATTGAGATTTTGGATGTATGAAACTAAAAAGAAGTCATTAATGGGTCAAAGGCAACTTGGAATAAAGCTTTTTATTATGCTTGCCCCTTCCCATTTAATTTTTATCAATGATATAAAAACATTTTTTTTGCGATCTGAAAGGCATTTGAAGCTTGAAGGGGTAGCTGAGGCACGAGGTAAATAAAATAAATACTTTAAATATTTGGACAGACAAGACCAGTGAGCTGAAACTAAGAAGATGAAATTTAAAAGGGACAAATGTAAAGCTGTACACATGGGATCTAAAAATCTTCACAAGTATAAGATGGAAGAGGTTCTACTGTGTTCAGTGGATTGGACACTCTGTGTTAGTCAACAGTATGATAGAGCATCCAACAAACTTTATGAGACCTAGGGTTGCAATAAAATTGGAATAAGGAGGTAATAATGCTGCTGTATTCTACCCTGGTCAAATAGCTGTCTCATGATATTTGAAATTTGATGAAAGAGACTTTAAACTTGGGTGAGTGGGGGATGGGAGCTGGAGGTAACATCAGGGAAGAATTCATGAATGAGATGAATCTTGAAGGAATGGAAAGATTCCACCTAGTAGAACTAAGACAGGTAGGCATTCTTAGGGCAGAAGGATATGGTGAGGGAAGGGCTATATGAATATACCATCAAAAGAACTCAAAATAAGGTCACCTGATCTTTCATGGAGGTTCTGTAAGCATCAGTTATGGAAGTGTTAGGTTCTCTGCATATCTCTAGATGTGCAGACATCTCTACAGGAGCAAACGATATCTGGATATACTGATGCTTATGAAAGAGATAGAATATGGCAGAATTATGACAATCATGGCACAATATGATACACAAAAATCTATTCTCTAGCCATTATCTGAAGTAGGTCAAGGGAGATTCCAGGCCTGAAATTTCTTAGGATGTGTGCACAATCCCTGCCTAAGCCTCATGGGCCCATTCCAGGCCTGCTTTTCAGTCATTTGCAAAGATCTTCAGTAGACTGAAAAAAGCACTTGTTCTGCTCCTATTCAAAGGTCAGCACAAAGACTTGTTTTTAAGCTATATTTAGAAGGGAAAAAATGAATCAGAAGGGATTGGATCTCCTCTGGAAGTAGATGTAATATTGACCACAGAGACAAGGCAGAGCTCCTCAAATCTTAATTTTGTTTGTGTTTACTCTGACAAGGAACATAGCCTTTGCTTTAGAATTGGCAGAACAATAGTACCCAACGGGGAGTTGGCAGTCCAAATAAGAAATAGTGAAAGGGCACCCCTCTCTATCCTTGACAAATTTGGCAACAGGCCCAAATGAAATACTTTGTGAGATCTTGAAAGAAAGTGGAAGATGGGATTGCTGAGACACTATCAGTGATAAGTGAAGAATAGTGAAAAATGGGAGAGGTACCACAATATTGGAGAAAGGAAGATGTCCTTCCTCAAAAAGGGGGGAGGGGGAGCAGTGAATGGAGTCTGGAAAAGAAGAGGCCAGAGATCTTGACATAGATTCCTGGGAAAACACTAAAATTAATCACTAAAGAGATGGACGAGGTGGGCATCTAGCACAGGGAATTGCAATTACAAGGAGAAAGCATGGCTTCCTCAAAACAAGTCATGGAAGACTCCATTTTCTTTTTTCTTTTTTCTTTTTGTAGGGTAATTGGGGTTACGTGACTCACCCACAGTCACACAGCTAGTTAAATTTTAAGTGTCTGAGTCCAGATTTGAATTCAGGTCCTCTTGACTCTATTCCTCCAGTGCTCTATTTACTGCACCACCTTGCCGCCCCCATCTAACATTCTTTTTAGTTCTTAGTCATGATGACAATGATGATGATGCTATCTAGTATTTATTTAGTGGCAAAAACTTTGAAGATATTTCATTTTACAACAACCCTTGGATCTAGATACCATTGTTATCCCCATTGTACAAATGAGTATACTGAGTCAGGCAAAGCTTAGGTAACTTGCCCAGGATCACACAGCTAATAAGTGTTTGAGAACTGATTTGAACTTCAGTCTTGACTCTAGGTGAAGTACTCTATCCACTGCATGCCCAAGCTTCCTTTATAATTTTATGACCCTACCAATGTTTGGATATGTACAACTTTTCCAGGGCTTTCCAGGAATAGCCTAGGTGGAATACTTTGGAAGCAGTTGTGAAATCAATCATTGGTTTCTTTTTTTTGAGAGCTGAGTCTCCCCTTTTTGTACCCTTTCTCCCCATCAATAGGGTCCATAATTTCTAGTTTCCCATATCCTCTTTAATCTCTTTCCTCCTAACCTTGGCAGAAATAATTCTGGATTTGGAGTCAAGGTGACCTGGATTTAAATCCCGACTAGAATTTACTATGTAACCTCAGAAGAACTGTGTAAGCTTCCTGGGTCTCAGTTTCCTCACCAATGAAATCAGAGCAGTGGACTAGAGGGCTTCTGATGCCCCTCCCATTCTAGCCTTAGGATCCTCAAAAGTCTAAGTTAACTATTAGACTAGAATACCACTTTTTTTTTTACCTTAAACAAACTAGGTTGAATTAGCTGATCTCCAAGGTCCTTGACCCTTCTAAAGCTGTGAGGTCATGCTCTGAGGAGGGTTCTTGATCCACTCATCCACACCCAAATATGATTATACCCTTTGCATTCATCTGTCCCTTCCTTGACCATGAATCACACTACTGTTACGAAACATAAAACCATGGTTGAGATTTCTAAATGTCTTGTACTTTACTTATTTTCATGGGGTTTTATGTCTTATTCCTCCAATTAGCCTCTGAATCCCTAGAGGACAAAGAATAGAATATGGTGCAAGTAAAATGCTTCACAAAATTAAAGTGCTTTATAATATCAGATTTTGTACATTATATATTTCTTTTGATATCAGTGGCATAGAGAACTTCTAGTATGGAAAATCCTTCCACTAATGGAAATCATGCATAACTTAGTCTCCATGTCTGGGGCAGAAATAAGGTTAAATGATTTACCAGGCTTATAGTGGTAGATGGATTTCCCATATCAATACCCATATATGCATGACCAGTCTTCATTGGTACAGGAGTTTCCACCTCTGCAGTCCTCCATTCTGTTCCAAGCCACAGATTTGGACCAAAAATTAACCCAATTCATAAGTTTCTTTTTTAACCTTTTAAAAAGATTAAATGAAAAAAAAATCATTACCATCCTCTAGGTTAGGAGTTTTTTTTTAACTGATTTTGTGTGTGATGGACCCCTTGGGCAGTACAGTGATACCTATTGATCCTTTTGTAAAGTGGTGTTTTTAATTGAATAAATTAAAATGCAAAGGATTAGAAAGAAAGTCATTTGTATTGAGATGTAGAGTTATTTATTATCTGTATCTCTAGAAATACTCTTCTACGGATTCTCAATCCTTCTACCTATCTATATGTATTAGATATTAGTATCTTCTAAATATCAATAGATGATAGAGGTAGATGCTATAAATGATAGCTGTAGATAATACACATGTATACACATTCATGGATTCCAGGTTAAGAATTCCTACTCTAAGGAAGCAATACTAGTATTATTAGAATATTATTCCCATTTTCCAAATGCAGAAACTGAGACTCAGAGGTGTAGTGACTTGCGTAGGCAGGTAGGTGGTGGAATGGATTGATTGACAGCCTTAAAATCATGAAGACCTGAGCTGAAATCTGACAAGAGATGCTTACTACTTATATGACCTTGGACAGTCACTTAAGCACTGTTTAGGCCCCTCAACTGCAAAATGGGGATGACAATAGCACCTACCTGGCAGGATTGCTTTTTTGTTTGTTTTGTTTTCTTTTGTTTTTCTGGAAGGGGAAGGCAGTTGGTGTTAAGTGACTTGCCCAAGGTCACACGGCTAGTAAGTGTCAAGTGTCTGAGGCTGGATTTGAATTCAGGTCCTCCTGACTCCAGGGCCAGTGCTCTATTCACTGTGCTACCTAGCCACCCCTACTGGCAAGGATTGTTGTGAGGATCAAATAAGATAATAATTACAAAGCAATTAACATAGTGTCTGGTACACAGCAGGTACTGTGTAAATATTAGCTGCTGCTATCATCACCATCACCACAACCACAACCACCACCACCACCATCATCATCATCATCATCATCACCATCATCCCCCACCACTACCATTATCACCATCATCATCACCATCATCATCACCATCATCACCATCACCACCACCATCATCATCATCAACATCACTACCACCACTATCCTCCTCATCATCATCACCATCACCACCACTACCACCACTACCATCATCACCATCAAAATCATCATCATCACCATCATCTCCCACCACTACCATCATCACCATCATTATCACCAGCATCATCATCATCATCATCATCATCATCACCACCACTACCACAACCATCATCATCATCATCATCATCATCATCATTGCCATCACCCAACCCCTACCACCACTACCATCATCACCATCATCGTCACCATCATTATCATCATCATCATCATCATCATCATCATCATCATCATCATCATCATCACCACCACCTATGCTCATAGAATCAGAAAGTATCTAAATCAGGGGTTCTCTACCTTCCTAATGCTGCAACCCTCTAATACAGTTCCTCATGTTGTGGAGACCCCCAACTATAAAACTATAAAACATCAACATCACCACCACCACTATCCTCATCATCATCATCACCATCACCACCACTACCACCACTACCATCATCTCCATCACCACCACTACCACCACTACCATCATCACCATCAAAATCATCATCATCACCATCATCTCCCACCACTACCATCATCACCATCATTATCACCAGCCTCATCATCGTCATCATCATCATGTTGCTACTTCATAACTGTAATTTTGCTACTGCTATGAATTATAATGTAAATATCTGATATGCAGGATGGATTTTCATTGTTACAAATTGAACATAAACCACAGGTTGAGAACCACTGATCTTGATGATGATTAATGTAAGTTCAATTCAACTTAAGAAGTATTTACTAGAACCTACATGCTGTAGTAGAGAGAGTATTGGACTTGGATTCAGGAGAGTTGATTTTAAAATAGTCAGACATTTGCTTAGCTCTGGACCCTAGAAGGTTACTTAACCTCTCTAGACCTCAGTGTCTCCATCTACAAAATAAAATAAATAGTTTCCTAGATCCCTTATAATTTTACATCTCGAGTGCTATTAAGAACCTGCTATGTGCAAGGCATTCTGCCAGACACTAAAGATATTCCTCAATACAAATATCCAAAATGAGTATCCTTTCCCATCCATATTTGTAAACAATTCATTTTTTCAGTTGTGATTGGAGGAAGAGAAAGAAGGTGAAAAGATGAGTCCAGATGCAATTTGACAAGAGGCAGTGCTGCTTTCTTGGCTGCTGTTTTGTTTTTGTTTTTTGTTTTTTTGCTAGATATCACTTGATTTCTCAAATTCACCTGCAAATTCCCACATGGGAAGTGAATGGGTCTCTTGTAACAGCTCAGATGTGTTGTTATTTTATAGTAGACTCACTATATGATACTCTGATTTTTACACTCACTCAGTATCCTAGGAACATGGCTTCATTTCTATGACTTTTTTCTCAGTTGGGGGAGGGAGTATGCCAAAGGATCAGGGGGAGGAGCCAGGTGAGGGAGTTAGTAGAAATTCAAACTCTTACTTTGCTTCCATGGCAAACTTGGCTGCTAATATCTCTCTCATAAGAAGGAAAATTTTCCTTTCTGTGCTTGCTATTTACTATTTTTGCCATACAAGGCATGAAGACATGATATATAACACTTTTCTAAAACCATGAAAATGATTTCCATTCTCTGATCCTCACCTACCTTCTCTGCAAAATAAGGAAGCTGAAATAGATGGCATTTAGGGTCACTTCTAAGATTAGTAACAGCCAGCATTTATATAGCACTTTTAAGTTTTGCAAAACTTTCCATCTATTGCTCTCTCTCTCTCTCTCTCTCTCTCTCTCTTTCTCTCTCTCTCTCTCTCTCTCTGTGTCTCTCCATTTCTCTCTCTCTCTCTCTTTCTCTCTCTCTCTCTCTCTGACTCTCTGTCTCTGTCTGCCTGTCTCTCTCTCTCTCTCTCACACACACACACACACACAATGTAAGGTTGATATTATTATTGTTATTGTTGTTGTCGCTCAGATTTTATAGAAAAGGAAACTGAGACTAAAATCCCTTAAGTGACTTACCCAGTGTCCCACAGATGGTAAATGTCAGATTTGAAGTCAGGATATCCTGACCCCACATCCAGAACTCAATCTGCTTCGTCAACTGGCTGCCTAAACTTCAGATCTTATAAAGGCAAACACTGTAAGTTTTGACTTGATGTCTAGTCATGCTTTGATTGTTACATGACTCTGGCTGAGTTTCACAGACATAAAACCTCTCTTAGGAAAGAAATCTGTGGGTTTTTCACTGGATTGAGCTATTTAAAGATTATTGTTTGGGTGTTTAAAGTGTTTCTACTTCAATGTTAAACACAGAAGAGATGCTAACCCTAATGGATAAGTGTTCAAAGGGTTAGAAACTTTCCCCCAAAAAAATTACAAACAAAAAAAATAACACATGAGGGAAATGCTCCAAAGCATTAATAATTATAAAAACACAAATTAAAGCAAATCAAAAGTTCTATTTTATGCCCATAGGGTTGACAAATGTAAATGAAAGAAACAGTGAAAGTTGAAAGGGTTATGAAAAGTCAGACATGCTAATAAATTGTCGGTGGAGCTGCGCTGCACATGAGTCCAGATATTCTGGAAAAGAAAAAAATTAATTGTTATATAAGTTACTAAAGCGCTATTGTTCTTTGACTTCATTATTCTATTGTTGAGCCTATATCCCAAGAAGGTCAAAATCAGAAAGAAGTATTTCATATGCGCCAAAATAAAAGTATATATAGAAAAAAGAAATATACCCTAGAAACTTTGTGGGTATGCACTGATTGAAGAATGTCTGAACAATTTTTTGGTGTGTGGATAAAATGGAATATAATGGAATTTTGTATTGTAAGAAAGGCCAACAGAGAAAAATCAGAGAAATCTTTGGAGAACTATAAGAACTGATACACAGTGAAGTGAGCAGAACCAGGAGAACAATAAATGTCATAACTACAATAATGCAAAGGAAAACAACTCTGGAAAGTAACCAGACTCTTAATCATGGAACAATCTTGGCTGTTGATTAGTCTTATTTTTCTATGAGTTTTCTGATCCTGAAGAGCCTCAGGGCTCTACTTTTACCCTTAAGAATGATTTTGAAGTAGGGGAGTTTGAAAAGCAAAATTTCTCTATTTTGAAAGCTTCAAAAGGGGGAAGCAAAGAGGTAAGGCAGTATTTAGAAAAACTAGCAAGAGCAGAAGAGTCACTGGAAGAGTTGAGCCTGTCTTCTTTACCTGCTAAGATAAAGAGGTAGGCTTTGTCATGAACTTCCACAGCACCATAGTTAGATGTGGAATGGAGCCAAGAGGCCATCAGTTCCAGATCCTTCCTCTTACCATGAAAGCAACTGAAGTGGGAGGCTGGAATCAGAAAGTCATGGATCTAGAAGTAAAAGGAATGAAAGAGGCCATCTAGTTCAACCAGCTCACTTTAATTATTAGGAAACAGAATCTAGGGAGGTGATATGGTGTGCTCAAGGTCACTGAAGTAACCAAGATTTGAACCTAGGACTTCTGACTACAAACACAGTTTCTTTTATTTTTTTTCCACTCAAATACCCTCACGAACCTAAAGATGATCACAAACTTTCATGCACATGCACATGTGTGAGCACACGCGCGCACACACACACACACACACACACACACACACACTCCCCCTGATTCTCCAAAAAGAAATGAGGGTTTGGGTCAGAAAGCTAAGAGCAATGAGTTGGAAGAAAGAATATGTGTAAAGGAGAAAAAAAAAAGACTTCTTGTCAAACGGTTTAGTAATTTCATAAGAGTGTGGTGTTTATTTATGCACTTGTTGTGAGTAGTACTTAGAAGACCTTGTTGTTCCTTTACAGATCAGAGTAATCAGGTCTCCTTCACTGGACATTGTAAAGTGGAAGTTGGAGGACCACTCACTGAGTATGGAGTGCACAGGAAACATACACAGGTGTGATTGGAGCTCCTAACACACATGAAAGTCATCACCGAATGCCTGAAGGGCAATACTTTGGAAAATGGATTAGCCTGGTTCTGCTCAGCCTCGGAAGACAGAGCTAGGAGGGATCCCACCTCAGACTCCCAATAGGTGGATGACTCTGGGCAAGTAATTTAACCTCTGTCTGCCACAATTTCTTCAGAATTAAAATGTGGAGGTGCCACTTGATGGCCTCTTTAAGTCCAGGTCTGTAGTCAGAAAGACTTGTCTTGCTGATTCCAAATCCAACCTTAGACACTTATTAGTTGTGTGACCCTAGGAAAGTAATTTAACCCTGTTTGCCTCAGTTTCCTCATCTGTAATATGAGCCAGAGAAGGAAATGACAAACCACTCCAGTCTCTTTGCCAAGAAAACCCCAAAGGAGGTCTCAAATAGCTGCACATGCCTGAAAACAACCAAACAATAACAGAATGTTCACTCAGTTTAAAAACAGTGAGTAATGGGTAAGGGGAACCCTGTCCTTCCAGCTCTGGAAGTCCTTAAGCAGAGACTGGAAATCACTTTCTGGGGAGATTCTGGGACAAGTGCCTATTGGAATAGATAGCTTTAGAGCATCCTTCCAACTATGAGATTCAATGGATTGGTGAACCAATCACATGGAATGTATAGTTTCTTATATCAATTTTTATTCTGGGAACAAGAGTAAAAAAAACCTGGGTACAAATCTCTGCTTATACATTTACCATCTATGTTACCTTAGGCAAGTGACCACTCCTCCACACCTGTATCTGGAGGTTTCCTTATGCCAAGGCTTTAGGGACCCATACTTTTAACAGTGTGGGTGCTAATCCCACCATCTAGTGTTTTAGGATATAGATTCATAAATGGCTATGGCCATAAAAATTTATTACCTGGTGACAAAATTTTCTATGATGTCTCTAATAGGTTTGTCTAGTGAAAATGCATGGAATGCGTGGGACTTGGTGTTGAACTTTGAATCCTAATTTTGATGCTAATTTACACGTGCTCTCATGTTTCATTTAGTCTTCCTGACATAGATCTCTCTCTATTTTGTTATCTATAACATGAGAATGGCAGGATCCAATTCAAAGGGATTGTTTAGAAGAAGCATCTGTTGAAAACTTGCAGTGCTCCAGAAATGGGAGCTCTCATAATAATTGGTTTGATTTGTCCATGCGGCCATATATGAAGACTGTTCAACTTGGATATACTGGCCAGAGCTTTGTTGTATCTTCAAATCAGTCAATTAGTCAACCATTCAACAAATGCTGATTGAGCACTTTTTTGCACCAGGCACTGTGCTAGGTACTGAGGAAACAAAAACAAAAATGAAATAGAAATTGTCCTCCAGGAACTTTCAGTCTTTCAATGTAATGATATCAGAAAGTGGATATATATTCCTAAGATTCAATCAATCATTTAACCAGCATTTATTTAGTGTCTACTATATTCCAAGTACTATAGTTCTGGGAATATAAAAGAGGAGGAGGATAAGGAGGAGGAGGAGGAGAAAAAGGAGAAGGAGGAGGAGGAATAGTAGTAGTAGCAGTAGCAGTAGCAGTAGTAGTAGTAGTAGTAGTAGTAGTAGTAGTAGTAGTAGTAGTAGTAGCAGCAGCAGCAGTAGTAGTAGTAGTATGTATGTATGTGTGTATGTATTTAAATACTATATAATATATTAGCAAATATAATATCATATAATATATCATATAATATATAATATTTATTAACACATTTTTACTTATGAAGAGTCCTTGATTTCAAGAACCTTACAGTCTATCAATGTAATAATGTTATGAATTAGAAATACATGGCTGGGAATCTACCAATTAATTGATGAGAATTTATTTTATGGAAGACATCATGATAGATATAGATAAAAAAATGAAATAATCACTTCCCTCAATGGGCTTATGCTTTATTCATTTAAAAAAGATAAACCTAGACAAATATGTGCAAAATATACAGAGAGTAAGTAAGAGATAATTTTGCTTGGAGCAAGGACAGATATGAGCAGTTGAGGGGATCAGAAATTACTTCTTAGATGTAGAGGGTGGAAATGAAGAAGCAGAGATTTAAAAGTCAGAGACTTTTCTGTAAGACAAACATGCAATAGAGAATTATTTAAGAGCTGGAAAAAAGGGGTGAGATCAAGAGTAGAAAACGCATTTCAAGAACTTAGTCCAACTTTCTCATTCCTGAAAGAGAGAACATGAGTTGGGCAAGACAATGCCAACATTAAGCAGCAGGACCAGCATTTCAATCTCAGGTGTTTTGCCTTCAAAGTCAGGGCACATTTCTAGGCTATATCAGGGTTTCTTACTCCTTTTGTGGGTCACGGACCTCTTTGGTAGTCTGGTGAAGCCTATTATTGGCATGATCAGCCTGGCTGAAGGAAATAGTAATTCAGAGCATAATTCCCCTTCTTTTCCTTTTAATTTTAAAAATGGAGAGTATTGTTTAGGTCTCCATGCCTACAATGAAGGATAAGACATAAGACACCCCCTCCCATTCAAATCAGTTGGATGGCACAGTGGATAGAGTGCTTAGCCTCAGGAAGACCTGAGATCAAATCTACCTGGAGATACTAGGTGCATGATGCTTGGCAACTGTCTTATCCTCTGTTTGCCTCAGTTTCCTCCTCTGTAAAATTGGGATAATAATAGCACCTACCTTGCAGGGTTGTTGTCAGGATGAAATGAGATAATATTTGTAAAATTGCTTAGCTCAGTGTCTGGCACATAGTAGGTGCTTACTAAATGCTTGTGCTATCATTGAAAAAAATCTAAGAAGGATTGAGGATAAGCAGATTTTTAATGCGAATTTTGTCATGCTAAATCAGTCCTGGGTGCCAATCTATACTTTTCTGCTTTCATCCAAATCAAAACTCTTTAAAGTTTTTGCAGCATGGTTTTCTCTGAATATTCTCTAGCTAAAAAAAAAAACACTAGGTGACTAGGTGGTACAGTGGATAGAGGACTGGGCTTGGATTCAGAAAGGCTCATCTTCATGAGTTCGAATCTGACTGCAAATAATAACATTGTGACCTTGGACAAATCATTTAATCCTATTTGCCTCAGTTTCATTAGTGGGAAAATGAGCTAGAGAAGGAAATGGCAAACTATTCCAGTATCTTTTCCAAGAAAACTCTAAATGGAGTCCCTAAGAGTCAGACATGACTGAAATGACTGAACACCAAAAAAAGACAGTTTCCCTCTGAGTCAACACCCTGTAACATAATTAAACAAATTCATCATTCAGGTTTTGCCATCCAATCCTAAAACAGAAAGGTAAAGAGCCCCTCTAGTTGTTTCACCTGCTAATGATTTCTTTCACCTTCCAATTAAATTTCATCTTGTTCCAACTTACTAGTCTATCAGTCTTTGCCTTTTGTGATTCCATGCATACATTCAAAAGGAACACTGAAGACTTCTGGGTAAGAAGGACAAATCCATTTGAGAAATTATCTTTGGAAAAGGACTGAGTGACAAGGCAGGGAGGGATCTGGTTTGAGCTGAACCATCTGATCTTTCAGCTGTGGCATGTGGCTAATACAGTAGTACGATGTGTCAGCCAAAAAAGCTAATGCAATCTTGAGCTGTTTGAAAAGAATCTCAGCTTCCATGAATAAGGAATGGAGAGTGCCTCTGTCCTAGGTCCTGATCACAGCACATTTGCAATACTGTGTTCAGATCTAGGCATAGCAGTTTAAGAAGGACATTGGAGAGTGTCCAAAGCAGGGCAGTTGAGATGGCAAAGGGCTTTGACCTCATGCTATCTGATGACTGGTCAAAGTGGGGATGTGTAACCTGAAAAAGATTTGGGAGGAGAGGTTCAGAATAGCTATGTGTTTCAAGGCCTATCATGTGGGATTATGGGATCATAGAACTACAAGGGAGTTTAGAGTCCAATCCCCTCATTTTACAGATGGGGGAGTTGAATCTCAGAGCAATTTGCTCAGGGTCACCCAGCTAGTAAGTCTGAGGTGGGCTTTGAACTCAGGTCTTTATGGGTTCTGAGTCAAACAGAATCAGGAACGAATTGGTAGATCTTTCAAGGAAGATTTAAACTTAATGTTAGGAAAAGAAAACAAAAAGTTTTAATGATTAGAGTGGTTCATAAATGGAATGGAATGCATTGGAAGGTTGTGGGTCTCCCCTTACTGAAAGCCTTCCTTCAAATGGAGGTTGGATGAAAACTTGTTGGGTCTTTTGTGGCAGAATTCCTTTAGGGAGCACGTTGAACTAGATAATCAATGAGATCCCTTCCAGCACTAGCTCTAAAAATATCCTATGAGCCTTACATTTGGGAACTTTTGTGACTCAGTGGTTCTGATGGGTAGATCTGAAACAGAGAACAGACCTTGAACACTTGCAAAGATGTAAGGAGGTTTCATTGGGATCACCATGGTCTTTAGGACTCTGAGCAGAATGATAAGACATAAGTGTGAGGAAAAGCACCATGTGTGCTCCATAAGCCTAGAACGTCTCCAGGCTCCAAATGGGAATGTACACTGTGTTATGGGTGAATGAGTCTCCTGGATGCCTGGAACAGTTGGCTCAAATTCCCCAGAAACATTCATTCCTTTTTTTTTTTTTTCAATTTGCAAGGGGAAAAAAAACAAACAATTTTTTTTTTGGATCTTTCGTGTTTTTTTTTCTATTTCTAGGAAAGTCTGCCATTTGAGGATCTGAAACAATTGGATAGTGCATTATCTTAAAGAAGAGGTGATTTGTTATAGGAAATTTCTCCATCTGGGCCTAAAAAGTACCTCTGACCTGTTTGACATTCACCTGCTGCCAATATGCATCTGAGGTTTAATCTAAATGACTTGAGTGAATCAGAGCCAATCTAGAATGACTTTCTAAGGCATGCTGTTATTGGCTGGTACCATAGAAGCTCTCGTGCTGTGAGGCAAGGTCAGCAACAAGACCTGGGTGGCCAATGGAGAAAGGACATCAATGATGAGCTTCAGTACTCCCTTCTTTGGACTCCAAACTACTGATCAGCCCAGTAACAGGGAGGGTTATTATAGAAAATTCAGGAATGGCCATCCCAGGGAGTCACTGCATGGAAAGAAATCTATGAGTGTCTGTTTAGACTAGGGCCATTGAGAAAGTGACCAATTGATGGATAGAGCAGGAATTCATTGCAACATGAATTGCTCAGAGAGATTCTCACTTGTCACCAATCATTAGCAAGCTGCCAGAATTAGTTCTTGACCAACATGTAAATACCAAATGTCATATGATTTAAATACCTTGACTATGGTGACAATTTAAAATAAAAAAGTTTCACTGGATTTTGTATCAGGAAGAACTGAGCACAAATCCCAGTTCAAACATTTACTGACTTTTGTGATAAATGAAAAACCCTAAGAGATAAAACTTCTGAGAAATTAATAATCAATTTATTAATTAGGCTAGCTAATAATCAATACATTAATTATCAGTGGTTTCTTTTTGTAACCAAAGACAAAACCACGGAGAATGTGAAAACTTAACTATTTTTGTAAAAGGGAATGCTTCTGACAAATAAAAACCTGACTGGTAGACATTTAATGCATAGGTAGGCTAGAAGTCTTTGGCTCCTCCTGCTGAGGATGTGACTTGATCATTAGACTCAGTCACCTCCAGATGAACAGAACTTCA
The DNA here is from genome assembly GCA_028646575.1 of Pseudocheirus occidentalis. NCBI lineage: Eukaryota > Metazoa > Chordata > Mammalia > Diprotodontia > Pseudocheiridae > Pseudocheirus > Pseudocheirus occidentalis. The sequence continues at coordinate 25,839,681 of CM053596.1, read as the reverse complement.
TCTTCATCCAGATCATCCTGGTTAGTTTCTTCTTGATGAACTGGGTCACCCTAAACTCTAATGGAAGGGTATAAGGACAGGAACTCTTTTCCTCTGGATAAAAGCCCATGTACCTAGACTGGAATTTATTTAAACTTTACACAGGAGAAAGGACTCCTAGATCAAAGACCTTGCTTCCTTGAGGTTTAGGACAAACTCATCAGTCTGTCATTTCCTTCACAGATGGATGTTTTACATGGGCTGAACCTTAATTGAGAAAATAAAGGGAGAAAATCCTGGAACCCAAACAAATAATTTGCCATTAATATAATAGTAAAATATTTTTAACTTTCTAATCATGTGCAAGTAATTCAAATTGTCACAGCTTCTATTTCTTCACCTGTAATAAGGCTATTAATAACTGCGAGTTTCTGTGATTATATGAAATAAAGGAGAACAAGCACTTATGAAGCCCCTACTGTGTCCTAGGCACTGTGCTAAGCACTTTACAGATACCTCATCTGATCCTCCAGTTAAACTGGTTTGTAACATTAAAGTGTTATAAATAAAGAGAGTTGTTTTAATTTGGCTTTGTTTCGTTTGTTCCAGACCAGTAATTCCATCACTGAAGAGAATTCACCTAAAAGGAATTCCTTCCCAAGGTACAGGTCAGTAACTACTTTTTGAGGTTTCTAGTTATAAAGAATTGCCCAGGAAACTGAGAGGTTGTGAGTTGCCTTTTAGGGTCACAGAGACAATAGATGTCAGAAGAAGGACTTCAGTCCCCTTCTTTCTGACTTTAAGGACAGCCCTTGATTTATATGTGTTTTGTATACATATATCATATGGATATGTGTGTAATTTTGCACATGTCTGTGTGTCTGCATATGGAGAGAGACAGAACTACAGACAGAAAAAAAAGACAGAGAGAGAGAATGACAGAAATACATAGAAAGAAACAGAGACAGAGAAGGTAGGAAGAGAAAGGGAGGAAAGAAGAGAAAAAGAGGAATCATTTTTTTTCCCAATAGAATAATAGGATAATAAAGCCTCTGAGGGTGGGGGCAGTTTAACATTTGCCTTTTGTATGCCAGGCATTTAATGGTGCCTGGCACATAGTTGCTTAATAAACCCTTGCTCTTTGCTTCATTGCCTTTCAAATTTTACTTCTCATTTTGATCATTACTCCTCCAAGCCATCTGCTGAGTAGATAATCCCAGATTCTTTGAGATCTCTTAATTGTCAGAGCAAACTGATGCTGGGATATTTCAGATAATGAAACTCCACAGAGATAAACCATGTCTTACAACCCACATCTCCAGCCTAGTGTCAACAAAGTTCTCCTCTGATTCATGTCCATTCAAAGGTCCAACAACAGATCTTCGGATGAGCAACCTGGCTACTATTCAGGGTAGTTAAATTTGCCTCAGTTATCTTACCAAAAATTGTCAGAGGTGCTTTGAGGAAGAAACAGCACTAAGAATCATAAAATTTCATGTATAGAAAGCAATTCAAACTAATGCCTCTGGACAAGAATCTTGCCTATCATAAAAATTCTCTTAGCAATATATCTGGCAAATGATTATCCGCCCTTTGGTTGAAAACTTCCTGTGAGGAGGACTCTACTTCCTTCCAAGGCTGCCTATTCTATTTCTGCATACCTCTCATAGATAATAATCATTTCCCGCCTGAGTCTCTATAATCTATTTCATTCTATAATCCCTCTCAATTTCTTTCATGCCAATTGAATATCCGTGGTAAAACAAGCAAACACTGCTGTTGATGGTGGTTCTTGTGGGCACACAGAAAACTTAAGTAACATTCACTGATGTCTTAGAGAAAAAAAGTACTGTATTTCCTTTATTTCTTTATCTTCTTACTAGGAAAATTCCAGAATTGCTGATAATTAGAGTTGGAAAGATCTCTGAGCCATTTGAGATCATCAGAGACATCCAAATCACAGTTTCTATTACATCTACTTTTTTCATGAAGAACTGTAATCCAGGGTGACCCCATACCTCCTAAGGCAACCCATTCCACTTTTACGTCAGTTCAGTGTTTACAAGTGTTTTAGCTGGTTTCTATGGTTTTTTTTTTCAGTCATCAAGTCTAAATTGATCCTTTTGCATTTACCACTTGCCTCCCCAATCACTTCTAATTCTTCCTTTTGGGGACAAACAAAAAAGTATAATCTCTCTTCTACACAATAACCCTTCAAGAACTTGAAAACAGTTATCAAAATCTCTAAGCACCTCTATGTAAACCTGAGAGATGGAATCCCAAGGCTAGAAGGATTCACCAGAGGCTGTGTGATAAGGCAGGCCTATGGCACATCGCATTGTTTTCCTTCATTCCCTTCTTGAGTTGATTGAGACCTCAAAAGCTAAACTAAACTAAAGAAAACAAAAGATTTGTCTTGACCGTCACATTCCAATGATGAACTTTTAATGCAATCTCAGATTCATCCTTGAATTTTCTCTCTCCTTCATAAACTCCCGTGTCTAACTGCCTGGAAAGATGTAGACACTTGGTATACAGGTAGCTGTATAAAGCCCTTTATAACCATTGTCCTGCCTTGGAGCGAATGCCCATCACCTTAGTTTAGGCTTTTAGGATTATTGGAATCCACATTTCCATTCTTTCTCCTCTCTCATTTGCCCTCCACAGAGTGGAAGTATAGCTCAGACTACGTCACTTACCAGATCAAAAAGCCTCAGTGTCTACCTGTTGCCTCTTGGGAAAAATATAAATTCCTCTAATTGACAGCTAAAGTCCTATACAGTCTAGATCCAGCCCTCCTTTCTAGACAGACTTCACATTACTCCCCTTCATAAGCTCTATTTTTTAGACAAAGTTTTCTGCTCATTGTTTTTAGTAAATAGAACTCCAGTTTCTAAGCTTTTCCATGGCTGTAACCCATGACTGAAAGATGCTCTTTCGTTAATGGCATTCTTTAAAATCCTGAGCTCCCTCATGGAACAGCGCAGGTGCCCCATCCTATATCACGCCTGTCATGAAGCCCCTTCTCAAGTTGTTATGGCTCTTCTACACCCCAGATCTTGGTGGGGCCTGAAGTAGAATTAGTTGCAGCTGAGAGTGGACAGTGATGCAAAGGTGGAACTCAAAGAGTGGGGATTCCAAAGCCACCTTGTCAGATGTAGAGTAGGGAGGGGCTTGAAGACTTGAATGCATTTCCCTACTTACTCCTTTCCTCTGTGGGTATTTAAATGGAATAGAAGGATGGATATGGATATGGATACAGATATATATGTGTATGCATTTGTGTAGTCATATATATGTAGATAGATAGATAGATAGATAGATAGATAGATAGATATACATACACACACATATAATGAATGTTTGGAATAAGTGCCATATCCTTCATAAAACCTTTCCTGAGGAGGTGGAGCCAAGATATCAGAGATAACCCAGGAAGTTGTCTGAGCTCTCCCTGGTTTCCCTCTGAAACAACATTAAACCAAGCCTCTAAAAGAACTCTGGAAAAAAAATGGAGCAACAGAACTCACAAAAAGACATACTGAAACAATTTTTTAGCCCAATATAACCTGGAAGGACTTCAGGAAAGGTCTGTCTCACTGGGGTAAAAGCAGAGTACAGTCTAGCACAGGTGGTATCCAGGCAGGCCTGGACGAGGCCCTAAGCCACAGTACAGATCAGCAAAGCAAGGCCCCATGCATGGTCCAGGCTGACCAGGCCAATGGCACAGCAGGCCAGCTACAAGGCCTCAAGCCCAAGTGAAGAAGGCCAGCTGCCTTCCCTGAAACCCAGGGCATAGTAGACCCATCCTAGTACAGTGGGCAAACTGCTAGCCCCAGAGGCTCCAGTGCAGAAAGTCAATGAACAGGACCCTGGTACCCAATGATGAATCTTGGGATAATGTCCCCTGTACCTCAGGAGCAGAGCTCAACTTAAAAAAATAATGAGCAATAACCTCAAACAAACAGAAGCACCCAGCCCATAGAAAGTTACAATGGTGACATGGAAGATCAAAACACAAACTCAGAAGAGGACAATAAAATCAAAATACCTACCTGGAAAGCCTCAAAGTGGAATAAGAATTGTTCTCAGTCCCAAACAGCCATCTTGGAAGAGTTCAAAAAAGATTTTAAAAATCAAGTAGGAAATGTAGGAGAAAATTGGGAAAAGAGATGACAGTTATGCAGAAGAATTATGAAAAAAGAATGAACAGCTTGGAAAAGGAAGCACAAAAATTGACTGAAGAAAACAATTCCTTAAAAAAATAGAATTGACCAAATTAGGGGAAAAAACACTGAAGAAAACTCTTTCAAAAGTAAAATTGGTCAAATGGAAGAGAAGATACAAGAGCTAACTGAAGAAAATAATTCCTTAAAAATTAGAATTGGGCAAGAGAAAACTAATGACTCTATAAGACATCAAAAATCAGTCAAACAAATAAAAAGAATGAAAAAATAGAAGGAAATTTAATACATCTCATTGAAAAAGCAACTGACCTAGAAAATAGATCCAGGGCAGATAATTTAAGAAAGATAATATCTAGGATCTTTCTCTGATCATGCTTTCAGGTACTCCAATCATATTTAAACTCTCTCTCCTCGATCTATGTTCCAGGTCAGTTATTTTTCCAAAAAGATATCTCACATTTTGTTTTATTGTTTCTTGATTTCACAAAAAGTTATTAGTTTCCATTTACTTGATTCTAATTTCAAGGGAATTATGAGCTTTTGTACCTCGTTTTCCATCTGGTCAATTCTACTTTTCAAGGATTACTTTTTTTCCCCTTCAATGAATTTTTGTTCCTCTTTTCTATCTGGTCAATTCTGCTTTTTAAGGCATTCTTCTCACTAACTTTTTGGACCTCTTGTTACCATTTCTTCTACTATGTTTTCTTTGTTTGATTTACCCCTTAAGGTGTTATTTTCTTCAGTACTTTTTTTGTCCCTCCTTTACCAAGCTGTTGACACATTTTTGAAGATTTTCTTATATCACTCTCATTTCTCTTCCCAATTTTTCCTCTACCTCTCATACGTGATCTTTAAAATCCTTTTTGAACTCTTCCCTGGCCTGAGACCAATTCATATTTGTCTTGGAGGTTTTGGATGTAGGAAATTTGACTTTGTTATCTTCTTCAGCACGTGTGTTTTCCTTAACACCACAGTAAGTTTCTATTGTCAGACTTTTGCTATTGTTTGCTCATTTTCCCAGTGTATTTACTGACTTTTAATGCTTTGTTAAAGCAGGGCTCTGCGTCAAGGATGGAGGGTGTACTGTATCAAGTTTCAGTGGTCTTGTGCAACTATTTTCGAGATAATTCTAGGGGCCTGTAAATTTTCAGTTGTTTTCATGGTGGTATGATCTAAGAAGTGTGTTTTCTACTCTCCTGGCCAGTGCTCTTGTCTGTGACAACCACAAGCACTCTTTTCTGCTCTGGAACTGTGAGGAGAGACCCCATCAACTGTGGGCCTAAGTTCTGCTATACTAATGCTCCTCCTCATTCGAGGACTGACCCCCAGGACTGTGAGCCAGATCAAAGTATAGGCAAAGTAACAGAGTCTTGTATCCTTGTTACTAAAGAGACCCTTGAAATCGTTTGACCAGTTGTTTGATCATCTTATCATCTGTGGACTGTGAGATCTGGAAGTAGTTGCTGCCACTGATGATTCAGTGGCTGCCAAAACCTGCTCCCAGTTGGCTGGGGCTGGGTCTTTGATGGGGCTGGGGCTATGCTGATATGGTCAGTCCTTGACTGTGTCCCATTCTTTTTTGGTAAAATATATCTAATTTTTTTGACTGTGTCCCATTCTCACAGAGGTATGGCAGACTTTTCTTGCTCCCCTTCTAAGTTGCCTCTGACTGGACAATTATTTCACCCTTTCCTTTTCTGGGTTCTGCCGCTAAAGGAGTTGTTTTATGACATTATTTAAAGGTAAGTTCAGAGGGGCTTGGGGGAGATCTCAGGTAAGTCACTGCCTTTTCTCTGTTATCTTTACTCTGCCCCCCCCAAAAAATTAGATATACTTTACCAAAAAATAAGCAAGAAAGAAGTTAAGGAGATGAACAGAATTCTAGAAAGAATTAGACATGATAGACTTCTTAAAAAAACTTAATGGGAATAGAAAGGAATATATGTATGAATGTGTATATATATATATATTTTTTTCTCAGTGGTACATGTTATCTTCATCAAAACTGACAATGGAATAGGGCATAAAACCTCACAATCAAATGGAAAAGGACAAAAATATTAAATGCATCCTTTTCAGGTCATGAATCAATAAAAATCACATGTAATAAAGAGTCATGGAAAGATAAACCAGAAAATTAATTGAAAACTAAATAATCCAATTCTAAAGAACATGTGGGTCAAGCAAAAAAAATCATAGAAAGAATACATAATTTTTCATCAAAGAGAATGACAATAATGAAACAACATACCAAAATTTATGGGATGCAGTCAAAGCATGAATAAAATAGAGAAAGAGCAAGTCAATAAATTGGGCATGACTTTTTTTGTAAAAGCTAGGAAAAGAACAAATTTAAAATCCATAATTAAACAGCAAAATAGAAGTTCTGAAAATCAAAAGAGATTAACAAAACTCAAAGTAAGAAAACTATTAAACTAATAAATCAGAGTTCAAGTTTGTTTTATGAAAAAATGTAAATAGATAAAACTTTGGTTAATTTGATTGAAAAAGAGGAAGGATTAAACCAAAATAAACAGTATCAAAAATGAAAAGGATGAATTCACCACAAATGAGGAGGAAATTGAAGCAATATTTAAGAGCTATTTTAACAAATTGTATGCCAATAAATCTGACAATTTAAATGAATGATTACAAAGATATAAATTTCCCAGATTAATAGAGGAGGGAAAAAATACTTAAATAGGCACGTTTTAGAGAAATAAATTGAGCAAGCCATCAATGAACTTCCTAAGAAAACAATCTCTAAAACCAGAGGAATTTACAAGTGAATTCTGCCAAACATTTAAAGAAGAAATTCCAACACTATATAAACTATTTTCAAAGTAGGTGAAGGAGGCCTACCAAATTTCTTTTATGACACAAATTTGGTACTGATAACTAAACAAGGAAGTGCCAAAAAAAAAAAGAAAGAAAATTACAGACTAATTTTCTTGGTGAATATTGATGAAAAAATTAAATAAAATGTTAGCTAAGAGATTATAGCAATTTATCACCAGGATAATACACTATGATCAGATGGGATTTTATAACAGGAATGCAGGGCTGGTTGAATCTTAGGAAAACTATCAAAATAATTGACCATATCCATAACAAAACAAACAGAATTATTTCAATAGATGCAGAAAAAGTTCTTAACAAAATATAGTACCCATTCCTATTAAAAATACTAAAGAACAAAGGAATAAATGAAGCTTTCTTTAAAATGATAAGTAGTATCTATCTAAAAATATCAGCAAACATTATCTGTAATAGGAATAACCTAGAAGCATTCCCCATAAAACCAGGAATGAAAAGAATATGACAATTATCACCACTTATTCAAAATTATACTAGAAACGTTAGCTTTAGCAATAAGAGAAGGAAAAAAATAAAAGGGATTAGAACAGGCAATAAGGAAACAAAACTATCATATTTTGCCAATAATATGATGATACTTAGAGAATCCTAGAAAATAAACTTTTAAAAAATCTACTTGAAATCATTAACAACTTTAGCAAAGTCGCAGGATACAAAATAAACCTACATAAGTCATTAGCATTTTTATATATTACCAACAAAGCTCAGGAGCAAGAAATAGAAAAAGAAATTCCATTTAAAATAACTGTAGACAATATAAAATATTTCAGAGTCTACTTGCCAAGACAAACCCAGGAACTATATGAACACAATTATAAAAACACTTTTCATACAAATAAAGACAAATCCAAACAATTGGGAAAATACAATTGCCCATTGGTAGACTGAGCCAATATAATAAAAATGACAATTCTACCTAAATTATTTTATATTTTCATTTCCATATCAATCAAATGGCCAAAAAATATTTTGTACAGATAGAAAAAAAAATAATAACAAAATTCATCTGGAAAAACAAAAGGTCAAAAATATTAAGAGAATTAATGGGAAAAAGCAAAGGAAAGATGACCTAACAGTACTAGATATAAAATTATATTACAAGACAGCAATTATCCAAATTATTTGGTACTAAGAAATACAGTGGTGGATCAATGGAATATATTGAGCACACAAGACACAATAGTAAATGACAATAGTATTCTAATGTTTGATAAATCCCAAAATTCCAGCTTCTGGGATAAGGACTAATTATTTGATAAAACTGCTGGCAAAACTGGAAAATATTACGGGAAGTACTAGGCACAAGCCACCATCTCACACCATATACCAAGATAAAGTTCAAATTGTCACATGATTTAGATGTAAAGCAGAAGATCATAAGCAAATTAAGTGAACAAGGAATAGTTTATCTGTCAGATTGATGGAAAAGGGAAAAATTTGTGATCAACCAAGGATAGCAAGCATTATGAAATGCACAATAGATAATTTTGGTTACATTAAATTAAAAAAATAAAAACAAAATCAACACACCCAAGATTAGAAGGAAAGCAGGTAGATGGGAAACAATTTTTACAGCAAATGTTACTGACAAAGGTCTCATTTTTCAAACATTATATATCTATGTATATATATATATACATATATATATATAGACACACACATGGACACATATACATATATATGTATACACATATACATATATACACATATATATATATAGAAAATTGAGTCAAATTTATAAGAATATAAATCATTTCTCAATTGATAAATGGTCAAAGTAAATGACCAGGAAATTTTCAGAGGAAGAAATTAAAGGTATCTATAGTCTTATAAACAAATGTCTGAAATCACTACTGATTAGAGAACTGCAAATTAAAACAACTCTGAGGTACCACTTCACACCTATCAGATTGGCTAATATGACAAAAAAGGAAAATGATAAATGTCAGAGAAGATGTGGGAAAAATTAGGACACTAATACCTTGTGGGTAGAGTTGTGAACTGATCTAACCATTCTGGAGAACAATTCGGAACTATGCTCAAAGGGCTATATAACTGTGTATACCCTTTGATCCAGCAATACCACTACTAATTCTAGATCCCAAAGAGATCATAAAAAAGGAAAAGGACCCACATGTACAAACATATTTACTGCAGCCTTTTTTTTTATGGTAGCCAATAATAGGAAATTGAAGGCATACCCATTAATTGGGGAATGTCTGAACAAGTTGTGGTATATAAATATAATGGAATATTATTGTGCTTATAAGAAATGTTGAGTAGGGAGATTTCAGAAAATCTTGGAAAGACTTACATGAACTGATGCTGAGTGAAGTAAACAGGACAAGAAGAAAATTGTGGAAATTAACAGGAACATTATGTGATGATCAGCTATAATTGACTTAGTTCTCCACAACAAAAAGATCCAAAACAATCCCAAAAGACTCATGATGGAAAATGCTATTGACGTCCAGAGAAAGAACTATTGTGTCTGGATGCATATTGAAACTACTATTTTCATTTTTTGGTTGTTTTCTGTGATTTTTCCCTTTTATTCTGTTTCTTCTTTCACAACATGACTAATGTGGAAATATGTTTATAAGATTGCATGAGTATAACCTATATTAGATTACCTGCTGTCTTTGGGAGAGGAAAAAAATGGAACTAAAAATCTTATCAAATGAATAATGAAAATTATCCTTATATGTAATCAAGGAAAAAATGAAATACTACTTGAAAAAAAAAAGGAAACAATAAAAACCCCTTTCCTAATTCTCCTTCCCTATCCCACCTCCAAAAAAGATTTTGCTTCTCTGTCTCTGTCTCTGTCTCTGTCTCTGTCTCTGTCTCTCCCTCTCTCTTCTCTGTCTTTCTATGTTTGTTTCTGTCTGTCTCTCTGTCTCTCACTGTCAGAACATAAGCTCTCTGAGGGCATAGGGCACAGACTTTTTTTTGGAGGGGGGTAGTCTTTGTACTTCCAGTGACTAATAATACATACCTGACACATATTAGGCAATTAATAAAATGCTTGCCGATTGACTAATTGAATAAACTGATTAAATCACTTAGTCAAGGCTTCCTAGTTTTCTGACTTAAAATGCCTTTGATGCTGTGATAACAGTGCTCAGGTTCTAATTTCCATAAGTAACACCCAGAAGCTAGGGTGGGGTAAGGATCCTTGATAAGAGCAAGGGGTATTTTGGTCTGTTCTTGTCTCAGCAAATTGTGTTGTCAATTTCTGAGATTTCTTAGCCCAAAATGATTGATCCCCCACTTTGCCCCCCTTTAATGAGGCTCACTGACAAGAGCTTTTTACCTGATCCCCAGGGATGCCATCTTTTCGGCCTGTTTAAATTTCTTTCCCTTGGCAGCAAACATATACATTTCCCCGTTTTTTAATTCATCTCGCTAAACAAATTAATCTGAGACCAGATTATTTTATGAAGAACCATAAATCTTTTTTCCAAGATAAGCATCTGTCGTATTGGATTAGTAACATCCAATGTTCTGTGAATTAATTTGCTAAGCCCTCTAATACTGCCCTGGCAGTTTAACTTTAGTAATAACAAATCTAATTTGGAATAAGTGGGAAATTGTTTTCTCATCCATGTCCCTATAGTAAGTGGCATATACGGGAGAGATGCCATTAAATGAATACTGTACTAAATTCTATTTTGATGATGGCTTGTGAGTTTATTGTGGGGCGGGGGAGAGATGCTTTGAATGTTCCTTCAGGAGGTCTGACACAGATGATGAATTGCAGGCTTTGTGTCAGTCTCAACTAGACTCCCTTGCTGAGAGTTTGCAATGTGTGGAAGAAGAAACTCGTGGAGGTCCCTCCAAGATTTCTACTGGAAAATGCTTTCCCTCCTTGATTTCTCTCTCTTATCTCTGGCTCTAATACTGAGCATATAGTAGGTGATTGAAAATGTTTACTGTTGGATTAATGCAACACCAACTTTGGAGTCACTAGATGGAGTTTCAAATCCATTTTTTCCCACTTACTGTATCTATGAACTTGGTTATAGTCAATTAATTTCCTTAAGCCTCAGGTCACTCATCTGTAAAACAGAGGCAGTAGTCATTACACTAGGCGATCTACGCTCTATCTATGGTCATGTTGCCAGATAGGCACCAGCTTTCTGGTGAGATGCCCTGGTCTTTCCCATTGGAATGAAACCAGTCATCAGATAGGGTGCGGGGGTGTTGGTGATTTGGAGACCAAAATTATCCTGTCTCTATGGATCTAAAGTATCAGAAGGAAGGGCAGGTGCTGAAATTTGAGAACAACATTCAGGGATCTGGGGCTAAGGCAGGGAGTTATGTTAGCCATGTTGAGAAAACAGGCCAAGAGAAACAGAATCTCTTGTTGTCCTACTGGCAGCCATGAAGGATATGGATTTCAGAGTCGAGGCACCCCCAGCTACATAAAACTGAACATTTTGAAGAGAGGATCAGATCTGCAGGCTCCCATTTTATGGCAGGGCTCTGTAATTCTTACATTTTATGGGGTTGACAAAAAGTTGTTGTTTACATAGAATGTATTTGGGCTGTGCCCATCCAGGGACTCCCAAGCTGTTATACGGTATGTGAGTGAGGCTGGTTAACAAAAGCAAACAAAATTGGATGTGAATTGTAAATAGCCAAAGTGTGCCCTGCTGGGATTGGAAGCTCAGAAATATTTCTAAGCTTCATCCGAGCTTCTTCTCTGTGCAGAATAGCTATGGATGCTGTGGAAAGGGCCTTTATCCCTGGAGAATTGAGGGGATTTCTGCCTCTTCTAGAGCAAGGAATGAAGCCAGAAAAGCCTAGCAGAAAGCAAAAAAATGCAAGGGTGGGGAACAGAGACTGGGCGTGGAGGAAAAAAGAAAAAGAAGACCTGATAAGTCAACATATAAAAATCCTGAGAAATAAGTATGAACCCTGACTACCCCAACACAAATAGGAAGCTAAAGTCTGCAAGAACCACCTCCCACCAAAATCTAACCCATTTCCTCTCCCCCACTAAGCAGACTACCTATTATTCATCTCTTTTTTATTTTTTTGTTTGTTTTTGTTCTGGGAGAGGGCAACACAGGGCAATTGGGGTTATAGGTGACTCGCCCAAGGTCACACCACTAGTAAGTGTTAAGTATCTGAGGCTGGATTTGAACTCAAGTCCTCCTGACACCAGGGCCAGTGCTGTATTCACTGTACCATCTAGTCGCCCCTATTACTCATCTCTTGATAATATTTTTAACCTGTTCTTAAAAACTCTTAGGGAAAAAGAAGACTCCACACCTACAGTCATTGTTATTCAGATGTGTAATCTGCTCTCAAAAGAAAGGAAAGCTGGAATTGGGCAGTTCCTGGAAGTTTGAATGAACCTTTTTTTTTTCCACAAAGGGAACCACCCCATCCCTGTTTCTGTGGGCATGAAATAGTCATGTTTGTCCTTTCAAGGAATACAAGAAGACTCCAAAATGAAATTTTGTTTGTTTGCTTTTTCAGTTATGTTTTTATTCTACCCTCAAGCTTCACTGTTATTGTGGACATTGTCTGAATCAGGGTGCAGCTGGATGTTACAAATCCATTAGAGTCATGTGGGAATCTGAAGAAAATCTTAATGGCTCCATAAAAATCTATCATCAGATGCTTAGATTTGGATTTTTCTGGCTGTGTATAAGACAGAAGACTAGAGTTGGAAGAGTTTGGAACTAACACTCTCCTCTGCCGGCCACCTCCAAGGACTGGGCCAGAAACTCTAGTCCCTTATTACCTCTTGTGGACACACAAAGTCAATCAAATGAACACTGCCCAAACTCCCATTGTTCACCTGTCATCCAAGGAAAACATGATCTGTTATTAACTTTGGGTCAAACCATGCATCAGCTTATTTACAAATACATGTGCATGCAGAGATGTCACCAAAATCACACTTTTCCGCTTGTGGCAGAGCTAGACTCCCATCAGGTTGACTGCTTATGCTAATCAGACTCACACTGGTCATGAATTGGTACAAAAAAGTGACACCCTCCACTAAAGGAGGAACAATACGTTGCCCCATAAACCAACTCCCAACACCAGCCCCAAAAAGAGGTAAGAGTACCTGAGGGTTCCAGAATCCGTGGTGGTGTGATGTCTTTGCCATTGCTGTTGGAGACAGTGGAGGGTTCTGTTGTGCTAATCCTACCCGGATAGTTAGGGTTGTTCTTAATAATTCCAGGACTGAGGGACTCCATGAATCCCTTAGTCTGTAGAGTGACATAGCTTGTGGTGGTTGTGGTGGTAGTGGCCACAGTTGTCTTTCTGGTTTGTGAAATGGAGACAGTAGTGGGACCATAAATCCCAGGAGATGTGCTAGATTCTACAGACTCTTCTTCCCCTGTGGGACCCCAGGCAATGAATTCAGTTTCCACTGTGGGTTTGCTCCCTCTGAAGTCAAAATTATTCAAACTACCCCCCTGTAGGTGCCTTTTGTCCCTTCTCAAAGGTTTCTGCTGTTCTATACTCCCACTGCCCACCAAGGATGGAATGGAAGGGTTGAATTTGGCAGCTTCTGGGTGTTTCGATGGCCCACTTTTCAAAGGGATGATCCCCTGGTCCCTGGTTCTGTGGGTCCCTCTGGAATGATATGTCTGTATTTGCCCATGTGCACGCTCAGGACGAAATGAAAGAAGGTTCCATAAAGGGGTAGGGATCTTCGTTGCCAGTCCATTCTTAAAACTCCACAATCGGGGATTGTGGAAAGGCCGAGGCAAGAGCCTGAACTCTGGGCCTTGGGCTAGAGATTCACAGGTGGGGAAATCCATGGCTAGTTGAAACATGGCTATAAGTATCCAAGCATGGCTTCCTATAGGGCAACCCGACCAGTGGACAGACATCGAACTGTAGCAGAGAAAGAGAGAGAAAATTATTTTGGTAATGCAGTGGCTTATACACCATCCATCCATCCATCCATCCATCCATCCATCCATCCATCCACCCATTCATCCATCTGTCTGTCTATCTGTCCATCCATCTGTCATCCATATTTATTAAGTTGTGAATATATGCCAGGAACTATATTTGGTACTATGAGTACAAGGGTAAAAGAGATGTAGTTCCTCCCTTTAGGTAACTTATATTCTATTGGACAAGAAAACATGGGGGGGGAGGGGAAAGAGGGAGAGAGAGAGGGAACAACTGCATACAAAACATAATACATGGTGGGTAGCGAGGAGGTGAGGAGCAGTTGAGGGGATTCACAAAAAATTCCATGTATAAGGTAGTAATTGAACTACATCTTGAAGGAAGTGAGGAATTCTAAGAGGCAGAGGCAAAAAGGTATTATGGGTATTATGTTCCAGGCATGGAGTTTTCTCTCCTCCTTGTCCTATAATTTCATTTATCTGTCTATCTATCTGTCCATCTATCTATCTATCTCTCTGTCTGTCTGTCTCTCTGTCTGTTTACCTATCCCTATCTATCCTTTTTATTTTTTTAATTTAACGTTTGAAATTGTGAACCAATTTTAATTTAACATTTTAACATTTAATGTTAACATCAATTTAACATTTAATAATAATAATTATTATTATTCTAATTATTTATATAGCACTTTAAGGTTCACAAAGTGCTTTACGTATTTTAACTCATTTGCTCCTCACAACATCCCACTGGGATACCTACTATTATCATGCTTATTTTACAGAACTGGAAACTGAGGCACGTGGAGGTTATGTAACTTCTCAGGTTCACACAGATAGTTCCTCAGATGGAACTGAACTCACGACTTCTTCACTCCAACCCCTCCAGGTTGCTTCCAATAAGACTAATGATAATAGGGATAAAGATTAGACGTGTAACTTCACTGAGAAAGGAACTTCTGGGCTAGGAAATTCCCTCCACTAATAAGAGATTGAAATTTTCTTTGTAACTGAGAGTCACCATAGAATAATGCTTTCAATGCTGATGGCTCAAATGACTTATCTAGGGTCACCCAAGCAGCATGTGATAGAGGCAGGGTTTGATTCGAGGTCATCCTGTATCTGGCTATTTTTCCAAACATTTTGGTACAGCATTCTCTAAGAAAATTAGTAGGTAGTTATTACATAAAGCTTGAAGGTTTACAAGTGTCATATTACTTCATTTAGCCCATACAACAACACGCTGAAAGAGTCATTATTATTTATAAATATTTCTATTACACAAATGGGGAAACCAAGGCTGATAGCAGTTCGGTGACTTGTTTAGTGTCCCACAACTAGTGTGTTTGAGGCAGGATTTGATCTCATATCTTTATTACTCCAAATTCAGTACTCTATTGACTCTACCATCCAGTAGCCATAAGTAATTACAGTGATAGTTTTAATAACTATTATTACTAACTAGCATTTATAGAGCACTTTAAGGTTTTCAAAGTGCTTTACAAATATTATCCCATTTGAACCTATCAAAAACTGGAAGGTAAGTGCGATTATTGTCACCATTTAACAGATGAAGAAACGAATTCAGCATGAAGTCAAGTGACTTGAAAAAAGTCACATAGCTCATAAGTGTCTGAGAGGGGGTTTCAACTCAGGTCATTATGGTTCCAGGTCCAGCAACCTATGCAATTCAGTATAATAAGAGCAAAGTGTTTTAGGTTTGCTTTTTTTCCCCCAAGTGCTTTGAATCATCATTATTTTTAGTTAAAAAATAAGGATAATCATTTTTATATGAGGATGGCCTTTCTCTCTCAAAAAACATTCATACCCAACATTTTCTTAAGCTGCACAGTATATCTTAGAGCCAAGTATACTGTGGATAAATTCATGTTCATTTTGTCATAAGGAAAAGTGGAACACAAATCTCCTGGCAGATTTGCCTAGGACAGTAAATGGTAGAGGTAGGTTTGTTGGCCCTTACCCCATGGTTCCTTGCATTAAAACAATAGGCCTAGCTCCCTTACATGCATAGGTATATGTTTATTAATGCCTGAACAAAACTGTTTTAAATCAAAATTCTGTCACTAAATATGGAATATTTCAGCACCTTCCCACCTTAGATGGCCAATGGATTATTCATTCTGGACCTTACCCACAGTAAATTGTATCTTTCCAATTAGACAATACAACTATGCTCCAGTATTTCTTTTGTTGGCATCTTAGATGCTTTTATTTATTTGGAGTGCAGATAAATCCTTTGTGAACCAATTAACCATGCCCTCTACTCCAAGGAAGACTTAACAGAGGGCAATATGTCGTTTAGTCCTATTTCCTAAGAAAACCTAGGAAATGATCATGGAGAGGTCGGCTTTCTGCTCCCCGTAGATATGTTCGGATATACGAGTGGACCATCTGAGTGGTAATGTTCTCTATTCCCAGCAATAGCTGAATTTCAGAGAGGGTGCGAGCAGGGATGATGAGGAAATTAAGACAATTTAGCTTCCAAGGGCCTCTTAATCAGTTCACAGCTAACCTCATTAGCTGAAAGTAATTCACAAAACACGAGATAGTCTCATATAACAGTGAAAGTTACATGATACCTTAAAACAGTGTTTTTAACTGTGTGTATATGTGTGCCTACGTGTATGTGAATGTATGTGCTCATGGGTGTGTGTACATCTGTGTGTGGCGGGGGGAGGGGGGGAAGCCTAAGGACTTCTTCTCAGGGTAATGGTCTTAATTAAACGCATAGAAGGAAACATATAAGATTACAGAATATAACAATTATATTGAAATACTACCAAAATACATTTTAAAAATAAATTAAATCTAGTTAATAAGGTCTGCTTTACAAACACTTTTGAGGAGGGATGGGGTCAAAGGAGAGGACAGAATAAATGGGGGCTGGAGAGGATGGAGGAAAATATAGTTAATGTTTCACAACATGACAATTATGGAAGTGTTTTGCATGACTACACATGTATAACCTATACTGAATCAATCACTTGCCTTCTAAATGAAGGTGGTTGGGGAGGGAGGAATTTGGAACTCAAAGTTTTAAAAATGAATGTTATAAATTGTTTTTACATGCAATCACCAAATACAATATACAGGCAATGGGGTACAGAAACCTATCTTGAAATCTCTCTTGCTCTACAGGAAAATAGAAGGGAAGAGGATGCTGGGGGAGGCATGATAGAAGGGAGGGCAGATTATGAGAAGGGGTAATCAGAATGAAGGCTATCTTAGGGCTGGGGTAGGAGAGAGATGGAGAGAAAATCTGGAACTCAAAGTCTTGTGGAACTGAATGTTGAAAACTAAAAATAAATTAACAGAATTTTTGCATCTATAAAAAAATGCCTGCTTTAGATTCAAATAAATAACACTTTTTAAAACATTTTCTGTAAAGTCAGATTAAGCATATCTCTGTCACCAGTGGTTTTATAGTTTATTAACAGAGTTTTGACTGTGTATATTATACAAATTCTATATATGAGTCACCACATGCAGGTATGGGACTTCAATCGTCCAGTGGGTGATGTGGAAGGGAAATTGGTCAGTGTATCTGTAGATCAATAAACTCCTATTATACCCTTCAAAACCTATTAAGAGTAAAAGTATTCTAATTGAATTCAGTCTTTCCTGGGGGTGGATATTAGTAGAATAGAAAGGTCCTGGGGTACCAGATGTTTTTTTCAACATTTTCTAACTTTCACCACTTCAAGGATCTTATTCCCAGAATACCTCTCTGACTCCATAGATGCTTTTCCAAAACTGCTCCCCTACCAAAAAAAAAAAAAAAAATCAACAACATCCAAATCCAGTAAACACTTATTAAGTACCTACTATGTACCAGACACTGAGCTAAGTGCTGGAGATGAAATTAATTAAAAGAACCAAAAAAGAAAAGAAGAAAAGAGAAAAGAAAAAAAAAAGACAGTTCCTGTCCTCAAAGCGTTTACAATCTAATGGATTATAGCGTAATTCCAAACTGACAATGAATTCCTCTAAATCTAGTCAAACTAAAACAATAGCTAGACTTTAACAATGAACATACAGTCCATGGACAGGAACAGTCTTTTTATTAATTGTATTTCCAGCACTTTAGAACACTGCCTAGCACTTAGTAGGTACTTAATAAATGCATGCTGAATTTGAATGTTCGTGAGTTTTCTTTCTTTTTTTTTCTTGCATCAGTTTTAAAAGATCGGCTACTGAATCATTGAGAGATTGTCCTCTGGGAACAAGATCCTTGAAGAAGGAAAAGTTAAAACATCTTGAAAAGACTATCTTTCCATCTTGGAGAAGCATCTACAGAGGTCTTCAGGCTGCCAGCAAAGTTCTAAACAACAGTAATTCAGCAAGTGTTGATAAGGCATTCAATATACGCAAGCCATGACAGCTATATCATCAAATGCATCTAAGAATGAATTGAATATTGGTTGACCACATGACAATTTTGAGTGATAATGAATGGACAATCCATGTGTTCTCTTGGTGTCTTCAAGAGATCAGGAAAGAGAAGAGATTGATTCTCTGGATATTGTGTAGAGGTCCTGAAGGTCTCTTAGGTATAAATATAATGCTCTGATGTCCATTGCTACCCAAGGAGACTATTGATCAACAAGATGAGATCTCAGATCTAGTTGGAGGATGTTCAAGGGACAGAGTAAACAAAAAGAATAGTAACAACACTCCCTGCCTTCAGTTCAATTAAAAAAAAAAACATATTAAGCATTTATTCTGTGCAAGACATTATTCTTGGAGCTGAGGAGCACCCATTATCATCACCAACAAAACCAGTCTCTATCCTTTAGGAGCTGGGATTCTACTTGAACAAAATCTCTTGCATCTGACCTCCTCTCTATTCATACAGTGACCATGATAGTTTGAACCCCACTTCTGTATTCAGCTATTGATACAATCTAATTGGTCTCCAAGTCTCAAGTATCTCCCCACTCCAGTTCATCCCACACATTACTCTGAAAGTAATTTTTCTTAAGAGCTTACCTGACCATGTGACTCTACCATTGGATTTCTGGCTTTCTATTGTCCTTCGGATAAAATATAACATCTTTCTTTAGCCACTGAGACCCCATACAACCTGGCCACCATCTATCATTCCAACTTCACTAGACATTATTTCCCTCCCCTCATCCCCCCCCCAACTTCACCTTTTGATGCAGCCCAACTGACTTTGTACTAAACATAAAATATCCACATCAGTGCCTTTACACTGGCCATCCAACTTGCCTGGAACAAATGCCATCCCTCCTTTCCTCCAGTTTGCCATTTCCTTCTCTAGTTTCTTTTTTTACAGATAAAGAAACTGAGGCAAACAAGGTTAAGTAACATATCCAGGGTCATATAGCTATAATGTGTCTGAATACAAATTTGAATTTAGTTCTTCCTGACTACAGGTCCAGCACTCTATCTCTTGTACCACCCAGAGGACATAGAGACTTGATACATACTTTGTGACTGATTACTTTCCAAGTGGGGGGGGCAGGGTAAAATGTATACACAGATAAGTAACAAAACGAATATCCAAAGAGATACATGTTATTTCAAGATGGAGAGTAGCCTCATTAGGCTGTGAAGGTAGAGGGTGGGCGTGAGCAAAGATTTGTTTATGAGATGGCACCAGAGCTGAGTTTGGGAGCCAGGAATTCCACAGAGAGCTTATATTCTACCTCTATGACATTATGAGGCATTGGACTAGCATATAAATTAAAAAATAAAACTTCCCATGCATTGGGCTATGCAATTCAACCTTGTTTCCTATTAAAACCAGAAAATCCCAGTGTTAGGAGGGGAGGGATGACTGTCTCTTTCTCCATCTCCATGCTTGCAAATGTGTTTGGATGTCCCTAAAGACCATCACCAACATGATGCAGAGAGAAGGAAATTTGTATTAATAAGAGCTAATTACCAAAAAGTACTAATCCCCAAATAATAAGGTTTCCTTTTTTAAAAAAATCACAATGAGAATGCCTGGTTGCAAAAATTAGATATTTCCCATTATGCTAATGAGGTTAGACAGATTTTGGGGAGGGGGGAAGTGGGAAGGGAAGGGAGAAGTGGGAAGGGAGGGGAGAAGTGGGAAGGCAGGGGAGAGTTTCTGGTTGTCTGAATAACTGCTTTGATATTTAGAGAAATAAGCATTACATCCATCCCCTTCCAAGAGATTTAGGTCAATTTGAAATTCCCCCATCAACACACTGGCATTACAAAGTTTTGGCTGGGGGATGACCCAGTAAGGATCAGAGATGTGTCAAGAAGAGTGAACATTCCCTCCAGCCCTCAGAATGGGGTGGCAGAGGCAGGGAGGGAAGAGGTGGAGGAATGCAGGCTGATATCAGGCTAATAAGATCATGAGTGCAGCAGGTGCAGTCAGACAGCTCTCCCAGGACATTAATGGCAGGCAAAATAAAGAAAAGCTCAACCCCAACCACCCAACCATTAGTGCCATCAAAAATATCACCCCAGGAAATTAAAAACCCAGTGCCAAGACATGTGTCTGCATGCCTACTGGCCTACTCCAGAATAACTTTGCTAACAGGATATTTTTGTGAGATTTCACCAATAACCAGTGGTAATTGGTTACCATAGAAACTCCTCCATTTTCACATTACCCAGTTGTTGCTGTTTTTTTTTTTTTCCAGGGGAGAAAAAGACTGATCCCAGCTGCAGTGAATTTGATTATTTAACACTCCCCTCTGCAGCCTTGGGCCAACTTCTCTCTTTTTAAATGATTGACTTGTCCCAAGAAGAGAAATAAAAATGAGAGATGAAACCTAGAATTTAGATCAACAAAACTGGCTAAGCCCCAGAGAATCAAAGTTAGGTGGTTATGAAACCTGCCTGGGTCATTGGTATGAGCTATTTGTTAAAAGGGTGGGGAAGAGAGAAGCAAGGATCTGAGCCCCTGGAAACCTTGCCCTGTGTCTTCAGGCCTCAACATTGTATCTCCTTCTCTAGACCATGGGCATCCAGTTATATCTGGAATTGCACAGGCTCTGGCAATCTCTGAAGGCCAGTAGGCTTTTGGGCACGGAGAAGATTTTATGTGTTGTTCTAGAAATAGGGCACACACCATTGGAAACCCTCTTCAGATCTCATGGAGACAAATGCCACCATGGGTCAAATAATGGAGCTGCAGGTGGCTGGCCAGAGAAAAATCTCTTTTCTGGTGTTGACTGAAATACTATGTAGGACAAAGAGCACCGAGCTTTAGAGTTAGGAAACCTGGATTGAAGTCCTACTTCTGTCTTTTGCTAGCTGTCTGACCTAGAGCAAATCACTTCTTCTCCAGCCTGATATCTGTAAATGTGGAGAATAACTCTGACATAATAGCTCATAGGATTCTTGTGAGCAAAGTGCTTTGTAAGACTGGACATACTTTAGAAGAGAAGTTTTGACTTTGCTATTTCAATGAGAATAAATATTACCATCATTGAATTATTCTCATCTTTTTCAATGAAGTTCAACAAGAAACAATCCTGGGACAAAGTAAAATCCTGCCTCTGTGTTTTTACATCTAATTATTCTTTTTTATTTAGCATTCTGTATATTGTGTAATTTTTTTGGCAACTGATGAATTAACAATTACTAGCATTTATATAACATTTTAAGGATTTTTGTTGTTTTTACCTTGTATTTGACTCTTCATGACCCCATTTGGGATTTTCTTGGTAAAGGACAATGGGGTAATTTACCATTTCCCTCTCCACCTCATCTTACGGATGAGGAAACTGAAGCAAACAGAATTGAGTGGCTTGCTCAGGGTCTCATGGCTAGTAAATATCTGGACCTGGATTTGAACTCAGGAATATGAGTCTCCTTGATTCCAGGCCTGTTACTCTATCCACTCTACTACCTAACTGCCCCTTCTTTATAGCTTGCAAAGTACACTACATAATATTACACCATGAGACTAAGTGATTTGTCCAGCATCATACAGTTATGCACTGTCTGACAAGAAATTTGAACTCAGGTCTTCCTGACTTTAGTTCAGTGCTTTTAACCACTATGGCTATCTTTTTCTGTAGGATGACCAAGAGTATTTCCAGGACAACTCCAGTAAATAGACAGGATATGACCTTTATTCTTCATTAGGTGATTGCCTAAGTTAGGTCTCTATATTTCCAAGGCTTTTCATTGCAAACAATTTGGAAATTATGGGTATTCAATAGGATGGCATCTATTAAAATGTTTTCAAAATTGCACTGGCAAATTTTATATCTGGGCAACTATGGGAAACAGTTTTGTCTTTAAAAATCCCCAAGTTTCAATTCAGATAATTGGTTGAATTATCCAGGCTCTTATGGGATGTGAATTTGTAGGATAGAGATTCTCATCAGTTAGTTTATGAAGCATGATGAGTTTGTGGTGCATAATTCTCAGATCCCGTCCTCTAGTTCTAAATTCTCAGCAGAGCCTAAATGTTCACAACTTTCAGTGATATTCTCCAGTTTCTACTCTGTCCTTGCATAATCTTCTTTAATCAATGTCTTCTTGATTAATATCCATTGATTAACTGGTTAATTATATCTTAATGATCAATGGAACAAATTGTATTCCTTAAAAATGACTTTCATAACTTCTGGGATCAATGACCTAGTCCTATACCATTTGGTAAACTCTTCCATTACTATAAACAAAGTCACAGGGCTCAAATATTTCTTTGATGCTTCTTTGTCAACATGGGTTGAGTCCATGTAGATGCTGTTACTATTACCATCACCATCAACATCACAACTATGATCAATATCAGCATCATCATCACTCTAATCACTATCATCAGCATTATTAATAATAATAGTTATCATCAGTATGGCAAAATGGACAGAATGGTGATATGAGTGAGTGAGGATGAACTGGGTTCAAATCTTACCTCTGATACAAGCTGGGCAAGTTATTTAATCTCTGAACCTTAGGTAACTATATGTATTAATGATGGCACATCCCCACATAGTTTCTTCCAGTATTTCAGAATGATCATCTTTTATTGCCCATAGTCATTGTAGCTGCCTTCATTAAGTAGCAAGGGGTCACAGTGGATAGAGTTCTGGGCTGGAGACCTGAAATTTTAAATTCAAATCCTGCTTCAGACACTTACCAGTTAAGTGACCTTGGGCAAGCCATTTGACTTCTCTGTGGCTCAGCTTCCCCATCTGTGAAATGGAGTTAATAATAGCACCTCCTTCCCAAGACTGTTGTGATAACTGTAAGGCACTCTGCAACTTTAAACTACAATATAAAGGCTAACTATTTATTTGGTGATGGTTTTTATCATTATACCTGACAATACCCAGTGGTGGAAAGTTGTAGAAAGAATCCTAGATTGGGAGTCAAAAGCTCTGGGTTCGAATCTTATCTCAGTGAATTACACCTGTATAACCTCAGACAAACTACATTTTTCTTTTTCTTGGTCTCAGTTTTACCATCTCTAAAATAAGAATGCTGTCAGTTGCTCATGTCCCTACCAGCTGGCATCTTCTCCAAACCCCCCTTTTACAAGGATATTCATTTTGATTCTAAGTAGCACACGGATGACCAAAGGAATCACATCTTTAATTTCCATGATTAAGCAATTCTGGAAGAGCCACCCCCACTGCCTTCCCATCCAGGATGCTGGTTGTACTGTAAGCCATTTCACAAAGTGAAATAGGACTCACCACGTCAGCAAAATGAAAGCGCCACAGCTGCCAAGAGGACAGAACAAATAATCAGGGCTGGCATGAAACAAATGCCCTGAAGGAGTTCAGAACACCACTGAAGGGACAGCCCCAAAGCTGAAAATACATTGGGCTGGTCCACATCTTCTTAACCAAGTGCCAGGGGAGTAAATCTGCTCAAGAATTCAAAAGAGCCGGGTTATGGAAGAAGGTGGAACAGGTGGCATGGAATGATCATTGGATTTGTGGATGGGGGCTGAATTCAAATTATGCCTTTTCTCACTAAAGTCAACAAGCACACATTTATTAAGCACTTACTGTATAACAAGCACTGTGCTAAATGCTGGAGATATAAATATGGGTTAAAAAACAATCCCCATCTTCAAGGAGCTTCCAATGTAAATGAATAGAACACTAAATGGAGTCACTGAGTAGCTATTATAACCAATCTCAGCCTCAAATAAAAAAAAAACTAAAAAAATACAGCCCCTTTTTCATTTAGTAGACAAATGATGGACTATGAATACATTGTGTTGCACAGACTATAAGACAGGAGAACTCAATCACTTGCCTTTTTTTAAATACTGTTTTTATTTGGTACAATGCAGGCCTTACTGGAGGATGGGGGTGGGGAGAAATATATCCAGTAATTACTATGACTGGATATGCTTCCAGAAGCACTTAATAATCAAAATTAAAGCTGTAAAAGATGCCTTTGGTCATCCAGTCCCATGTGCTATTCAGAATCAAAGTGAATATTCCCATAAAAAATGATTTTGGGAAACTACCATAGGGACCCAGGTGCTGCTGTTTAATACAGGGAATCCCTAGGTGAGGAAACCCCCTGTACCAGTTAAGATCAGCACCTTTTCTACAACTTAATAGCTGTGTGTTAGAAAGTTGACTTAGAGGGAGGGGGTAACTAGATGGTACAGTCAATAGAGCAAGAGTCCTGGAGTCAGGAGGACTTGAGTTCAAATATGAACTCAGACACTTGACACTTCATTAGCTGTATGACCTTGGGCAAGTTACTTAACCAATTGCCTTGCCTCCCCCCCCTCAAAAATAAACAAAAACAACAACAAAATAAAGTTGACTTAGAGTACTGATATGTTAAGGGACTTGCTCAAAGTCAGACAGTCTCTGAAATCAAATCCTTAGACACTATATTGTGATGTCTCTATAGTATAAATGTAAAAGGTGTCAAGATTCTATTAAAAAAGATTTTGACAAAATAAAGGGGAAGCAGAATGTGACTGCCTAGATAACAGGCATTCCACCTTTCCATCTCTGATCCCCCAATCTTTCTCCCTACAGCATTAGGATCTTGTCATGAATATAGAATGGTGGCTTGAACAGAGAGAAAGAAAAAAGATTTTCATTTCAAAATGTGCCAGGATAAGAAACTGGTCAATCAATTAAAATATGTTTATGAAATTTCAACTGTATGTCAAGCACTGTGTTGAAACTACAAAGACAAAAAACCAAATAGTTTTAACTAGAAATTTTTCATCTAGGAAAAATAAATGGGGGGTGGCGGAGTTTGTGAAAGTACATCAGAAGGTCCATTTGGGTCAAAGAATAGCCAGTCAATAAACATTTAAGAGGCACCTACTGTATGCCAGACACTATGGAGATACAAAGGAAGGCAAAAAGGCAACCCCTGTTCTCAAAGATCTCCCAGTCTAATGGGGGAGCCAACAAGCGAAACATATGTGTTCAAAGTATAGACAGGATACATTGGAATAATCAACAGATGGAAGTCCGCCAATCAGATCAAAGGAATAATTACCTTACTTGGAGAGTCTTGTTTCTTTCCTCTAATTGTTGGAGTGGGAAGGGTAGTACCACAACACAAGAGTGGGCTTGTACAGGTAAACAAGCTAAAAGTCTTTGGTAAAGATGGGGAAGAAACAGCACTCCTCCATGTCAGTGCATCATAGGCTTCAGCCATAGTCACCTTACCTTTGTTACCTTCTTAGAGGCAATTCTTTCCCTTCAAGGCATTTAGTAAGAGGCACAAGGTGTTGCAGATCATGACCTTTTCCAGCTAAAACTGTGGAACTTCCCTGATGGAGCCTCACCATTATTCAGTAGGTCAGCTCCTCCCTCCCTTTGCTTTGTTCTTCCTTTCAGGCAGATGGGTCTTGAAAGGAAGAATGGGCCCTTTAGCCATCTTCTCCTAATTGCTTCTAAATCAGGGACCATTGTTCCGTCCCACTTTATTTTCTAGTTTCCAGGTTTCTGGGCTCTTTCCCTTTTTACATTTTTATTGAAATATTTCCCCCAAGAAGAGTTTAATAAGATTCAGTGAGTCGAGATTCAATTCACTGCCTTCTGTATATTTTCTTCAGAGGAAGAATCACTGTCAATTAGGAGAGACAAAGACATCTCAGCTACTTAATGTTCCCACCTTTCCCTGGGTGGGGATTTTGGAAGATTTGCCTCCCTCCTATTAAGTAGCTGACATCAGACTAGCCGGAGGAGATGTAAAATCAGGACTCTGATGAGAGTGTATATGAAGTCTGGGGTGGAATCCTGATAAGGGTGGTATGAAAAAGGGTTGAAAAAGGGTTTTACTCAAGACTACATATCTAGGGGGCCTGATTCCCAACAGTCCACCAGGCCTTGTAGTTCCGGGTTAGCCCTGACAGACACAGGCCCTTACATGGGCAACAATGAAGGGGACCTCGCTGAATACATTCCCTTGCTGTCCTTGCAGAAGTTGCAGGCACAACTGCCCCCCTGGCCACTCTCCCCCCCACCCCCACCCCCCACCACCCCCACTGAATTTCTCCTAAATGCCAGAATACCTTTTACCCATCATACCCTGGGGAATGGGACAGCTACTGACACAGAGGATACAGTGCTTGGCCTGGAGTAAGACTCCTCTTCCTGAGTTCAAATTGTGTTTCAGATCCTTACTAGCTGTATGTCCATGGGCAAGTCACTTAACCCTGTCTGCCTCAGTTTACTCATCTGTAAAATGAGCTGCAGAAGGAAATGGCAAACCTCTCCAGAATCTCTGCCAAGAAAACCCCAAATGGGGTCATGAAGAGTCAGATATGACTGGACAACATCAACCAATCTTCACCCCAACTTAAACTCATATGTACATACATAGAGTTTCACAAAATCCTAGCTAGAAGGGAAATTACAGTTCATCAATCTACATCCCCTTATTTTATACTTGTGAGTAAACTGAGGGAGGCCCAAGTTCTCTCAAGTAGGATGTATCAGAAAACAGGATTTGAACTCATACATTCTGACTTGAGTCCGGGGTAGTAACATAGGTAGTGGGACAGTCTACCGTAGAACTCTCTATCTCAGGGATCCAAGGAGATCTATGAAATAATCAATGTAAGACACTTTGGATACTTGAGAGACTTAGTAAACTAAGTCATTAAGCTCTTTTGAGAAAGATCAGACAATCACAGATTTAGAGCCTATAGGGCCACTGAGGCCAGCTGCCTCATTTTTTATAAGTGAAAAAAGGAAAGCTGAGAGGCATTAAGTGACTTGCCTAGAGTCAAGCAGAGTATATGAGGCAGGATTTGAACTCAGGTCTTCTGGATTCTAAGCACAATACTCTATCCAATGCACTAGGCAGGTTGACACCTCAGGGCATACTACCTCTAGATAACTTCCATTTTTTTTCAAGTCATTTTCTCACATTTCACTTTCTTCTTGTGTCATTTTTCAGTGATGTCTGACTCTTCATGACCCCATTTGGGATTTTTTAAACAAAGATACTGTAGTGGTATACCCTTCCTTCCTTCAGCTTATTTTACAAATGAGGGAACCGTGGCAAAAAGGGTTCAGTGACTAGTTTAAGGTCACAAAGTTATTAAGTGAGGACAGATTTGAACTCAGGAAGAAGAGTCTTCCTGACTCCCAGCCCAGCTACCTAGATGTCCACATTTCACTAGGAATATTTGAAAAAGGGTTGGAGGGGGTGGTAGGCCATTGAGGAAAAGAAAGAATGGAATCTCCATGTCCTCCTGCTGCCTCACTGGGTCAATTTAGAAAGCCAATTTCTCTGCCCTGATCTTTCCAAATTTTGTCTTTTGGAAAAACAGCATTGCTGATGTTACCATGTCTGCCATTGCTGGTCAATATGAATTCAGTGACATGAACATTTCTGAATCCCACAAGAAAACGAAAAGTCCATCACTATGCATAGGGCCAGAACTATTCCTTTCTCATGATGTCCATTACCATCACCATCATCAAGTCTTTATTAAATGCTTATTATATCTCAGGTTCTGTGCTATGCACTCAGGATACAAGGGCATCAAAGAAAGAGGAAGACTTGTTGAGATATGCTTGCTTGACATAGCAGGGACTTCTATAGTTTCTACAAACATTTCTAGTTTCAAGTTTTGCAAAGCACTCAACATATGTGATCTTATTTGATATTATAACTGAAGGATCACTGGACATGAAGTCAGGAAGATCCAAGTTCAAATCCTACCTCAGATAATTACTACCTGTCTAACCATGGTCAACTCCTTTAAATTCTCTTGGCCTCAATTATCCCGTAAGTACAATGAGGGGATTGCATAAAATAGATTCTACGATCCCTCCCAGTCCTAAATCTACACTCTTATAACTTCCAGTTCTCCTTGTTGACAGCCAAGTCAAGAGTAACAAAGGGAATTGGAGTCTGTGTCCTTGAAATTTTCTGCCCTGGGTTAAAACTGTGATTACTCTACCCTAGTTAGATTAAAGAAGGTAACAATGAAATCATCAAGGCCAAAGATTTTATTTTATCCATGAGGAAATTCAGGCTTAAATAGGGGAATAAACTTGGCCAGTTGAGCTAATAATTGAAAAAGATTGTCCTTGAATCTGACACCAAATTCGACATTCTTCCCATTGCCCCATGTTCCCTATGGACAGGAATTAGAATCCAGCTCTTTTGACACCATGTGCAGTACTCAGTCTATGTTGTCTCCTATCACCTTCTCATCTTGGCCTCTTGGCTTAGCCCTCATCTTTGAGAACACATAAATGGCTTCAATTATAGAGATTTCCATTCCATTGACTGTTCATTGCATTAAGATATAATTTTCCCTAAGAAGAAAAAGACCAAAAAAATAAAAAAATAATAAAACACCTAATTCCAGGCCTGGTAGGAACTTTGCATGCCCCTATCCAGGACTAACAATCTAAGGTAATGAAATTTTTGTCAGGCCAGAAATAATGTTTGAAATGGGCCAAACTGCTATGGCAACATGGGGAGTTTTGGCTCCAATATGTTGTTCTGTCCATCCTCGATCATTAATGAGACACATGTCAAAGCTGCCTGCTGAATTTGGGGAGCAGAGAGAGGCCGCACCTCATTCACAGAAAATAATTACCTCCCTGCCTCCTTCTGGGTACGGAAAAGGGGACGCCCACTTCCTTCTGGAAAGTGTTTGACGAGTTCAATTTGCTAATGGAAAAAAAAAATAAACCCTGATTTACCTTAATAGCATTTGGAGGCCTGATGTCACTCCAATGACCTGTCAGTCTCTCCCCTTCTCATGCTTTAATTGATTCAAAATTTCTCCCTTCAGAGGAAGGAGCTCAGCAGTACCTAGGAGGGAATCATTGAACGTGGCCCCAGTACATGTCAGAAACACACATGATGCTTAACTCAGAGAAAAGAAATGGAGTATGAATGATTCTTTTCTAGTGAGAAGATAAGCAATAGAATGGAATTTTTTTACTTTTTTTAAGGCTTTTATTCCAAAACCACTCATCACTTTTCTCAGAGAATGCATTTGTGACCGGCCCACAGTACTTCCAGCCTTCTCAGTCAGACTCCACAACAGCTGTAGCCTGACAGAAGTTAAGGACCTCTTCCTCCCTAAGGAGACGTGGCTTGGCTTCACCTTTGCCTTTTGCTGGACAACCCTCACATAGTCTCTCAACAAATCGGGTTTTGTTCATTATTCCTACCCCAACTGAAAGTAGGGATTATATCATTCTGTGCAGTTGGATTACTAGTATTTGAAAACAATGGACAGAACCCTGATATTAAAACCACAAATTTTGTTGTTCAGTAGTTTTTCAGTCATGTTCAACTCTTCATTATGACCCATTAAGGGCTTTCTTGTCAAAGATACTGGAGTGGTTTGTCATTTTCTTCTGCAGTTCATTTACAGATGAGAAAACTGAGGCAACAGGGTCACAGAGCTAAGAAGTATCTGAGGCTAGATTTGAACTCAGGAAGATGACTTTTCCTGACTCCAGGCCTGGTACTCTATCCACTGTGCCACCTAGCTGCCCCAAGACCTAGTTTCAAATCTTGTCTTGGGAATAAAAATACTACCTATTTGATTATGGTAACACAACCTCTGTACCCCTTGGTTACTTTGGCTATAACAAGGATAGCTAGTTTTGGGTTTCATCTTTTCCAGTTTGTGAAGAACTTTGCACATATTATCTGTTTGGATCATCTCAGCAAACCTGTGAGATAAGTATTATCTCCCTTTTACAGACCAGGAAACTGGGGCTCAGAGAGATTATCGCATTTGCCCAAGTTCACACAGCTAATAAGTGTCTGGGGCAGGATCTGAATTCAGATCTTCCTTTGCATTCGCCTTCTATGTGCATGGTCTGCATGCCCGTCTAGCACTTTCAACTCCGTTTATTTTTTCCCATCTAGCTGCTAAAGGAAAGATGTCAGACTAGATCAGTCATTTCAACTCTTGATCTATGATTCTATGCTCCTACGTGTTTAATAAATACTTAGTGACTTAGCGATCGACACCTCCATCAAACACTTATTCAATCAACAAGCATCTTTTTGCCATCTGTCCAACAACACGATAAATGTCTATTAAACTTCTATTTCATGGGCTTTGAAGAAAGTAAGACAAAAATTTAAATAGTTCCTGCCTTCAGTGAGCTTACATTCTACTCGGGACTAACCTCCCCTAAGTATGAAGAAGAGAATCATCTCCCACACTTAGAACACACACACACAGACACACACACACACACAAGAAAACACTCATTATTTGTAGATGAAGATAAGAATGAATTATCTGTGGGTTCAGTAGCTTTCTATACAGTAATATGACGTTGGTAGAAGGTAGAACCATACATAGGAAATATCACTGTGTTTGGAATTAGGAAATTCTAGGTTTGAATCCCTGCTCTGACATTTAATAAATCTGTGACTGAAGACAAGATTTTCACTGGCTGTCACCCATACCTGGAATTCTCTCCATCCTCATCTCTACCTCCTGGCCTCCCTAAAGGCTCAGCTAAAATCACACCTTCCATGGGGTAGCTAGATGGTACAATGGATAGAGTGTCAGGTCTGGAGTCAGGAAGAGTTCTCTTTCTGAGTTCAAATCCAGCCTCAGACACTTACTAACTGTGTGACTCTGGGCATGTCACTTCACTCTGTTTGCCTCAGTGTCCTCATCTGTAAAATGAACCAGAGAAGGAAATGGCAAACCACTCTAATATCTCTGCCAAGAAAACCCCAAATGGGGTCACTGAGTCAAAAGCAACTGAAAAACAAATGAACAAAAACATGGAATGTTTCTTGTCTTGCTTTAATGCTCATGTTTTCCCTCTGTTGATTATCTCCCATGTATTCTGTTTATACCTTCTTTGTACATAGTGGTTGCCATGTTGTCTCCTCCACTGGATTAGAAGGCCCTTGAAGGCAAACACTGTCTTTTGCTTTTCTTTGTATTCCTAGTTCTTACCACTTTGCCTAGCCTATAGTAGGCACTTAACAAATGTTTACTGACTGACCAGCTGACTAAAAGCAAACTGAAAATAAAAAGGCAGGATGTTGTAATGTAAAGAACCATGAATTAGAGTAGGAGGGCTTGGTCTCTGTCTGAATTCTAGCTCACCTGAGCTTCCTAGGCCTCAGCTTCTTCTTTGGCATAATGAAGATGATACAGATGGACCTCTAAGGTCACTATCTCTACATACTTTTGTATGTTGTGCACCCCTGAGAACCCTGAGTGACTAAACCAGAGTCCAGAACCAAAGATCTGTGGCTGAGACATTTCTCTTCAGAAAACTAGACCTGCTGGCTACAAGGCCACTTGTCTCTTCCCTTGACCTTTGAGAGGTGGGGCGAGAGGTCAACAGGAAAATGGGCCCACTGGAGAGTATTGTGCTGGACCCTCATCATCACGGGTGTTCATAACCAGCATGAAGAACATCCCTCAGTATGAACAGTGACATTCAGAAGTTCTAGTTGCCCTGGCAACATCCCCAGGAGTATTCTGAAGGAGTACAGCAGAGAACGGAGTGGGAGGACAGTGTTCTGTCCATGTATGCTGTAGGGTTAAAAGGGTTCTCTTCAATTCACTGGCTTCCCACCTCCAGCTTCTTTGTGGTTCTCTAAAAGGAGGCCACAAGATGACTTTAAGGGATACAGACTCCCAACACAAGGGGTTCATAGGTTTTACAAAGGAATTTCTAGATTGCATACTCCGGTAAGAGAAAGTCCTAGCAGCATCAGTGGGAGAGGAGGGGGTGGTTAAAAAGACAGACTTCATCTATGTACAACCTATGTCTGATTGTTTACCATTTTGTGGGGGGATAATGGAGGGAGTGGCAGAATGTGGAACTCAACACTTTAAAAAATGTTTTTAAATTGTTTTAACAAGTAATTGGAAGGGAATAACATACATATTATATAATATATATAAGATTATATATATCTATAATATATTATTATTATACTATACTATCTTATTATATATATTATAATTATATATGTACAATACATATACATATACATATACACATACATAAGATTTCATCTAATCTAAGCAAAAGTGTTTTTCTAGCTTATACTGCCTGCTGTACTGGGACCAATATCACTGAAAAATAGATTAAAGAACTTAGTCCTATGGGGATAGGCTGTTGGGATTTAGAAAAAAACAAACAAACCAAGAAATGGCATAAGAGCATCCCAATAGCCTGAAAATGAGCTGAGGATCAGCTGAGCAGACCAGAGAATGGGAGCTCAGCAGAGGCAGTAGAAAAGGAAGAGCAGGACCAGATTTTAGTGGACAGTAGCCTGGCAGAACCTCAGAGGAACAGGTAGAGCAAAGAAAGCAGCTGGCCTGAGACCTCACCAAAGGAGAATGGCAAGCAATCAGTAGCCCTGGAGGTGTGAGTTTGTCCAACTCTCTGCTGCCTCAGCCCATACATAAATGCCATATGTATTCACTATGGCTATGTCCTTTCCACTGGTGTGGGTAACTTTGTGTAAAAGATGGGAGGAAGACAGTGAATAAAAGAGGAAGAATTATTATTTTTTCCTTTTGGTGTACAAAAACTGGGCCTGGAAAAGAGAAGTAACAGAAGAGTGGGTTGTGGGTAGGGGTGGGAATGAGGGAAATCTAGTATTATATTTTGGGGAAGCTAGAGTCAGGAAGGTTCATCATCCTTACTACAAATCTTGCCTTAGATATTTACTAGTTGTATGACCTTGGAAAAGTCACTTAACCCTGTTTGCCTCAGTTTCTTCATCTGTAAAATGAGCTGAAGAAGGAAATGCCAAACCACTCCAGTATCTTTGCCAAGGAAACAGCAAATGGGGTCATGAGAGTCGATCATTACTGAAATGAATGAAAAACAACAACCAAGTCTCATATTTAGAGGATCAAGGACACAAGATGGGAGATTCAGAAAGACTGTGGAGACTCTCTAGTTCCTTGTTCTACAGAGAATAAAACTGAGACCCAGCAAAGTTTATGTCAGGGCTAGGGTCACAGAGGAAGCTAGCATCAGTGGCAAGATTTGAACCGAGTTTCTATGACTCCTGCACTAGTATTCTTTCTGTTATACAATCCTGCTTCCCCTAGACCTAAAACTTCCATGTTGTATATAAATCAAGCTCAGCGAGACAAGGACATGAAGGGAGAATATTCTTTAAGCATTATATTGCTATTAAGGGGGTAAAAATGGTTAGCAGGGGCAGGGAGAGCAGTCACTGAGACAGAGTAGGCTTAAGTCCCTTCAGGTATCAGTCTTGTGATGATGGTGGGACCAGAGAGATTCTAATAATATTAATCCTTTCCATTTGTATAATGTATTTCATGCTTTCAAAACATCTCATTTGATCTCAGAACAATCCTATGAGACAGGTGTTACCAGAAGCTCTGGTGTCTGAAAAATTAGTGCTGAAATATCTGGAATTCTAAATAATCATTCCCGGAAGCCCACAGGGAAACAGATCAGAATTTACTTTTTGAAAGCTTCAGACATTTTTTATTTCATAAGTTGTGGGCCCTCCCTCTAGCCTGCTGAACACAGCGCCTTTCAGAGTGAGTCAATGCAATTGGATAGCTGCTGTAACTGACAAATGTGCTGCTTGACAATCAACCTCCTGATGAGTTTTTCAATCAATCAACTGACATTTATTAAGGACCTACTATGTGCTTAGGCATGATGAGAAGCTCTAAAGATATAGAGATAGAATGAAACAGTCTATGTTCCAAAAATTGCTTTCATTCAAATGGGCTAAATGACATGTATATATTTTTTTCAACTGGACTTCTACAATTATGGGTGTGGACAAGTTCTAATGAGAAATTGTCTCTATCATACAAAAAAGCACCTTCTATAGCACTTAGAAAGGTGCCTGGGGCATTGAAAGCTTGAGTAACTTGCCCAAGGACATATAACCAGTACATGTAAGAGGTGGGATTTCAAGCCAGTGCTTCTGAATTCTTAGGCCTCTTCTCCATATATTATGCTACTTCTCAACATGTACACATATAAATATAATATATATATGCACAAGTATATAAAATATATAAGCATATACTCTTTATATATACAAACATATACATACACATATACACATGTATGTGCACGTATATGCGGATACAAACACACCTACATACATATATACATATCTATATAGAGATAGACAAATAGATGGATGGATAGACAGACAGATGATAGACAGACAGAAAGACAGACAGACAGACAGATAGATAGATAGGTAGGTAGGTAGGTGGACAAATGGACAGATGGACAGACAGAAAGACAGATAGACAGGAGATATTTGTGAAGAACTTAACATGGTACTTGATACATATATATTTGTATTCATATTATTTATACATACATTAATATATAAATATATAGCATATATTTATATTAAATATAAATGCTGATTTTCTTTACCTCCCCCCTTCTAGGTAACCAGGATGTACATTATTGAATCTTTTGATTTATATGCAAATATATATGCACTGTATATATATGCATATGTGTGTATTATATGTGTATATATGTATATGTATGTATGAAATTTACATTCAATAAAAATTTGGGGAGTGAACCTTCTATCACTGATCTCCAAGAAAACAGACATGAAATCTGCCTCACAATCTGTTCCATCTTTCTAACCTAGGCATGCTTGTGATCTGTTGGCATAGCTCTCATCAAAAGCCAAACTAAGATTACCCCCACTGAGAGAAGGGATTACTTTCTTGTAATAATAACCAATTATAGAATCAAGACCAAGGTGTTTCCCCTTGTCTACTTCCTCATCCAGAAATCAACCAGTGTGGAGAATCTTTCTTAAAGATTTACACAGCCAGGATGGCTAAAACCTAATCAAAGAGAGTAAAAGAAATTCTAAATTTAGGGGAATGGGTGGATTCCTGCTCATTGTTCCTGGTCAGACAAATATGGGGTAAGGGGATCCCCTCTTTGATACAGACATTGATAAGTCTCTTTGACAAAAATTTAGGTGCTCAGTATCACACACCTCAAGACCCTCATTGGAAAATAACCCATCTCTCATTACAATATTCATTCTCTCATTAATTGGTAAGCAATCAGAGTTGATCACCAGCCTCACAAAAAACCCAATCTTCCAAGGGCAAATAAACTGTGAGTCCACTGCCATGAGGCATTCAAAAGTTCCACCAGCCTCTTTTATTAATAAAATGATTAATTATTCAGAAATTACGTCTCTCAAACTTTTTAAACATCACACCATCATCAGCCTCGACTCCTCCTCACAATACTTTTCAATTTCTTCCTGAATCCACAAAGCAAATAATTTCATTGTGGTTTGCAATCTACTCTCTCATATCAACTTTAGCTCCAATATGCAGTAGAATGAATAAAGGAAATATCTTTAGATCAGTCTCCTGGCTTTCAGACTCTGCTTCACCCAAAACTTTTATTATTAGTCAGGACAGGAATTACTATCTTCTTTGGACTAATAGAAAGACTGATGCATAAAGCCTGCCACTCAAATTACACAAATAGATAAATGGCAGAGGGCAGGATCTTCTGGCTCATAGACTCCTTCCCTAACAATCATCAGTGTAATTCACTCCTCTTTTTCAGTCCTGACCTTAAGGTCCCATACCTGTTACTCCCACAGGGAGTACAAAATAGTCCCGCTAGGATTCAGGACAAGGTTATTCCTATTTGGTTGAGATTCTAGAATTTTTTTTTAATTATCGTTAGACATTTTAAATAAACTAATAATTCTTAGATACCAACATACGTACAGAAAGTACAACTTAGCTATAAGGAAGGGGGTGGCAGTTGGGGACATAAGCATTTAGCAAATACCTACTAAGTATCAAGTACTGTGCTAAGTACTTCATAGATACCTCATCTGATTGACACAATAACCTGGCAAGGTAGGTGCTACTATTATTCCCATTTTGCACTTGAGAAAAGTAAGTCAAACAGTTTAAGTGACTTTTCCAGGGTCACATAACTAGTATGTATCTGCAGCCAGATTTGAATTCAGGTACTAGTGACTCCAGATTCGGGTACACAATCTACTGTGCCACCTAGCTACCGAAGGTAGAGCTAGAAGACCATCCTCAAGGCATTCACTTAGAATCTAAGGCTCAGATGATGTTTCAAAGGAAGAAGAAGATGAATGTGGTAGAGTGAGTGTTGGACCTATTTCGGTCTATAAGATCTGGATGAAAATATAGTCTTGGTACTTAGTATTTATCTGACTATGAAAAAGTTACAACCTTTTTGTCTTACAGTTTTGTCATCTGTAAAATGGACATTATATAGATTGTCTTGATGATCAATTGACATCATAAAGGACTTTAAAGCACTCTATAAATGATGATTAATGTTTTTATTAATATGGTATAATTAATTATATAAAAATATGTAAATTATGCAATATATAAATAATTATATGATATGACAATATTAATATTAAAGAGTCATTGACCTCTATGGTATCGATCAAGAGAAGCAAAGAAATAGAAGAAATCATTTTTCACGTTTCCCAACCCCCAGGCATTAAATGCTATATTCAGCATCAGGCAAAGAAAAGTAACATAAAGGTAAAGAGAGTGGGCTCAGGAACCATCCCTGTGGGGCTGAAAGGTTAACTGTCTCCATTTTTGTCTCACTCTCCTTTACTTGCCCCCTGATGTCAATGAATGATGTTTACTTTTCCCTCTCCCACTAATCATTTTTGACAGGCAGTTAGGGGCTCTCTTCCCAAGAATCAAGGATGGAGCTCTGAGTCTGGTTTACCTGCAAGAGGAAGGGCCATCCTGGGGCCTATTGGAAGGAGACTTCTAATGCTTTCAATCACTGATTCCTGGACCAATAGTGAAGTTGGGGCTGTGCCAAAGCCTGTTCCTCCAGAAACCTTCTGGTGTCTCAAGCCTAGTCAATTCAATTCAATTCAATTCAAATGAACTTAACAAATATGTATCTCATGCCAATTAGGTACCAGACACCATGCTGGGCACTGTGCATTCAAAGACAGAAGCTAGCTACTACACAAGGGACAAAAGGGAAATTTCTATCTCTTCTTCCCAAACTGCTTTTCAATATCTGTCTCAAAGTCCATGTCTGTAAGTATGACCATGAACAATCCAGCCATAAATAAAAGTGCTAGACTTAGACTCAAGGAGACCTGAGTTCAAAACCTGCCTCAGCCACTTAATAGATGTGTGATAAGTTACACAGGCAAGTTACGTAGCTTCTGCCTGTCTCAGTTCCCTTATCTGTAAAAAGCTTATAGCTGTATGCCTATCTCCCAAGGTTATAGCAAGAATAAAATGAGATATGCGGAAAGTGCTTTGCAAACCTTAAATATCTATATAAATGCTACATTCTTCTCTTAAATCCCAAGCTTCCTTCAAGGATGAGCTTATGCTTTCCTGGCCAAAAAGACTTTGTCAATGTCCTTAGCTGTTAGCACTTTCTGTTTTCTCTTCCTCTCAGATTAAGTATCTATTTACTGGAGCAGAGGTTGTATCATTCCCCTCCCACCAAGCCAGCATAATTTAAATTCATGGAGGGCAGGAACTTTCGTACTTGTCATTGTATTCTTGACACCTTGTGTGGAGTCCAACATAGAACACTTAAATGGATATTAGATTGGATATTGGTGGAACTGTAAAACAACTTAGAATAATTTAGAAACAGCCTCTAAAAAACAACTACTTTGACCTAGCAATTGCCTAATAAGAATTTGACCAAAAGAGGTTAAAAGGAAAGAGAAAGCAACCAGATGTACAAAAATATTTATAGTAGCATTGCTTTGTAGCAGGGGAAAACATTGGAAACAACATATATGCTTATCAACTGTTCATTGTGGTATCTAAATGTGATGGAATATTACTGTGCTGTAAGAAAAGATAAATTTGAAGAATTCAGAAAAACTTTGGAAGTTTTTTATGAACTGATGTAAAATGAAATGAGTAGAACCAGGACAATAATTTACACATTGGACACAATAACATAGAGGAAAAATACTTGGAAAGATGTATTCAGCTACATGAGCAATCATGAATTCAGAAGACTGATGTTAATATATGTTCTTGCCTCTTGGTATAGAGGTGGTCATCTAGAGGTGTGTAATAAGACACTTTCAGAGAGCATGTGGATTTGGTTACCTTGAATATATTTATTTGTTATGAAGGAAGGATTGTTTTTAATGGTGACGAACAAGTGAGTAGTTAATGGGTGACAGAGATCAGGAAAGTGATAAAAAAGGAAAAAAAGAAAGAGTAAAGAAGGAAAGAATCAGGGAAAGTGTAACAAACATGAAACTAAATAGAAGTAAACAAAGAGTTCAGTAGATGACACAAAGATGACAATTTTGTTACTACCTCACTAAATTGTATATATAAGGTGTCTTGAAAGTTTTGGAGACTGAATCTCTCTATCTGTTCCAGGCTGGAAGTACATCTACCACTCACAGACCCAATCCCAATATTGATTGACCCAGAAACTTTAATCTGCTCTATTTTACAGTCTGGGCCACTATGCCCATCCTCAGACATTCAGTTGACTCTCCTTTCCCATGAGCTCACCATATTGGTAATAGAATTAGTGTGGACACCCAATAGGTTTTAGCCCCATCGCAGCTCAGAACTCCCAAGCTCATGAAATCCACCAGCCTCACCCTCACCAGAAGCAGGGACCATACATGTGCTCCACCATGCCTGGCTATATTTAATATACTTTAAAAAATCTCATGTGACTGAAATTCATGGTTTCATATTTAAACATTGTTTAATGTTGTTTCTATACTGACATGTTTGTGTTTATCCATGAATAAGTAATATGAATGCTGTGGTAAATAAATTCATGGTACAAGAAAAGGGAAAAAATATTAAGAACAAAATGATCCATGGACTTTGGTGGTTTGTTAAGAGTTAATGGCACTACATGAAAGCCCAAACAAACAAAAGAGATCCAAACTAGCCTAGGCTATATGAAGAGAGGCACAGAGTACAAAAGAAAGAACGGTCCTCTTGTGTGCAGGTCTGATCAGAGTATGACTGGAGTGTTGTATTCAGTTCCGAGTGCCACATTTTAAGAAAGATATGGAAAAGTTATGGAGCATCTGGAAAAGGACAATCTGGAAGATGAGGACATGGGTTACCATGTCCTACGAGGATCTGCTGAAGAGACTGATGATGTTTAAACCTGAAGAAGAGGGAATTCCCTGAGAACATGATAGTTGCGTGTTATGTTTTATTTTTCAGTCATGTCCAACTCTTCCTGATTCCATTTGGCATTTTCTTAGCAACAATGCTGGAGGGGTTTGCCATTTCCTTTTCCAACTCATTTTAAGGATGAGAAACTGAGGTAAACAAGTTTAAATGACTTGACCAGGGTCACACAGCTAGGAAGTATCTGAGGCCAGATTTGAACTCAGATCTTCCTGACTCCAGACTAGGTGTTGTATCCATTGCACCACTTATCTGCCCATAACATCTAGATCAGGTGCTCTATCGACTATACCACCTTCCTGCCCATAACATAATGTAACATAACGTAACATAACACAGCATAGCATAGCATAACACAAACACAACACAACACAACATAATACAACACAGCATAGCATAACACAAACACAACACAACGTAACATAACACAACACAACACAGCACAGCATAACACAACACAACACAGCACAGCATAACACAAACACAACACAACACAACACAACACAACATAACATAACATAACATAACATAACATAACATAACATAACATAACATTACCTCCAAACATTTGAATGACTGCCAGGAGAAGGGGGTAAGAGAATCATATTAATTCTGTCCCCCAGAAGACAGAACAAGGAGGGAAAGGTGGAAATAGCAGAAAGGCAGATTTAAGCTTAATAGAAGAAAAACAAAGGCACAACAAGGATGAATCCATGGCCTTGGGAAATAAGAGTTCCCTGATGCTGGAGGTGATTTCCCATCCAAGTACATGGACCCAATGAAACACCTTAAGGGCTCTTCTATCAGTCTACAGATCTCAGATTAAGAACCACTGGGCCTGATGATCTCTTGTGATATATAGTGAAAGAAAACGGATTTTTGTCTAATGACCTATCTGGGTTCAAATCTTTTCTCTGCCACTCAGAGACATTGTGGCCTTAAGCTAATAACCTTTTCTACATTTATTACCCACTTCCTCATAAGTTCTGCCTCTTAGAAGGTCTCTTCTGCCTGCAGAACTATGGTCCTAAGGTCTCTTCCCATCTCTCACATTGTTTGAATTTAAATGATTCCCTTCCCTTCAGTTCCCTGCCTTCCAACAGGAGTGCTGAGCTGAGCTCTCTTCCAGAGTCTACAAATTGCCTATCTTAGAAGGAAGAGGAGCAACAAGAGCAAGTGTTCTATTCCAGATGGGCCTCAACAAGGACTTGAAGGGAATTAGTCAATAAGTCAGTGAGGGAACAACTCATACCCTTCACTGCCCTTTATATCCTTGCTTCTAACTTCTTAAATGCTTCCCTGGGAGTTGGGGAAATGCACTTCTGCAACAACAATGTTGTTTCCCTTAAGGCAGCTTGACATAGGCCCACTAATTAGAGTTGAATTTCCTGACAAATAGGGATAATACAGAAATATTTGATTAACATAAACATGGAGAGCTGAACTTGCCCTTCAGCTGTAACTCCCTCCTCCCTCCTCCCTCCTCCTCCTTTTTCTCCTGAGGTCTCCTCTCTTCTTTTTTCTCTAGCTGTCATTCTTTTGACAGGAATGGGATTGAGGCTCCCACCACGTGTATGTGCAAGATAGTAAGGTAATGGTAAAGT
This sequence comes from Pseudocheirus occidentalis, assembly GCA_028646575.1. Lineage (NCBI taxonomy): Eukaryota > Metazoa > Chordata > Mammalia > Diprotodontia > Pseudocheiridae > Pseudocheirus > Pseudocheirus occidentalis. The sequence goes on along the minus strand of CM053596.1, from coordinate 25,798,508 downwards.
AGAACTGGTGAGAATTGAGTGAGATGGAAAGGAGAAGAGAGAGGGAGGGAGGGAGGGGGGAGAGAGAGAAGTGAAAGAGAGGGAGGGAGGGAGGGGGGGAGAGGGTGAGGAGGGACTAAAGGAGGGAAGAATGAGGACTGTTGAACTGCAGGTGTTTGGTGGCTTTGAATTTCTTGATAAGGCACTTGAACATCTCACTCTCTGCTGGAGAGTACTTGGTGCTACAGACTGAAGCAGCAATATCCAGGTGTGAAATATGAAGTATTTACTGTCATTAAAATGTGGTAGTTTGTATGGCATGATCTGAGTGTATGTCTGGAGAAATTTCTAATCAAGATTTTTTCCCCAACATCTGAACACAATGTCAGACGTGTGCCCATTTACTATCTATGTAACCCTAGGAAAGTCGCTTAAACCTGTTTGCCTCAGTTTCCTCATCTGTAAAACAGAAAAATAATAGCACATATCTTCCAGTGTTTTGCAAATCTTAAAGTATTGTACCCAAACCCAAATCCCAGGTTATTACTTACCACCTAATTTTGTGGCCCACCATTAAGCCCCTTTAATATTTCTGTCTTTGTCTCTCTCCTATACCCTGTAATAGCTTGAAACTGCTCAAGGCACGCCTGGGCATTGCTCAAGGCATAGTCTCCTCACCCCCTCCTTTCCTAATCAGCATTCTATATATTCTCCCTGAATTAGCATAAGTGTACAAAGTTCATTATGGTGCAAGACTATCTTATGTAGAGACCAAGCAGGGTACCTACAACCTTCTCCCAGTACATGATCCCAGCCAGTTCTGGGGAATTCCAGTCCCCCTTACCCAAGGACTCCTCCACCCTGCTTTGGGAAGCTGACTATGACCCTCCATCCTGTGCCTTCCACCCTGTTCTAGGAGGGACTCTCATGTCACAGCAAGATTGCATCCTTGTACCCTTGCGCCATATTCTCAAATTAGCCCTGAGCCATAGATTTAACCAATTGCTCTTCTTGGCTTCTGTACATCATGGCTTCTGCTAGCTCCCCTCCTTGATTGTGGTTTTTGTGGTTTTAGCCTTTTTTTTGGGGGGGGGGATTTGGAGGGCAGTTGGGGTTAAGTGACTTGCCCAAGGTCACACGGCTAGTTTTGTGTGTGTGTGTGTGTGTGTGTGTGTGTGTGTGTGTGTGTGTTAAGTGTCTGAGGCCGGATTTGAACTCAGGTACTCCTGACTCCAGGGCCCGTGCTCTATTCACTGCGCCACCTAGCCGCCCTGGTTTTAGCCTTTTTAAGCAAAGCCTGTACCCACAATGGATTACTACCAATTTGAGTGAACACTCCAGTAGTCGTACGCTTGCTCAATAAAATCCACACCTAAATTTTACCTTGAACCTGGGTCTCAGCTTGCTCTTATTCTCTGCACAACAAAAGCACTAAATAAATGATAGATATTATTAAAACCCTCAGAAAACTTCCCAACTTCTCCGTAGCATAGCTTTCTAGTCTTATATTTATGAAATTGATTTTTTGAATCCAATTGTAAAAAATGTATGTGAATCTCCACTGTTTCATCATATGATATTCAATGTAGTATTGAAGGCAATAAATATCATCTTAGAGAAAGATTGTCATTCACCGTATTGGCTCTCCTAGGTCCAGCCTTGTGCTTTCTGCACATTTATATATACGTCATTGATACCTTTTCCTAAATATGTTAAACACTATAGGACTAAGTATACATACACCAGGACAATGCCCTGGAGAAATTATTCCAAGCAAAAATACAACTTTTCATAATGTTCTTTGTATTGGAGCAAACTACCTGAGTATATTATGGCCTTGGGTAGATCTTTCTATCTTATTCATAAGAATTAGAACCTTAGTCAATGGTGTCCTAAAATCAGGGAAACATTATTTATAATACTGCCCTCTCTTATATGCCTATAACTCTGCTATGGAGGAAGTCGGGTTTATCTGGGATGACCTATTCTAGATGAGACCATATTTTTGAGATCACTGCTTCCTTTTTTAACTTATCCCTAATCATCTCTTTACTGACACATTCTAGAATTTTGACAGTAATCAAAATCAGGCTCATTGGAGAAAAGTTGGTTACTACCAGAAGCCAGATGCAGGCACAAGAAAAGGGGATAATAGTCAATTTGGAATTTGAAAAGAAATAAACTGGCTGCAAATGTTAATGTCACATAAGGCTAGTCATGTGTCTTCTGAAGGTCTTGGCTTCCTGGCCTGCAAAATATGCATATTGGGTTAGAGGATCTCTTAGAACCTTTCCTGCCCTTAAATCCTAAGCATTCAAATCCTTCATGGAGGGCAAAGACAAAAAGAAAGCTTTCATAGACATTAAAATATTAATAGCAACACTTGGTAGAAACAAAGAACTGGGAATAAAAACATGCCCAGAAATTGAATAATGACTAAAGATGTGTGATACATGAACGCAATAAAATATTAGTTGACTGTAAGAAAAGATGGATATAACACATTCAGAGAAGATTAGATAAACTGACAAAGAGTTAAATACTCAGAAAAACAACATCATAATTAAAATGGTGTGTATGGAAAGAATGCCAATTATAGAAACTCTATCATATCAGTAACCAAGCTTGGTAACAAAGAAGAAATGAGAGAATCAACTTTCCTTCTTTCTTTAAAGAATTGGGAGACTATGAATGGTGCAAACTGTGTCTAGGTCCGAGGCAGTTAATGCATTGATAGGTTTCACTGGGCTCTTTCTTTATCTTTTCCTATTATTTTGTGCTGCTAGGAATGAGTAGAAGAGAGGAGTGAGATACACCTGGAAAATGGAGTTGATGTGAAACCAATGGATCTCAATGGGTTTATACAGGTGTATACATGTACAATTTTTACATATACGTAATCCACACATTAAAAAAAAAACAGCTTATGTTCTGTGAGATGGTCCTTCCCCACTGTAGCAGCAAGCACCCTAGCATACCCAGGATGGCTCTTAGCACAGGTTCTTAGATCTGTTTTTCTAAAGGAAGGCAACTCAAAATGGGTTAACAATCTTTCATTAATCAAACAAAAATATCATTTACCTAGTTCAGGGGAAAAGTCAGCACCCTGAACTCCAGAGAATACAAACCCAAGTTACAAGTAGACCAAGAAACAGATCAGCAGATGGGCTTCCAACCATCTGACCATCACATTCATTACCTCTTCAAGTTACCAGACAGGGAAGCGTCAACATCTGGGTTTTTTAAGCCAGGGGGCTCAATGACTTCCCAGAGTCTCATCTGGCCAAATCACACAACTGTTCTCAAAGTGAGCCCCAAAGGAAACCTCACATCAGTGCGTATACATAGGCTTCTCCGGGGTCAGCCCTCTTGACCCACTGTCCAATTATAAAGTAACAAGGTGTGGCCATTCCCAAAAAACAAGCCTCCTGCCACAGGCTCCACATGACCAGCCTATTAGGGGGCAGAGTATACTTTCAAATCAGGGAACATTCTCAGAGCCACTTAAGCCTATCAAAGGGCCTAGGGGCAGGAAAGATCTTCAGATTCTCATTATACTCACCCTAAAAATTAGACTCTGCCTCTAATGAGACCAACTAGAAGTCTGACCCTATTTCTGTCTATGGTCTTTAAGAAAAAGAGGACAGACAGACATCGTTGCTATTCCATTCCAAGTCCCCAAAGGGAACAGAGCTTCCTTTAAGTAAAAGTACTGTCAATAATGAATAAAGGCAGCCCTGAGGACATGTGAAGCAAGGAACTGGAAATCTGTTTTAACTGAGCTAGGTTTGAACATTTCCCAATGCCAGAGTCCCTCTAATGTCATTGCAAATGTTGCTATTGGCTTTGATGAAGTGGAAACTGTCTCCTGGGAAAATGAAGGGAAAGTTAACGTTTTAAAAAGTCGTTGGCACAGAGAACTGTGCATGCTGGTCCTCCCTCTGCCTGGAGAAAGAAGTTTGGAGAAAATTTGAGCATCACGGAAATTCCCTTTGGAGTTCCCGTCAGGTGGTTGACAGGTCTTATTGCTACTGGTATAATTGTTAATCATAGAAGACCATTGGCATCATGGGAGTGATATCTTGACTTTTGCATGGATTGGATTGAAGTGAGGCAGAGCTGTGCAAAGTAATCAGCCTCATTCTCTCCTCCAGTCATCAAAGTCCAGTGGCAAGAAAAAAGTCAAAATGACTGGCAATGGCTAGGATGCAATGGATGACATTGGCCTAAGGTATCTCCCAGGTCTCAGGGGGGTAAAGATGACTTTAAAGTTGCGACCCTAGGTGTTTGAAGGGATGGTGGTACCCTCTGACAGAAATGAGGAAGTTAGGAAGAAGGGTTGCTTTGTTAGAGCAGGTAAAGGTTTGAGTTCTTGGTACTATTGAGTTTGAGTAGCTCTTTAGTCGATGATTTTATAAAAGGAATCTTCTTCCTCTAATTTATCCTTTCTGTTTGGGATGCTAATGTTTATTCAAAAAAGTGGAAAGAACTTCAGGTGGGAAGATCTACATTCAAATCTTGATCCTTACTGTACCAAATCTTGATATTTACTCTGTGACCCTGAACAAGCCACAATTTCTTCTCAGTGTCATTTATAAAATAGGTAGAATAATGTCTGCACTACCTAACTTAAAAGTGAGTTGTTATTATTGCCATAGATGATTTTTTATTATACATTTACTATTTTTTTAATGTTTTGAAAATTTTTTTTGCTTTTTTGGAGGGGGGAAGGTAAGACAATTGGGGTTAAGTGACATGCCCAAGGTCACACAGGTAGTTTCTTGTGAGTGTGTGTTCAGTGTCTGAGGCTAGATTCGACCTCAGGCCCTCCTGACTCCAGGGCCAGTGCTCTATTCACTGCACCACCTAGCCCCCCCTACATGTTTTATTAAAAACCAATTGGCAAGTGTTTATGAAGAACCTAAGTATCATGAACAATTAGGTCCTATGAATATAGACACAAAGAATGCATATATTCTTTGTTCTTCCAAGCAGTTAAGCTAATAGTAAGGTTCAAATGTCAGCCCCCCTCCCCTGTGCTGTCCTTCTTGTTTGTGTACCAACCATGGGAAATCATGGGGCCCTGAGGCCACATGAGGGTACTTTTTACTTGGATACTCCAATCAACTTAGATAATTTCTCTAGGGGTGGAAGGTGGCACAGTGAATAGAGCACTGGCCTTGAAGTCAGTCAGATCTGAGTTCAAATCCGATCTCAGACAATTAACCCTTACTAGCCATGTGACCTTGGGCAAGTCACTTAACCCCAATTGCCCTGCCTCCTCCCTCCAAAAAAAGCAAAAACAAAAAGAGAGATAATTTCTCTGTTCTTCCTTTCCCTCCTCAGCCCTAGTGTATTCTTCTCCCTCTCCTTTTCCATTCTTTTAAGATTAAACAATCACTCCCAGACCTTCTGCCTAATTAGCCTCCCTCTATGGCTCTTGATGAAAGGTTTCAGAGAAGACACATGTATCATCTCCCTATAGTAGAATGTAAAGTTTATTCTTATTGACACTCCTACAATTGTTTAGTCATGTTTGCCTATTTTCTTTCTCTTGATGTCCATGTTTACATTTCTTTTTTTTGTTTGTTTTGTTTTTTTCTTTTCTCAAATCTCCCCTTCTCTCTCTCTCTCTCTCTCTCTCTCTGTCTATCTCTGTCTCTGTCTCACTCTGTCTCTGTCTCTGTCTCGGTTTATTTACTTTTAGTTTACAACATTCAGTTCCACAGTCCCATAAGTTTCAGATTTTTCTCCCCCTTTCTCCCCCCCTCCCCGGCCCCCATCATGGAGGCATGCACTCAGATACAGGATCTACAAATATCTTCCCATTAATCATTAGTCAGGCTGTGAAGGACTGTAACTGATGGAATGATCAGTGGTAAAGAGAAACATGTTTACATTTCAAAGTTTCTTTTCTTCAGGAATGCCAAGTTTTCTTTTATTGTACAGTAGGTTAGTTTATTTTCCCTCTGTAGCATTATATTCAGTCTTGCTGGATAAGGTAGTCTTGATCATAAGCCTAAATATTTCCCCTCTACTTTTTCGTATAGGCAAAGCTTATATATTTCTTGAATAGTATACTCCAAGTTTCTAGCAGTATGTTCCTGGGCAAACCTGATTCCCAGTGTCTGCAGATGACTGTCTTTCTCCTTATCCTTACCTGAGCTGGGTAAATGATTCCCCAGTTTTCCTCTCTCTTACAAATAGGATTCAGTCTGATGAGTTTTCTAGATCTTTTTGAAGAAATTGAGCCTGAAGGGGAGATTGGTATATTTCCTTCTGCTATTCCACCATCTTGGCTCACCTCTCACCAAAATATAAAGAATCAAAACAGTAAGTGTGGTACATTGGAAAGATCATGGAATTGGGAGTCAGATCAACCTAGTTTTGAATTCCATTTAGCACATTTGTTGCCTTAGGCAAGGCATTCAATCTGTATGAGTCTCAGTTTCATTTGTCAAATGAAGAGGTCGGAAGGACTCTGTAAAAGTCCCTTTGAGCCCTAAAACAATGATCCTATATACTACATATTACTACTGCTGCTACTATGATGAGGAGGACTACATTATACTTGGAATATGTAAGTTCTTTGGCAGCTCTGACATTCTATGTTGTTCATATTCCTCATAGTCTAGAGGAGGAAACAAAGGTTTAGAAATAGACTTTAGGCTAAGCATTGTAGGATGGGGAGTTGGTAAGCCTTTTAGAGCAGAGAAGAGGAAGAATAGGGAGCAGTCGATGGGTTCACTTTCCCCATTTAAATCAGAAAATAGAGATTTGGGCCCTGTGTGTCGAAACTGGCAACAGAACAATTTACTGGCAAAGGAAAAACAATTTAATTGCCCTAATCAGTTGAATTTGTCCTGGGCAGACCATTCTGATTTATTTGTAATTGTGTTAGAAATCTGTTTGAAGGAAGAGATGATATGCTGTGTGTTTCTTACTTCTTTTATTCTAAGGTAGTTCCCATTCCACATTCTCTGTTCTATTTGACATTATCTTGGAAAAAATGATGCAACATAGAAGGCTCTTTTGGATCACTCTTTCTTCCAGAAGACAACTGGAATGTTGCTATGTCCCTAACCTCTAAAACAAGGATGGGTTTTAGAGAGTGAGTACATCTGGGATTTTTCAGCTGTAAAGTCATCTCACAAAAAAGACACCCAATTTCTTTATCATGGCCAAGGCAGATTCCTAGATCAGGTTGGACAGCTCATTTTAACAGTTATGAACTTTTTTTAAATGATTTTATTTTTTTAAATATTTGTTTTGTTTTTGTTTTTATTTTGCTTTTTGGTGGGGCAATTGGGGTTAAGTGACTTGCCCAAGGTCACACAGCTAGTTTTGTGTTAAGTGTCTGAGATCAGATTTGAACTCAGGTCCTCCGGACTCCAGGGCTGGTTCTGCTGTACCACCTAGCCACCCGAATTATGAACTTCTATTTCCCAATATACAAAATGTAAGCAATATGTACTGGATATGGATACCATGGCTACATATGATCCTCACTATCACAAATGGTATTATTGTAAAGTGGTTAGAGAGCCAGTCCTGGAGCAAAGAAGAGAGAGGTTCAAGACCCACTTCTGACAAATACTTGGTTGTGTGTCTTTGGGCCAACAGCTTAACCTCTTAGTGATCTAGAGATCTCTCCAGTATTATACATGACATAGAAGGTACTAACTTGAACTAGTAGTGAAAGTTTCCTCTACCCATGATATCATATGTCCAATCTCTCCCCTGTGAGCCAGGTATATTCATTATAATGTCTATACCAGAGATAAAGGACTATGGATTTTTGTTTAAATATCTCTTGTCAAGTCAAATCATGTTTACTTTTAAGAGAGAAACTCAGCTGTGATTAAAGCTTCCAGCGGTCAGAAGTAAATGAGAATAGATTTAAATCCCTGCTACTGTATTTGCCTTTAGCAGCAGGAATGAAAGCTCAGTTAAAACTTTCCCATAGGAAAACCACGCAATCCAAGCATATGGTTTCAGTAAACACACTTCAGCAGAACAAGACACATTCAGGGAGTAGTGTACATGGAGGGATTAACCCTTGGGACTTTTTTGAGCTTTTCCCAAACATATGGCAAGTAACCGCAATATATTTGACTGGACTTGTCTTATCACTGCCTCCTAAATAATCTATGCCATCAACCTGATATCTCATCCAATTCTTTGTTCATGTGGGCCCTCCTTGACTTATAATATATTGTTATTCAGTCATTTCAATGATGTCTGACTTTTCATGATCACCCTCTTTGGAGTTTTCTTTGCAAAGATAAAAGGACTGGTTTGTCATTTCCGTCTCCAGCTCATTTTACAAATAAGGAAACTTAGGCAAAGCAGGTTAAATAATTGCCTAAGGTCACAAAGCGAGCAAGAGTCTGAGACCAGATTTGAACTCAGGAAGATGAGTCTGGTGCTCTATGAATTATGGCGCCACCTAGCAGCCCTCACCTGGAATATAGTGCTAGAACAAATCTGGCTGAAGTAGTTGACTGGAAACCCACCTCTTGCATTTATCTGTGTGGTCATGGGCAAGTCACTTAAGCTTTCTCAGAGATTTTATTTGCAAAAGAGAATTAGTACCAATGTATAGGAAGTATTTTGCAAAACTCAAGTGCTTACAAAACTGTCAGCTAATCCCCTCCTCTGTCTTCTCTCCTAAAGCCCAACCCATCTTTCAAGGAAGGGATTAATTATCACTTCCTCCACTGAGTCCTTCAAAAGCTAATCCAGCCCAAGAAAACACCCTCCCTCCCAACTCCAATAGTATTTGTCACCTATGTCACTCGATTTAGCACTTAATCATTTTATTGGTAGTGTGATTCTATTTTTAACACTGACAGAGTCACAGAGTCAAGTATCTGGTAAAGAAAACATCTGGAGATTAGTAACAAAGAGCTATAAGGGGAGAGATTCAATTTACGTAAACAAATATGTACGGTGGAAAATATCTATTGGAGTAGGGGGATGGAATTATCTAAATGGACTGATCTGGATGGAGAGTGAACTCACCAAAGAAATTTGTTTTTAAAAACAATTGAATGGAGGGGAGGCTAGGTGGTGCAGTGAATAGAACACCAGCCCTGGAGTCAGGAGGACCTGAGTTCAAATCCGGCATCAGACACTTGACACAAAAACTAGCAAGTCACTTAACCCCACTTGCCCTCCAAAAAGCAAAATAATAATAATTGAACAGAAGAGATAAATATAAGTATCTCACTACAATACTCTAATGTCTCAGTCTCCTTGTTCAGAAAATGGGAATAATTAATTCTAATTATAATAAAATACTTGTACTACTTAGATGACAGCAAGAATTCTTAACCCAGAGCCTGTAACTTATACTTATGCATACATTCATGCAGGTAAGGATTTATACATGCACATATGTGCAAGCCTATGAGATAGACTTTGTTAATGTTCTTGTTCAGTCATGTTAAACTCCTTGTGACATCATTTAGAATTTTCTTGGCAAAGATCAAAGAAAATAAAAAAAAATCTTGGGATGTTTTACGATTGCCTTTACAATTCATATTATAAGTGAAGAAACTAAGGGGGAAAGGGCTAGATAAATTGCTCATGAGATAGATAATTATTTCAATATAATCAATTTCCTTTGCAATACAATGCATTCTATTTTTTTGCATTTAAAATATTGTGAGAGGGGGCCCACAGGCTTCACTAGACTATGCAAAGTGTCCCTAACACAAAAATAAAGCTTAACAACCCCTCACTTTGTAAATTCCTCTCACCTAGTCCAACTGACTTATATTCTCATGGTCTGAAAGAACTGATACATGTTATTGATAGGTCAGGGTCAGTGATATTAGAAAAATTATGGAAAATAGAAGTCATGCCACAATAATGGAGAAGACAAGTCAGTATTCCAAGTTAAAAAAGGGGTGTGGGGAGAACAGGGTCTGGTCTCATGAGAAATTTAAAAACTAGTTAGAAATAGTTGCCAAAGATTGAGAAACAGAAAAGCAATGATTACAAAGGGAAGAATGACTTACTCTAGAACATGCTATTCTAGACTACCCTCATTCCTTTTCTTGACAGGATAACTAAACCAGCAGATAGATGAAAGGAATTCAGTGGCTATGGTTCAACTGCATTTCGGGAAAGATTTTGCTAAAGTATTACGCATATGTGTGTATGTGTGTATGCATGTATGTGTGCATGTGCGTGCACGTGTGTGTGAGACAGTGTGTGTGTATTGTGAGAGAGAGACAGAGTATGTGTGCATGTGCATGAGTATGTGCGTATATGTGTGTGTGTGTGTGAGACAGTGTGTGTATGTGTGCATGTGTGTGAGTATGTGTGTATATGTGTGTGAGTGTGTGCGTGTGTGTGAGAGACAGAGTGTGTATGTGTGTGTGTGTGTATGTGTGTGTATAGAAGAGGGAGGCATCTGGATCAGATTTATTTTTTCAATCCAGTGGATTCATCAGTGTTAGAATGGCCAGGCTCAAAGAGTAATTGTTAATGGTTTAATGCAAATGTGACAGGAGATCCACAGTGAAGTATCATGGACATCTGCTTCTACATGTGACATTTTACATATTTTTATCAACAACTTGGAAAGACACAGATGCTTCACCCGTCAACATGCAGCTGACACCAGACTGAAAGGAGAGCTTACACAGCCAGCATCAAAATGGATTTGAAAAGGCTAGAGCACTGAGTTGAATCAAATAAAATGAAATTAAATATGGATAAACATAAAATCTTGTATCAAGATACAAAAAAATCAACTTCATGTCTATAATATAGGGGAGCGGAAAATGGTTAGCCAGTTGTCATTCTGGCAAAGGTCTGGAGGTTTTGGTCGATCGCAAGGTCAACACGAGTCACCACTGTAATAAAGCAGCCAAAATCAGGTAGGATCCTAGGCTACATTAAGAAAGACATAGGCTGGGATGGCTAGGCGGTGCAGTGAGTAAATCACTGGCCCTTGAATCAGGATAACTTGAGTTCAAATCCAGCCTCAGACACTTAATGCTTCCTAGCCTTGTGTTGCCCTTCCTTCTCCCCTCCCCCTCCCCCCCCAAAAAAAAGGAAAGAAAAAAGACATAGGTTCCAGGAAGAGTCCTCAGTGTTCATCCCATTGTCCTCCATTTCTGTGATATTCTTTTCAGTTCAGTGCACTATGGCTTAAGAAATTGGTTAACTGGAAGTGTTCAGAGCAGGGCAATTAGTATGGTGCGAGGCCTTGAATCCATGACAAATTAGAATTGCTTGAAACAACTAGGTATGTTTAACCTGTAAAACAAAAGTTTCAGCAGGGACACTGTATCTAACTTTAATTTTTTAGTTTTTAATTTAATTAGTTTTAAAAGGGCCACCATGAAGAAGAGACTTATTCTACCCATTCCCCAAAAGGATGAGCAGGAGCCAGGAGGAGAAGTTGCAATAAGTGAGATTTAGGCTTAATGTAAGGAAAAATAAATAAGCAAGCAAACCAAACACTTCCTAGAAATGAAAGCTAGCCAAGAGTGGAGTAGGCTGTCTCAAGAAATTCACTTTAATTCAGTTTGAGATAGGTAGATCTTCCAAAGCTATAGGTAGGCGATCAAATATTAAATAAAACAAGAAATACAGACAAATGCAAAAGATAAAACAGATAATCTTGTTTCCAATAAAAGCTTTTGTAGAAACAAAATTAACATGCAATAGAAGGGAAGTAGCTAATTGGTAAAAAAAAAATGTCCCTCTGATTTCTCTGATAAGGGTCTGCTATCTAAGATATATGGACACAAAAGAAATATGTAAGACCAAAGGCCACTACACACTAAATGTGTAGTCAAAGAATAAGAAGATATTTCTCAAAAGAAAGATTGCTTATGATTAAGACTCACAGCAAAGGAAGCTCTAGATCACTCCTAGTAATAGACATCTGAATGCAAACAAACGTCTCTGAGGTTTGCTCTAACGCTTAAGAAAATGAAAACTTTGACCAAAAATGGGAAACATTAATGTTGGTGGGATTAAGAAAAGACAGGAACATTAATGGATTTTTGGCAGAGCTATGAATTAGTGCAACCATTCTGGAAATGAATTTGGAATTATTCAAATAAAGTGAATAAAATGTTTACACTCTCTGACTCAGAGAACCTAGTGCTAGATAGGCCATTGACAGAAAGATCCTGTATACACAGTATTCAGAACAGCATTTTTTGAGGTGGCATGGAACTAGAAACAAAAGGAGCTCCCCACTTATTAGGGCATGGCTAAACAAAGCATGGTGCATGAGGGTAATTGAATAGAACTTTGTTGTAAGAAATGACAAATAAGAATACAGAGAATCATTAAAATACTTATATGAACTGATAGAGAAAGAAGAATCAGAAACAAAACAAAACACACACAGACCAAAACAATATAAATTAATAGAACAATAGGTACGAAACAACTGAAAAGGAATCTTGTGGAATTAAACCAAATGTGACCCTGTATAAAAAGACATGAAAAGACAGCTCTCTGAATTCCTTCACAGAGATAGAGGGCCATGGGTGTGGAACATTGGCTATAATATCTGACTTTTTGTGTTGGCAGAGTTTATTTTTTTCTCTTTCTTAAAAATATTTCTTTTGTAATAAAGTATAAGTCTCTTGAGAAGGAAGTGGGGGGCACAGATAATGTAGGCAATGAAAAAAAATAGGAGCTATCAATAAAAATCTAATTTTTAAAAATGAGGAAAAAATGTAAAAAAAAAAAGTGGAATGATTTGCTTCCAGAAGTGATAGGTTTTCCCCACTTTTGAGGTCTTCAAGTCAATGTTGGACAACCAATTGTTTGGTATATCATAGTGCGTTATTCTTTTGTTTGTGATTTGGACAAGATGGCCTTCACAGAGTTCTCCCGGATGTCTTAAATTCTATTATTCTGGATTTTTCCACCCAATTTTGGACAGTAAATGAGAATCATAGTCTCCTTTCACTGGTACTTCAGGCACAAGCTGAGTCACCATTTTTCAGGGGCATAATACAAGAAAATCTTGAGTAGAGTATTGTGATAGAGAAGAAGAAATATGGTCATGGCCTGACAGTCACTGGAAATTTGGGGAAAGGAAATTTAAAAGGTTTCTGGGCAGGGGGAAAGGAGTAGTATTGCATAAGTAAAAGTGCTTCTGGGAAATTGAGCCCAAGAGGAATGGGAGATACCAAGAATAAAATGTTAAGGAAATAAGAGACTAAAAAAAAGTAGAAATAAATATAACTGTATGCTTCTATTGATTGCATGTTTTTTATTAAAAAGAAACAAAAACAGGGTCGTCTCAGTGCAGTGCTTAGAGAGCTGGAACCAGATTCAGGAAAATGAGTTCAAATTTCTTTCTCCCACTCTGGTGGTGTGACCTTGACCCAGTCACTTAACTTCTAGCACCCTAGGCAACTCTGAGACTCAAGTCATCCAGTAGGGGCTGACTGATAAATTAATTCTCCACACAGATGAAATTGTAAATCCAGTTTTAAAAAAAACACATGTATTTTAACTTTAACAAGCCATCACATTTGCTTCTGTGAACCCTTTCTGATGTTCTTCCGTGTGTATATAATTGGATTTTCTTGCTATCTTTGTTTTCTATATTTACTTAGCTGCCATCAGGTCCTCAGGGTGTACATTGTTCCTTTGGCTCTGCTTTCTTCCCTCTGTAGCACTTCATTGAAGGCTTTGTTTGTTCCTTTGAACTCTGCACATTTATCTTTGCTTATGGTGTGACAACAATCCATGGCATTCCTGTGTTATAATTTGCACAACTGTTCCCCAACAGTTTAGCATATAATTGATTTTCTTTTTTTCCATATTTTGCTATTAAAGATCCTTCTTATTAATATAATATATAACTTCCCCAGTGAGCATGTAACCTCAGGGAGGAAAGATTTGTACTTGTTCAGAAAAGGAACATAACTAACATTTACATGGTATCAGTGTCAGTGTGATACAAAATAATTCGAACTAGCAATAGAATTCTGGGATTTGGGATCAAGATCTTAACCTCAAACATTAATAAAACCATGGGCAAGTCATTTAACCTCTAAGCCTAAATTTATTCCAAAGTAGAAAGAGAATGATAAATAAGTCATACTTTTGAATTTAGTTAGAAAGGTGGTACAATGGATAGCATGTCAGACTTGGGATCAGGAGGACTTGAGGTCAAATCTAATCTCAAACACTTACTGTGTGACCTTGGACAAGTCACTTGAACAACCCTGTTTGCTCCATTTCTTTATCTGTAAAGTGACCTGAAAAAGGAAATGGAAGACCAATCCAGTATCCTTGCCAAGGAAACCCAATATGGAGTCACGGAGAGTCATACCAATGAAATAATGACTGAACAATAGTAAACTTCTGAATTCGTAGGTTTATGAAAAGTAAAATTCTTTTGTAATCATATTTGATTACATAAATGTATGATTTCTTCTTCTTTTTCTTCTCCTCCTCCTCCTACCTCCTCCCCCTCCACCTTCTCTCTCCTCCCCCTCTTCCTCTCCCTCTTCTCCTTCTCCTTCTTCATTTTTCTTCATCATCTTCTTATTTTTCTTCATCATCTTCTTCTCTGTCTTCATCTTTATCTTCTTCTCCTTCTTCTTTTTTCACTAAAAAGTTATAGATGGGTTGGAATAAGTCTCTGAGCAGGGACTGTTCCCACATCAGCAAAACAAAAGTTTGTTGGGTTTTTTTTCATATTACACACCAACCATTAAAGAATGGTTTTAGAGGACACTTTGAAAGTCCTAGAAATTAAATGATTTGCCTCTGACAACTTAGCTATAAGTTTCAGAGTTGAAATTTGATAGCAAGTCTTCACGACTCCGGTCATCCATTACAGTAATAAAATTGTGGATCCTTAAGCTATATAGATATACTCAAATAATCCCATGCACATATGATGGCATCAATTTGGAAGTTCTCTCCAATGGTTCCTTTCACAACCCCTCCCTGTCTGCCCATCCTACACATATTTTGCTCCTGCTTTGTAGTGTCTTTTCCAACGTATGTTTTATATCCGCTTCTATGGATCTTAATTATTTGCAGTTCTTCTTTTGAAAACTATGTGTTGAAATCCTTAGAATAGAAATCCACTGCGTATTGGCTTTTGGTCAGATATATTTCTCTTCTTTGTATCAGCTGCTCTGCCTAGTTTCAAAACTCCATGAAACAAGATGGTACTCCTTGAGATCTCCAACTTCTTCTCTGTTTTTGTTTGTGTTGTCTCTCCCTATTAGGTTGTAAGCTCTTTGATGGCAGAGACTACTTTTCTTTTTATTCATAGTATCTCCCAGCACTTGGCACAATATGACGTGTCATAGATAGTTAATTTATTTTTTAATTGTGTTACCTGATGGATCCTCTCAATGTATGGGCAGATGGGAGGGAGAGAAGTCTTGCTTACTCTTTTCCTTGACATATAAATTCACTGACGGAGCACTCTGGTCATCCTTCCATAACAGGATTTGGTAATGATCTCTTCTAACACTCAATTTCTTATAAACTATCAGAGGTTAAGGACGGCTTCATTGTTGTCTTTGAATCCCAGCACTGCCATAGGGCCTGTATATAGAGTACACTTAAAAATTTTTGGAAAATAACTGATTGGTTGATTTTACTCTTCTTCTTTAGAATTCCACATTGGTTTTGTGTTGTAATCTAATAACATCCTCCATGCACCTCTCCATTGCCCTCTTGTGTGAGAGTCATGTTTAATTTGTTGGGCACTGCAGTCTTTCACTTGATGAGATACAGAAATACTAGTAGAATGTTGAGATTAAATGAATAGGCCTGAGTTTTCATGGGAAGGATTAAGATCCTTACCAAAGACTATTGAATGAAACTCTCTTACTACCATTCAACTCTAGACTAGATTTATTATTAATCTATATTGTTTTGTGTTTGTTTTTGCTTTTTGGAGGGCAATTGGGGTTAAGTGACTTGCCCAAAGTCACATGACTAGTGTGTCAAATGTCTGAGGTCAAATTTGAACTCAGGTCCTCCTGACTCCAGGGCTGGTGCTCTACTCACTCCGCCACCTAGCCACCCCATTCTGTATTGATTTTTTTTTTTGACACATAGCAGCTCAGCTCCTTTATTAGGGAAGAGTAAGAAGATTCTGCTCTGAGTGTTAGGGGAGAGATACAGTCAAGCCAGCCCAGACTAGCATGGCTAGCCACCAGCGGCTTCCTCTGCCTTGGACAGCATCAGCTGGCCACTTCCATATCAGATATTTCGGTGGATACCTCTGTGGGCACTGCCAACAACTTGGGGGGTACATAAGAGCCCATGCCTGCTGCCCGCTCTGCTTCTTCCTGACTGTAGGGTTCTACTGT
>CM053596.1:25752954-25781692 GCA_028646575.1 Pseudocheirus occidentalis | reverse complement strand
CTTCCTGACTGTAGGGTTCTACTGTCAGCTGCTTCAGTCTTTTTTTGTGATCTTTGGACTTCAAATGATTCTTCAGGCTGGCAGTATCAATGAAGTATCTCCTGGAGGGGCCCAGAGGTAAGACATGAATAGAGGGTCCTTTTCCTCTCCTCCATCCTCCAGAGAAGAAGAGGCGCAGGCCAGGCAGTGGTGGTTGCCGCCTCCTGGCAGGTCGGGATCCAGCTCAGCTTCGGGCTGGGGCCGGTGGGCAGCGGCCCGTGGATCTTGTCTAGGTCCGGCTGCCGTCACTTGGCCTTCAGCTGGCGGGCCAGGGAGTGCGCGCAGTGCGCACCAGTGCGCCCAAGAGCGGGCCATTGCCTTAGCTGGGGGTAAGGCTCAGGGCTCAGAGGTTCTGTATTGATTTTAACAGATATTTATATTGATACCTATGTTCTGTAGGTTGTTCATCCAATTACATATTTGGGGTATGGATATAGGATGCACAAATATTCTAGAGAGGATACTGATATCTATAAGAACATGGAACCATTGCAGTATGTGCATTCATACAGACAAAGTACTGTAAGAATGAATTAGAATATGTGTGTATACATATACATATATCTTCATATATATACAAATGTATATATGTACATATGTGGGTATGTATATGTGTGCATAATGTATATAGAAAATCCTTCCTCCAAACAGCTGTCCTTCAAATGCAGAAATTATGCCCCAGCCCAGCAATCCCTGGTACTCCTTTTTGCAGCATAACCAGAATCAGTTCATTAAGGGGTCTCTCTTATCATGTAGACTTAAGGCCCTTCACCATTTTGATTGCCTTACCTGAAAATTCACTAGCTTATCAATGTCATCAAATTCTGATAATTAAAACAAAGTGTAGAGTTCTGGATAAGATCTGATGAAGTCAGTGGCCTGGGAAGCTCTCACTTCCCAGATATAGAAGTGATATCCCTCTTACTGCAGCCCAAGATTGTTTGACTTTTATAGCCGCCATATCTTATTGCTTACTTATATAGAATTTTTGGTTCACAGAAACTCCCTAGCTTTCCCCCCAGAACTATCCATGTTCAGTATCTGTCCAAGTGCCAGGTACAGAATAAATTTGAAAGAATTTGTAATTAAGCCAAGATGTATGTATGTTTGTGTGTATGCACACAAGCATGTAATTAATACATGATTACAAAATACTTAGAAATGTATTATATAATAGGCATTGATAGACATTGGTTATGTATAATTACTGGGAAATGGATTTAAACAGGAGAATTAGGATGGGCTGGATGAATTTAGAAAATATTGCTATAATTATGATGACAACAATATTCTTACTGGAAAAAATATTCATTTTCTTTTCAAATTTTTTTGGTGATCAGAAATCACAAGAGCTGAATCCAAGTCATAGCTCTACCACATAATTGTTGTGTAACCTTAAACAAGCTGTGTCACCTCTTTGTTCCTCAGTCTTCTCAGATATAAAATGGGTATAACAGGTCTGCTGCTTCAGAGGACTTTAGACAAGAAAATTGCTTCATTAATGTGAAAAATTAAAGAAATATAAGATATTAACACTATTATTCCTTTACCTATGGGAGAAAGATGGTGTCTGACTTCTATCAGTGTAATTCTGTGGGAACTAAAGACTTAATGAATCAATCATCCCTGTGGAAAATCTATACAGAATGACCAAAATTCAGAACTGTAAGGGATCTCAAAGGTCACTCACCTGGCCTTCATCTGACAAGAATCCCTGCAATGGCATCCTTGACAAGTAATCAATCAAGCTCCATCTGAAGTTCTCCAGGGAGAGGGAACCTCTGCCTTTTGGGGAAGTCTACTGTACTCTGGGATACTGTTACTCTTTCTCTTTTCATTTTCTGAGGCTAGTAATATCATGGGTGATGACTTCCACATGAATTTGATTTAAATGAGGCAGATTTGAGTAAAGTCATCAATTTTATCATTGAAGGTCAGTGGCAGGACATTTGGGATAAGTTCTGATTGTGAAGACTTGTACCTTTCATTGGCTACCAATTTTACTCTAGAACCGCCAACTTTTATTACAAGTCCTGTTCTCTTCGACAACTAAATGTGTCCTCCTCCTCCTTCTTTCCCTATGATAACACCTCTAGTACTTTAAGACAACTCTCACATCCCTCATTTTTTTCCTTTCTCTAGACTAATTACTCTTGGTTCCTTCAAATATCCCTCCTTCCTATAATGGGCTTGTTACAAGTGAATTTAGATAATCCAGTTGTGATCTGACCATGACAGCAAGTAGTAGGACTATCTTTTCCCTTCTCTGTTTGCTACCTGATGTAATCACGACCGAATGAGACTTTTGCAATGTTTCATGGGCAGAAAAGGTTGTTCTGGTCAGGCTATGAAGAACTAAGCATGCCATGGCTGACCTTTAACTGCTATATTAGAGTTTGACAAATCGGTTTGGTTACAACTTATTGAGCAATGAACATACGCATCTATAACCTGAGTTACTTGGCAAAATATTCCCATCTCTGTCATACAAACAGAACATGAGAAAAATGTATAGCTTATAATAACTAGATGCAAAAGTACCTTAGATAATCTTGTCCAATTTTTCATTTTACGCACGGACAGATTGAGAAATAAAGAATAGAAAGGGTTTCTGGAGAAGAAGCAGTTGGTCTACCAATCAATCAACCATGTCAGGGGCTGTGCAGGACTATGGAGCTAGGAAGAACAAAAAGAAACCATCCCCCCTTCCCGGGACTTATATTCAATCAAGAAAACATGTATGTAAGTGTTTGTATATAAACTGTAGGGGTAGGAACTGCATCTGTGATTCAGTAGTATAGAACTCTGAGATGAGGAACTCCCTCTACCAGTGGAAGAGTTAATGAATCAATCATCCCTGTGGAAAATCTATACAGAATGACCAAAATTCAGAGCTGTAAGGGATCTCAAAGGTCACTCACCTGGCCTTCATCTGACAAGAATCCCTGCAATGACATCCTTAACAAGTGATCAATCAAGCTCCATCTGAAGATCTCCAGGGAGAGGGAACCTCTGCCTTTTGGGGAAGTCTACTGTACTCTGGGATACTGTTACTCTTTCTCTTTTCATTGTCTGAGGCTAGTAACATCATGGGTGATGACTTCCACATGAATGTGATTTAAATGAGGCAGATTTGAGTAAAGTCATCATTTTATCATTGAAGGTCAGTGGCAGGACATTTGGGATAATCACAAAAACAAAACAAATGAAGGGAGGCGCTAGCAGCTAGGGGCATCTGGGAAGGCCTCATGTAGGAGAAGATACCTGAACTAAGCTGTTAAGGAAAACTAGGGAGTGTGTGTGTGTGTGTGTGTGTGTGTGTGTATGTATGTATGAAAGGGAGAGGGAGGTAAGAAAAAAAGAGAGAGAGAGAGAGAGAGAGAGAGAGAGGGAGGGAGAGGAAGAGGGAGAGAGCGAGAAGGAGAGAAGAGAGAAGAGACAGAAGAGAGAAGTGAAGTCTTAGGGCAATTTAAAATTTGATACCTTTAACCTACCCCAAGACTTTTAGGACAACCTGTAAATAATATTATATTTCATATTATATAACATATAATATCTAAATAAAAAGTGTGTCACATATAGATCATTAGCTAATTATAAAATTGATTAGAAAAGACACCTTAGTAAATTCAGGACATTAGAGTTGTTTGTCTCTACACTTTGAACCAGAAATTTTAAGCGAGGCATATATTCTAAGGAGGTAAAAAAAAATGAAAAGGTCCTATGTATAACAAAATATCCATAGCAATAATTTTATACAAGTATAGAACAGCAAACAAACAGTTGCCTGTTAATTGGGAAATAGCCAAACACTCTAGGACACGTAGATGTTAGCCTCTCCTTTACTAAGGGCAATTTCCCTGCTGCCCTCAAGCACACTTTACTGCTATTATTTGAAAGAAAAGTCATCCCTGGTGCCAATATGGCAGAATAAAGGAAGAGATTCTCCTGAGCTCTCCCAAATTACCCTCCAATCAATTTAAAAATAATGCCTCAAAATGAATACAGCACACTTCTCATTAGATCATACTACTTGGAAGAATTGAAAACTTATAAAATTTTCACAGGACTACCTCTGAAACAGCAGCACAGTAAACTTGAAATTCTGGACAGTGCCCTGTCTACCCCTAGAGCAGAGCCCATCTTTAACATAAAGTTGGAGGTCAAGGAACAGGCTTGAAAAGTCAACAGTCAGCAACAAAAAACAAAGTCGACCACAGAAAATTATTATCTTAACAGGGAAAAACAAAGTACAATTTTAGAAGAGGACAACAATGTCAAAATGGCTTCATGTAAATAAAAAAGTGCATGAGTCTCAAGCTCAAAGAGATTTACTGGAAGATCACAAATATGATTTTAAACATTAAATAGGAGAGGTTGAGGAAAAATTGAGAAAGGAAATGAGAGTGATGTAAGAGAACCACCAAAAAAGAATCAACAGCTTGATAAAAGAAGCATAAAAATGGAAAAAGATGGACAAAAACTCACTGAAGAAAACAATTCTTTAAGCAGTAGAACTGGCAAAAAGAAAGAAGATATAAGGACATGAACAGATTTTTTTGAAGTTAGATGTGATAGACCTCTGGAGAAATTGAATGGAAATAGAAAAGAAAATATCTTTTTTTCAGCAATACGTGGGCGCCTGCACAAAGATAGACCATATATTAAATCATAAAATCGTCACAACCAAATGTAAAAACCAAAAATACTAAATCCATCTTTTTAAGATATGAATACAATAGCAATAACATTTAACAAATGGCCATAAAAACAGATTAAAATTAATTAAAAACTAAATAATCTAATAATAAAGAATGAATGAGCCAAAGAAGAAATCATAGTAGAAACAATCAATAACTGAGAAAAAGTACCACAATTTATTGGATGTAGGCAATGCAATACTTAGGGGAAATTTTATATCTCTAAATGGTTACATCAATAAAATAGAGAAAGAGCAGATCAATGAATAGGGAATGCATCTAAAAAAAACCCCTAGAAAAACAACAAATTAAGATTTCCAATTATAGACCAAATTGGAAATATTGAAAATCAAATAAGAGATTAATAAAACTGCAAGTAAAAAATAAACATTAAACTAATAAATAAAACTAGGATCTGATTTTATGCCAGGGAGGAAGGAAACATGGAAATAGATCAATCATTGATTCATTTGATTTTTAAA
Organism: Pseudocheirus occidentalis; assembly: GCA_028646575.1. Taxonomy (NCBI): domain Eukaryota; kingdom Metazoa; phylum Chordata; class Mammalia; order Diprotodontia; family Pseudocheiridae; genus Pseudocheirus; species Pseudocheirus occidentalis. Next base: position 25,776,471 of record CM053596.1, on the reverse strand, counting down.
AAAGAAAGAAGAAAAGGAAATTTCAACAAAAACGAAAAGGGTAATTTCACCACCAATGAAAATTAAAGCAATTACTAGGAGCTATTTTGCCTGATTATAAGCCAATAAATCCGAAAAACTAATTGAAATGGATGAATATGTACAAAAATGTAAACTGCCCAGAATAACAGAAAAGGAAACAGAGTACTTAAATAAACACAGCCTAGAAAAAAGAAACTAAATAACTCATCAATGAGCTCCCTAAGGAAAAATCCCCAGGAATAGCTGCATTCATAAGTGAACTCTACCAAATGTTTGAAAAACAATTATTTCCAATACAATTTCAACTATTTGGAAAAAAATAGGCAAAGTAGACCCTCCACCAAATTCCTTTTATGACACAAACATAATTCTGATACCTAAACCAAGGAAAAAACAGAATGAAAGAAAAAATAGAGAGAGACCAATTTCCCTAATGAATACTGATGCAAAAATTTTAAGTAAAATACTAGGAAGAATATAACAGCAATATGTCACAAAGATTAATATATCACAAATGGCCCGGTAAGAGATATACCAGGAATGCAGGGCTGCCTTAATATTTGGAAAAGTATCAACATAAATAATCATATTAATAACAAAACCAACGAAAATGATATAATCGTCTCAATAGATTCAGAAAAAGCTTTTGAAAAAATACAACACTCATTCCTATTAAAACACTAGAAATCCTAGAAATAAATGGAGCTTTCATTGAAAAGATAAATAGCATTAATCTAAAATCAAGAGCAAGAATTAACTGTAATAAGATAAGCTAAAAGTCTTCCCAATAAGAACAAGGGTGGAGCAAGGATGCCCACTATCATCACTATTCAATACTGTACTATACATGCTACCTGTAGCAATAGGAGAAGAAAAAGAAATTGAAAAAAAAATTGAATATGCAATGAGGAAAGAAAATGGTCATTCTTTGCAAATAACATTATGGTATACTTAAAGAAACCTAGAGAATCTACTAAAAGAATTTTTAAAAATTAGCAAGTTTACTACAGATGCAGAACGACATAAATTAGCATTTCTGTATATTACCAACAATGTCCAGAAGCAAGAGATAAAAAGTAAATTTTAAAATAACTGTAGACAACATAAAATACTTGGGAGTTTATCTGTCAAGAAAAAAAAGGAAATATATGAACACAATTACAAATCATGTTTCACACTAATAAAGCCAAATCTGAATAATTAGAAAAATATTCATTGATCATGGTTAGGCCAAGTCAATATAACAAAAATGACAAGTCTACCTAAATTTATTTACTTATTCAGTACCATATCAAACTAAAAAAATATTTTATGGGGTTAGAAAAAAATCACATAATTAATCTAGAAGAAAAAAAAGTTAAGAATATCAAGGAAATTACTGAAAAAAATATGAAAAGAGATGGCCTACGAGATCCTAAACTTTATTTTAAAGCAATAATTTCCAAAACAGTCTGGTACTGGCTGAAAAATAAGAGTTGTGAGTCAGAAGAACAGACTGGGTATACAATGCATAATAGGTAATGATCATGGTAATACAATGTTTGATAAATGCAAAGATCCCAGTTTTGGAGGCAAAAAATCCCTGTTTGACAAAAAGGTGCTCGGAAAACTGGAAAGCAATTCAGCAGAAACTAGGTATAGACCAACATGTCATACCATATACCAAGATAAGGTCAAAATGGGCACATGCTTTAAATATAAAGGGTGATTACCATAAGTAATTAGGGGAGAATGGGATAGTTTATCTCTCAGATCTGTGAATAAAGGAAGAATTTATGACCAAACAAAAGATAGAGTTTTACGAGAGGTAAAATGGATAATTTTGTTACGTTAAATTTAAAAAGTTTTTGAACACACAAAACCAATGAAGTCAAGATTTGAGGGAAAAAAGAAAATTGGAGGGAAAAATATAGCAAGTTCCTCTGATAAAGGCCTCACTTTTCAAATATATAGCAAATTGAATGAATTTACAAGAATATAAGTAATTCACCAACTGATAAATGGTGAAGGGATATGAACAGGCAATTTTCAGAAGAGAAATAAAATGTACTTATAGTCATAAACATGCTCCAAATCACTATTGATTAGGGAAATGCAAATTAAAACAACTCTGAGGTACCACTGTCCACCTATCAGATTGACTAATATAACAGAAAAGGAAAATGACAAATGTCGAAAGGGATGTTGAAAATTTGAGACACTAATGGACTGTTGGTGGAATTGCGATATGATCCAACCGTTCTGCGAAGTATTTTGGTACTATGCTTAAAGGGCTATAAAACTGTGTATATACTCTTTGACCCAGCAACAGCCTAATAGCACTACTGTGTCTGTGTCCCAAAGAGATTTAAAGAAAAAATTGAAAGAGGCATAGGAGAAGGAGGGAGAGAATTTGGAACTCAAATTTTTAAAAAATGTTAAAATTGTTCTTACATGTAATTGGAAAAACTATAATGCTTAAAAAGAAAGAAAAGAGGGGAAAAGCCATCCCTTCATCCAACTAATATCCCATATTATCCCTCCCTTTAATGGCTAAACTTGAGAAGACCATACACAATCATTACTTCTATCTATTTTCTCCTCACCGTCAACCTCATAGTTCAACAGGAATTGTTCTCTCCAAAGGCTTTTTTGAATCTCTATGCTTCTAGATCTGTCCATAACTTTGCACATTTTTGATCACCCTCTTGTGCAGTATACTCTCTCCTCCCTAGGTTCTGGGGACACTCTTCTCTCCTGGTCCTAATACTTCTTGTCCAACCATTCTTTTTCAGGATCCTTTGTAGGATCTGTATCCAGGACATGCATACTAACTTGGAACCCACTCACTAATAGAAGCTGTACTTTTGTGATAGTCTGCTGGTTTGTCTCCCTGTCACAAGTCTCTGAACCCTTCAATCCATAATCCACTGTCATTGTGATCTTTATAAAGTATGGATTTGCTCATGTCACTCTCACCTCAATAAGCTCCAATGGCTACCTAATACTTCCACAGCTCTAACCTGGGCCCTTTTCTTCTCCTATACAACATCATTTGGTGATATTTTACACTATGAGTATTAAATACTGATTATATACACAGATTTGTTTGTTCTAGCTAGTTTTGTTGAGATTTGTTTGTTCTAGCTAGTTTTGTTGAACTGATTTTTTTAAAAAGTTTATTTTTTTCCTTCCTTCTTTTTTCCTGCCTCTACAATATCACTTGGGTTTAGTCACTGCCTTTCTCAAATTTATTTATCCAGTCTTCAGTTCTGATTTCTAGTGTGGCATCACTGATTGCCTATTGGAAATCAGGAACTACATGTCCTACATACATCTCAGCATCAACATATTTAAAATAGAACATATTATCTTTCCCCTAAAATACTCCCCTATTCCCAATTTCCCTATTATAGTAAAAAGTACCCTTATCCTCCTAGTTGTATCCAACCTAGATGCCATCATCAATTTCTCACTTGCACTCACCCTATCTATCCAATATGTTGGCAAGTCACATGATTTATACCTTCCTTGAATTTCTTGCCTATGCTCCCTTCTCTCCTCTGTTATAAGTAAAAGTCCATACTATCATGATAGTCTGCTCTAGTCTCTCCCCCACTCCAATCCATCCTTCACTCACTTTCCAGTGTGACTTTTATAAAGTATAGGTCTCCCACCTCAATAAATTTCACTGGCTCCCTAATACCTCCAGCATCATATATAAAATCCTTTTCCTGGTTTTTGAAGCCCTTTACGACCCAGCCCCTTCATACCTTTCTAGTCTTACATTTTACAACCTTGTATGTATTCTGTGATTCAGCAATACTGGCCTTCTTCACGGTTCTCATACATGACTTTCCATCTCCCCATCTTCTGCTTTTTCATTGATGTTCCTCCTTGTCTGAAATGCTCTCCCTCCTCATCTCCACCACCTGGCTATCCTAGTTTCCTTTGCATCTCAACTCAAATCTTACCTTCTGTAAGATCTTTCCTGCCTACCTCAGCTCCCAAGTTGCTCCCTTTCAAGATTGTCTCCAATTTATACTGTATAAATCTTGTCTGCATAATTGTTTGCATGCTATCACCCCCATTAAAATACAAGTTTCCTATGGGTACAGATTGGTTTTTTTTACTTTCTTTATATCTCCAGCATGATTTTTTTTTACTGACTATGAAATGATGGATATGAAGGCTATAAAGAAGCATAGGAAGATTTATATAGACTGATGCAAAGTAAAGCAACAAAAGAATAACATATGTAATATTATGTCATTGTAAATGGAAGATAAACTGGACAATTACACACCTACATGTACTTCCCAGATGATCTAGTGACACTGGCCTTCTTGCTGTTTCTCAAGCAAGACATTCCATTTCTGTATTCTCTTCATTTTCTTGGGGTTTTTCTCATGCCTCCCTCCTAAAATCCTGCCTCTTAGCTTTCTTAAAGCCTCAGTTTATATCCCACCTTCTTTAAGAAGCCTTTCCCAATCTCCCTAATGCTAGTGCTTTCTATCTGAGTCCATCTCTTATTTATCCTACCTAAATCTTGCTTATACATAATTGTTTGCTTGTTTTCTCCCCCATCAAAGTGTGAGAGGGATCCCTCCCACCCTTACTTATCATAGTGCCTACCACATAGTAGGCACTTAACAAATACTTGTTGACTTGACTAAAGAAACAATGAAAAATTTTATGTGATCATAATGACCAACCCTGATCCAAAGAATGGATATGAAACTGTGTCTCCCTCCTTTCTTTGCAGAGCTGAGAAACTATGAGTGTGAAATACAGCTTATGTACACAGATTTGTTTGTTCAGGCTAGTTTTGCTGAATTGTTTTTTTTTAAGTTTTTTTTTCCTTCCTTGCTCTTTCCTTCCTTCTTTCCTTTCTTCTTTCATTGTTATAAGAATGGATTTAACATCTACTATGTGTATTCCCTTAAGCAAGTTGCTTAATCTTTCTGGTTTCAGTGACCTCATTTTAAAAATTATGAGGCTGGACTAGATGAGGACCTTTCTCAACCCTACATCTACGAAACTGTCTGCTCAAGTTTTTGCTAGATTAAATCCTTAGGCCAGGATAGCATCACTGAGTAAGCACAATGGGGAAATCTATTTAGAAGCCTTTAATGAGACCTAACTTGCTCAGAATCAAAGTCATAGAATCACAGTCTTGGGAGAAAACTAAAGACCTTCTAGCTCCATCATTCTGATCCTCTATGTAATCTACCCAATATGAGGTCATCTATCTCCTGATTTAATTCCTAAATCTAACTCTTGTAAACTTCACTGTGATGCTTGTAATTTTTTTTCCATTGCAAACATCAAATCACTTACCTTTCCTATACCTGGACCCAGCTATCAAATCTTACTAAATCCTGTTTTTTTTCCCCAGGCTAATCATTCATCAACTCTTCAAACCAAGGCTTAAATGATATGATCTCAAGATCATTGACCACCCTTGTCATTCTCCTCTGGGTACTGCCCAAATTGTTAATATCCTTTCTAAAATGTGGTAGTCAGAACTGAAGATGCCAAATTGGTTTTTACCATGGCAAAGGAAAGAAAGTCTATCACTGAATCATAGAATTTCAGGGTTTGAATAAACTTTTGAGCCTAATGTGAAAAAATACCCAATATAGTAAGTCTATTATCTAGAAAGGTGTTCTTTCTCATAATGCAAAGTTAATTTCCTAATTTCCTTTTTTAGTTGTCATATGACAACTGTGGCCTCCTCTTGACATGACTACAAGCCCCAGATCATTTTCACACAAAACTATTTCTAACCATTTGTTTTGTCAAAATAAGGACCAAATCTATACGTTTGGTCATTTTAACAAAAATTAATTTTCTCATTGATGAAAGTTACTTTTAGTACCACTTTCTCTTAAAATGAATGTTGTAAATACAGGAGGGTTGTGGCAACTTATTAGTTCTTCTTTTGTAGCTCCTTACAGGATCTCCTTATCTGTGCATCTCTGAATTTGTGTACATTTTTCCTTTCATATATAGACAGTATGAAGACTATTTGTCTAGTTCTGCTTTTTTCCTTCACATTATCTCATATGAATCTTTCTAAAATGCCTTATATTCCAGATATTTATCATCTTAAATGACATTACACTATTATGTGGAAGACAAATTAGATTTATTCTGCTCAGTCCCAGAGGGCAGAGCTAAGAACAGGGGTGGAAGATGCAAGGAAGCAAATTTGGGCTCGAAGGATGAAAATATTGTAACCATTCCAGTGATGCAAAAGTTCCCTGAGCTGCTGTGGGACGTGGAAACTTTCCTTTGAGGCCAGAGTGGAACTCAGCAAACTAAGTCTTCCTGAGTCCAGGTCAGCGGCTCATGTGTATATAAACATACATGTATATGTGTGTATGTGTGTGTATAGGTATGTAGGTATAGAAAGAGGCAGAGATAGGAATAGAGACAGAGATAAAGGTATAGATGATATAGATATAGGTTTGAGTATGTATATGAGTATGGAAATAAATATAGATTGGACAGATAAGTATAGGTGTAAACATAGACATAAGATATATAGGCTTGAGTATGGGTATAAGTGTGGATATGGATATAGATATAGGCATAGATATAGACATTGATGTATGTTTGAGTATAGGAATTAGCATAAGTATGGATATAGGTACATATAGATTAGATAGATATAGTCATAGACATAAGATAAATGGATATGGGTTTGGGTAAGGGATAAGTATAGTTATGGACATAGATATAGGCATAGATATAGATATTGATATATGTTTGAGTATGAGAATGAGTACAAGTGTGGATATAGATATAGATGGATTAGGTAGATATAAGTATAAGCATAGATATAGACATGGATATATACATATAGATTTGGGTATGGATATGAGTATAAATAAGGCTATAGATAAAGATAGATAAGATAGATCTTGATATGTTTATAGACGCTGGCTCTCTGAATAAGGGAAGAGGAATTGATACACTGGGAAATGTGATTTGAAAATAAAAATTGTCAGTACAAATGTATTTTCTAAAACAATGGTTATAATCTAGGTCCATAAATTCTAAATGAACCTGAATGTGTTCTTGTGTTACCATGTTCCTCCATCTCATCCGTATTTACAACTCCCAATACCTACACTTTCATTCCATGTTGAGATTACCACTACCCAGAACGGTTCTACTTCCAGGAGCAAGACATCTGAAATCAATCAGTAAGAATTTATTTAGCGCCTATTATGGGCAGGCCCTGTGCTAAATTTCCCTATCTGAAAATAAATGGTGCAACAACGTAGTAAGTACTGGGTTTAGAACCTTAGGTTCACTTACTAGCCTTGTCACTTGCTGACTTTTAACTTTGGGTTCAAGAGTTAGGGTGAAAGGAGCCCTCAGAGACAATCTGCTCAATCTATGTCCCTCCTCCAAAGAACCCCTTTACAACCTGTATAAAAGAGTTACAACCTGCATAAAGGAGGAAAGGGTCACTCGTCTTTATTTTAAGAAAGACCTCCACTGAAGGGAAGCTCTACACGGCACAAGACAATCCATTTTTTCTCTGTTAGGAAGTTTTGCCTGACATCGGATCTAAAACTGTTTCTCTGCAATTTCCCCCCAATGCTCCATGCTAATTATTGTCTTCTGTTCACCATTCTCTTTGTACTTTAGGTTATTGGTATCCTCCCTAAATTATGCTGCCCAATAGTGAATACAATTCCTTAGATGTGACTAGGGCATGGCACAATTCAATGATCCCTTCTATATTCCTGGGAAATTGATTATACTGGGCCCTTCTTCTATGCCCATTTCTTCTAATACGAAGTCCTTCTATGCCCAGTTCTGTGTTTAGTACTATCAGGGGATCTAAGAAAAGACATGATCCCTTTTCAGGGATCCCACAAGAGACTGGGATCCAGTCCCCTAAGGAGTTTGAGGACATCTCCTAGTATGTCTTAGACTTCAACCCTTGATTTCTTATCACATCATCTGCCATCTCTCAAAATCCCTCAGCCTGGCAGATGATCCTGGTCAATAAACAAACAGGTCATTAGTTCCTGTTACCCTCAAGTTAAGCACAAAATAATCCTCCTAGAAAAGCAAGCTATTACAGGAAAGTTGTTGAAGAGAAGGACAGGAAGCTCTCAAACTGGTCTAAGGAGGGCCCTGATGATCTTTTTCCATCAAGGGCTCCCTGTCCTGCATTATAGGAGTGTGACTCTGCCCTGGGAAAGAGTCATTAGTCAGAAGACTAAATCACTCATCCTAGCCACAGATTCTATAGCTGAGAATTTGATAATCTGCCAAAACAATTAAATAGCATCACTGAAGCCAGCCTGGTTTAGAAAATCTGCAGAATCCAAACTGTTAGCAGTTCTATTTGCCTTCTATTTGCCAGGGTATCCCACAATGAAGATATTTTAAAAAGACCTTAAATGTGAATTCTATAGGGAGGTGGGGGCATAGAGGCATAAGTCCGAACTAAGTATTGCTTCTCTGGTTGGATCTTTTCCTATTGAAAAAAGTCAGTGCTGATCGCTCCAAGCTTCCAATTGGTTGGTTCTATAGACAGAATTTAAAATGCACAGCTCTGCTGAGTTTCCTTATAGAATTTTGGAACTATCATCCTGGTCCATGATTGCATTAGGTAATGCACTGATATTGCGGAAAGAAGGAAGGTTATGTCCTTGTTTCGGGGTGATTTATGGACCTGGATCACTTCACACTCCCTGATTCTGGACAGGATGAGGATAGCAAATTGCCTCCTCAGCCAGGGCCCAAGAAGCATTGATATCAAATAGATTCTAGGCTGGCTTCCCAACGAAAATGATTCCTCAGGGGAGCCTGCTCAGAAGAGAAGAGGAGTCAGAGACACTCCCCAGGAAGGGACAGGATGCTTGTCTGGCCTTCTTGACCTCAGATTCTCCCTGTCTCCTCCAGGATAGTGCTTTCTCTATCCTGGAATTAACTTAATTTACTTTGTAAATTGTTGGTAATGGTGACAGGACAGGGGAAGGAGTATAGTGCATAGAAGGTCAGCTTTGGAGAAAGAAAACCCTGGGTTCGAGTCTTATCTTTGACATATTATAGTGTGACCATGGGCAAATCACATTCTCTTTGATACTCAGGCAAATTTCTAAGACTCTGGGTTACAGACGAATTGTTGATCTTGTTTTCTACACCAATGAAATCACAGACCCACCTCCTTACCCCTCCATCACTAAGAAAACAAAACAAAACAAAAAATATTCAGCATATCCTCATATGATGTTTCATCCCAGTACAATGTAAGCTTCTTGAGGGCAGGTGTTGGTGAAGGTACACTCCATTCTGTGAGTTCCATGTATCAATGGAATCCTGAGTCTGGACACCCCGTCCTTGCCCCTCTCCTCATGTTTGGTAGTGACTTAGCTTTGTACATGCCACATTTCTCTGGCATAAAGAAAGCTCTTTGGGGACAGGAATATTTAAATTTTATGCCTTTGCATCCCTAAGAGAAAATGCAGTGACTGGCACACAGAAGTAATAAATGTTTTTGTTTTTCTTGTTAAAATTTACTACATTTAAGAGAATGAATTTATAAAAAAATCTTGAGATTGAATATGCTTATGTTCGTTCGCTGATGGTAACTATTGCTCATATATACATAGAGTGGCGCTTACTTATCAGTCGTCCAACAGATATTAAATGCCTACCATGTAGATAGGCAGACAGTGCTAGACCTTTGGTATACAAAGTGCTTTAGTCATAATTCTGGGAATAGATAAGGTTAAGTATCATTGTTCTCATTTGACAGAATTAACTGAGGCTCATAGGGGTAAACTATTGATTTGTTCAAATACTTGCATTTTCTTTATTCTCTCTCTCTCAATACTTGTGTGTATAACAAACATGTGTATATATTTATATGTGCCTATATATACATATATATGTATATATACATATATGTGTATATGTGTGTATATGTACAGCTGTGTGTGTGGGCATGTGTGTGTGTGTGTGTGTCCCTGTGCAAATGCACACTCCATCAAAGCACAGATTGTTTCACTTTCTGTCTCTGTATCCTTAGCAGGTGGTAGAATATTTTGGATATAACAGACATGAATAAATGCTTGTTGATTGAGTCACTGACTGGTTATTGGGTTAGATGCATTCTCAGGTCTCCTCTAAGGTTCAGGTTCTAGCACAGAAACACAACAGATGTGAGAAGAATATAGGGTAGGAAGATATGATGGAATGAACAACGGAATTAGAGTCAGCGGACATTAGACATGTCACTTCACAGTTTAATCATGTGCTTTCTGCTCTTTCAAAAATAATAATAGATGGGAACTACATATGTGCAGTGTGGTACAATGGAAAGAGTACTAGACTGGGAGTCAGACGACTGGGGCTCATATTCCAACTCTGCCAGTTGCTGCCCATGTAACTCTGGGCAAGTCATTTTATCTCTCTCCACCTCAGTTCCCTGATCTGTAAAATGAAGTGGTTGATTTTGATGGCCTCTAAGATCTTAGCTTGATTAGAAACAAAAAAGATCTGTATTTTTTTTGGGGGGGAGGCGCAGCTAGGGGATGCAGTACATAGACTGCCAGGCCTGGGCAGGAAGACCTGAGCACAAATCCTACTGCAGACACTAGCTGTGTAATTCTGACTGGTCATTTAACCCTCTTTGCCTCAGTTTCCTCATCTGCAAAATGAACTGGAGAAGGAAATGGCAAACCACTTCTGTATCTTTGCCAAGAAAACCTCAAATGGGGTCATGAAAAGTCTAACATGACTAAAAGACTGAACAACAAAAGTTCCCATCACTTCCTCTTCCTTCTGTGTCCTGCTGCCCAGGAGGCAAAGTCTGTTTTCTTCTCTCCACATCTGGGGCCTTACTCTGATCACTGACTCTTAATCGCTCCTTTGCCAGATGAGTCAGAATTCAGGATCTTATAAAAAGTAGACCGTGCACTTTTCTCAACCCTGGCACAAAAGAGAATTTTTACAGCCTTCTCGTTCTCTCCTGCCCCTGTGAACTCTTAAACTGGAGAGAACTGCTGAGCTAGAATAAATGGGATTAGATGTGGTTTCCTAGGAGGAAAATTATCAACTGGTTAACAGCCGCCCAACCAACAGCTGGGGACACATTCATGGACATGAAGAGAAAAACAGTATTTTCTGAACCTCTGGATTTCTCTTTCAGAATCCAATTGAGTCAATATAAAGGTGAGAGCAAGATTGGGATCAAAGGATTTAGAACTGAAAAGTGCCTTGGAAACCATTTAATCTACTCCCTCATTTTATAGGGAGGAGGAACGAGACTTGGGAGAGCGGAGGTACCACCCATCGTGCTCAAAGACAAAGTGTCTTGGAAAGAAGGAGATGGGATTTCAGGGACCTGGATCTGTCACTAGCTTTATGATTCTGGGCGAAATATTTTCTTTTTCTGGTGCTCAGTTTGATTCTATGTAAATTTAATTCAACTCAATGCAATAAACATCTATGAAGGGACTCTCAATTGATAAGCATTTGTCATCTGCATACTGTAGGTCAAGAATAGTATTAGTCTCTGAGGATACACAACAAAAGGAATAGGACTTATCAGTTAGAAGTTTCCACTCTATTATGTAAAACCATGATATTATGGCAGATCCTCACTAAGACTCACTCCAACTATCCAATCAGTTGCAAAATCTTATCATCTGTATCTTTCTATTACCTCTCCATTATATCTATGCTTCTCCACTCACACAAGTAACACCCAGTTCCCATCACCTCTAACCTGTATTGTTCAGCTATTTCAGTCATGTCTAACTCTTCATGACCCTATTTGGGGTCATCTTGGCAAAGATAGTGGGATGGTTTGCCATTTCCTTCTCCACCTCATTTTAGAGATGTGGAAACTTTGTCAAACAGGGTTAAGTGACTTGCCTAGGGTCACACAGCCGATAAGCATCTGAAGCCAGATTTGAAGTCTCCCTGACTTCGAGTCTGGCACTCTATCCATTGTGTCACCTAGCTGCCTCTAACCTAGATCGCAATAAATACCTCATTGTTCTCCTTGCCTCTTGTCTCTTCTCTCTCTAACTCATCCTCCACACCTGCCAAAGGGAGTTTTCTAAAGTAGAGGTCTGGCCACATTTATCTCCTACTCAGTAAACTTCACTGACTTCCTATTAACTCCAAGAACAAAAGCAATGCCCTCTGTTTGGCATTTAAAGCTCTCCACAATCTTATCCTTCCTATCTTTCCCATGATTTACAAATCATTTCCTCCACATGCTCTATAATCCATCTCAGCTGGCCTTCCTCACACAGGCCACTCCACTCTTCTATCTCCATATCTAGCACTGGTATTTCTCCATAACCAGAACGCCCTCCCTTACTGTCTCTTGGAATCCTTGACTCCTATTAAGACAGTTCAAATGATTCCTCAAAAGGAGATCTCTCCCACTCCCTTCAACTGCAGGGGGAGTGGCTCCCTCTTTTAGGTTATCATGGATTTATTCTATATGCAAACATGCACGCACGTGTAGTTATAGGTACATGTCCACATGCATACATACAAATGCAGATAGGTCCACACATATAAACACATATGTCTGCATATACACACATGCGTGTACACACATGCGTAATACATAAATGTACATGTCTACACATTATCTTCCCCCCTTAGAAAGTAAGATCCTTGGGTGCAGAGGCAATTTTTGTCATATAAATGTTTTCAATTAATTGCAAAGTACTAGCTAGACACAAGGGAAGTGAAGATAAAAAGGACAAATATTCAAGTATGATATACTGTCATGTCCTTGAGGGCAGGGATTATCTCCTTTATGTTACTCTTTCCAGCTTCTAGCAGGCATAGAGCAGGTCCTTAAGAATCACTTATGGAATGATCACCCTCAAGGAGCTTATTATCAACCAGAGGAGACAACACGTAAATTGAAAAAATGATCACAATTGGAAAAAATGATCTTCGGTCCCTTACAGATCTAACATTGTGATTCCAGGGATATATGAAAGTATCAACTGTTTAAAAGGGATCCTTAAGACACCCCGCATACTAAATGCAACCTGCCAGTACTCCATATAGAGTCAAAGGAGTTAGTAATGAGAAGGGCCTTGAAGATCCTCCAGTCCAGGGGTTCTAAGGTTTTCTGTGGGTCACGGATCCCTTTGACAGTCTAATGGAACCAATGGAATCCTTGTCAGATGCATGTTGTTTTGTTTTTAATTCATGAATTAAAATGTGCAGGGTTATAAATCAATTAAACTGAAATACAGTTACCAATTTAAAAAAAATACAGACCTCTGGGCTAACTTAATCTCCTTATTTTATACAAGGAGAAAACAGAAGATATAATATGCAGGTAATTCTCATAAGAATTACAATATTTGCCAGGCATGAAAACTCACAGAAGGATCTGCAGTGAATACATATCAATCAATTTACCAATCAATAAACAATTATTCATTTAACACCTGCTAAGTGACAGGCATTGTGCTAAGCTAATTGCCATGGCTACACAGACACAAGGGAGATAGTATTTGCCCTCAATCTAGCCTGGGGACACAACAGAAAATAAGAACCTCTGTTGAAATGGAAATAAAATCAGACACAAAAAGGGGTATCTCCCATAACACATTCACATGGTGATTATGAGGAAAGAATGCAATCTCCTCAAGAAGGCAACAGATCAAAAATTTCTCGGAAATGGGCACAGCTCTGAATATGAGCTCTATGCTGAGGACCATGTTAGAACATAGGTTGAATCTATGTGTTACTTCATTAAAAAAAACACTTTCCAGATCAAATATACTTCAAAATATCGATACAAATTCTTCTCGGCAAGGAATCTCAGAATTGGAAGGGACCTCAGAGAATGTGCAACCCAATTTTTGCATGAACAAGAGTCCCCTCAACAACCAAGATGTGGTCGCCCAGTCTTTTCATGAAGACTTGTAGTGATTAAGAACCCAACATACCATGAAGTAGCCCATTACATGTCATACCCATTACCCATGTAATACCCATTACAGCCTTGGACAGCTGTAATTTTCATGAAACATTTCTTTGCGTTACATCTATTTACTACTCTTCCACACATTTCTTCCACTTTGGATTTCCAGACCAAGCTGAGCAAGGCTAATAATATGTCATCTACATAGGAGTCTTTACAATGCTTCTAACAAGTATTTCTCATCTTTGGGCTAACTTACCTCAGTTGCTTCAAAGTTTCATCATATGCCATGAACTCAAGGGATTGCAGAACTGAATGTTGTAAACTAAAAGTAAGTAAATAAATTTTTTTTAACATATGTCATCCCTGCCTCATCATCTTACCCTCCTTCATCCATGTCCTTCAATAAATTCCTCCAGGGAGAGGAGATCTGCTCCACATGCTAGGGACTTTCCTCTTGGTCTCTAGATAAAGAAGGGTGCCAACTATCTATCAATGATCCCTTGACCCACATTTTCCCCTGTCATATGCCTTTTTGATAATTTTATGCTATTTTCTTCTTTTTGACCATGGTTCATCATTGATAATATGTTGCAGCCTATTTACACCCACCGTATCTCTGTCTCTCCATTACCCTTTGGGTGACCCGCAATTTTTGATTCCTCAGAGATGATGACATTCCATGATTCACAGCTATCTAGAAGCACCAGAAAGAAAAAGAACTGTGGGAGATTATTCCTAAGCTCTGCTCTGAAAGGCAGACTTTAAGGATGCTTTGAAACAAAGGTGAGGGCAGAAGGCTCCCTATGATGTCAGTGATTCAGGAGATGGAACACTGTGTCTAGGGAACACCTACTAAACCAGTTTAACTGGAAAGGAGGGTGCATTAAAGGGGATAATTTGAAATTAGAGGAAAGGATCTGGTAAGAAACAGATCATACCAAGCTTTCCATAGCAAGGATGTCTTGTATTTTATCCCAGATGCACTAGGGAGCCAATAAAGATGTGTGAGTAAGGGAGTGAAATTATTAGATTTGTGTCTTTAGTCATCTCAAGTTAGGTGAAATGAAGAAAAAAGGAGAAACTGGAGGATGGGTAAGAAGGTAGGGCAACATCATGGGTAAGAAGGTAGGGAGAAAGTGGAGAAGGAATTTGGGGGAGAGGAGGGGAGGAGAGTGTTCATACAACCCCCCAAGCTAACATCATGTAAGTGATCACTTACTTGTAAGGCCAACCTTGCCTACAATATAACATGGGCATTGAACAGATTTTTTTTTCTTTTTACTAAGCTTGGATTATTTTCCCCTTAAACAATAAAAATGGTTATTCTCTATTGGGTTCATTTTGTCAGATCCTTCTCATTCAAATTGGCATGATGACTCTATGAGTCTGTCCTCTATTCCTTCCTTTTTGGGTCAAAGCTGTTCCCTGAAGCTTTTTAGAATGTAGCAAGGTAAAGTTGTAGGTCAAGTTCAGTTGAGCTCTGGCACCTCTTGTCTATTTTAATGCTTAATATCGGTGCTATAGGGAGCTCAAACCCTCACTCTTAGGCAGTGTCCCAGCTCCTAAGCTAATCCTGCCAAAAATTCTGAATAAGAAAAATTTGAGGAGAGGATAGAAATAGGCAAGACTAAGGACCTTCAGCCAGAATGTATTTATTCCATTCACTTACTCAGTCAACAAATAGCCATTGACCCCCCATCCTGTGAAAATATGATGCTGAGGGGAATATGGTGAAGAAGACAAAATGACCCCAGCCCTCAAAGCTCATATGTACTTTAGCAGGGAGATGACACAGATAACTGCTGTAGACTGACTGATAGCATCATGGGATAATCAAGGAGAAGGAATAATCAAAGAGAGGCAGGGTGGTATAATGGAGAGAACTTTGGATATGAAGTCTAAGGAGCTGAATTCAAATTCTAGTTCTGCCACTTAGGGATTCATAGATTCTGAGCAAGAAAGGATGTCAAAGGTCATTAAGTTCAACCCCCTTATTTAATAAATGAGGAATATTTTTTAAAGTGTCTGTATCCCAAAGGAGATTAAAAAAAGAAAAGGACTTATATGTACAAAAATATTTATAGCAGCTTCTTTTTGGTAGCAAATAATTAGAAATTGAAAGGATGCCCACCAATTAGGGAATGGCTGAACAAATGGGATACTATTGCACTATAAGAAATGATAAGCAGGATGCTCTCAGGAGAACCCAGAAAGACATGAATAGGCTGATGCGAAGTAGAATGCCCTGAGTACAAAGTAACAGCAATATTGTAAGATGATCAGCTGGAACTGACTTGTTATTCTCAGCAATACAATGATCCAAGACAACTCTGAAGGACTTAGGATGAAAAATGCTATCCATCCCCAGAAAAAGAACTGATGGTGTCTGAATACAGATTGAAACATATTTAAACTGGGAAAAATGAAACATTATAAAAATAAAAAACCAAACAAATGAATCAAAAGTAAGAGGAAACTAGATCTCTGAGTACTGAAGGAACTTCTCCAGGGTCACACAGATAGTAAGTGAATAAAGCAGGAGGGATCCCAAGGCTTCTTGTCCTGCACTCCATTGGACTTTAAATCATAGGGCAAGGACTTGAGAATCTATAAGCATTTATTGTGTTCTTGGCTATGTAGATAGAAATACAATCAGAAAGAAAGTCCCTGCCCACAGGGTTCTTATATTCTAATAGAAGAAGACAATATATGAAAGGGAGCTAAAGAGTGAGGGCTAGTGGGGATATGGTTGCTAAAGTGCAAGATTCCTCATCCTCCTCAAAATAGAGGCTCTTGGGAGGAACCAGCCACTCAAAGGGAGAGGCTTCAGGAACAGGAGGTACAACACAACATGGAACACAACAGGAACACAACATTAGAAGTAATTCAGAGAAGGAAAGAATTTGCATGCTGAAGAGATTTCTTGGCAATATAGAAAAATTCTTGTGGAGGCATCAGGGGTACAGTCTAAAGAAGAATTTAGCTGTGCCTCAATTGCCTCACCTATACAAGGAGGGGACTGGATGAAATAATTTTAAGGCCATCTTCTATTGCCTGACTTAAGGTTTTATTTAATGGGCTTTGAAAAACATAAAACCCAATATAAATCTGACCAAATATCTTGAGGAATAGTACTCTTCCTCAGTGCCTACAACAGTGCTGTACACATAGTAGGCTACACATTATGTAGTACACATACTACACATTATGAACGAATGAATGAAAGAATGAACGAATGAATGAATTTCTTCCCTTTGAAGTCACATGGCCAAATGACCAGTGATAACACTCTCTATTAAATGTATAGACATGCAACTGAACTGACAGAGAATCCCAGAGCCCCAAACTACAAGAAATTCCATTCCCCACCTGCATGATTCCTGCCAATGAGAAGAAAGTAGCAACAATGTGGAGATTGTCCAGAGCTTTTTACTACCTCCTGGCAACTCCCAGGGGCACTGCCCTCTGGGGGCTGAATGGGGTTGGCATGTCTCTGCCACACTCTGGTGAGCATCCTGCCTCCTCCCGCGTGTGGCTGGCTGAGGGAGACACTGGCCGTTCGTGGCCTTTGACACCATCCTCTGTTGCAGTCTGTGGCAATTTTGCCCACTGTCAGGGCTGCTGAAAACATAGGCTCCAAACGGAGCTCGCCAAACACTGCGGGCATTTAGCGCTCTGGGGGTTCACAGTGGGGCATTTCATCAAACTGTCTGAAGTCACACTCGATGTTTGTCCATTCTAGACAAAGGGATTCTGTATGAGTTTGGCTGCTTAATCTAAACACTGCACCTGTCTCTTTGATTTATGTAACTCTTCCCCCCAGGATTTTAAACCAATAATGGGGCCGGAGAACACTTCAGTTCAAAAAGAACTCTCCCAGAAGTTTATCTTTGCAATATTTCCAAATCCAACGGAATTCCAGTGCCAGGGCCCTATTATTTAGCTTATATATCATGCAGGTTATAAAACACTAAACCATAATCCTGCCAAGAAATGGTCCATTTCAATTCCCCTTCAGCGAGAAGTCCATATAAAAACACTGCCGAGGAAGGGCTGTCTGAGATCAAATCTTAGAGACTAAGTAGCCTTGCTACATTTAACTTCATGATTTTTACTAGGATGGAAACAATTTTATATCTAGATAGGTAGCTATCGAGCAGGCAGAAAGGGGGGGCAGGAACCAAATCTCCCTTCACATGTTTTTTAACATGCTGGAGATGTTGCTCATCACTAGCGACTGCATTTGATTCTCTAGTACATCTGAGAAAAGACACAGAGATCCTGGAAGCCTTGGAAAGTAGCCATCAGTGCCTGGCCCTGCTATGGCATGCAGAGTAATGCTGCCCTACAAAGGGAGAGCCCAGCTGACCCCTTGGCTCCCAAGCCACACTCTCCTAAACTGAAAGCTTAGGCTACTCAGTATTGAGACGAATCCTGGGAGTCTGAATACCTCCAGAATGAGAAGCCATTCTGGTAAAGAGCCACTATGCCAGGACAAAAGAATCAGTCAGGTAGGGTGATGACAAGTTGTAGCCACAGATGGTCACATGCTCATTTAGGGGATCATAAGCTCATACCTCTAGATCTGAAGGCACGTCAGAGGTACCTCATCAATCGACAGATGAGAAAACTGACATCTGGAGAAGAGAAGTGATTGACTTGCCTAAGATTACTCAAATAACAAGTATCAGATGTGGGATGTGAACTCAAGAGAGCTGACTCAGGAGCCAAGGCTCCTCTCTGTTCATTTGAACAGAACTCATGCACATTTCTTTAGTTAGAGTTAGCTATTTGGCACAGTAGATAGAATGCTGGGTCTGGAATCAGGAAGACTCATCTTCCTTAGTTCAAACTGGCCTCAGACAGTTACTAGCTGTGTGACACTGGGCAAGTCACTTAACCATGTTTGCCTCAGTTTCCTCATCTGTAAAATGAGTTAGAGAAGAAAATGGAAAACCACTCTAGTATCTTCACCAAGAAAACCCCCAATAAGGTCGTGAAGAGTCAGACATGATTAAAACAACTCAACAATAGCAACAACAACAAATCAGTCAAGATTTACTGATGTTCTACTTCTAAAGACACTCTGTCTCCGTTGCACTCTTGTCTAGCCAATTTTCTCTGCTTAGAATGTGTTCTCTCTTTTCATCTTTGTCCAAGAGAATCCCCAGCTTCCACATTAAATCACAGTTCTGGTTCCCCATTCCAGTTACCTCTGACCTCATACTCTTGAACCTACTTTGTCATAGGATCAAAATGGAAGGACCTAGGTAAGTTTTTTTTTAATCTCCTTGGATTCTAATGATAATAGGTAGCATGTATTTACACAACACTTCTAAAGTTGCGAAGTACTTTAGAAATATATTTTTCATTTAATCCATACAGCAATCCTGACAAGAAGGCACTATTCGTGGCCTGATTTTACAAATGAGGAAGCTCAAACATACAGAAGAGAAATGATGTGCACAAGGTCACCTGGCCTTTAAGTATCTGAAGGATTTAAACTCAGGAATGCTTGACTCCAGAGCTCTAACAATTGAGATACCTACTTGATTCTAGTAAATTATGCTAAGACTACCTTGGGTATATTTACATATATATGTGTATACATACATCAAAAGAAAAAATACATACATATACACATGTATAGACATATGTGTATGCATATACATTATATGTGCATATACTCTATATATCTAAATACAGATAGAGATGTAGATGTAGATATAGATACAGATAGAATATACTCATAATATAATTATAATATAACCCCCTAAGATCAAGGACTTCCATCTCTCTCTTTATATCCTCCAAACCTAGTAGTACTTGGTATGTAATGAATACTATGTAAATGCTCATTATTTTTGTTATAACCTTGCCTCAGAAACTTACTACCTGTTTGACCCTGGATGAGTAACTTAATCTTTGTTTACCTCAATCTCCTCAATTGTAAAATGGCAGTATTAATAGCATTTACCTTCCAGGGTTGTAAGGATCAAATGAGATAATTTTAAACTATTTATTATAGATGTCTGCACATAGAAAGTGTTATATAAAATGCTAGCTGTTATTATTATTATTATTCAAATTCTGCCTTGGAAATATATTTATTTTGTGACCTTGGACAAGTCACTTAACTTCTGCCCACCTCAAAAATAGGGATCATAAAAGCATCTACTTTATAGTTGTTATAGGGATAAAATGAGATTAAAATGTGTAAAACATTCTACAAAACTGAAAGCATTATATAAATTCTAGCCATTACTGTTTTCCTCATTCAGATACTTGAAGACAGCCCTCATGCTCCTTACTCAAGTTTTCTCCATCCCAACTATTCCTCACTTGATATGATTTCAAGGTCCTTCACCATTTTGGTTGTTATTTTATGGTTAACTGGAGTTACATAATGTCCTTTTTTAAAAATGAGGCATTCAGAAGTGAAGGCAACATTTCAGATATGACCTGACCTGATCTGAGAAGACTATAGTGTTATCAGCTTGATACTGGACATTAGGCTTCTGTAAAAGATACCCAGAGATCTAACTTGTCTTCTTGGCTGCCACATGACAAGCTTATATTGAGCTTTCAATTCACTGAAACTCCCAGATCATCATCATCATCATCATCATCATCATCATCATCATCATCATTATCATCACCATCAGTTCTTCTTGTTGTTGTTGTTGTTCTTCTTCTTCTTCTTCTACTTCTTTCTTCCTTTTTCTTCACTTTCATTTAGAAACACATTTCATAGCCAGTCTGGAAATATTTGTTGAATTAAAAAAAATAAATCAATGTCAAAGTACTTTGTGATTATAAAGTGCTCTACTTCTCATGATGAGGCCAGCCCTGCCCAAACAGTGCTCCCAGTCTATATATGTGCTTTAATGATTCCGCATATATGTTGCCAAGTGTTACTTCGATCCATTCCTGTATTACATTTAGCTATTGATTTTTAATCACCCGAGTCAAGAAATATTTTTGGCATTTCAGATCTGTTTCTTCCAGAATATAAGCTCATTCTGTCTCATGTTCCTTTTACCTTCGACCCCATTACTATCTCTGCTCACCAAACTGAAAAGAATTTCCTCCTCCCAACAATACTTAGAGCCTGCTATGAGATAAGCTCTTGTTTTGGTGGCTGGAGTTTTATCCTTCCATCCTGAAATGTCTACTGTGTCCTCTGCTGAGCTGATCAAAGTGGGAGGTGAAGAGAGGCTGCCAAGGCTTCTGTGGAGAGCTGGGAAATGCCTCTGGCCAATGACAGTTGATTCTCTCCTCTACTAAGCACTCCCACAAATAAAAGCAATTAACCTTGGCAGCAGGTTTGACCACACAGGAAGAAGTCTTCCCTTTAGTGGAGATGATAGCTGTGAGAAGGGCTTAGGTGCTGGGGATTTCCCACTGGGACTGGCTCCAAGAATATTCCCTGGTGACCTGCAACTTTCTTGCATGCTGGAAGATCACTCAATAAGTATTCATTAAGTGTCTACTATGGGCAGCTAGGGTGCACAGTGCTTAGAGTACCAGACCTGAAATCAGGAAGACTCCTCTTCTTGAGTTCAAATCTGGCCTCAGACATTAACTAGTTGTGTGGCCCTGGATAAATCACTTAAACCTGTATACCTTAGTTTCCTCATCTGTAAAATGAGCAGGAGAAGAAAACATTAAACCATTCCAGTATCTTTGCCAAGGAAACGGGGTCACAAAGAGTTAGACGTGACTGAAAAACAACTATGTACCAATAAAAAAATAATGTGACCAACACTGATTAAGTCATTACTGTGTACAAAGCACTGTTCCAGGCCCTCGGGGAGATACAAAATTTATAAATGGTACTACCCATGTCTGCTTAAGTCAGCTGGTTGCCTTCCTAAGAAACTTCAGTGGTTCCCTTTTACTTCTAAGATAAACCACAAACACCTTTGTTAGCCACTTGAAACCCTTCATAGACTGCTCTTTTAATCCCCAATTAAAATTCTACTTTCTACAGGAAGTCTTTCATAACCCCTCTTAAGTCTAGAGTCTTCCCTCTATTAATTAACCCTCCCCATTTATCCTGTATTTAACTCCCTTCATATATATTTGTTTATTGTTAGATTGTAAGCTCCTTGAGGGCAAGGACTGTCTTTCGCTTTTTTTTTTGTATCCCTAGCACTTAGCACAGTGCCTGGGAACTAGACAGTGTTTGGTAAATGTTTATTGATTGGTTGTTCCAATCTTTCTTTACATAATACCTTCATCTTTCTATGATGGGCTCCCCATTCCAACCAAACTATCATACTTGGCTCTCCATCTCCTATTTTTGTGCCTTTGTATAGGCCAGTGGCTTTCAACCCGTGGGTTATGTTCAGTTTGTAACAAGGAACATACATCCTGCATATGAGATATTTACATCATGATTCATAACAGTAGCAAAATTACAGTTATGAAGTAGCAACAAAAATAATTTTAAGGTTGGGGGTCACCACAGCATGAGGAACTATATTAAAGGGTTGCAGCATTAGGAAGGTTGAGAACCACTAATCTAGGCAGTAGACCCACACCTGCCATGTTCTCCTCTCATCTTTTCTTCTTGGCATCCCTAGCTCCAACTCAGTGAGGCTCAGCTCAAACATCAGCTCCCATGTGATACCTTTCCTGATCTCTCCAGGAGTTAACATCTCCACATCACTTAACATGATTTTTAAATGGATCTTATGTTTCCTTATCTCTACACACACTGTCTCCCCCAAGTAGAATACAAGCTTCTTGAGAGCAGAGATTGTTTGATTTTGTATTTGTATCCCTGGAGTCTAACACAATGCAGGGCAAATAATAGGCATTAAATGAATTCCTACAGAAATGAATTGAATGAGAGACTCAGTTACTGCCTGGATGAAATTTACAGTCTTATTGGGGTTGGTGGAAGAGAAAGGTACAATACACAATAGAATGAGAAAAGTCAGTTAGGGTGGTGTAAAGCAAACTGCTAGGGGAGGTCAGAGAATCACTGATGTACTGCGAAGGAGGATTTTGGAGATGATTTTGCCCAACTCCCTCACTTTACAACTGACGGAACTGATGCCTGCGGAAGGGATGAAACCTGCCCAAAAGGCAGACATGCAGCAAACAGCAAAGGCAGGATTTGAACTCAGGTCCTCTGACCCCAAGGCCAATATTCTTTCCACTGTACCATACTTTTACAGAGAAAAATACTGGAGAGCCAATCTTGCCAGGTTAGGATGACCCAAGCTTTTTTGTGACTCAGATGAAATAAGATACATAAAGCATATAGCAACCTTTAAAGTATAATAGAACTGATAGTGGTTATTAATGCTGCTGTTATTATTCATTAATATTTTATACCACTGTGCTGTGAGATGTGTATTTTGTAGAAGAGGGAAATAAAGCTCCAACAGACCAAAAGATCTTGCCCCAATCACACAGCAAGAAGGTATAAGGAACTAAGGTAGAACCCAGACTTTCATACTTGGAAACTGCCCCCAACCCTTTCCACTATATTCTCTCTCATCCATTCTCATTCTTTCTTTCTCTCTTTCTCTCTCTCTCTCTCTCTCTCTCTCTCT
>CM053596.1:25730994-25752454 GCA_028646575.1 Pseudocheirus occidentalis | reverse complement strand
GGTGGGGGATGGGGAGGAAGGGGAGAAAAATCTATAACTGAAGTGACTATGGAACAGAATCTTGTAACCTAAAAGTGAACAAACAAGTTAATTTAAAAAAAATAATAATAAAATAAAATTAAAAAATATATATTTCGCATTGATCTGGATCATATAGTGACAAAAACGAATGGTCACTATATCTGTGTGAATATTCCATAGTTTAAGGCTGCTAAGACTCAGTGGATCTCTGATTTAGCTGATAGGGGCAATCCTTCTGTTGGTACATATTGCAGCACTCTACCTTCTCATCCTGTATAACTCTTCTCCATAATCCTCCAGTACATAAATTCTTCACAAGATATCCCCCTCAGCTAGCTGGGTCATTCCTTTTGTTATCCTGCTTTATGTGGGAGACAATGTAGCATGTGAGCCATCCATCCATCCATCTGTTATCCCAGCACTAGCATAGGACCAGGCACATAGTAGTCACTTAATACATTAGTGTTGGTTTACTGATCCTTTGCAGTCTCTCTGTAAGTAACCTGACCACCCCTTCCCTCTCTGATCACACATTTCCTTGACTATATAGATAATGTGAGGTTTTTTTGCAGGAAATCCACTGTAATCATTGTGGTGATCTACTTACATGTACCATGTTTTTCCCCCATTGCCTTTTGTGGGAGTCTACATCTTTGTGGAGACTCTTGTATTCTCTGACTTGCAGTCCTCTCACAATACCAGAAGGAATCCAATATTGTTTTGTTTGTTTATTTGTTTATTTTGGGGGGGAACTTGGGGTCATTAAAAAGTTTCATGAAATTTCCAATTGTAATCTAGCTGATTCGCTTCCTCCCAGTCAATTTTGGTCTCTCCATATGCTCTATAAACTCTACAGACTTGAGGACTATTGACTCTTCTCCCTGACCTACCCCCTGCCCTTAATCTCTTTCCTCCCTGCCTGGTTCCTATCCCCTGAATCATCCCTTTCCCTCTCTCCCAGAGAGTGAACACATATTCCATGTCTGGGCTCAGTGGGAGCCTTCCAACAGAACAGACTCTTGTGATGCTTGGCTGATGCTTCCTGGAGTAGGAAAATGATCATCCTGGTTAGACAATTAATTCGCTAATCCTCCAGTTGGGAACAGCTTTCTCCTCTCAGACCTCACAAAGCCCTGATTATTTCTAATTCTCTAAAGCACAGAACTTCAACTGCAGAAGGGACTCTAGAAATCACACAACCCAGCCGAGACCTAAACAATTCTTCCATAACTCTACAACACACCTCCCAACAAGTGGTTCAGTATTTCCTTGAAGGCTTCTAGTGAGGGAGAGCCCTCTACCCTACCAAAGCAGCTCACCCTACTGAGTTACAGAACTAAGATCTCCCTGTCTCTGCCTCCCACCTGTAGTTATTCTTTCTGCCCCCCAGGTCCAGCAGGAGCAAGCCAGTACCCACCCCTTTTCCATGTTGATCTTTCAAATACTTGAAGTTCCATTGCCACCACCACCCAGCTCCTCTGCCCTGAAACCTCCTTTTCTCCAGGTTCAAAATTCCCAACCTCATCTGCTATGATGTCAACATCCTAGCTACCCTCTTCTGTAAACTCTCTAGATTGCCCATATCTTTAATAAAGAGCATGCCTAAAGCCCACCAACCTGCCTAGGGGGTACTGACAACATCCTGAATCCATCAATGCCCTGAAGGAATGCACTCATTATATAATAGTATTACTCAATTATGTGTAATAAATAATGTTTTATAATTATTTGTCTTTGCTCTTGTCTCCTCTAATTTATGAAATCCATGCTGGCAGGGACCATGTCTTATCTAAACCTGTTACCACCTCCCCCCATGCCCATTACAACAATCAGTATGTGCCTAATGGAGATTTGCTGATTGAAAGAATAAATAAATGGAATCTTCATAGAATACTGTAGCTTTTCCCTGAGTATTAGGTGAAAGTATTAAAAGATAATAGGCAGAGCGAGGGGTAGGACCCCCATTCATTCTTCACTTTCCCTTTAACCATAGCACCTACCTCACAAGGATGTTCTGAGGATTATTTGAAATGATATTGGTAAATTACTCAACACAGTTCCCTGGCTCCTTTGTTGTTGTTCAAGCATTTCAATTGTGTCCAACTCTTCATGACCCCATCTGGGGTTTTCTTGGCAAAGATACAGGAGTGATCTGTCATTCCCTTCTCCAGCTCATTTTACAGAAGAGGAAACTGAGGCGAACATGTTTAAGTGATTTGCCCAGGGCCACGCAACTAGGAAGTGTCAGGTCAAATTTGAACTCAGTTCCTCCAAACTCCAGCCCTTACACTCTAAACACAGCACCACCTAAGTTGCCTCTTCCCTGGAGCATAGCAGAAGCTTAATAAGATTCTGCTTCCTTCTGTTCTTCCTTTCCTACTATATTCACAAGGTAGAGAACAGGGAGAGGACCTAAGATTTCATGAATGTCAGGCTCCAATGGACTGATGGATTCATGATGTCATGAGATGAAGAAAATCCCTTTGCTAATAGTCACTGACACTGTCTCTACAACATACATTTCTAGAGAACTTCTTAGAGCAAAGTGAAGTATCTTTGCCAATGTCCTTAATTGAACTCAGGTCTTCTGTGTTCCAAGACCAACGCTCTAGTCTCCATTCCATGTTGCTTCTCAATCACAAGATTGCCGAACTGATTCAAGATTTATTGAAGAGAATAGTATTGTTAAGACTCAGGAGAGAAACTTCATGATATAAGGAGAGTTGGAACAGAGTAGTGGAAACTTCAGGGGTCTGGGAAACACAAAAACTTTACGGCCACATTCCAGCTCTTCAAACAACTATCTCTGTGACTAGCTATTCCCCAAAGGAAAGAGAGGATAACTATTCATGTCAAACAAATGAACAAAGGAACCCAGAGGACATCAATACACA
This sequence comes from Pseudocheirus occidentalis, assembly GCA_028646575.1. NCBI lineage: Eukaryota > Metazoa > Chordata > Mammalia > Diprotodontia > Pseudocheiridae > Pseudocheirus > Pseudocheirus occidentalis. The sequence goes on along the minus strand of CM053596.1, from coordinate 25,749,539 downwards.
CTTATTTAAAAAAGAGTCTGTGACTTCAGACACATCACTGCCTCCCTCTTTGTGCCTCATTTTCCCAACTTGTAAAAAGGAAAGAGTTGGGTTAAAAATGACTGAGTGAAGCAGAAACAAAATACTCTGACACTCAGAGGGAAAGAGATTATATCCTCTTGAAGGCTATATCTGAAGGCCATTATCAGTCCTCTGCCCTTGGGCTTGTATTCCAAAACTCTATAAATTTCCACCCAGAAAGAGCACTGAATGATAGCACAGAGTTACACCTGCAAAGGACCTTAGAAGCAATCAATCTCACCTATTCCCCACATTTTATGATTGAGGAAATGGATACGTGGGGATAATATGACTCTCTTCCAAGGTCACGGAAGCAGTAAAGGATACAGTCATGGTTTAATAATTTGTTGTTCAGTCATTTCTCAGACATGTCCAACTCTCCATGACCCCATTTAGAGTTTTCTTGGCAGAGGTGCTGGAGTGGTTTGTCATTTCCTTCTCCAGCTCATTTGAGAGATGAGGAAACTGAGGCAAACAAGGTTAAGTGATTTGTGCAAGGCTCAGACAGCTAGGATGTCCCTGAGGCCAAATTTGAACTCAGATCCTCTTGACTCCAAGCCTGGTAATCTATCTGCTCTGGTTTGATAGTAATGGCTGCTTTTGCACAGTCCTTTACAAGTGTTTCATTTCATGCTCACAACCCTGGAATATTAGATGTTCCCTTTACCTCCATGTACAGATGAGGACACAGATGAGGCAGACAGAGATGATATGACTTGTCCAGGGTCACGTAGTTAGTTAAATACTTGATGCTACATTTGAACTTCCTGCCTCCAGGTGCTTCACTGATCTCCTGCACCACCTAGCTGCCTCTTAAATTTGACTCTAAAGCTCCAGCTCTTCCCACAGAATGCCACCTGCCAAGGAGCTGGAGGACCTGGGCCAGAACCTTGGCTCTGTGACTCACCACCAGCTTGTGTGAGCTTAGGCATGTCACGTCTTCTCTGTGGGCCACCTTGTCCTCAGCCACCCAAGAAGGAAGATCTCCTAGGTTATCCCCAATAGTCCTTCGCAAGGATGCCAGTCTGAAGGAGATGCCTTCAGTCCAAGGCAGATGGAGACAAGGGATTGATGTGATAATTACATTATCATGTGTGAGCAGCAAACCTAGGTAGCTGTCCAGGCTTGGCAGAGGCCTGCCTGATTTCATCTTCAAGAAGGCTTAAAAAGGTATGCATCACTTTCTCTTTTTATGTTCATATTGTGAATATGATGGTTTACAACACTGTTGCCACTGTTCTAGCTAGAATTCACATAGTGCCAGTTTATGAAGTGCTGAAACCAAACCTAGAGCTGCAGACTCCAGCAGGGATTGAACCTTTAAAACTTGTTCACTTCAAGGCCCCCTGACAGGGCAAGTGTGGAGAACTGGTTATTATCTAAAACAGTGGTTCTCAACCTTCCTAATGCTGTGACCCTTTAATCTCAGATGTGGGCATATCTGCATGTGGGCAGACCCGCCTGGAGATGGATAGAGGAGCCATGTCTCAGTTCCTAATACTATCGGAAATAGGTGTTTTCCAATGGTCTTAGTCGACCCTGTTCTACCCCCAAAAGAGTTGCGATCCACAAGTTGAGAACCGCTGATCCAAAAGGAAGTGTTGGAGACGAGCAAGGCAAAGTCCTGCTGTGAGAGGACCCCTAGAAAACAATTGGTCTGAGTTTTAACCCTTTACAAACCTAGGACCAAGAGCTGGAAGAGAATTTAAACATTACCTAGTCCAGGCCCAGACACCCACAACCAACTCTACATCTTAAAGATAAAGACCAAGGATGGAAATGACTTGCTCAAGGTCATACAGGCAAAACCAGAGATGAAATTCAAGCCTTCTAAGGTCAAACTTATTGCTTTGTTTTGTTCTTTCATTATACAACATTGCCTTCTCCCACTAATAGAATAAAATCTCACCTAAACTTAATGTATGAAGGAAATGAGTAAATCGGGTTAATAACATCATAGAATTGACTTCAGAGGCCATTTACTACTATGTACACTTGAACAATTATCATCTGAGCTACATACCTGACCAGAGGCCAATTAGCCTCCACTTAAAGTCCTTAATCTTTTATAGGTCTGTCCATGTTCTCTCTTTCCCTCCCTCCCTCATGCCCCCCTCCTTTTTCTTCTTTATTATCCCCCCCCCCTCACTGCCCTTTAAAGATCATTGGTCCTTTCCATCTACTGCAGGTACAGCCTCCTGTATGAGTTGGCTCACCCCAATGAAAATATTATGAGCCTCTAGAGAGCTAGTAGAACCTCACTTTTCTCTATGTATCTTGTTTGGTCCACAATAAACACTTAATAGATATGATTCTATTCCATTTTATATGTCTATCTCTATAACTATATTCTGCTCCTGGAAGATGGGAGAACAATCATATAATTGCAGCCTTCTTTGCATTGGAATCCCCTACAGAACTATTACAACACCCAAAATATAATTAAAAGGTGATCATACAATGTTTATTGACTGACTGATCCAAGTATCAAGAAATCTATATATCGTGTGTGTGTGTGTGTGTGTGTGTGTGTGTGTGTGTGTGTGTACTGGGGGTAATCAGGAAGGTATCCATGGGTGTGGAATATTACATATAATGTCAGATGTTCTTTAAAGAAATAATAATCACTTTTGCTGATTTGGTTTCTCTCATTTATTAAACCTTTTTTTAAATAAAGGATGGCTCTCCGGGAAGGGTATGCAGAGAAATCAAGGGGGGAAGAACTAGCTGATGTAAAAAAGCAAAGATATCTATAATTTTTTAAAGAAATGTCACTGAATCAAGCCTGCTATCTAACTTCTACCTAATATTTCTCAAAAAATACTCTCTCAGAGGTAACAGAAAGGGACAATATTGTTTCCATTCTACCCCAGAATCAGAAGGAATTTTAAGATGCTCTCCAGGTTTGCTCCTTGCTCCCAAGCAGGATGAACCTAAATCTCCCATGACAAATGACTGCTGATCGTCCTCTTAGAAACTCTCTAGGAATGGAAAATCCCATTTCCCTGGATGATTGGTTTCCACATTTACTTATTCATTCATACAGCAAAGGAAGGTTTCTGATGTTTTATCTGAATCTTTTTTGCTACAGTTTTCTGATGACTGAATGGGACGTGGAGAATGGCTGGAGGATTGAGATGACTCTTCTCACAAAGAGCCATCTCTATTTGACCGTCTCAATATGAAAAGCTATCTGACCTTCTACCTAAGGTCTTAACCTCATTATAAAATGTTCTTTCATTTAGTTGTCTTCTGAGGAGAAGCACAGTAATTCATGCCCATATAAAGGAGAAAAAAAGGAGATGAATGACTTTCCTAGAATAGTGTCTTTCATGGTAAAAATAAATAAATAAATAAAACTGAGGGTTCTATTTTGTTCGGTTTACTTGACTTCCTAAGACCACCACTTCCCTAAAATTGTAGTAATTCCCTTTAGAAATATTTTCATCAGTGAGAGTTTAAATCTATTATGCAATCTGTCACCATTATATACCCCCAAACTCCTTTTTATGGTCACAGATCGAGTGTATGAGATCATACTTAACACTAATTGAACTTGCAGTTCAAAAGCCATAACTTGGAAGAAAAGACGAATTTATTCTTCTTGGCCTCAATAGTGAAAGCCATTAGTGGATGTTCCAAAAAGGCAACCTTAAATTTGTTGTAGAGAAAACCCGTCTAACCAGTAGAGCAGTTCAAAAGTGGAATACATTGCCCATAATGGCGGTCTTTGAATTGCTGTTGTTGTTCATCCTTCACTTCTGAAAAGGACTAATGAAATCATGATGTTGGAGTAAAATATTGATGACGGGTGATGTCTTGACTTGCAAGTGAATTGGATTTGAGTGTGGCAGAGATGTACAACTCTCTCTCCCTGAGTAATTGAAATTCAGTGGCAGGACAAAAGTCAAGAGTCTTCAAGGAGTGGATACTTGGCCATGTGTCGGTGGATTTTATTGAGCCTTGTACATGTTGTATGGTATGACCTTTGGAATCCTTTCCAATATGGAGATTGTGGAAAAATCATTGTCCAAAGAGGACTTCAAGGAGTGACTACTTGACCACATGTTAATGGATGTTATAGAAGGGATCTTTTTAATGTAGAGATTGGATGGCATGGCCTTCAACCTTTCTCCCAATCTAGAGACCATTCAAAGAATATTGTCCCTCAATCCTAAAGTCCAGGAGGTTTCAATCCTTTACTTACGACTATGAGCTTGAGCATATCACAACATCCCTGCTCCTCACTTTCTTCAAGTATAAAATGAGGGGATTGGACTAAATGGCCTTAGATGTCTATTTTGGCTCTAGATTCATGAGCTTATTGGATTCAATAAAATGTAATCTCCTTGAGGGCAAGGTATGTTTCATTTTTGTCTTGGCACCTAGCTCAGTTACTAGTATATTTGTTGTTGTTGTTTAGTAGTTTCCTTAACATATAAAACTTCATGACCCCTTTTTGGATTTTCATGGCAAAGCTACTAAATTAGTTTTGCATTTCCTTCTCCAGCTCATTTCATAGATAAGGAAACTGAGGCAGACAGGGTTAAGTGACTTGACCAGGATCACACAGCTATGGAATGTCTAAACCAGATCTGAATTCAAGAAGATAAGTCTTCCTGATTCCAGGCTTGACATTCTGCCCACTGTGCCACCTAGCTACTCTACTAGCACGTGGTAGTCTCTTTAAATTTCATATATGTGTGTGTACATGTATGTATATTCATATATGTATATGTACGTGCTTTACGCATGCGTGTATATATAGATGTGTATACATAAGTGTATGTGCATACACATGGCTAACTGATTTGAAAAAGTGCTGATTTGGGAATTATAATATTTTATTTCAAATCCAGCTTCTATCATTTACCACCTTTGACAAGCATCTTTAACCTGAGATCTATTAAAATAATTATATTCCCATATTGTAATCCTATGTATTTTATTTTGCCTTTTGAAAACATGGTTCTAAAAATGTGTCCAAAGGCTTCACCAAACATCCCAGTATGGTGCAAAGTATATCAAAGGTTAAGAACCCCTGATCAATGTCAATAAGGACAAATCATAACATTTCTGGGCCATAGATTCTTTACCTGAAAAATGAGGGGGGTTGACTGGACACCGAGGACGTACTTAGTTCCTGGTTTATGACCGTATGAAAGCTGATCAGATTGCAGATTTTTAGCTGGAAGGAGCCTTAGACTTCATCAAGTGTAACCCACTCATTTCTCAAATGAACACACTGAGTCTCAGGGAGGTGATATAATTTCACTAAGGGTAACACAGTAAGTATCCGAGGAAGAATTTGAACCCACATCTAACATTTAGCCTTCTTGTGCATTCCTTAAACTGTCAGCACACCAAGATATAGACTGAGCCAATGACCCGAGTGTAAAATGTAATATATGTATGTAGGTATACATCTAAACGTGTGTATTTACATATATAATAATGGCATAATAGTGGCACTTTACTGAGAGCATTGTTCTAAAAACCAAATGAAATAATACATGTGAGGCATTTTAGGGATCTCAAAGTACTCTAAATAAGACATTAGTGGTGATTTACTCTTAACTATTATATTTTTAAAAATAGGAGTGGGAAAAGGTGTAATTGAAGGTTAGATTTTGTTACTATAATAAATGAGTGCAAGTTATTAATTATCATCATTTTTTGATAAGGCATAATATTATTGATATAATGATGAAGAACTGAGGGAGAGGTTAAGAGATTTGCCCACGGACATACAGAGAGTATGTGTCTGAGTCTGAATTTGAACTTGGGTCTTCCTATCTGTTAAGTACAATTTCACTTGAAACTATAGCTCAGAGTTAAAATATTTGTATACGTCATCCTTATAATAAGTCCAAGTATATTCTTATTATGTAAGCACCCAAGCTTCACTGAGGCAAAAGCACAGGATCATAGGTTCATAGATTTGCAACCAGAGAATTCACAGGCAATCTATTTCAATTTGTTCCTTTTACAGATGAGATAGCTGAGGCCCAAAGGGGAAAAAAATTATTTTCTTAAGCTATATTTCCAGGCAGCAAATCTGTGACCACTCTAGAACATCATGATACAAATGGATACATGAACAAACTCTGATTTTGTTAGTTTAGGGAACTCCCAATGTGGTAACTCCTTGCATAGACACCGAGAGAAAACCCATCTATAACTTTAGTAAGGCAGTCCCAGGAAGATGATTCAAAGCACAAAGTAGTTTAGTGACTTGCACGGAGTCACTATTATTTAGTTTCAAAGCTATGATTTGAACTCTGGTCCTCCCACCTATCAGCTTAGATTGCCTAGCCCCGACTGATACACTGCCCCTAGAAAATCACTATATACAAAAAATAAAATAAAATAACAGAATAAGACCCAGTATCCCATTAGCAATGATTTTTTTTTCATAACAGAAGTTTGTAGGGATTGCAATCAGTCTGAGAAAAACTCATCTTAGATTCTGGGCATACTTCTTTGCTGACTTTCAGTGTAACCTTCGAAAAATCACTTAGCCTTCTTGTGCCTCAGTTTACCCATCTGTGAAATGAGGTTAATAATATTTCCTGACCTTATAGGACTGTTGAGAGTCTTTGTTAATTAAGGTTTCTGAATCACTGGGAGGTGATGGATGAAAAGGGCAAAGACTTGTTAATTGATGAATTTCAAGTCCAGTGATGCCTCACCAAAATATGTTATAACAATTCTCCTTCTAGGTTATTTGGAGGAGACAGGTTTCAAGTTATTTTACTTTTATTGAGAAGCAGTTCAGGGACAACCCAACTGAGAATCACATGGCCCCCTACATGACATAAGTAATCCCCCTGTCCCACATTCCCTGCTCATATGTAAATACATTCTCACAAACACAACCTTCATTGTATCTGAAATTGTTACTATTGGAACCAATCCCATTAGCCAATGGTGTTGCTTCAAGGCAATATGGGACCTAAAGATGTTTGTTACAATGCAAATATTCTCCTCTGATTCATTACCCGACAATCATAAAGGACAGTTGATCAATAATGTAATATTTCTAGTCTAAAAATTAAAATCACACACACACACACATACTATTACCTACTTTGCAAACTAGGCAGGTAGCCCAAATAGCACTATGTTCATTTTGAAGAGGAGGAAACTCTCAAAGCATTTATGTGACTTATCCAAAGTTACATAAAATAGTAAATTTCAGAGGACAGCTAGAAACCCCTGTCTCCTGACTCCAAGCCAAACAATTTTTCCACTACAGTGTGTGGCTTAAGGATCAAAATCTTTAAAGAATGGAATACAGGACATATAAGTTTTGAGGAGGAGATGCCCAGAACATGGGTATTGCCTTGTTTCGTAGGGAAGGCAGAATCAGGACTGTAAAGAAGCCAGAGGATGGCAGAAGGGCATTGGGAATTTTCTGGGGGTGGAAGCAGACTGAGGAGAACAGAGAAAGTACAGGAAGCAGGATGGAAAGAGGGAGCAGAAGGGGTGGCAAAGACAGACTCTATTTTACCATTGCATACGGCTGGAAAGTGGGAGAGAGGGGACACGTGACTCAGTCGCTGAGAACAATACTTAGGCCACAGTGAGTCAGGATTTAAAGAGGAACAGAAACCTTTCTACATTCCATTATATTCAATAAGGATGCATGTGCCAGGCTGTGTAAGGTCCTTGAGGGAAGAGTTTCTTCCTGTAAAAAAAAGGTGTCAAGGCATTGGGGAAGCATAGCAGCTTCAGAAGATGGGCAATTAAGACAAGAGAATATTGTGAATTCCTTCAGAGTGTATGGGAGCCTGACCTGGATTATCTGGAAAATCAACTTCATCTTGCCCTTCTTCCTTTCTTTTCAGACACAGATCTTCACTTTACCATCATCAAACCCAACAGGGAAATTTTACTGTTGTCGAAGGACTTTTCCCTGTCTGTCCAAACTTAGTGGTTCTTCAGCTCTCCAATAGATAGGCCAGATCTTCTAGCACTAACAAAAACTGCCTATGGCCTAGATGCTACACAAAGCTCTAATTAATACTCTAATTAGGAAGGGAAAGGACCAAGCTTATATTAAGTGTTCATAGTGCTAAGGGCTTTACAAATACTATGTCGTTTGATCCCCCAGCAACTCTAGAAGTTAGGTACTATCATTAGCTCCATTTTACAGCAGAGGAAACTGAGGCAGAGAGAGATTAAATGATTTGCCCAGGGTAAGACTGAGAGTAAGTTTAAGAGGCTGCATCTGAAGTCCAGTCTCCCCAACTCCAGGCTCAGCACTCTAGAGGTGCTGAGTAGTGGTATATATCACCTAGCTGCCATGAGTTGGATTCATCCAAAGAATCAGGATGTTAGGAATGAGATCCATTCAAGAACTATGTTTTAATCAAACTGGTCTCCTAGAGGTTTCTTGGCCATGATATTGAATCTCCTACCTCCATATTCTTGTACAAATGGTCCTCGCCACTCTAAGTCTGGAAGATCCTTCTTCTTCACCTCTGCCTCGGGAAATCCCTGGCTTCCTCCAAAACCCAGGCCAGATGACATATCCTGTATGAGGCCTTTCTAGCCTCACCTCAATCTTTCCTTCTTAAAATTACTTTGTGCACAGTTTGTACTTACCTGTGTAGATTCTGTCATCTCATTTCCTAGAAGGTAAGCTCTTTGAAGGATGGTGTTGTTTCCCTGTGTCTTTGTGTTCTAATTGACAAGCACATAGCAGGTTTTTAACACATGTAGGCTGAATTAAGTGAAATTGAACTGATTAAGAACTAACCAGGTGACACAGTGGATAGAGTGCCTGGCTTGGAGTCAGAAAGATCTGAGTTCAAATCTGGCCTCTAATGCTTCCTAGCTGAGTGACAAGTCATTGGACAAGACGTTAACTTGTCAATCTGCTTCATTTTCATCATTTACACAATAACAGTAATAACAACACAACCTCAGAGAGTGGTTATTAGGTCCAAATGAAATAACATGCAAAGCATTTAGCAAACCTTAAAATGCTATCTAAATGTTAGTCATTATTTTTATTAATGAATTGAATTAAATTGGACTGAATTAAAGCAATTTCTGGCTCAACTTTTCTATAGAGCATCAGGCTTCTTGTGGACAGAATTAAATTAGATTTGAAAATGCTGAGGGAAGGAGGAACTTGGGAAGCCAGGAAAGTTAAGAGAGGCCTCCAGGGTTGTAATGGATAGTAAATTAGGCCTTTGTTGGGGCCTTAATAAAGCATCCAGCAGAATGGCCACTGGAATCTGGCCCAGCATGTGTGTGAGAACATTACTGTGAGTTGCCAGGGTGGGCTCAGTTTTCTAATGTAGATACTCTATCAACATTTTCAGGGATTCTGGAATACAGTGGCATAAAATAAAAACATAAACATGGCATTTTATTATCTCCAATAATTGGCTCCCTAAAGAATCGTAGAGCTCCCTAAGTTACCCATTCCTCAGCAGGAGACACAGCTTTCTCAGTGGCTGGTTGTTTCAACTTGTGTCTTACTAAAAGAGAAGGGGTGAAAAAAAGTAATAGGAAAGTAGATTGTGAGGATTGACTTTTTAGTAATATTACTGCAGTTGCCTGAATGGACCCCCTCCTAAGTGGTAAGAGATAGTTTTAATAGTAGACTGAAAAGCAACAGCTTTATTTCTGAGTCCTAGACCCCTTGTGCCTTAAGGAATTTCCTCTGGACTACATACAGGGACCAAGTTTCAGATTTAGGTGAGGGGAAGACAGAGATTGGGATTCAGGTTTGGGGGAATTCGCAAAAGCCTCCATGTTTTCAAAATGGTGGGAAATAGAAGAGAAATACTGCTACCCTACATAACCCAAATCAATGAATATCAGAGATAGAAGATAATCCATACGATTGGTTACTTAGTCGCTAAGTGAAGAATTCCAGTCAGCAGCAAATCCCTACAGCGACAAGCCATTCTACAATGGTCAGTGCTAATTGTCAGAAGTTTATTTGTCTGTTTGTTTGCTGTGAAATGGAGTCTGAGTCTTACTCTTCGCAACTTTCCCCTATTACTCCTGGTTCTGCCCTCTGGGGCCAATCAGAACAAGGCATGATACCCCTTTGAACACTTAAAGACGGTTATCATATGCCCCTTGAGTCTCTTCTTTGCCAGGTTAAATTTCCTAAATAGTTGCAAAAAAGCCATCTCAGGGGAAGGGAATGAGAATGAGGTCTTACAGCCTTTAGATATTTCTGGCTATAGTAACAACATTTCTTTTCCTTATACATAGAGTGGAATGAGACAGGAGCTGGCACCAGAGGATGTGGACTCAGCTATTTATGGAATGTATGAGCTCAAGTAAGAAAATTCATCAAACTTTTATTAAACACCCAAAAGGTGTAATGTCTTAACATAGATGGCCATGATATAAAAACAAAAATTCAATATAGTCCCTTATCTCTAGGAAATTTGCCTCTTACTGAGGGACACAAACAATATCCAGGAAGCAGGGCAGCTAGGTGGAGCAGTGAATAGAGCACTGGTCCTGGAGTCAGAAGGACCTGAGTTCAAATCCAGCCTCAGACACTTAACACAAAAACTAGCTGTGTGACCTTGGGCAAGTCACTTAACCCCAACTGCCCTCCAAAAACAAAAGCACAAAAAATATCCAGGGAAGTAAACGGAAGATCACTGATGAGAGTGACAACATTAACTACTGAGGAAAAGAGATGGGGCATCAGTTAGCCAAGGTCCATCCCCTCTCCAAGCCTCCACTTCCTCACCTACAAATGAGGACTTTTGGATATTTGGGACTGTGAACATTTTTTTGTTGTTCTGATTAGAGTCCAGTAAACAATTACATCAAAGATAAGTTAAGTTATTAAGATTCTAAGAGATTTAAAGGAGACTGGAGCCTCAGGACCAAGGCTTCTGTGACAGCAGCCTTAGGAGAGGGGTATTGATGACCTAGTTGACCTGTTCTTTCTCTAACAGCTTTGCTTATTTCCAGGTGCTGTTTGTTGCTGACCTCACCACTGATCTACCAAAGAGAGCTCACTGCCTTTATTCCCCAATTCTAAGTGCCTCCTCACCCAGGCTAGAGAATATTGTGAATGTGGTCTCTGTTTCATAATGTTTCATTTTTAGATTTTTTTAGCTTAGAGAATACTTAGAGGCTAGAGAATGGAGACAGAAAAGTGTGTCAGGTTGGCTCTCTTCAAGTTTTCAAAGGTTGTCACAGGAAGATAGATGAGACTTATTCTGACAGGCTGACTTCGATTACATATGTGAATGACTTCATTCGTGATACTCAAGGCTGTCTCAAAGTTGGAAAGGCTGGTGTGAGAGTCAGTAGATTCCCACTTGCTAAAGGGCATCAAACAGAGTCTGAATGACCACTCGGAGAAAGAATTCATTTTAAGGAATGGATTGCATTTGACTGCTCCTGGGATCTCTTCTCCTGCCAAGAGTCTGTGATCGGCAGAAAGAATAACCCTGCACCAAAAAATAAAATATAAAAAAGTAGAGTAACCTGGTGACAATGTGAAACAATTGATGAGTCAGCCCTCTAAGACCCTCCTTCCCCCCCCCCAACATACCTTTCACTATCAGTGTTGGTGTTGTCTACTCTCTCTAGGAAGATGGCATTTAGTTACTCCTGTTTTCTATTTCTCTATCTCTTTTCTGTATATTTCTGTGTCTATCTCTGTCTTTCTGTCTCTCTGTGTGTCTGTCTCTGTCTGTTTCTCTCTCTTTCCTTGTCTCTTTCAATATTACTTGATATCCAAACTGACAGGTTTTTCCTGATGCCTTGCATTATCAAATAGAGCTGTGCTATATAACATCACATTTTACCAGTAGACATCACCTGGCCTTCTCTAGCCTGAAAATTCCTTTATTGTAAGGCACTGGAGTCTATAAAATGAATCAGTGCTTTTAAAAAAATCAATGCTACAAATTCAAAGTTCTATAAATGGAGTTATTTAAAATGTGTGCTGAGAACTCAAAAGATTTTGCTTCTTAACTTTAAACAGACCTCTGAAAAGACTCATACCACAAACACAAGGTTCAATTTCCATTTAGTTGAAATGGTATGTTTCATATGTTCTTCTTTCCAGATGACATTTTGTTGCTTGTATCAAGCTTCAAAATAATACAAATTCTCTGGGAGGAGATTGATAAGCATTCCAAAGAATTTGCACTAACCATTCACACAGAAAAAGTCAAGTGGATGAATAATGACTATTTTCCAGATTATGGGCAACCTACAGAAATCACCTATCAAAATTCATTGATTGATAGATAAATGGATAGATAAAATATGGATAGACATATTATCAAATGAGATAATATGGGTAATTTGCAAACCTTAAAATTATATATATACATACATATATATAGGTTGTTATTACTATTAATAATAACATAAATAGAAAGAGATCAAGAAATAGAAGAGAGATGATATAGATATAGATATAGATATAGATATAGATATAGATATAGATATAGACATGGGTAGAAATAGAGACAGAGATACATCTTAGGCATTATAAAGAAACAATCGGGTTCAGAATTAGGAAATCAAACTCTGTTACCTTCATAAAATTACAAAGCTCCTTTGATGACCCCAAATTTCTCCTAGACACAAAAGCCCATCTTTTAAATATCAACATATAACTGATGCAACATGGCTACACATCATAGAATATAATAGTCTCCAAAGATTTAAATATTAGTATCACTCAGAGGACAATTAGTAGCTCAAGGTACAGGTGATCAGGCTATAACAAAGAGCAAACCAAGATAGTCAAAGAAGAATGATATTGAATGCTGCCACCAGGAATATCTATACTGTATACTTCATAAAACCAGGACAAAGTGAGGAAGACTACAAGGTGAATGAGACTTATGGGGAGCCATGGATAAGAGTGTCACAGGGAGGAGAGGCATCGGGATTTTACAACATGTATAGCTGCAAATCAGGGAGATCACAGATTCATCAGAATATTTGAAGAGAGGCTACCATATTTGGTCAACCAGGATACGTTGAGAATTTGGCACTGTCATTACCAGTGCTAGATGAATTACTCATATGAAAGGATTTCCTTACATCTTAATCTCTGTTATGAGAATGACCAAGATTGTTTTCCCAGGTCAATAGCATTTATAGATAATCTCCATAAGAGAAGCAGGCCTTCTCCCTATCGATCTTCAAAAAACAATGCATATTAGCAAACTTGAAACTGAATGATTCACTCTTTTAAATGGACTTATGAGTGTCAGTTCTTTTATTGTAGGACTATTCATATATTTATTTCATCCAGGCAAATATTTCCCTCAATGAATACCATTTTTTTCTTTTTTCTTTTTGCTTGGGGGTTTATTTTAAAAGTTTGATTTACACACTTATAGCTAAAGTGTAAGCACTCATGTATTCTTGAGGCAGCAAGATTCAATGAAAGGAATTGGGGATTTGAAATCAGGAGAGTCCTGGGCTCAAATCCTGCTCTGAGCACATACTGGCTGTGTGACCCCAACCAAATCATTTAACTTTCCTGAGCTTCAAGTTACTCATCTTGAACCTCAGCATTCTCTCTTTTGGTCAGACTCCAACTATCTTTTCTTCAGCACTGGACAGCACAGTATAGGCAGAACACTGACAAACTGGAATATGACCAGAAGAATTAAGTCCATATGCCAAGAGAAATAGAAACTATATTTTACCATGAATTACTTGGGTTATTTAGCCTGGAGAAGACAAGGGTTATCTATTGTTAGGTACTCTAGGGTACTGATGTGTGTAGAGTAATTAGACTTGATCTGTTTTACCTCAAAGGGAAGAATTAGGACCATTAGGCAAATGGGAAGCCTAGTATGTGATGAAGAGAATGCCAAACTTGAAATTAAGAAGAGTTGGGTTTAATTTCTACCTCCCATGCCCAGCAGGGTCATCATAAGAGTCAAATAATATATGTAAAGAGCTTTGAAAATCTTAAACTATATTGCTGACATAGCTTAAAACTAAGCTATATAAATGTGAAACAATATTAAATTGTGAGAGGTAGATTTGAGCAAGATATAGGAAGGCTTTTCTAAAAGAAAGTTTTCGAGCAAAGTGAAATGAGTTGTCTTATGAGAAAATGAGTTCCCTATTACTGAAATTCTTCATGCAAATACTAGATGATCATTTCTTGGCGATGATTGTGGTAAGATACTTGTTTAGGAATAAGTTAAACATTTCTAATGTATCCTCTGACTCTGAGACACTTTGACTTTTGATGCAAATAAATGTAAAGTGTTACATTTGGGTTCAAACAATCAGTCTCAAAAGTATAAAATGGGGAATGTTGTCAGTTGATTTGAAAATAATCTGGGGAGTTTAGTGGGCTTTGATTTCAGGAGGCATCAAGTGTGTGGTGTGTATGCTAAGAAAGTTAATAAATCTTAGGTCCAGTTGAGAGGCCTAGTGTCTAGGCCTAGGGAGATAATAGATAGTCCCATTGCTCTCAGCTTTAGGCAGAATAAATCTAGAATATTCTGTTCAGTTCTGAATAGCATGTTTTAAGATGGACATTGATAAACTAGAAAGTATTCAGAGAAGCAGAAGCAGATTGGAGACAAAATTTGTGCATGTATACAAATTAATTAGAGATGTTTAATGGGGAGGGGGGCAATTTCCAAGTCTACATGAAAGTTATGTTGAAGTACATAGAGGACTCTCACATAGGAAAGAAATTAAACTTTATCTGGCTGGCCCCAAAAGATAGTACTAAAAACAATGGGTGGGAGCAACAAAGAAGCAAACTTTGCCTTGATAAAAATACTTCCTAAAACTAAAATTCTCCCGAAATGGAATGGGCTGCATCAGGAATTAATAGGCTCTCCCTTCCTTTGAGAACTTCAAGCAGTCTGGATGTGTCATAGATAGGATTCTTGTTCTTTTGGGGATTGGGATCAATGGCCTCAACTGCCTTCTGAATCTGAGATGACGGGATTCTAGGATCAACAATTTCTCTCTAAAATAATATTTGCGTGCCTCTTAACATTCATGCGACATATACTATTCTGTGCTACAGAGTAGTTCATGGTAACATAAAGGTTGGAAAAAGCTTCAGGAATCACTTGGTTTAACCCTCTGTTTTTATAAATGAGGCTCTAAGACAAACACAGGCTTATTCACATTCACTTTGTTCACAAGCAGAAGATGCAAACCTAGGACCTCTCACACTAAATCTAGCTGTTTTTCCATTGCATCATTCTACTTTTATCTCCTTTCTCCCACCATACTAAGAACTCCTTGAAAACAAGGGTCACATTGTATTCAGATGTGTATCCATGGTCCCTAGAATAGGGTGTTCACACCTGGTAGACTTGTAATCAATTTTTGTACAAAGGCTGAAAAATAGAAATGATGGATGGATGGGAGTAGATAAAAGAAGAAAGGATGGAAGGAGGAAAGGAGGAAGAGAGGAAGGAAAGAAGGGAGAAAGGGAGGGAAGAGTAAGGGAGAGAGGGGAAAGGAAGAAGAGAGGGAAGAAAGAAAGAAAGAAAGAAAGAAAGAAAGAAAGAAAGAAACAAAGAAAGAAACAAAGAGAAAAAGAGAGAAAGAAAGAAAGAAAGAAAGGAGGGAGGGAGGGAGGAAGGAAGGAAGGAAGGAAGGAAGGAAGGAAGGAAGGAAGGAAACATAGATCGTTGAATCTGGAGGTGACCTGGCCATAGGAACTCTCAGAAACTGTTGATTAAAAGTTACAGAAGGTTTGTGACATGTTATGGTCAAGATACATCCTGCACTACTGGAGAGAGAAAAAACACAAACCTATAAAAGCATATCTCTGAAATACTAGAGCAGAATGACCACAAAAAAGAGGCATGGCAGATTTAAGTAGACTGAGATATAGATATGGATGGATGGATGTGTGTACGTATATATACACACAGCTACCATCTAGCCAAACATTTCCTATCTTAAACTTTTGAGACCGATTGTCTGAACCCAACATACAGAGAGCAAACAATGACCTGTAAATAAGAAGTGGCATAAAAGACACCATGGATGGGAAAAGAGAAAGGCTAATCATTTGGTATAATGGGAAAAGTATCTGATTTGGAGTCAGAAGATCTGGGTTCAAATTTCAGCTCTACCCCGTTCTTTCTTGTGTGACTTTGCACAAGTCACTCAACCCAGAATCAGCCCCAGAGTTGTTAAGGACCACAGAAGCTCCCTGGTTTGATCTCTTCATTTTACAGATAAGGAAACTGGAGCTGAAGGAAGCAGAGCAATGTGCTCCAAGGCTTCATAGGTAACAAGTGTTACATGCCAGACTTGAACTTTATTAAGATTTCAAAATCATTGTTCTTTCTATTACATCATTAAAAGCGTAAAGAGGAAAGAAGAGAGGGAAATACTATATCTCTATATACTATATCTCTATATGCTAGGAAACCCCAGGAAATTTAAAATCAGTGCTGTCTAGGATAAAGGTGTATAAACCACTAGCAAAGGAAAGACTGACTTTGAAACCTCTCCTGGACCCAGATTAAATCAGTATTTTTCAGAGGGAGCTCAGTGGAGTGCAGCCTTAACAGAAAGAAGGTTTCAGGAGCTAACTCCTCCAACTCCCCAGGACTCTAGGCAATAAAAAAGTTAGCAGAAGGCTAGAGCACATGATTTCTTAAATATGCCAGCCTCCTCTGGGCAGGTTTTCCTGTGGCTAATGAAGCACCTCCACCTCATCAACAATGTGTAAGATTTCCTTGCTCAGGACTGAGCTGGGAGAATTTCAAGGTGTTAAGCATTAAAATCCATAGATAAAGGCTGGCCCTCTGGCTATTCAAAGTCCCCAGGGACTCTCGAGAAGAGGAATAGGGAGCCTCAGTGAAACTCTAGGCTGAGAGACTTCTCTGTGCCTCCTTCCCCTTTCCTCCTTGTTCTAATTAAGGCTGAGCCTGCTCCCTTCCTGCCCTGCTGCTGAGTCCGATCGCTACAAGACAGTTAGGCAGCTGCTTCATTCCTCCCTGGCACTGGGTGAAGTGAATATTCTCAGTGGTTCTTCTGTAAAGGGCTTTGGGGACTCAGCTCCGAAGAAACAGCAGGGCATTTGTATTGTGTTGCAGCTAGAAAATATACTGGAGAGATGGGGAAGTAAGGTAGCCTGTCCTTCCCAGTATCTACTAGACCTGTTGTAGAGGACGCATCACCACATGTGGTCACTGGTGCCCTTCTGGGGCCTCGAGAGTGGATTTTTTCATGAGCTAGGAAAATTTGATTCACCAGTTTCCTCCCTCCTCAAAAGGATATTTGAATTTGGTATTTTTCACACATATCCAGCAAGGTTTTTAAAGACAGCATACTACAGTGGATGCAGTGTTGGAACTAGAATTCAAACACTGCCTTCTGACTATTACTGTGTGACCTTACAAAGGTCACTTAGCATTTCTGATCCTCAAGCAATTTTTGAAAGATTATCTCCTAAGTTACTGATGGGGGCTTCAATGAACAGTCAAGTAAGAATCATTTATTAAGAGTGCCGGATACTGTGCTACTCACTGGGATGTAATGATGGAAAGACAAGAGGAGGGGAGGGGGAAGAGAAGGAGAGGTCCCAGATATAAAGCAATTTGCATTCTATAACAAGAGTACACATACAAGCACACAAATACATTGGTATTTGAAATAGTATACATAGTTTATCATTCAATCCTCAAACAATCTTGGTAGGTAGGTGTCATCACTACCCCCATTTGAAATTGTGTCAGACAGAGTTTAAATGACTTTTCCTAGTGTCACTGAGCCAAGACACGTGTGAGGGAGGATTTAAACTTGGACCTTTCTGACTCCATATCCAAGACTTTTACTAACTGCAACCCTGAGGTACATTGTTATTAAGTGACTTGTCCATAGTAAAGTCGGAATTAGAACCCAGTTCTTTGACTAAAAAATCTAGTGCCCTTTTCCCCCAGGTTTAATTGGACTGCCAGTAGCAATTCTTTTGCTTCCATGCCATTTTTTGTGTAATTGGCATTAGGGAAGATGAAACCCTCTCGAGCCAGACTTCAAATACAAAAAAATCTAGATCAAAGATATATTTGGATTTCAGTGCTAATCTTTACATCAGTTTGGTCTCTGCTGACTTGTTACCCTTTGAGGAAAATTTAGCAACTACTTATTTTAAACAGATGACTGTTCTCTAACCCCAAACATGGTACAGAAGCTTAGCAGATGGCGGGCCACTGGATACAACCAATTTTGTATTTGCCCACAGGATGATACAGGGTATCATTTTTTATTGACGTGGTTGAGACACAATATCTCTCTTACTTTCCGCAAAAGATAGTTCAAGGAAATATTGAAATCTCTAATCCAGAACCCATGGCAAGGAACATTCAGCATTGTTGGATAAGAAAAGCCATAAAGCCTGCTTCACCACCATCCCAAATTATCAACAAGAGAGAAAGGGGGGGAAGGGAGGGAGAGAGGGAGAGGGGGAGGGGGAGAAAGAGAGAGAGACAGAGACAGAGACAGAGAGAGACAGA
>CM053596.1:25689705-25730494 GCA_028646575.1 Pseudocheirus occidentalis | reverse complement strand
AGAGAGAGAGAGAGAGAGAGAGAGAGAGAGAGAGAGAGAGAGAGAGAGAGAGAGAGAGAAAGGGAGGGACAGAGAGAGAAGGAGAGAGAGAGACAGAGAGACAGAGACAGAAACAGAGAGACAGAGAGAGTTGAGAGAATATGAATCTAAAAGACTTTTGGAGCTCTGAATGGAGCTTTGTCCCCTTATTGAAGCCACCTAATAAAAGACAGATGATAAGAAAAGCTCCAGGAGGAATTCCACTTTTTCATCTCCTGAGAAAATGTTACAGCCCCCTTCCCTAGCAACAATTTCCCAGGTGGGGCACAGGGAGGAGGATTGGGGCTGCAAGAAGGGAAGGGAATGGGTTACCATTACGTTTAGTTGTACCATAAAAGTAGGTTTTATTCAAGGAGGGTTGTCCACTCCTAAGTATAGTTACCAGTGGCTAGGGATGGAAGTTGTGATCAATTTCACCTTCATCAGCATCAGAAACAGCTACAATGGGAGACAGCCTGGATTTACTGGGATAAGGATGTTTATGGAAGAAACACTTGATTCAAAGAATAAAAGTCAAGCTTTACAATGCCAGCTGCTGTCTGGATTTACAGAGAATGGTGGTGATGCCCAGAACTCAATCATTTCTAATTCTGTCATTACAGGAACCTCCAAACCAGTGTTTCCGCCCACAGGTTATCCAAAGGGGGTTCTCCACAGGAATTCCTCTGGGGAAAGGATACTTATTCTGGGATGGAAATTCAGCATACATCAGAAAAATATATGGACCTCCAGACCACACATATTGGGGGAATATAGCAAGTTCCCATTTTCAAATAAAGGTGTTAGGCTGAAAGATTAGGTTTAGAGAAAGAGCTCCGGGATTCACCTGTTTCAGCATATTTGTTCAATAGTCTGGCATCTAAAGCTAAAGATTCTTTCACAAACAGGAGCAAAGGCCCAGAGAGCTCTTAAGTCTCCTGGTAAGCTCCCTATTCCAATTTTTAAAAACACATAAAAGCATTCAAAATCAAATTAAAACTCACCAAGCAATCCAGGAGAGTTGCTTGATTAGAATTGGTAGGAAGTTTCTTTCTAGACGTGTTTGTTTTTATTTTGTTTTGTTTTTAATGGCACTAAAACAGCTTAGCTCTGGAAAGACTCGAACCTCAGGCTGCCTCCTCCTTCTCCTCTTTCTCCTCCTCTCCCTCCTCTCTTCCTCCTCTGCCTCCTCCTCCCTTTCCTCTACCTCCTCCTCTCCCCACTCCTTCCTCCCTCTCCTCCTTCTCTCTTTTCCCTTCCTCCTCTCCTCCTCCCTTCCTGCTTCCCCCCCTCCTTTTCCTCCTCCTCCTCCTTCAGGATCTTTCTTATGCTTATGCTTCAGCTCACAGGTCACAAACCAACTAAACCCTTCAAGTCCTCAAACTGCTCAATCCTAGAAACTGGAGCCAAACAGTCCAGGGAGAGCTGAGCCATCCATCCATCAGAGACACCAGTTCATCGCCTCTCTCCATGTTTCGCTGACTCTATCTTGACCACCACTCCGGCTGGAGGTGGGTGGGTTTGCATTATTACCCTGGTGAGCAGATGCATTGCTCCAAAAAATGGGGGGAGTAAAAAAAAAACTTAGCTGGCTGACCACAAACATATTTCAGCTGTAAAAATGCCTCTTGTGACCTTGACACATAATAGAGTCCTAGCTAGTATTTAAATAATCACATATGCCTATTGCAAACCTTGGTTCCTTGAAAGAAGATGGGGAAATGGCATGTATATTATCTCAGGATGTCAGCGTTTAGGCAAGCTGAAACTCATCCTTGGATTCAACAACAATCCCTTAGACGAAACTGGGAAGAAAATGTGTCCTTTCAAAATGTCTTAGAGATGTTTTCAAAAACGATGCCAAAGTCCCGTTCTCTAAAGCAAAACCCTCAATTTTATACCACTTAGTTTGTACATTAGAAGTGTTGGTTTGAAGCAAATAGACCCACCCATCTTTAGAATGAATTACATGCCCCCCTACACACACACACACACACACACACACACACACACACACACACACCAGCACCACCGCCAGCACCATCACACAGCTTTCTTTCCTCCTGGTAAAAATGCAGAAGTACATTGATATACCAGTTAAACAATCCTAAATAGAACTTCAAATAAGTTCCCAAAGGTAACTGAAAATGCAGGGATTACTAGCTAGGGGAATGTCAACCAGAAAAGACAAAATGGGAATGAGATGAACGTTGGATAATCAGCTTCTTTCCCCAGACCTAGAACCTCTGGGGCTTGGGGAGAGACCTCAGCCATTAGGAAACAGAAAGTATAACAACATCCAACAAAATAAACCATGAATTAGGATACTGTTGCAAAATCAGGACAGGGGAGAGATGAAAACAAGCAACTCCAGTGTGTCTCCTGAGCTGGACCGGCCCTCCCCAATGTCTGACTGCTTATCTAGCAACTCGAATCAGTATTGATTCCGCTTCTAGCCAATACTCAATCCAATCGGCTTCATTATTTAACCCCTTGAAACCCAAGTAAGAGAATGAGATTCCTGCTTCAACCCAGGTCCCTGGGAAGGGCATTAGGCAGAGGGATGAGATAAAAGGAAGCTTCAGGAGGAAGGCAAATAGTGACATTTGCAGGATTTCAATATATAAATATAATTATTATAAAGTGACGGCATCTAAATAAATTGGGGGAGCCTAGATTTTGCAAAAGAAAAGAACAGCTTTAATATCTTAGGAAGTATCTCAACCCCTTTCCTTCCCCTTTCCCAAAATCTCGCCCCAAATTAGAGCCTACAGGGGGTCCAGTCCCCCTCCCTTCCCCCCACCCTGGTTGGGTTTGGGCGGGGGGGGGGGAAGGGGGGAAGGGAAGGACAGGGCAGCATTCATGTCTCAGACTCCTTCCTTCTCGTGGCTTTTCTCCCCAAAGCGGGAGTGCAGTGCATCCCAGTGGACAAACTGAGGAAGGACAAGTTGGCTTGCATGCCTCCGCCTCCGCCTCTGCCCCCGCCCTCCTGAGCCAGGGTTCACACTCTCTTAGCCTGGCTCAGAGGCGCGCGCCGTGCTCCGCACCGACGGGCTCCAAAAGCTGCCGACTGTGGCCGCGTCCTTAGGCCCTACCCTTGGTGCTAGATGAGAGTTGGTCTTTCCAGACCCGAGCCGTCTCCCACTGCTAGAGTCTAAACAAACACAGAAGAGCAAGGCGAAGGTGGCTAGGCTAGCCATTGGGGGAATATAGGACAAAGTTTGCCTCGGAAGCAGAAGCCAGCCGTGACTCTACTAGTAGGCAGTTGTGTCTTCCGCGCCCTGGCTAACTCCAGGGATCTCCGCGGAGGTCCCCACCCTCACCTACGCGACTGTCCACGCAGGTGGATGAGTGCCTGGGGAATCACATGCCAGTACACGCCTGGTTCTTGCTTCCTCCTACCCCATTCATCCCCGGGGGATTGCATGCATGTTTTACTTACCCCTCTGCCCGAGGGGTTCCCGGGGCCCACAGCTGTGCGCGTCCATGTGACCTAGGGCGGCTCCAAACCTCTGCTCTGAGTAAGGCTGGGCTACGCAAGGGCCCCCTATTTAGGGTCTGGGGGCCGCCTAGGCAAGTGCTTGGTGGTTTGGTGTTGAATTTAGTAACTCCTTCCGGAGTGCGCTTCGGAGAGCTGGGAGCCCTGGCCTCTCAGCCCAGCTTGCTCTACCGCCCCAGCTCCCAGGGGCCGCCGGTAAGTGACCCTCCGGTAGGTGACACCGGACTGGCAGAAGAGCCTGGCTGGGGCGGCTGGCCAGGACACTGCGCTGCCGCCTGAGGGAGAATTGGGAGCCACTACCTCAAGGGCTCCAGTTCGTCATCGCCTCTGGCCGAGCCTGAGAGAGGAGAGAGTTCCCTAAGAACAGGTCTGAGCTCTTCAATGATCTGCTTTCCCCTCCTCCCCATTTGGTTTGGCATTAACCGAGAAGCCCCCGGCGGACGGTAGGAAGAAAGAAGAAAGACAGCAGAGTGATCTTCTGCCTAGTCTTTATGGATCATTAATTAAAGTACTGCCCAAGATCTCCCAAATGGACACACACACACACACACACACACACACACACACACACACGCCAGACTTCATACCTGATTCCTAAGAGCTGTTTAATCCACATGGTCACGTTTCACAGAATCGAGCCTCAGACCTTCATCTCCCCGTCCATGGGCGCCTCCCCGCCCCCCCACCCCCAGCACCCCGACCCGACTCGCTGCGAGTGTCCGCGCCCGCCGCGCTCCGTCTGGCGGCTCCGCTCCCTCGGCTAGCTCCCTGGGCAGCCGGGAGGCAGGATCAGACAGTCGCTGCACAGTGCTCCATCCCAGTCCTGGGCGCGTCTCAGCTGTTGGGAAGCCTAGACCAGGCAGAAGCGCCTATAAATGAAGACATAGCTGCATAGATTAGTTGGAGTCTAGAAAGGGGGTTTCTGTTTTCAAAACCACCACATTCCCTTCCCCGAAACGGTCCTGGGTTTGTCTGGGGGTTGTTTTTGGTTCTTTCAGTAGCTGGCTGGAGATTGGAGAGGAGGTTCGGAGAGGCGAGGGAGACCCCACGTCCCTGAATCTATTTTAGCTCAGAAGTGGTCTCTAGGAGAGTCTGTAGTTTCTGAGGCGCCCACGGATCTTTCCTCCAAAGGAAAAGGAGAAAAAAAAATGAGGAAGGAGGGAGGGAGGGAAAAGGAGAAAAGACAGCGGTCGGGAGAGATCTGCGTTTTGTTGTTCTGGGTTTCAGCCTGAGCCCCACGTAGAGAGGAGAGAGATGCGTGGCGGAGGGCGGAGGGAAGAAGGACAAGAACAGCAGGCTCCGGGAGTTCGCAGCTTTTCCTAGCGGATAGGATCCTTCTCCCCTGGACCTGGGTTATCTACTGAGGTTGGAGAGCCCGATGCTGCTGCAAAAGTGGACGAGAAGGACTTTCCTCGCCGACTAGTGAACAGTCGAGTTCGAGTCCGAGTGGAAGAGGGGAAAGAGGGGTTCGGAGACTGCAGCGTCCGCCCGTCGGGTAGAGGAGGCAGGTTTCCCAGCGCCGCTGCAAGGGGCTCAAGTTTCCCGGTCTGTCCGAGGGCGAGCTCTCCAGTCTAAGGCTGGGGAAGCTGGGAAGGAGGCGGGGAGAGGGAGGTGCGCTCCGAGCTGAAGTTGCGTTGCGAGAGGAAGGAGGAGAGAGCCGGGAGTGGGGAGGGGGGGGCAGGCTTTTCCCCAAAGAGAGGAGCGGAGATTCCCGGGGCTCTGAGCCGCTCGGGCAGTGTCAGCCCTAGTGAGCTGCCCTAGCCTCTCTTCTTCCTTTTCTCCGCCTTTTGCTCTTTCTGGATCCAGCCCCCTCCTACCTCCCCCAAGCAGGTCCCAACTCCGCCTGCTCCAACCCAGTCTCGCGTCACTCGACCTTCCCCCGCCCCCTTGACAGGAGGCTGAGACCCCTGCCCCGCTCTTGGTCCCCACCCTCTCTTCTGTCCTTCTGGACCCTGGGGAGCAGGGTTATTTGCATAGTTAGAGCTCCCCTGCCAGACAGGTCCCCCTCCCGCCTCTTTCCTCATTCCCGTCCTCGTCCCCCCACGTCCCCACCTTGGACACTGCTTCGGAGATACGGAAGATTCCGATTGGACCGTCTGGCTCCGCCGGATGGTGTTGCCACGGTAACCGGATGGAACGTGGAGGAACTCGAGGTTCCGACCCGGTTCCCGGGTGGGCAGTGGACCAAACAAGCTATGCAGGGATGCTGGTGTGTCGGGAGAGGGGCGGTTTGAGGTTAAAGAGGAGGAGAATAACAAAGGGGAGGTGAGGCATGGGCAGCAGGATAAAAGAGGAGGCAGAGCCAGGGAAAAGTTTCCTTTAGCCAGAACAGGGCATCCCCTAGTAGGATCCCGGAGCCTGCTCAGGAAAGAGACCAGGATGAAGGTGTTATCTCTTGTCTAGCTTTTTTTCCATACCCCGTTGGAGTCTCTTACCAGGCCCTATACTTAAGCTCAACCAAATACTCCAGAGGATGGAGCCCGACCCCTGCCACAAGCCCCGCAATCCCTAGCCACCACCCTGAAGTGACTGAATTGGCATTCAACTACAGGCCCTTAAAGTCTAGAGTTTCAGCTGTGTGTGTGTGTGTGTGTGTGTGTGTGTGTGTGTGTGTGTGTGTGTGTGTGAGAGAGAGAGAGAGAGAGAGAGAGAGAGAGAAAGAGAGGCTCCAGTAGTTCATAGTATCCAACTCCTTTTAGTCCATGACTCCTTCTTTGTCTTTGCCTTGCCCTGAAGGATTGACTAGCCTTTCCTCAAAAATCAGTTTTAAAAAAGAGGGGAGAGGTGTGACTAGGAATGATAGCCCTTTTGTTGAGAAAGAAATGGCCTGCACTGCAAACCCCCCATTGACAGGTTTGCTGAGACCTGGTTCCACCATCGGATGCTTTGTACAACCTTGGACAAGTTCCTTGTCTCAGTTTCTTCACCTCCATTCTTTGTCTGCAAATAAACACAAATCCAAGCCTCCAGCCGGTTTGCAAAGAGGTCTTTGAGACCAATAAAATGCCTGGTAATTGGGGATCACCTGGTGATTATTCATTGCCTCTTACCAGGAAGGATTTGCATTGTTGTATATTGCCTTTTACTGAGGGACTATGGGAGTGAGAATGGTTCAAGTAGTTGGCCCACCCCACATGTAGAAGGACTGAACAAATAGTTGGGTTGAAAGATCTCAAAGCCAAATCTAAGGAAAGTAGCTAGCTGTCAAGAATACCCTTTCCTCACATGCCAGGGGCAATGGCTTCTTCTGCAAATAACAAGGATGTGTTATAAATAACAAGTAACTAGAAAATAGAGGAATGCAACGAAGTCCCTTGTCCCTCTTTGAATCCCAATATGATATAGTGGAATCTGCCAGCCTGTAGAGATCTAGGTTCAGACCACAAAGCCTGCCATGTGTGAGCCATAGCAAGTCAATTATGCTCTTGGCCTCAGTTCCTTCCTCTGTAAAATAGGTATAATATAGTACCTATTTCACGTGGTTACTGTGAGACTAAAATGAATAACATGGATCACAGCACTTTCTAAATCTCAAAAGATTACATGACTGTCAGCTATTATTATGAAACAGAGCTGCCAAAAAAATTGAGGGGGGGGGGAGGGAACTGAATCTAAAAGCAAAAAAGAGACTGCAAACAGTTACTGCCATAAAACAAAAGACTTTCCTTGCATGAGAAGGACTTATGGTCATACTGCTATGCACTGTGCTTTGCAACCCTTAATGTGCTATATAAATACTAGCTATTTTAATCCACCTCCAGACTCAATTCCCCAGTTCCTCCCACTTAAACCAAGCCATCTTCTTCAAAACAGGAAAAAATAACCAATAGGGATGAGTCCCTAGAGCCAAATCTGTCTCCCTTTCCACCCAGTATCCCCAGGTTGGCTCTATAGGAAGGGCCTCTTTCCTTCATCTCAACAGGCAATGGGGCTTGGTGGATAGATCATCGCATTTAGATCCAGGAAGATCTGAGTTCAAATCGAATTTCAGGCACTTGCTAGCTATCTGATTCTGGGAAATTATTTAACCTCTTTGCCTGAACTACCTCACATTTCTAAGATGCTGGGGGTGGAGGGGTGGTGTCTAGGATCCCATACAGCTCCAAATCTATGATATTCCTATTTTTCTTCGTCTGTTTCATATTCTTTTTAGAGATGGCTATTTAAAAAGCTGATCCAAAGCCCAAATGGTCCACCATCTTCTTGTAATTTTTCTCCCAAGAAAATAAATCTGTCTGTAAGAAGACAGTTTATTTACCAGATTAAGTTTGCATTTTGCAGAGATGGAGGGTGTTCGTTAAAGTTGTTACTGTTTTCTAGAATGAACACACAGACCCAAGGAGTTGGCTGGTAGGGTTTGGCAAAATTCAATTACTTTTCCCTGCTGCAATAAATGAATGAGAGAGGTGATAATATTCCCTTGTTGTGGCATCTGGGTCTTCGCTCAACTGTTCCACAGGTGACCTTGATCCACAGCTGCAAACCCCAGCTGAGTGTATCAAGAAGTTCTAGTTTAAATGGCATTTTGAGAAACAGGCAAAACTAAAGGCTCACATTGCAAGCAATCCAAATGACTCATGTGGCATCCATTGCTATAGTTGTAATACAAGAAGGAAATACTCGATGCTTCCACTCCCCATCAGAGAACTTGCTCGTTAACAACACAAAGAGATTGGTCTCTTCTGCTCTGCTGGTACCAGGGATTGTCAATGTTCTGTCACTGGATAAATGGATAGAGACCTTCTCTGAGAATATGCTAGCCACTAGTTTGTGCATCTGTGGCCCCAGGGCACCCGTTGGTCCAGATAGGGCTTACACTTGAAAGCACATCCCTGGTGACTGGTAAGAGGCAGGGTATACTGACTTAAAATTTCTAGGCTATTTATTGTTCCACCAGTGTGGCAAACTTAGCTTTGGGACTGCAAAGAGCTCTGTTTCTGACAGCTGAGAGGCTCCTCACAGGCTGGCAGAAAGTGCCCACAGCATCAAAAACAATAGTAAACTTCTCAAATCTGCTGTAGCCAATGGTTTTGGCCTAACACTCAATTCTTTACCAGGGCCTGGCATTCTTCTTTGAAAATAACAATTTCCATTTCTATAATCCTTTATGGCTTATGAAATTCCTCCATAGGAAGTTCCCAGATAGAAGCAATAAATATCATTGGTCTCACTCTGTAGATAAGGGAACTGAGATTTAACAAAAGTGAAGTGACATCAACAAAAATTTCAAAATAGGAATGCCAGTTTAGGTAGTTACTCAGCCCTCTTTCTAATATATTCCTAATCTTAAGAAGGAAGAGAGTGGTTAATATCAAAAGGCTGCCTTGAGTAGATGCTCCCTTCAGTCCCTTCCCTTACTGGTACTCATGAGGCAACTTTTCTTGAGTCAAAAGGTTTAGGTTTTAGTTCCTTCAGAAATGTGCTTTTTACATAGGGGATATTTAGTAAATGTCTTTGACTAGAAGCCATGTAGTTTTAATTCAGCATTTCGTATTCAAAAAATTTGGACAGAGTAGGTACTCTATTAGAAATCACAAGGTCATCCATTCCTTCATTCAGTTCAATAGACATTTATTAACTATTTACTATGCGTGAAACTCTATGTTAGACTCTTGTACAACACCAATAAGGTATGGAACCCTGAACTCAATGAGCTAATAGCTTGATATCTGAGAAATGATGCCTCCAAGTAATTAAAATACAGTCTATTATGATACTTTCAAGCTTCGCCATGGTATAGAACATGGTCTAGCTGGGGCAGCTAGGTCTCCTAGTGGATAGAAGGCCAGACCTCAAGTCAAGAAGACCTGAGTTCAAACCTAGCCTCACATAGTTCCTGGCTGTGACCCTGGGCAAGTAACTTAACCCTGTTTGCCTCAGTTACCACACCTGTCAAATGAGCTGGAAAAGGAAATGGCGAACTGATCCAGTGTCTTTGCCAAGAAGAATCCAAATGGGGTCAAAAAGAATGATATGTGCCTGAAAAAATGCGTGAACAACAATAGGTCCATTGACAATTCTACTTTCTAAGTAAAACACTCCAAGATTAGAGAGACTTAATGTCAGATGTCATATATGGGTGATGATATCACCATGG
This sequence comes from Pseudocheirus occidentalis, assembly GCA_028646575.1. NCBI lineage: Eukaryota > Metazoa > Chordata > Mammalia > Diprotodontia > Pseudocheiridae > Pseudocheirus > Pseudocheirus occidentalis. The sequence goes on along the minus strand of CM053596.1, from coordinate 25,720,880 downwards.
TAATTTTTAGAAGAGAGGCAGTATTACCTAGTGGTTAAGGAGTGAGCCTCAAAGTGAGAAAAACTTCGGTTTAAGTCTCATACATACTGCCTATGTGATCATGGACCTAATCTTTCAGTGTTCAAATAGAGAGGGAGATGCTTGTGGCTTATTGACTTAGAACACCAGAAAGTAAAATTTTATTTATTTTGCTAAATATTTCCTAATTACATTTTAATCTATGCCTCAGTTCTAGGCAGCTCTCAAAAGACTCAAAAGAAAAGGTATCAAAAAATGGTCCTCATTCACTAAATTAAAATGTAATTGGGAAATATTTAACCAAATAACTAAAAATATAATGCAGCATGGATAATATTACATTTTAAAATTAAATCAATATGTTGCCTGCAGGGATCTTTATGTATAGATTAGTAGCCCCTGTTTCTATTTGAGCTTGACAGCATGATTCTATGGTGCCTGTATTCACTGGGAGAGGGAAACTCTTCACTAAAACTTCTCCCAAGGGTAGGGAACTTGAGGCCTTGAGGCTGTATGTAGTGGCCCTCTAGGGCCTCAAGTGAGGCCCTTTCAGTGAATCTAAACTTCAAAGAATAAATCTCCTTAATAAAAGGATTTGTTCAGTAAAACTTGGACTCAGCCAAAAGGCATTACCCAAGCACCTAGAAGGTTGAATGTGACCAGAGGCTGCAGGTTCCCTACCCCAGTACAGATTAAAATGTAGGTCCAGTGCCCACCCATATGTAATGGGAGACCATTTATTGAAAGATTCAAGTTTGAGGTATGTGTTAGTAGAGGGAACACCTAAACCTAAACACCTAAATTATGAATTCCCTCAATTCCTGGAATATAATAACCAAGGGTAGAAAAAAAGAAATGGGTTGGGTTTAAGGAGGCTGCAACATATATTATTGCCAACAATGACTTGCCATAAAAAGTGGCAAGAAAAATACCATAGGAGATGGGTATGAGTGGAAAACCAGGTAGGGAGATCCTATGGTTGTTGTTTAGTAGTATCAGTCATGTCTGACTCTTTATGACCTTATTTGAGGTTTTCTTGACAAAGAAAGAGTGGTTTGCCATTTCCTTCTCCAGTTCATTTTATAGTTGAGGAGACTGAGACAAGCAGGGCTAAGTGACTTGCCTAGTCACTTGCCTAGTCACACAGCTTGTAAATGGCTGAGGCCAGATTTGAACTCAGGAAGATGAGTTTACATGACTTCATACCAGCAAAATGTTGAATTCGGAGTCATAGGACCCCGTTTCAAATCTCAGCTCTTCTTTGCCCTTCTATGTGACCTTGGGTAAGTAAGTCACTCTACCTAGAACCATAGATCTAGAGCCAGAAACTGTTAAGTCCTCATGTGGTTATCTAGTTTCTCTTCATTATTCTACAGACAAGTAGCTAAGCCCTGGGGAGATTCAACTTCTTCCCCAGGGTCCCACAAGTTACAAGCTGAAGTGATTCCGGAGTCAATGTTCTTTCTATTGTGAATCACAGGATTCAGTTCAGACCTCTTAGCTCTGACTCTATGATCCTATATAATGAGAGTGAAGAATAATAGGCATGTACTCCAAATATTGCATTCATATTCACAAAATAGTAAAAGAAACAGAAGGATACTAGCATGGAGTGGTTGGTGCAAAGAATGCAGGAGTTGAATCAGAAATTCAAATTTCAGGTGCCTTTGTGACTTCCAGCTAATCCCTTATTTCTGTGACCCTCAGTTTCTTCATATATTACATGGGAGAATTGGACTCAAATCATTCCAGGAGCCTTTGGGCTCTAAATTTGTGAACCTGTGGGTTTCTAGATCAAGGGTTGGGGACCCCATATATGCCTTCTATGAGGACATGTCTAAGAGCCTCCAAGGAAGTGAAGAAGGGAATGAGTTTTAATACACACTAGTGGGGTATACAAACATGATAAGGCTGATGAGCCACCAAAATGGCAAAGATAATTTAGCATGGTGTAATGAAGAGAATAACTGGTCTTGGAGTTAGGAACCCTTGGGTATGACTCCTGTCTTAGACACTCACCCTCTGGGTATATGTACCTGATCCCTAGCTTCCACATCTGCAAAATGGATTGGGCTAGATGACCTCTTAGGTAAAATTCAGATCTTATAACTAGATAGTAGCTTTAATAAAGGTAAAAATGAGTACCACAAAATTCAAAAGTAAAAGCAGTAAAAGTATAATGCAAGTTGGGCATTGAAGGAAGAATAGGATTTGGACAAGTGAGGATAAGAAGAAATAGAATTCACAAAACCATGGAATTTAAGTGTTGGGGGTACTGATCTTCTAGGTTACCCCATACTTGGCCAAGAACCCATTATTTAAGATACCTAACATGTCTTATCATTTGCTTGACCACCTGATCCAATGAGGGGACCTCACCATCCTCATGTGGAAGAAGGGGAGAGAGTCATAAAGTTCTATGACATCAATGGGATCATGTTCACCCCATGGCTTTCCTGGTTTTGTTACTCCCCCAAAGTAATGTCTTTTCTGCCAGCTAAATTTCTTTTGGTCTTCTGGAAGGAAGGAATTTATTCTCTCCTGCTGGGTGGCTTTGAACCCATAGTTTCTCACCCAGTACACATTGGTTTTACTGTCAGCTGAGCTGGGGCTAACACATTTGTACATGGTGATTGGACCTATAACAAATCAGAAGCCCCCAAAGGAAGTCCAGTAGGAACAAGTGCCAATTGAGTACACGTAGTACTTGGAAAACTACCCAGACATAAGATGAGCAGGTGTGCCCAAAAAAGGAACCAGGCTCATTTGAAACTCTGCCCTATAAGAGTCTACCCATGTGGCAATGCTCTCTTGTGGTCCTTCCCTATACCCACTGCCACCTCTCCAAAGCAAGCACGCATTACCACCCACTTGGATGACTACAATTGTCTCCTTATGTAATGATAACAGTTAACTAACAATAGCCTTCTTTTTCTATCCAAGCCATCTTTCACACCCTACCAGTATAATCTTTCTTATTTATAATTTTTATTGTGTCCTTCCTCTGCTAAAAATCTTCAGTGGCTCCCTATTACCTATCAAAGTTCAAACTCATTTACCTCCCATTCCCAACCCTTCATAACATGGCACCATCCTGTCTTTCTAGCCTTATAACATATGATGCCCCCACCCCGATGTGTTTCAAATTAACCAAATAATGCTATCTTCTGAATACTTCATCTACCTTCATGCCTTTTTATAATACCTTCCCATATTCCTAGAAAGTTCTGCCTCGTCTTCTATAGTCTGGCATAATGGACAGAATACTGGACTTCAAGGCAGGAAGACTTGGCTATGAATCCTGCCTCTCACACTCACCAATAGCATTACTTTGGGCAATTCATATCAACTCTATTTCCTCATCTGTAAAATGGATGTAATATTTCTTTGCTACCTTACTCACAGGATTGGAGCAAAGCTCAAAAGGATAATTAGTCAGTGAGTCAGTAAACACTTACTAAGCACATATTTTGTGCCAGGAAATGTGCTGAGTCCTGGGGATATGAAGAAAGGCAACAGTCAGTCCCTCCTTTCAAGGGCGTCGCAGTCTAATGAGCAAGATGACATGCAAACAACTATGTGCTAGAATCAATATGAAGGAAAAAATGAAAATAATCAGCAGAAGAATGGGGCTTAGAGTAAGGCAGAAGAGGAAAGGATTCCTCTAAACGGCAGGATTTTAGCTGGCACTTGAAGGAAGCTGGCGCGTAATGTAAGTAAAACATTATGAATGATGTTGACATTATAATAACATCAATTTGTATTATTGTCAAATCCCCATCCATTTTTCAACATACAACTCAAAGGGTCACTGGAAGCTTTCACTCCTATATTTTGCCAGTAATGACCTTTCTCCCTTAGACCTGCACTTTGTTCTATGATTCCATATGCATTTACCATGTAATACTGTGTATTATAATTATCTATGGCATTGTATTATCCTCTATGAGACTGCAAACTCCATGAAGGCAGGTCCAGAGTCTTAGTCATCAATCACATAGAATTTATTACCCCTCATATGTGCCAAGCACTATAATAGATGTTGGGGGACAAAGAGACAAAAACAAGATAGTCCATAATCTCAAGGATCTTACATTCAATCAAGGAAAACCACATGTTGAGGATATACATAATATTGTTTAGTCATTTTTCAGCCCTGTCTGACTCTTTGTGACCCGCTTTTTTCTGGCAAAGATACTGGAGTAGTTTTCCATTTCCCTCTCCAGCCCATTTTACATATGAGGAAACTGAGGCTAACAGGGTTAAGTGACTTGCCCACGGTCACTGAGCTAGGATGTATCTGAAGCTGGATGCGAACTCTGTCCACTGTGCCACCTAACTGCCCTATGTACATTTATAAATGGCCTTCAAGTGTGCAAACTGTTTTACAAATACGATCATATCTGATCCTTAAGATGAGTTATTACTATTCCCCACTTTACATTTGAGGAAACAGAGGCAGAGAAGGGTTAAGTGACTTGCCTAGGGTCACACAGCTTGTAAATGTCTGGGGTCAGATTTGAATCCAGGTCTTCTTGACTCTAGATTGCATACTCTATACAAAATATATACAAATTGTGGGTAGGTGGGTGGACGGTTGGGTGAGTGACTGACCTAGATAGGGGTGGAGGGAGGATCAGGGAAAGTCTCATACATGTAGTGTTTAAGGTAAGCATTAAAAGAAGCTACAGATTCTAGTAGATGAAGTTCAGGAATGGAGGAAAGTCTTTGCCAGGGCCTGAAGACAGAAACTAGAAGGCCGTGTGCAAACAATAATGCGCCTGCCACTGGGACTAGAATGTGCAGTACCTGAAGGCAAGCCATCTGAAATAAACAGAAGGTTAGTCTGGAGCCAAATTATGATGAGATTAAATGCTAGAATATGTAGATTGTATTTTATTTTTGAGGAAATAGGGAGCCTTGGAGCCCTTTGAGTAAAAGAGTGACATATATAGCCAGAATTGTGCTTAATAAATTTCCCTTTGGTGGACATGGAGAGGATGGATTAGGGTGGGAGACCTGGTGGGAGCGAAGAGAACAAGCATTTATATGGCACCTACTATGGGCGAAACACTGTGCAAGTGGTTTATAAATATCTCATTTGGTCTTTACAACAACCAAGGGAGATAGGTACTATTATTATTATGCCCATTTTATAGTTCAGAAAACTAAGGAAGACAGAGATTGAGTGACTTTCCCAGGGTCAAACAAGAAATAAGTAGATTTGAATCCAGCTGGTAAATATGAGTTGAACTCAGTTCTTTCTGACTCCATGCCCAATCTTATTACCTGTACCACTTAGCTGACCTACAGGACAAGTCTGAGCCAAGGGTACAGATTCAAAAGATATTACAATATTCCAGGTGAGATGTGATGAGCTCCTGAACCAAGGGCACTCCTGTATGTGATAAGAAAGGTACATATTGAAGAGATGACCATGGAATTGTCACGCATAAGATGACTGATGACTGGATATGTGACCTGAATGAGAGTGAAGGGCTGATGATGAACTTCACATCGCAAAGAAAGGTACCTCAAAAGATAATGAACCAAGAGAACATTGTATACAGGAACAACAATATTGTTTTAAGAACAACTTTGAGTGAAGAAGTCATGTTGTCTGTAATAAATACCTAAATTACCAATAAGGGACAAATGTAGAAAGAAGCTCCCTGTTTCCAGAAAAAGAATTGATAAATAGAATTGTGAATTGAAAAATTTTACATATATGTGTATATATACATACACACATGCATATATGTGTATGTGTGTTTATGTGTATGTGTGTTTGTGTGTATATGTGTGAAATGATAACTGTCTCTAGGGTGAGGGAGGGAAGAAAAAAGAAATTTACATGATAATTTTATTATATATTTAAAAGACTAGCAAGTTGTACATAATAGATTTGTGGTTTCATTGCAATCATCTTTTAAAAAACTTATACTACATTATGGAAATGCTTGTTTTATTCCATAAATTAAAAATAAAATAAATTTTTAAAAAATGATGTGTTCTTAGAAGAAAAAGAGAAGATAAAGTGCCAGGGGACTCAATGATCTCTGTTTTGAACATGTGTTTGATATGCCTAAGGGACATATAGTGGGACAAGTCTGATTAGCAGCTGGAGATATGTTGCTGGAAGTCAGGAAAATGACTAGGCCTGGATGTATAGATCTTAAAACGTCTCTGTAGAAATGAACATTGAACTAATGGGAAGGTAATATGATTATCTTGGGAGTGAGAGTGGACAGAGAAGGAAAAAGGGCCCAGGACAATGGGACCAGAGAGGTCTAAAGTTAGGGAATGGGATGGGAATGATGAACTAGCAAAGAGACAAAGAGGAAGCAATTAGGCATTTAAGAGGAAAACCAAGAGAATGATATGCTCAAAAACCCGCAGAGGAGGGAAGATCCAGGAATGGAGAACAACCAATCATTGTCATATACCACAAAGAGGTCAGGAAGGTTAAAGACTGAAAAAAGCTCATTGGGATTTTTCAATTGAATAGATCGTTGATAACTTTGGAGAGAACAGTTTCTTCTAAGTCACGAGAATGGGAGCCAGACTGCAAGGAGGAAAGGACTGGAAATGCAGGCAAGGAATGCACAGACAGCTTTTTTGCTAAGGATTGGACCATGAAAAAACAGACAGAAGAGAAAAGCTTTAAGGGATGGTAAGGTAAATGGTTTCCTGACTGTTTTTTAAGGATGAGGGAAACCTGAACATTTTTGCTGCCTAATAGATAGGATTCAGTAAATGAGGAAAGCTTGTGTCTCTCCCATCTCTTAATTAAATGCCCCACAGTAGGGATTTAATAAATTAATAATAAATCAATGAATTTTAAGCAAATGAATACATGTGAATTGGAACTCAGTAATAACATCTACTACTACTACTACTACTACTATTACTACTACTACCACCACCACCACTACTACTACTACTACTACTACTACTACTACTACTAGTAATTACAAACTTATGATTTTATTAGTGTTACTCCCTGTGTGGAAAACTCTTTTTTCCAATGCAGACCTGAAACTTACTGTTTTCTAGAGCTGAGAAGTTGTTACTGGACAAAGATTTCACAGCCCTTATGTTTCAAATGGAGGACCAGCAACTATGTCTTCCTGTGGTTTGTTTTCCACTCCCTGCGCTATGATGCCTCTCTGTAATGACATGCAGCCACTAAATTAATCATGAATCGAATCTTCCCAACTAACATATAAGACTTGTAGGATCATTTCCCCATGGTACTCAACCTTGGGTAGATGGCACTCAGTACACATTATTGTGAAGTCCCTCCCTACATTTGCAGATGTTTCCAATTTTTACTTTCCAATGGAAGTTGCAAGCAAACTCACAAGGTTGGGGACCCATTCTCACATTGTGATCCTAGGGAAGTCTTGAAATTGAGTGATTATCTGATAATGCAACAAGTGTTCTTTCAATGAGTTCCAGAGAGTGCTTGAGCCAGAAACTGTTAAGTGATAACAAAACATACCCTCAGAAAAGCACACGGAATTCTCTCTCTTCACCTGAATTCATCATAGACTAGAAAAGCTACTGTCTTCAAAGAGACCTATACAAGTTCCGAGGAAGATGAAATCTTAGATTTAGAGCTAGGGAGGACCCTAAAGGCCACCTTCCTCAACCTTCCTTAATTTTTGTTGTTGTACAGTTGTTTCAGTCATGTCCAACTCTCCTTGACTCCATCTGGGGTTTATGTGGATAAGATATTGGAGTGGTTTGCCATTTCTTTCTCCATTTCACAGATGAGGAAACTGAGGCAAATGGATTAAGTGACTTGTTTATGGTTGCACAGCTAAGAAGTACCTGAGGCCAGATTTAAATTCATGTCTTCCTGACTCAGATACTCTACCGACTGGGCCATCTAGTTGACCCAACCCCTCAATTTACCAAAGAGAAAATGAAGCTCAAATTGGTAAAAGTCCCTTCTTTGTCCCTGCTGACTTTGTCGCTGTGCACCTGTACTCATGAATGTCTTAAACCACCCAGGATTTAGTCATAATATCTTCTCACATTGGGGTGATGGTTAAATCTCCCAAATGTCTGACCAGTTTAACTTTTTATGAAATTATAAGTTTCTACCCAGTATTTCATGCTGGAAAGAATACTAGACTAGCAGTCAATATATTTGGGGAGGAATTCCATATTTACTACTTTGGGGAAGCAACGTATTGCAATGGAAACAACATTGACTCTGATGTCATGAGACTTGGGTACATATCCTAGTTCCCTTATTACGTCTGTTACCTTGGGAACCTCACTGGATCTTAGTCTCTTTATATTTAAAACATATTTTAAAATGAGATTGGAATAGACGACTTCCAAGGTTTCTTCCAACTCTAAATTGATGATCCCATGATCTGAGTGACCTTGAGAAAGTCATTTACCTTCTTGGGACCTAATTTTCCTCTCCATCAATAAGTAGAACAATAACTGAATTAACATGATAGTTCTGAGAAAAAGTACTTCTTAAGTAGTAAGCATAATATAATTGTAAATTACTGCTACCACTACCACTACTACTACCACCAACACTACTACCACTACTACCATCACCACTCACTGCCACTGCTGCTGCTGCTACTACAACTATTACAACTACAACTACTACTACAACTACAACTACTCCAAATACTACTAGTACTACTACTTCTGCTGCTACTACTACTGCTACTACTACTACTACTACTATTACTACTACTACTACTACTACTACTACTACAACTACTCCTGCTATTGCTACTACTACTGCTACTACTACTACTGCTGCTGCTGCTGCTGCTGCTCTGCTGCTGCTGCTCTGCTGCTCCTCCTCTTCCTCTTCCTCCTACTGCTCATACTAGTATGACTATCCAAAGGGTATCTTAAAACGAAGTAAGAGAAACCTTCAGAGAAAGTTGGAAGAATCCCTTTCTAACACTATATAAATGTTGCTAATGTTGCTGACAACTTGATTTATTCTTGCTCTCTGCTATTAATTGTCTGGTATTGTCTTTGCAAGGTAACTCATTTTGCATCAAGGCTGGCCACTGTCAACAGGGAAGGTGATTGAAGAGAAAAACTATTCTCCTGGAGGCTGGGGTTGGGGAATGCCATTTGATCTGTAGCTACTTAGAAGGAGAGTGGCAGAAAATCCAAGGTTCAAATCTATCTCCCATACTAGGTAACTATGACCTTCCCACTTACCTCATCTCTAAAACAGGGAATAATAACTTTAGTAAATAGTTCGTGGGACTATTGCCAAGAATTATATGATCTTCTATTTAGATCTGAAGGACATTTGAAGGGCATCTTAAAAGTTTTCTAAATTCAATTCTTTTGTTTTACAGATTAGGAAATTAGGTTAAGTCTCTTAGGTAACACAGATAAGTGGAAGAGTCAGGATCCAAAACCAGATTCTCTTTCCTCAAAGTTTACACTCTTTCTTGGCACTCAGCTGCTTTTTAAGATTCTAAAATGTTCAAACTACTACAATGACTTTGGGGTCTCATCCATGAGAATCTTGCCTCCAATGAGGTTCATTACAGACTTTCCATTTCTGACCATCTTATATGATATCTGTCCATAGTCTCCCATTAATTTGCTGCCCTACATGCTGAAGACCTGACTCCCCTTCTCCTGATATCCGGAAGATACCAGTGGTGCACTCTGGATTTCTACCTGTCATCAATCACCCTAAAAACACGAACAATCCTTATTCTCTTCTTGTCAGAATTTATCAAGGACATACATCTTGAGATAATGTATGCAAAGTGCTTTGTGGAACTTTAGGCATTGAAATTTCGACTATTATTATTAATAACCTTAAGGTTGCAGGAGCTTCCTGACCCACCAGTGAGCACTTTAGAGAGAACACAGGGCACCTAGATTTAGTTTGAAAAGAAAAAACTATACTGTGCATAACTGAGGGAGCAAAGAGAATGGATTCTTGCCAACAATAACCAGATTCTACTAGTTATTCTCTTCAGAAGGGGGGGTGGTGGTGGTGATGATGATGAGAACCTGGTCCATATTTAATGAAAGTTGACTTTACTTTTTGTCTTCAAATTTAGACTTGAGTTGAACTATTAAAGCCGCGTATCCCAGCTTGTGAAGCACTGTTCCAGCACACGACTGGGGGTAAAGGAAGGTGAGGAGTTGCTATATACCAACCATTGCTATTGCCATCTTTCTTTAACTCTCACAAAATATGCAGCCTGACTCAGTAAAATGAACCAGTGAATAATCCTGCTAAAGCAAAATAAGCAATGTGTGCAGTTGCTGTGATGGTGGAAATACAAATTAATTTACAGGCATTAGCGAATTCATAGGAGCTTTCATGTCATCATGTATTTTCTCAATCAAGAGATATTAAGAGTATAACTACAACCATGTGGACGTCTGTGGAATATTTGTTTTGTTAAAAAATAAAAAGGGACACTCATTTGAAAAGTCTGGGTACTGCTGAGTAGGACACAAAATCCTACACCCAAAGTTAAACAAGCCATGCAAATTGGTGTCCAATGTCTATTATAGACTTATTTATGTCATGGGGCAGAATAATTTTCTTTCTACCTGCTCTTTTTCTTTCCTCCCATTCCCTTCCTTTCCATTCTCTTCCTTTCCTTTCCTTTCCTTTCCTTTCCTTTCCTTTCCTTTCCTTTCCTTTCCTTTCCTTTCCTTTCCTTTCCTTTCCTTTCCTTTCCTTTCCTTTCCTTTCCTTTCCTTTCTTTTTCTTTTCTTTCATTTCCATTTCTTCCCCTTCCTCCCCTTCCTGATCTTTCCTTTTCTTCCCTTCCTTTTCTTTTCTTCCCTTTTATCCATTTCTTTTTCTTTCCTCCCTCCTTCCCTTCCTCTACAATATTAAATATATCATAATTCTTTCCTTTGTCTATTTGTCCATTTATCCATCCATCCATCCATCCATCCATTTACACCTTCATAAAACCATTGGTTCATTCATTCAGAATTGCTTCTGCTGTCATGGAGAAAGCTCAATTAACCTAAACATGCCACCAGCACCCCCATTCCCTGATCATCCCATTTCCTACTTAACCACAGTTTTACTTGATTTCCCTATTATCTTTCTGATTAGCTATTCCCTTTCCAAGTGGTTTCTTTGGCATCTAGAAGGTCATGATTGCAGCTTCTTCAACATCCCAAAAAACTACTTTCAGAAAAATAGACAGTTTACTTATTTTTTCTATAACCTTTAGTCAGTACTCTAAAGTATAGGTTTTTTTTTCTTTTTCTCTTTCAGGGTTTTGTGTTTGCCTAATATAGTGCATAATAAGGGACCAATAATTGCCTTTACATCATTCCTAAGAAATGTCCCTGAAGCATTTTGCTGAAGACCTTAGTGATGTGGAATCCATAATCTCTTGAGACAACTCATTCCATTTTGGGACAAATCTAATTCTTAGGACTTCTTTTTTCTTATGAAAATTAGCCTCTCTTCTATTTCTACTGATAATGACTCTGTGCTCCGGGGCCCTCTTGAACAAGCAAAACCCTCTTCCATATGACAGCTCTTTAAATACTTGAAGACAGTGGTCACATCTGTCCTGAATCTTCTCTTCTCCTCACCAGGAAGCAAAGCTCTATACAGTGCCTGGCATGACCTTGAATGAATATGGCATACTCAACAAAGCTTTCTTCTGAAGTCCAGAAAATAAAACCCAACAAGGCCCTCACTGTATATTTTAAAACCATTCCCCAGGGTGGACATATATAAATGAATTTCATGGTAGGAAATTGTCTTCAGGTTCTAAACTCACAGTTTCCTTCATTTTCTCCAAGATTACCTTTATTTCTCCACAGCTCAACAAGAAGACTTTGTTTAAGCATATTGTGATTTATCTGATGAGCCAAGTTCAATTGTTAGTTTCTCCGTTTTCTCAAAGTACACTTAAAGACAGGCTTCTGTAAGCGGAAAATTTACTGCAAAACAAGGAGAGAAGAATCCCTTAATGTAATCGGCCCAATTGTTCAAGCAAGAATCTTAATTCTCCTTTTTTCTTTTTTTTTTTTAACTTTCTATATGTTCCCTAATGTTTAAAGATGAACTGAGGATGTGCCAGATTAGACAAATGTGTTAGACCATTTTCTACACACACACACACACACACACACACACACACACACACACACACACACATGTTTTCTATGGCCAGGGCAACTTCCTAGGATATTTATTGACTTGGTATAAGGTGAAAGATTTCTTTATAATGGCAAACAAGTTGCCATTTTCCCCTTCTTGAGGTATGTTTTATCTGACTGATAGCTCTGATTAAAAGGATCAGGAATCTCTGACTCTCTGCAATTTAGTGGGTCCACTCCACATTTGGACCCATCAGTCCTAAGTTAGATACTCATCCATCTAAGAAGAGGAAAAGAAATATAAAACAAGAGAACCTAGGTTCCATGATCACTTAATTGAATGTTTTACTTTATCTGCTATGTGGGAGTATCCTCCAAAAATCCTCTTAAGATTGTACCACCAAAGAACCTGTGAACCTAGGCCATATTCATTCAAGGTCATGCCAGGCACCCTAACCAAGATTGGATTGTAACCACATGAACTTGCATAAAAAATGAAGTCTTTGAATGAATGGTAGAGTCATTGACTTTTTTCTGAAAAATAATAAAACAATTGGGGAAGGGGAAAGAGAGAAGTTTGTGACAGTGACACAAATCTGAATTGTTGCCCCCTGAAATTACATAAAGTTTATCCTTAATGGATCTGTACTTATTGAAGCAGAGTCTGCAAAGAAAAGTTGAAATTGCCCAAAATATAACTGCAGGTTAAAGAGACCAATTAGAAAGACACTATCAAGTGGCCAGAATCACATACAAGAAACATACTAAAGTAATTATAACTTCATAAATGAATAAAAGAATTCCTGTACTTTGAATTTTTATTGTTATTTAGTTATTTCAGTCATGTTTAATTTTTCATGACTCCATATAGGATTTTCTTGGCAAAGTATTAGACTGGTTTGCCCTTTTCTTCTCCAGCTTATTTTACAGATGAGAAAAATGAGGCAAACAAGGTAAAGTGACTCGCCCAGGGTCATCCAACTATTAAGTGTCTGAGACTGCATTTGAACTCACAAAGAGTAATCTTCTGGACTCTAGGCCTGGCTCTCTATGCACTGTGCCACACGGTTTCCCTAGGAATTATTGAAATGAATTACAAATTATCTTTGTGAATTCTACAGATAAACTTCAATGGAACCATTGCGTTGTCTCAAATAAAATTTTTACCACAAATACCTGGTTATAAAAATTGATCTGTAAAAGTTTAATAACATTTGCAATAAATAGACTTCACTAAAACAAATAATCATAATTTCTAAACTACATGGAATTAACAATTTTCACAATATAGGAATCTCATGAAGGAAGTCAAAACCATGTAGAAGCAGGAGGGGATCCATATAGTCATGATTCCTGGAGCTGTCCCAATGTTACCTACCAGAAGATGAGGTACTATCTTTGCACTAATTCATAGGGCATTAAATCCATAACTCAGGGAGCTCTATTCTTCAGAGGCTATCCCACGTGCTCTGCCTGAGACCAGGTCACAAGAGTCTGGGAACCTTGTTTCTAGAGAGGTGTGATAAAATATAACAAAGGTTCCTGCTCTCCAATTTAAAGCATCTGAAGATATCTTGACTATTCTTGGTCCACCTTACCATATGAAGAAGAGGTTTTTGTTTGTTTATTCTTCATTGGCTGTTAAGCTGAAATGTGAATTCCTTCAAAGGGCGCTAATTGGCCAAAGTGTTTCCTCATTCCTGTCTACCTGTGTTTGAGCTAGAAGGAAATGGGTGTTGAAAGTCTTCACTCAGGAGAAAGACCTCATTCCAACCTTTCTCTCCCAGCACCGACCAAATCAAGTGGTCTGTGAACACATGACCCCACTGTTGCTTCAATCTCTGATCTATCTGTGCTTGCTGTCTTCAAGTGAAGGAGTATTGGAGATGGTTATGACTTTATGAGCTTTAAAAGATCAGAACAGCAAGTGCCAGGAATCAGGGAACTGGCATTCCCTGATTTAGTGGAGGCTGAGGAGAGTCAGGTTAGTGTCACAGACTCCGAAGGAGTGACCTACTTGAACCATTCCTATAATAGGAAACAACCACCATTTTTCCAACAGCCATGCCATATTCACAGGTGAACTTTGAGGGTGAGCTCACCCTCCTGAGTGACCAAAATAATCTAGAGGAGAATATGTCCCCAGGTGCCGGAGGAAAACCTAATTCTATTCTTTCTAGATATTTTAAGTAAATATACCTTTGAAAAAGCTAATTGATGCCTATTAGCATATTAACGGATGATAGTGAAATATAATAACTGTAAATAGCAAATGATACTGGGGAAAACATATTGGAATGGAAATTTGAGCTGGTAGCATTAGAAAAATAGCCCCCACCCCCAAAAAACCAACCCTAAAGGGTGCCCCTAGAACTTTGAAAGATTAGTCCTTGCTCTGGGGGACCAAGTGCATTAGTGTGAGTGTGAATTGAGATGAGAATCCTCAGAGATTAGAAGGGCCACATATATGGAAGAAGTTTAGGATTATCTCAAAACTGTATTAGAATTCCATTTAAAATGAGAATGAAATAAATAGTTGTAGTAGTAGTAATTTAAAATATAGAGAAATACTTTGAAGCAGTGGTAACTTCACAAAACAATAGTAAAAGTTAACTGTAGGTGCACACCTAAATGGGGTGCATGTGACAACAGCAAAAACAAAATGGTTTACCTCTATATAGAGGCTGTGAATCAGCTCAATTCAAGAGTGGAATCTAAGGGCCCCCATGGGAAACATCTGCATGAATTCAGCTAGTATTATTTCAACAGTGAAATGTCAAACAATGATTGAATGGTGGGCATTTATTTCTAGAATCAAAGGTTTAATGGTGGAAATTCAAAGTCACATAATAAACATCAAAAGTCATTAATATGTTAACCTTAAGGACCCCAGTTTAGTTATCAATGAAGATCATACAAGGAAACAATAGAAACTTTACAAATGTATAACCATCTCCTTTTAGGATATTCTTTTCTGAAATCACAGGATTAAAAAACAAAGACACTGAGCATGAGAACAGTGAAAGCAGCAGGAACAGCAAAAACAACAAAGAGAATGACATTGATTACTGTAGGCTTCAAAAATGTTGTTGCTCAGTTGTTTCCCACTCTTTGTCAACCCCGTTGGGTTTTTCGTGGCAAAAATACTGCAGTGGTTTGCCATTTCCTTCTCCAGCTCATTTTATAGATGAGGAAACTGAGGCAACCAGGTTTGAGTGACTTGCCCAGAGCCACCAGGCTAGTAAGCGTCTGACACTGGATTTGAAATCACTTCTTCCTGACTCCAAGGGCCAGACCTCTATTCGCTGCATCACTTAGCTCAGTGATTCTCAACCTTCCTAATGCTGCGACCCTTTAATACAGTTCCTCATGTTGTGGTGACCCCCCCCAACCATCAAATTATTTTCATTGCTACTTCATAACTGTAATTTTGCTACTGTTATGAATCGTAATGTAAATATCTGATATGCAGGATGGATTTTCATTGTTACAAACTGAACATAACCCACAGGTTGAGAACCACTGACTTAGCTGTCCCTTGAGCTGCCCCTAGTTGTCAAAATACAGTACCTAACAAATGTTTAGCAAGTCATACCTGGTAACCAAAATGTATTTTTTTAATTAATTAAATTTTGTTGTTATTTTTTTTGTAGGGGGGAAGGCAGGGCAGTTGGGATTAAATGACTAGTCACACACAGCTAGTAAGTGTTAAATGTCTGAGGCTGGATCCGAACTCAGGTCCTTCTGACTCTAGGACCAGTGCTTTACTCACTGAGCCATCTAGTTGCCCTGTAACCAAAGTTTATTAATCAGAAATATGATACCATTGGGGGCGGCTAGGTGGCACAGTGAATAGAGCACCGGCCCTGGAGTCAGGAGTTCCTGAGTTCAAATCCGGCCTCAGACACTTAACACAAAAAAAAACTAGCCGTGTGACCTTGGGCAAGTCACTTACCCCCAACTGCCCTCCAAAAAGCAAAAAAAAAAAAAAAAGAAATATGATACCATTCATTAGCTAATAGAAGTAGGTCAATGACAATTATGACAATTATATGACATATATAGACCTCAAAATATCTATATAATAGAAGAAATAACTTGTACCAAGACCAGAGCACTGACAAAGGCAAAATTGTTGCCTGCTTACACTCAGACACTTTGATCCATCAATATTTAAGAATAATATTTTTAATAGATGCTGACACATGAAATAATCCAAATCTCCAAACTACGTGAAATGAAAGTCTTTCAAAATAGAGTCTTAGTAGAAGAGATCAAAATCACAGGAGAGCAACATGATGTATGTGTCTTATCTATCATCCTGTTCATTACTATGTCTTGAGGGTACTTTCTATGACTTTACAGAAGAACTTACATCTCAATCTTGTTATGCCACTATTAGAAAGCCCTTAATTAATCTGTCTCCATAAAAGTTCACAAAACATTAAATGCAAAAGAATAATAGCAGGATAGTGACTTGTTCTTAGACAAATGTCCACCTTTCTGTTTTGAGAACAAAATGGTGTTGATATTGACGAGGGTGTTGATGATTGTACTGTTAGGTTGCAAATTCCTTTTCATTCATTTTCTCAGTTGTTCCTCCCAACACCTTGGTGATGTAAGTGTGATTGCTCTTCTTTCAGAGATGAGGCAGCTGTGATTCTGAGAGTGTTAGGGACTGATTGAAAAGCTCAGTAAGGTGGGATCTAAGTCCGAGTCTTCCTGACTTTAAATACAATGATCTATCCACTTGGCTAATCCATGCATGAGTGAAAAAAAAAGTTAAATAAGTATTGCGGGGGTGAGTAGTGAGGATAGCCATTGGAAAGCTCATGTACTAAACTGGTAACTATAAAATATCCAGTCCTAGAGCAAGATCCAGTCTCCACATTGGACATCCTCATCCTCATTATCATTGTCATCCCCACAGTAATAATTATGGTGATTATGATTATGACAGCCATGATAATAACAATTATGGTGATGATAATTATCATGTATAACTTAATAATACTTTGAGCTTTTCAAAGCCACTCTCCTTACATTGATGGGTAGAAAGGCAAAGCAAGGACAAAGAAGAGTGTTTAGGAATAAACTAGTTTCTAACATGGACAATTTCTGCCTGACGGTTCCTTGCCCACCTGATGTCATTTCTGTGTATAGGCAGGGTCACGTCTAGATTTCAAGCAGGGATACAGACAATACTCATTGGTCCTTCCCTTGCTTCAAAATAAGCCTTCTTGTATCATTAGGGTGATTCTCTTTGTTGTTTATAACTATCATCATACCAATCACTTGTACTCAATGCCTTTCATCCAGGGATTTCAAAGTAGAATACCTTATAAGGAGAAGGCCATGTATTTGTACAGTAAGCATCCTTGGGAAGTACAGCTTCCCATCTTTTAATGTAAGAAGTCTGATTTCCTCCTGGCATGATGAATTCACCCAGAAAATCAGTCCAAACAGATATATGTGTCTGCTAATTGGGGTACAAGGATTGATTGTCAAGGATGATTGGGTTCCCAAATACTGCAGGGATAAGAACTATTGGAACAAAGATATGTTTTGAGGGTTATGAACACATGGCAAACAATTCTGGCTGACCATCCAATTAGAGTTGGAAGAGACCTCAGAACTGGGAGGGTTGTTCAAGCTCCTATTTTACAGATGAGGAAACTGAGCTTCAGGATAATTAAGTGGCTTATGCAAGGACACACAACTAGTAAGTATTAGGGCAGTGAATGATTTTATGAATAAATGAATGAACTACTTAATTAATTGATTAATGAAGAGGCATTTGTTAAACCCTTACTTTGTGCCACAAATACTTTACTAAGCTCTGGGGATAAAAACACAGAAGTTAACACAGTTCCTGCACTTAAAAAGACACTCATATTTTAATAATAGGAGACAACATATAAAAGAGAATGGTGGGTAGGGAGGTACATAGTGGTTTGGAAATTTACAGTTATGATCAGTCCAGCCATAGGTGACGAGATTAGCACATACTTTTCAAGTCACAAAGGAAGTATTGATTTTTTTCATGCTTCCAGAATTGGAATAGAGTGGGGGCAGGGAGGGAATCAAAGGGCATATACACCATGACAATGAGGCTGGTAAGGAGGTAACCAAGTAGCAAGATGAAGAATGGCTGCGATCAGCTAGATCTGATGTCATGAGGGACCACACTAGGTACCCCTAAATTCAGAACAATGGGGCCCCTCACAGCCTACTGTTCTTAAAGTATTTTCTCCTGTAGTCTAGGATTTGAAAACATGGAAATTGTCCCAGAGGGCAATCAGGATAGCCAACAATTACGAAGATGAGTTAACAATAGTAGTTACAATGGCTAATAGTTATAATGGCTAATAGTAATGACTTACTAATGCTTTACAATTATTATTACATTTGTTCTTCACAACTCTGGGAAGTATTCCCATTTTACAGTTGGGTGAACTGAGACAAAAGTTAAATGACTTGTCTAGGGTCACAAAGTAAGTGTCAGAGAGCAGATTTGAACTTGGGTATTCCTGACTCTGGATTTGGTGTTTTGTGGACTGTGGTGCCCCCTAGCTGCCTCATAAAAACTGAGTTTGATAGCCGTGAAGTGACTTTTTAGATAGAATTCAATGCAGCTTGTGTTTGAGGTGGGATTTGAATCTAGGTCTTCCAGACTCCATGTCCAATACTCTATCCACTGTGCTCCACTTGGGTTTAGGCTGTATAATAATAAAAACACACTATAAAACACTTAAAGCTTTTGAAAGGCACTTTATCACTTTACCCCAATTGCCCTTCAATAAGCAAAAAAAAAATCAAAATCTTGGGCTGCTAGGTCGAGCAGTGAATAGAGCACTGGCCCTGGAGTCAGGTGGGCCTGAAAGGCACTTCATGTATGTTATCTTCTCACAACAATCCTGTGATGCTATTATTCCCATTTTCCAGATGAGAGAACTGAGGCACAGAAAAGTTCAAGGTCTTGTTCAAAGTCACATAGCTATTATGTGTCTGAAGCTGGATCTGAATTCAGGTCTTGCCAACTCCAGGTCCAACACACAATACATTATACTATCTACATGTCTGGAAAGTTTAAACAATAGACATAGGGAGAACATGGCAGCTGTTTTCACTATAGGTACAGTCAGATCACTTAACTTTCTGAGTCTCTGTTTCCTCACCTATAAAATGACAGGGTGGGAATAGACATCCGCAGGGAACTCTTTCTTCTCTAAATCCTCTTAAAGGCAGCTACATGGTCCAGTGGAAAGTGCTGGAGGCCAAGGTCAAAGAGACCTGAGTTCAAATCTTAATTCAGACATTTAAGAGCTCCTGATCCTCTTCAAGTCAAGCCTCAGTATCCCTATCTGTAAAATGGGGGTAAAAACAGCACTTACATTGCAGGGTCATTGTGAGAATTGAATGACATAATGTTTGTAAAGTTCTTTGTAAAGCTTAAAACACTAGTTATTATTATTATTTTTTATTTTCTGGTCCAAAAATTATTTGAAGAATTGCCCTGTGGAAGAGAGATATTACTTGTTCTGACCAGGCTGACAGTTCAAGGGGTGGGAGAGAGGTAGATGCACATTTAGGGTTAGTATAGGGAGGGAGGAACAAAGCAAAACAAGTAACATTAGATTTATCCAGGGGTGAAACGGCCTGCCCCAGGACGTCAGATTCCTCCTACTTTCCCCATCCCCTTTTCCCAGTCCCTCAGTGGCTGTTCTTGGTACCCAAAATCTGAGATGTTGAACCAATATTGTAACCAGAGAGAACTTGGATCAAAAGAGGTTGTGTGATATTTGGGATCATTATTCTTAGACCGGAGAGAAACTTAGGGGTCATTTCATTTTAAGATAAAGAAAATGAGCCCCAGGGAAGTAAAGTAATGTGCCCAAGGTCATTTTTGAAGAGAGTGGTTCAAACAAGTTTCATAGGATTATAGTTTAGAGCTGAAAGCAACTTCAAAGCCATATATCCAACCTTGTCCAAATGAGGAAACTGAGGCATGAAGAAGTAAGGTGACCTGCCCAGGGTCACATGGAGGTTGCATTAGATTTGAACACAGGACTTCTTACTCTAGACCCAGCACAATATCCATCATCCCAATCTATGACCTCCTTCTGCCATCTGAAAATGGCCATAAAACACTTCTGAATGAGTTTGTGTGTTCTTCAGGACTCAGAGAAATACACTGTCAAGTTTCATAGTGAATTTTTGTATTTCTAGAACCAGGAAGACCCTTCCTGGGAAAGTTCTTTCTCTTTAATTAGGGCATAGAGAAGCCTAAGACAGTGGCATATTTTGAAGGGAATCTCATTGAGGGGGAGATAAGCCCCACATCTTTGCAGTCAGATTTTTTTTTTCCCAGTGCTCTCTCTTCTGTGAAATACACACTGGACAGACATTGTATTTCCAACTAACTGCCTTTATATGCCCAAAGAAAATTATGCTACCTGGAGCTTTGCAAGTATTTTTTTTAAACCTTAACCACAATAGCCATGGATGTCTAATGCCCACAGCAGTAGCCAAGACTGTCTGGCAGACAAAGGGGTAGCCCAGAGATAAAGAGGCATGGAGGAAATGAGGTTGGAAACCCAGCAAAGAGAATTCACCTGTCTCATATGGACTCATTTATCTTAAACTTCTATTTATTTGTATGGATATATTGGTTTTTCTATCTCACTAATGCATTTTTGAGGACTCTTCTTGGAGTAAACCAGTGACAGCTGTGGGATAGAGATGCACTGGGGACACTCTCACATTGGGAAGGGGTGGTGGTGGATTGAATTGGGAAGGGTTGGATTGGCAAGAGCTAAAATGCCCCCTGCATATCATCCAGCATTGATCGCCTTAAATGTCATGGCCAACCAGTGCTGGCTTTCTTCCTTCCCAGGCTCATTAAGTGACTGCCAGCATGCTCATGACCTGCAAAGCCAGTCACTGCAGTCCCCACCCTACCCCCAGAGAAGCCCTGAGCTCTTGCAGGTGTCTGAGACATCTGCTTTGTTTTCTCCCGTTAACAAGATTTGTTCTGAGCCCAGAATCCCAGGAGAGTGACAGTTGTTGAGAGAACAGAGATGGTGTTGTTCTGAACTCATGTGTTACAAGTGAAAAGGATGAGAACCAGCCTTTCATTTTTTGGTGTTTTTTTTTCTTTTTTCCTGGGCCCTTGAGCATCTGACTTGTTGACCTCTCCCATCTCCCCTGGGGGAAAGAACTGGGCAAACCTCATGGTCTTTTAACTAGGAAAGTTGCTATGGTTCTTGGCATAGGAAGATGAACAAAGACCTTCTAAAATCCTGAGCTGGGCACTTGCGGCTTCCTATGCATTTATGTCATGAACAAGTAAGAAGGGCTTTTGGATAACCAGAAGCAAGAACATATATTCCTCCCACTTTGTAATGAGTTTTGTATTTTTTGACTTCTTGATGGGTGGTTTAAGGTTCAGGGAAGGAAAGGATCTCAAACTGAAAATAAAATTAATTTAAACTTAAAAATTACATATGTGTGTATGTATATGAGCTTATTGATTGATTGACTGAAGCTTTCAGAAATATAGAGACAAAATCTCAAGTAGAACTTTTTGCTCCTGGAGCAAGTCCATAAATCTGTCCCCAGTGCAAGCAACATGAAAGGAAGTTGGAGGAAAGAGTTCACCCTAATATGTCATCTGGTTGTTAACTATTATCATGAATTATTCTTGCTAAATAGATGGGCATTTCTGCTGTTGCTGTGATGGTGAATGAAAGCACATACTTCAGCACCCACTAAGTTAGGCAACTTAGGACAGAGCTCCACTCATACTGCACTAGTTACAACTCTGACTACAAGAGCAGAGTGTAGCTTGGAGAGAGTATGGCTGGAGGTTTGAAGGACTGAGTTCAAAACCCAACACTACTTTACCTAAATAACTTTAGGCAAGTTACTTTAACTCCCTGGGCCTCGACTGCCTCATGTGGCAAAAGGAAGAATTTGAACTAAATTATTTCCAAGATCTCTTCCATTCCTAAAACTCATGAACTTGTGTCTTGCCTTAGTAAGTGGGTAGATTGGGGCTTCCAAATAAGTCGGGAAAGGTAGCCAAAAAGTGAACCCTCTTTCTTTTGTCTTCTCTCTGAAAGAATTGTCCTATGGAGAAGTTCGGTTTCCATGTGAGTTCTAGGGACTCTGTCTCCTCCAACAGATGACACTCTGTCATACCCATTCTTTCACTCATGTTGATCTCTTCTTGCCTACTTCCTATAAACACCAATATCTCCTTTCAACCTTAAAATTAAAAAAAAAGAAACCCTCACTTAATACTTCCATCCCCACTAACTATTGTTCTGTATCTCTTCTGTCTTTTGTGACTAAATTCCTGGAAAAGGCTATCTACCATAGGTGCCTCCACTTTCTCCCTCTCTTCTAATCCCTTAAAATCTGGATTCTGACATTATCCTGCTGAAATTTCTCTCTACATATTTATGGATGATCTCTTAGTTGCCACATCCAGTGGCCCTTTCTCCATTCTCATTCTTCTTAGCTTCTGCACCCTTGACACTATTGATCATTCTCTCCCTGATACTCTCTTCTCTTCAGATTTTCAGGACACTCTCCTGGTTCTTTTCTTGCCTATCTATTTGCTATATCTTAGTCCCTTTTGCTGGATTCCCCTCCATGTGGTGCCCTCTAACTGTAAGTGTTCTTCAAAATTCTGTTCTGGCCTCTCTTCTTTTCTCCCTCTATGTCACTTCACTTGCTGATCTAATCAGCTCCTGTGGATTTGATTATTATCTTTATGCTGATAATTCTTAGATCTACCTGTCCTGCCCTAAACTCTCTGCTGACCTCTAATCATGTATATCCAACAGCCTTTGAGGTCTCTGAAATGGCTGAATATCCAATAGTCTCCCCCTCCCCTCCTCTCTTCCTGATGACTGTATAAAAGACAAGACCATCTTCCCAGTTCAACACGACCACAGCCTAGTCATCATCCTTAATTCCTACCTCTCACCCTCCATACACAGTCTTTTGCCAAGTCCTACAGCATCTCCAGTATAAGCCCCCCCCCCGCCTTTTTTTCTTCTGACACTGTCACCAGTCTAGTGCAAGCCAGCATCACCTGATGCCTGGATTGTTGCAGGCGCCTGCTGGGGGTCCACCTGCTTCAACTCTTTCCCCACTCTAATCCGTCCTCTTTTTAGCCACTAAAGCGATCTTCTTAAAGCATGAGTCTGATCATGTCATTGTTGTACCTAGTAAAGGCCAGTGTCTTCCCATTGCCTTCAGAATCAAATACAAAATGTGTTTTATGCATTCAAAGCACTTTCCATTAATTTTTTTTGTTTGTATTTTGTTTTTGTTTTTAGGTTTTGTTTTTTTTTTCTTTTTGGAGGGGGGAAGGCAAGTGACTTTGTAAAGGTCACACAGCTAGTAAGTGTTAAGTGTCTAAGGACTGATTTGAATTCAGGTCCTCCTGATTCTAGGGCTGGTGCTCTACTCACTGTGTCACCTAGCCACCCAGTCCCTTCCGTTAATTTTTTTTAACTTACTCCATATATTAGTTTTCATGGTGCCTCTTTCATTAGATTGCAAGCTCCTTGAAAGCAGGTACTATCTTTTGTCTCTTTTGGTATTTCCTGTGCTTAGTGCCTGACACATAGTAGGAGCTTTATAAATGTTTGTTGATTAATTGATATAAAGTAATTTGTCAAAGGTAACACAGATAGTAAGTATCAGGTCAAATAGTAGGTGAATAATAGTAGTAGAACTTCACATATAGTAGGTGCTTAATAAATGCTTATTGAATTATTGAAGATTTCTGGTAATTATAGACAGAACCTTAAGCAGGACTTTTTGTTCCAAGGGTAAATGAAAAGAAAAATAAAAAATAAATGACATTTTTTAAAATAAATAAATAAATAATGAAAAAATGAAAAATAAAAAAAATTAAAATGCAGTCTATGTCCAGGACAAGCAGAATGAAAGGAACCCCAAATCCCTCTGATTTCAAATCCAATGTCCTTCTTACTGTACTAAACTGTCTCTCATAGTTCTACTAATGAAAAACATAACCCATCTATGCCATCTTGTCGTACATGATTCTATCCAAAAGAGGCATTTGATAAATACTTAGCATTAAATTGCATATGCATGTGTATATATTTGTGCAAGTGTATGTAATATATGGATGTGTATGTAAATATGTATGGAATGAAGGCCAGTCTAAAAATGGAGTTGGTTTGGTGTGGGAATTAAAGGAATCAACTAGATTCTATCTCATGAACTCTGACCCCTTGTTCTCTTGTTCTTGTTCTCTTATATGTGTTATCTTCCATATTGTTTCTCTGCAAATTATCATTGGGAAACTAGAAGGTAAAATTCATCTATTGTTTCATAAATGCAGCTGGATGCAATTAATCAGCATCTCCCAATTCTGGGAAAGGAAAGGCCTTGAAACCTACTCATACCCCACCCAACTTGACTGAAACTCACTCTTACCCCCTCCCAAATTGAAAAATCCACCATCTTTCCTCCAATTAGAAATCAGATTACCTAATCTTGTATCCTGGTTTATATCTTGTTAATTGTTTTCTTTTAGTGCATAAAAATCTGTCTCCCTCTGTATTCTAGGTCCCATGCCAAGACAAGGAGGTCTGGTCCCAATTTGTTATACAAGTGTCATGCATTACTTAATAAATCGATATGCTCAAAAACTCAAATCTTTATTTCCTCAGTTACTTCAGATTTTACCCATCACAGTTTTTGGCATAGCCAATCCATGTTGAGTCAGAACTCCAACCCCTAAGTGGATAGCCTTTCAGAAAAACTCCCTTGAACACCCTGGACTTTTCTTCATGAGATTTCAGGGAAGACTGCCCCTAAGATTGGACTTCTCCCCTCAATTTTGGAATCTTCTGACCTAAGGTAAGGTTCACCCCAACACTGTTGGGGACAGCTTACCCCCTACCCCACCCCAGCTACTGGGGAAAAGATACTTCTTTAAGGAAATTATGGCTTAGGAGAAATTCCCTTTAAGAGAATAATGGCCTCTGATAATAGTAAAATACCAAAGGATTCCTCCTTGGAGAAAATTTACTTTGGCATGAGACCAGAGGAAGAGCATACTGTTAAACTGACAACCTTTTAGGGAAACTCTTGGCCTGAAACTTCCAATATAGGAATGAAGGGGGTAACTAAAGATAGAGCTCTCAAATTACACTGAAAAATATATAACAATCCCAAATTTGGTAGCAAATGAAAGGCTTTGAAATTAGACACTCAGTAGGATACCCATCACAGTATGTATAGACAAGATCATATATGTTATACACACGATTTGTATATGCACAAGTGTACACATAGGCACATATATCCATATGTGTCCCTGTATGTGTTTGTATGTAACAGATATATATTGTATGTATACAGGGATATGTACAAACTGACAATTAGGATTACTCCATCTCACAATAATTTTTGGTGAGGAAAAAATATTGTGATGAAGAAGGGCACTAATGTGCTATTTGGGGGAAAAGAAAAATATAAAAAAAAGGTATAGGCCCCAGTGTTTGCAGAGATGATATGCTCAGTAGTCAGCAAGCATTTATGAAGTGCTTAATTATGTACCAGGCTCTCCGTTAAGCACCAAGGGTATACTCAAAGACAAAAAAGACAGTCCTTGTCTTTCAGGGAGCTCACAGCCTAATGGGGAAAGACAGAATCCCATCACTTATGTACAAGCAAGGTCATTGGAGAGAAAAAGCATGAGAATTGAAAGAGATTTGGAAAGACTTTTTAGAAGGTGAAATTTTAGTTGGGTCTGGAAGGAAATGAGGGAAACCAAGAGGGAGAAGCTAGGAGGGAGTGCCTGGTGTCCTGTGATAGAGTGGCTTATCTGAGGGGCAATAATGAGATTTATGTCACTGGATCAAAGAATGTCTGGGGATGAGTAAAGTGTAAGAAGATTAGAAAGGTAGAAGGGGGTCAGATTAAGAAAGGCTTTGAACTTTAAACAGAGAATTATATATTTGATGTTGAAACTGATAGAAAGACCCTAAAGTTTATTGAGCAAGGAGGGAGGCACAGTTTTCACATGGCCAGACCTGCACTGTAGGATGATCAATTTGACTTCTCAGTGGAAGACGGATTGAAATGGGGAGAGACTTCAGGCAGGGTGAGTGTGCTGCAGGCTACTGCAGTAATCCAGGTGTGAGGTAATAAAGGTCTGCCCCAGGCTAGTGGCAGCATCAGAGGCCAGAAAGGAGTGCATATGAGAGAGATTAAAACTGTGAAACTGATAGAACTTGGCAACCAATTAATTGCAATGGAATTAAGAGAAAGTGAGGAGTCATGGATAAAATCCAGGTTGTTAGACTAGAGGACTGGTACTGGAATAGAGAAGTTTGGAAGAGCAGAGGATGTGAAGGAGGGGGAAGATTATGAGTTCAGTCTGGGATATGCTGAGTTGAAGATGTCTACAGGGTATCCAGGACAAGATGTGCAATGGGAAGTTGGAGACAGTATGTGTAGACAAGTTCATATATGTGATACACATGGTTTGTATACACACATGTACACACACATATCCATATGTGTCCCCATGTATGTCTGTATGTAACAGATATTCACTGTATGTGTACAAGGATGTGTACACGCTAACAATTAGGATCACTCCATCTCACAAGGCTTGTTGTGAGACTGAGGTAAGGAAAAAAGTCAAGACTGCTTAAGTTCATTTGACAGTTTAAGAATCATCACTATAGAAAGTGATTGATTGAATCCATGGGAGTTGAGATCACCAAGTGAAAGTGTCAAGATAAGAGGAGAGAACTAGGGCAGAGCTTTGGAGAACACTCACAGTTATCCAGTATGAACTGGATGAAAATCCAACAAAGGAGATGAAGAAGGACTGGTCAGAAAGGGAAGAAGAGAATGAAGAGAGGGTTTAGGAGAAGGCAATCAAGAGTGTCAAAAAGCTGCAGAGTGGAAAAAGAGGGAGAGGACTGAGAAAGGCCGTTCGATTTGGCAACCAAGAGACCATTGGCAGCTTTCGAGGCAGCGTTTTCAGTTGAGTGATAACATTGGGATTTAAGTTGTGGTGAGTCAAGAAGAGAGGAGAGAAAGAGAAGTGGTAGCACCTATTGTCGACTGCTTTCTCAAGGAGTTTATTCACAAGCAGGAGGAGAGAAATGGAATGAGAATAAAAACAGAAGCATCAGGTGAGAGGTTTTTTAAAATGGAAGAGACATGGGCACTCTTGAAAGCAGTACTGAAGGAGCCAGTGTGGAAGATTAGTAAGAAAGTGGGGGTGATAGCAGGGACAATTTCTGAAGAAGAAAATGGGCAAAAGAGACAAGGAAGAGTTGCTGGATGTTTGTTTTCTCCTTCTTGCTTGCTTCATTCTTTCTTTCTTTCCTCTTTCCCCATCCCCCCAACTCTGTCTTTCCTTCCCTCCTTCATGTGTTCCCTCTTTATTCCCTCCCTTCCTTCTTTCCTTCCTTTCTTCCCTTCCTTCCTTCCTTCCTTCCTTCCTTCCTCATTCCTTCCTTCCTTCCTTCTTTCCTTCCTTCCTTCCTTCCTTCCTTCCTTCCTTCCTTCCTTCCTTCCTCTCTCCCTCCCTACCTCCCTCCCTCCCTCCCTGGGTTATCTCCAGTCATCCTGAGAATATCAGGTCACTGGACCCAGATGAATCTGGAGGAGAAAATGAGGCTGGTGACCTTGCACAACCCTCCCTCACTCAAAGCAAAGTCAACTGCAAGTCATATCATTGCTTCCCACATGCCATGGTACTCTTTGAGAATGAAGGACAAACAAAACCTTCAGGTAGACCAAGCTGCCCAAATGGGGACCATTCAGCTCATCCTCTCCCTATCCCTGAAAATAAAATGGAGAAACAGTAGCAACAACAACAACAACAACAACACATAGGCAGTTGTGGTTGCTGAGCTATCATCAGTAATAAATGAAAGATCAAAGTATTGGAGGGGAACTGCAGGGCCAGGGGAAAAGAAATATCCCAATTTTCCAAAGGAAAAAAAGGAAGTGAACAGAGTCTGCTAACTTTAGGTCCTTGAGCTTGATCTGTATTTTAGGAAACATTCTGTAATGTATTATTAAAGAGATAGTTAATGAACGTCTAGAAAAAGAAACCATTATTAAAATATGCTATCATGGCTTCATCAAGAACAGATCATGCTAGACAAACCTTATTTCCTTTTTTTGACAGGGTCTCTAAACTGGTAGTCTGGGGAAGTGGTACAGAGATAATTTACCTCGATTTTAATGAAGCTTTGATAAAGAATCAATCCCATGCTACTCTTTTGGGAAAGATGGAAAAATGTGGATTAGACAACACTATAATTACTACATGTGAACTGGTTGAAGGAATTTGAGAGTTTTAATCTGGAGAAAAGAAGACCCAAAGGAGAAGTTATAGTTGTCATCAAGTGGTTGAAAGAGCATTACATAGAACAAGGATTAAATGGAATTTATTTGACTCCTGAGGAAAGAACTCAAGTTGTCAAGAGGTCAAGAAAAGCATAGTGCCATGGAAAACTTCCTAATCATTATGTCTAAATATAAGTGGCTTGGGCTAACTCATGAAGATAGTCCATGCTCCCCCTCCTTGTAGATTATGAAATAGAGACTAGTTGAGTTGTCATGTCTGGCATAGTGGGATTTCATTTTGGGGTGTGATTTAGACTACAGATGGTCACTCAAGTCCAATTCTAAAATTCTGTTATATTCTGTTTCTATAAAAGCTGGAAAGGATCTCAGAATCTAAAATTGTAGAGGTAGAAGGGACCTTAGAACATAGAATGCCGTAGATGGGAGAAAAACTTAGAACATGGCATATTAGCATTTGAATCTAGAAGGGACTTCAGAATGTCAGAGCTGTGAGGGACCTTATATCAGAGAATACTGAAGCTGAAAGGTACAAAAGAATATAAAATGATAGAACTCATCCTGGCTTGATAAGCCATAAATTGGACAGGGTCCCTAAGCATGCTTTTCACAAATCTTGGTGTCTGTGTTGGCATAGTGTTTCACTGGAGACTTTCCCCTTCCCATTTTGTTTTTTTCTCCATCCCTTGCCTACCTCTTAGTATTAATGAGGCCTCGCTGGGAACTCAAAGGGGGCCAAATGTCTGCTTTCACATTCCATGTCCTTAGCGACTAATTGTTCTGGCTTTTAGTTTTCTCCTCTTAAAATGGGAGCAAGGGAATCAGCTCCAGTCACTGACCACCTCTAAAATGCAAATTGGTATAATTTCAATCAATACATGCAGCACTGAACATTAAAAATGCAGATTTCCTACTGTGCAAAGATCAGGACTAAAACAGGCAGTAATTTAAAAAGAAAACCAAAAATGGCTAGAGGACCACTCACTGTCCTGAAGATGCAGATTTGGCTCTTAATTGGAAAATGAGGGGGGAAAAAATCTCATGGATAAGGCTAAAATTAGTCATATACACCATCCACCCTCCCCCCCAAAAAACTTCTCTGAAAGATGCAAGGCTGCTTTAGCCTGCAATGTTCAGAAATGTTGCTAGCTGGGCTCTGAGCCAAACACCTGTGCTAACTCACCATTACCCTTCCTTCCTCCTTCTGCTTCCTCTACATTCATGCTTCCTCTACATTCACTTTTCTTCTTTCTCCTACTTTCTCCTCATCAGAGAGTTTACTGAATACCTTGAGCTCTGTGAGTGTGAACCCCATGATTCACCTCTAGATAGGTTTGATAGGTTCATAGATCTACAGCTCAAAAAGCCCTCAGAGTTTGCCCCACTCCCTGATTTTACAGAGGAGAGAACTCAGGGCCGGATATGCTTCAATGACTTGTCCAATGCCGTGCAAGCAGGAAATGGCAAAGCTGAGATTATAACTATATCCTCTGACTCCAAACCCAGCATTTTTTCTTTATACTCTAAAAGCCCTTCTGAGACATCTTGCATCTACTGCCTGGTAAATCTTCTACAGCAGTTCCCCATTGAGAGGGTATTCATAAAACTTATCTCTAAATGGGATCTTGTAAGGTCAAATGTAAGAGAGAAGACAAAGGGCAGCCCTCACAACCCAGACAATCAGATCTGCCAGAGACATTAGAACCAAGAATGTCAAAGTTAATGGGAAGCAACCTGAGAACATAGAATATTAAAAAACTGGTTGGAAACTAAGAGTGTCAAAGACAGATGGGAGCTTAGAATAGAGAATTCCAGAAGTCCGAAAGGACTTAGAACACAAGGAATGTCAGAGCTGGGAGGGACCTTAGAACAGGGAATGTCAGAGCTGAGGGAAGGGGAATTCTTTGCATATTGACTTGTCATGGTTGGGAAGAGCCTTAGAACACAGAATGTCAGAGCTAATGGAGAGGTGGCACAAGAGGTCAATCAAAAGTGAGGATACCCTGGGTTGAACTTCTGAGAAGTCATGGATAAATGTAGCACAAGATGGGGTTTCATAAATGAATTACAATTAACAATATTGGAAAATAGCATCCGTAATGAGGAAATCACAGATCCATTGGAATACTACACGTTGATCACCCTTCAAGAAATTGGAGAAGACTCCGACTTTAGACAACATATTATCCATTCTCTCTGGCCTTTATGGGGTTTACAATAAATTAATGTGTGTTGAAGGAATGAGGCTGGACAGATGATCCTCTCTGTTCACTTTGAATTCTGAACATGTGTATTAACATTTCTCAACCCAGGGCCTCGCCTGGTCCATCTCACTTTCATTTTCCATTTTGGTGTTAGGTAAGACTTCTTACCAATGCAGACACAGTTCTACTCCTTTCCTAGGAACCTCTTTTCATTGCCCCGGGCCCTCTGTCTCTGGCTGCACTATTTATCAATGCATAGCAGGCATATTACATTAAAGCCTCAAATGGAAAGTTATGGGGACTCATCAGTTCTCCCCTCCATCTGTTCTAAAAGCAGAATAACTTTTACTCCTTGGCATGTCCCCGCCCATCTTGAAATGTCATATTTAAATGATCTCGCCCAAGCAAAGTTTTATTTCCTCTAGCAGCTGACAGGCCTACAAAATAAAGTGATTT
>CM053596.1:25670612-25689205 GCA_028646575.1 Pseudocheirus occidentalis | reverse complement strand
TCATTGCTCCAACACATAAGACTTCTGTGTCTAGGCAGTCTAGTCTATTTCCAGTCATGATGAAGGGCATACTGCTAGTTCCTACCCCATCCATGCAGGGAGAGCCTTCTGACATGTCACAATTGGTCTCAAACCCCCACAAGGTGATAACACCATCTGAAATCACAGCTTCTCAGAATCAAAGCCATAGTCTAGAGAACATGTGGTCACTCCTACTTGAATGTATTTCATTTCCGTGTTGTTGGTGGGAAAGTCTGGCCCTGGGATGGAAATTGACCTGAAAAGAGCAGAACATGCTGGGCAAAACCTTCCTTTAGGGGCAATCCAAAGTGATGCAGGTGCCTCTTTTGTTTTAGGTGCTGTACTGGGAGATGGGAATAAAAAAGAGAAAAGGGGAGTGAGAAAGAATGCCTGCTCTTGGATCCATTCTGCTGGAATTTATTAGCCACCTAGTATGTGCAAAGAACCATGCTTTTTTTACCGATGCCTTCTCTCTGGGATTATCTCCCATTTGTCATTATGTACATACATATATACAAACACACACATAATACACATATATGTATGTGTGTATGCATATGTATTCTTTGTACATACTTGTTTGCATGTGGTTTTCTCCATTGAATTCTGAACTTTTTAGAAGCAGGGACTGTTTTTGCCTTTCTTTGTGCCCCCAGAATTTAGTACAATGCCTGGTATATAATAGGTATGTAATAAATGCCTGTTGACTCTTCATGCTCTCTGTCTCTGTCTCTTTCTGTCTCTGTCTTTCTCTCTGTCTCTGTCTCTCTCTGTCTCTGTCTTTGTCTCTCTGTCTCTCTCTGTCTCTCTGTCCCTCCATCCCTCTGTCTCTCTGTCCCTCCATCCCTCTGTCTCTCTGTCTCTGTCTCTCTGTGTGTCTCTCTGTCTCTGTCTCTGTCTCTCTGTCTCTGTCTCTCTGTCTCTGTCACTCTCTCTCCTGTTACAGTAAGAAGCTGAATGAGTTAATGAATTACCGCAGGTCAAACAGCCAGTGTGTGTAAAGGATTGGGCTTGGACTCAGGGCTTTCTGCTGGCCTTCTTTCTACCATCTTGCTACTGGCTCGGGGTAGTCTTTACCCTTTCCATTTAGTGCTCTATTTCAGGGCACGGACCTTCAGCAGGGACCATCCCAGCGCCATCCCCGCCACTTTCCATGTAAGTGTCATTTAATATGATCCGAACAAACCAGAATTTGTCAAATGCAAATTTAGACGGCTCTGTACAAGGAACTGTGCCAAGTCGGAGGGCAAAAAGGAGAGAGAAGTGGAACTAAGCCTTTCCCTCATGAAGCTTACTTTCCAGGTAGGGGATAAATATACCTAAACAGTCAAGGCATTCTTTGTGAGGAGAAAGAGCAGGATGAGAAGCAGGATGTGGCCCGGGGTGATCCTTGAAAGAAGTTAGCAATTCTCAGAAGTGTGGATGAGGATGAAGCCCATTTCCTACATGGGGTAGAGTCTATGCCATGTCTCATGAGCAGGCTCTCAGAAAGGGAGGGCTCAGGCAGGATGCTTGTGAGGCCATTTAAATCCTCAAGGGAATCAGTAACCCATGATTTCAACGGAGCAGATCCCTAGATAAAGCCATTTCCCCTGCTTTATTAGGATATAATGAGCCATCTCTGAACATCAGCTATGTGATGTTAAATATAGATTTAGCACATGGGGATTGCTATTGTGGTCTTCAGGGGGTGAAGCATGCAGATTGTGCTCTGGGGCCCTGGAGACCTGTTTACTGTAGAGAGCATTTGAAGGAAGAATTTCTCTTTTTCTTTAAGGTGGTGGGATGAGGTTGGGAGGCTCATGGGATTCAATGACTTGCTCAGGGTCACACAGCTAGTAAGTATCTAAGGCTGGATTTGAACTCAGTTCTTCCTGATTCTCAATCCAACACTCTAACCATTGGGCCACCTAGCTGCCCTTTGAAGACAGGTTATCTGTCTCTAAATCCTGCATTTTTTCCTTTCTAACATACCACACAGGAAGTGGGATTATCATTAACTCATCACAGAGGCTTAAGCTGAGACCTGGGAACAATGAACAAAGTCACATATCTGGGAAGTACCCACCCTTCCAAGTAAGGCTTCAGACCCTCATTTTCAGACTGCACATGCACTCATCAATCCTTCTGATCCTTCTGAGACATATACAAGTCCTTCTGTATTTTATATGCTCAGGATTTATCTTCCTACCAAGAATTTAAACTCCATGTGGACCAGCACCTAATCTCTCTCTCTGTCTGTCTCTCTGTCTCTCTCTCTCTCTCTCTCTCTCTCTGTCTCTCTGTCTCTGTCTCTCTCTGTCTCTCTCTATCTCTCTCTCTGTCTCTCTCTGTCTCTCTCTGTCTCTCTGTCTCTCTCTGTCTCTGTCTCTCTGTCTCTCTCTCTCTGTGTCTGTCTCTGTGTCTTTCTGTCTTTCTCTGTCTCTCTGTCTTTCTCTGTCTCTCTATCTCTGTCTCTGTCTCTGTCCCACAATTCAGACTAGCACATGTCTAGGCACAAAATAGAGGCTTAATGAATTCATGAGAATGTGAGCACCTTGAACATAGGGCCAGTGTTTTGTTGCATTGTTTTCCTTTTTTCTATCCAGAAGTGCTCAATACAATGTCTGATGCTCGTAACAGCTGAACACGTGTTTGTTAATTGATTATTTAAATGACTGATTCAGAGATTTCTCCCTGAAAAAAAAAGATAATCCTATCCCCTCCCCCACCCAAAGTGCTAAATCCTAAGGAACATATCAGATCAATTGGAAGAGGTAGCTGGGATGAATCTCAGAATTACAGAAATTCAGAGAAGAATCTGGTCCAAGAATCCATTACATGCATAGTCTGGCACTTAATCAATTCTTGTGGGCAGTGGTGCATTGTGGGTAAAGTCCTGAACTGACCTGGGTTGAAATTGGACTTCAGACACTTAATAATTTCATG
Source organism: Pseudocheirus occidentalis (assembly GCA_028646575.1). Taxonomy (NCBI): domain Eukaryota; kingdom Metazoa; phylum Chordata; class Mammalia; order Diprotodontia; family Pseudocheiridae; genus Pseudocheirus; species Pseudocheirus occidentalis. Next base: position 25,686,256 of record CM053596.1, on the reverse strand, counting down.
ACCCTGTGCTTCCACCTGAAGATTTAACTGGAGGGAACCTGTGTCTTCTCAAAGATGCCCATTCCAATCTGGGGCAGTGGCCTAATTGTAAGCGCTCCTGGACATACACCGTGGGCCCAAAGCAGAACAAAATGTCCTCTCTTCCACATGCCAGCACTCCAGAGAATTTAAGACAATGATCATGACATTAAATCCTTAAACCTTGTCTTCTGTAGTCTTAAAAACTATCCCCTATTTCCTTGGACCCGTCTTTGCTTGACATAGAGTCTGCCAATCAAGGAAGATTTTACACAGCGATCCAATGAGCAGCCGTGGATTTGAAACTCTGTGGTCCTAGAAAACTATTAATTTCTCTGTGTCACAGTTTCATTATCCATAAAATCAATTCCAACTTGCTATATCCATCTGATAGAAATCTGGTTCAACTCCCTTTTCCAGCTTTATGGAGCATTCACATTCACCCTTCACAGGTTCCATGGTCCAGTTATATCTGCTACCCTACCTGGCCCTTCTTGCACTCCCAGACCTTTGTACTCACTACCCTTCATACCTGGAATACATTTTCCCTTTATCTCCATTGTTAAAATGTCTCATTCCCTTCAAAATTCCATTTAAATGCCCCCCTATACTGACCCCTCCAACTGCTAATGCACAATTCAAACTGCGTTACTTTAATTTTAATTTATATATATCAACACACATATGCTTATATACATAGACATGCACATGTACACATGCATATATGAAATATTTACATATTTATATATGGAAACATGCACATACAAATGTGCTCAATTTATATGCATGCACAGAAGCATCTATTATATGCATGTGGTAATATTCACACAGAAACATGCATGCGTTGTTACACATATTTACATACATGTCCACATGCATGTGCACACTACAATATGCATGTGTCTATTAATATAGGCTACACATCTGTATATATACCTCTATCCTATACATAGGTGCAATATATATGTGTGTGCCGTCTATATAATACATCCTAGGTCATGTGTGTATATATACACTCATATATCTGTAATATACCCTTATAAATATAGCTACATTTACAAAGGGAAGCATAAAAGCATGTATATAATACATATATCTATACACATGTGTATATGTGCACATATATAATGTATATGTAGAAATATGTGTATATAAACATATAAAAAGGTACGCATCTCTCTTTGTCTGCTGTCTGTTTGTCTTTCATTTTGCAGATGAGGAACAAAGGCCCAGAGAGATTAAATGTCTTGTCCAATATCCCACATGTAAGAATATTCCAGAGCCATAAGATAAACTCAGTTCCTCTGGCTCCAAACCAATACTCTTTCCAACCTATCATTCCTTTTCTCTCTCTTGCATTTTCTTTTTTGTTTGGTTTTTGCTTCTTTGTATACCCAGGGTTTAGCACAGTCCCTGGCACTTCATAAAGTGTTGCATTATGGGTAGTCTTGGATTGGAGTCTGGGAGATGGGAGGTGAAATCTGACCCCAGACATTTAATATCTGCTTGACTCTGGACAAGTCATTTAATCTCTTTCAGACTCAGTTTCCTTCTCTGTAAATGAATCAGTTGATTTAGATAATTTTTTTATTTAGATAATTTCGAAGACCCCTTCCAGCTCTAAATTTATGCTCCTCTGAATGATTGATTGATTAAAGGAGCTTTGTAAATAAACAATCCCCTCTGCCATGAATGAATGAATGTATGAGTTAATGAAAATTGAGCACTTAATATGTGCAATGTAAGATGTTACTGTGATGTTTCCTGGGGACAAGAATTGAGTCTTTGATTTCATTTGTAAACTGTCCTTCTCTCCTTCCTAGACATGGCAGATCCTTGCTGACTAGCTGCCTAATTGACTTTGACTAGAAATGGCCAAATAACTAACCATGGTGCTCATCTCCATCGTCCTCTCCAGTGGAAGGTTATACTGGGTTCCATCCAGGTTTAATGTCATCTGTGCCCATGAAAAGCCCCTGATTAAGCCATCTTCATTAACGGCCCTGGATGCATTTGGAAATCTTTCCTGTTTGTAATTTGGACAAATGGCTCAGTAGTCTTTCTCCATGCCTGCTTTGCGGACAGTGAACCTGAGGGGAGTATTGATTTATTTTCTTCTGTAAATGAGAATGATGCCTACACTTGCTCCTACAGATCAGAGGATATGGTTCTTTACCATGGCAGCAGAAAATTCAGGAGTTCAGTAAGTGAATCCAGTAACTCCATTACTGGGCAGTAATTAAATACCCTACAAAATGTTTCCCCTTTCCCATTTTTTTCCCCCTTGCATGGAGGATGCAGTGGCAGTGATCGCACTCCAGACCCTTCAGCTGCCTGTTGGCTGCCATTCCCCAAAGAATATTACTCTCTTGGTGGTGACAGCAGGAGGCAGGTTTCAGTATGAAATGAGACAATTAGCCTGAAAAAGTCTGTAATTGTAAATTAACTCAAGAATTGGACAAGGAATGTAGATTTTCCTTATTGGGGTGCCAGTGTTTCAGGGACCCTTGGTCTCTGTAGCGGGTGCCTACTCCCAGCATCATTCCAGGTGGGATGCTGAAGGAATCACATATTTTGAAATTTGGAAAGGACCTCAATGGCCCTCAATCCATTCATGAATGAGATCCTATGAACAACATTTGACAAGAGAAAGTCTCATCTCTGCTCAGAGACTTTCAAGGAATGTACCAAAATTTCTACAAGTTAGGACCATGAGAAAAGGGACCATGCTAAAAACCTTATGGTTTTCTCTGGTGAGACTTAGCTTAATGTTATGCAAGATACTTCATACATATTTCTTGAATGTTTGATGAATGAGGAGGAAAACTCAAGGGGGACAGTTAGGCAATGAAGGGCATCATGGCATTCTCTTTCCTGCTGGAGATCTGCCTCTATGCTCTTGCTTACCATAGAAGTCTAGGTCATGGCATAATCCTTTACCCTTTCCAACTTTGGCTTGACAATTTGACTCATTCTGTGTCCTGAATGGTTTTCCCAATTGTTCTGTCTGATGTCTCTGTTTCTGACATTGCCCCAGCATCCAGATCTGACTCCTGCCTGTACCTTTGTTTCGATCATCTGATTTGGCAGAGATGCTGGAGTGGTTTACCATTTCCTTCTCTAGCCCATTTGATAGATGAAAAAAAACTGAGGTAAATAGGATTAAGTGACTTGCCCAAGGTCATACAATTAGTGTCTGAGGCTGGATTCGAACTTATAAAGATGCGTCTTCCTGACTTTAAGCCCAGTGCTCTCTCCACTGAACCACATAGCTGTCTCTGGGAGTCAGGAAGACCTGAGTTAAAATCTGGCCTCAGACAATTCCTAACTGTATGACCCTGGACAAGTCGCCTAATTTCTCTTTGCCTCAGTTTTCTCATCTATAAAATGGGAACAATAATACCATCTACCTCTCCAGCTACTGTGAGAATCAAATGAAATAATAATTGTAAAGCACTTATCACAGTGCCTGGCATGTAGTAAACACTATATAAATATTAGCTATCATTTGCATTGTTAGTAATAATAACTATTTTTTATGTAGCATTTTCAAGTTTGTAAAAGATGTTCACTGCATTGTCTCACTTGAATAAAAACATACCTATTTAAGACTGTTTACATGGAAAGTAATTCTCCTAGGATATCCATTATAAGGGAAGAGCCCATGCCTTCTTTCCTCTCCAGGATGTACTCCTGATTCTGCTCCTGCTAAGTGTCTTCTCCTCCCTATGATATCTTCCCCCACTGGAATAGAATGTTCTTGAGGGAGTCTTTCTCCTACTAGAAGACTACCTAGGGCTCTGGCCTGATATATCTCAATTGGTCTTCATCCTAAGGCTACAAAGATGAATCACAAAACCACAGAATTTGGAGCTGGAATGAACTAGGATAGATTATAAATCAAGCCACGTTTTGGAAATGCATTTGTAAGAACTCATCTACTCCTGCCCAGGGAAGGGATGGATTTTAAGCGAACCAAAAGGTGTTTCCTTGACTTCTTCTCCTGGAGGTCAGTTTCCCTGGAATGAAATGGGGAAAATAACAAATAAATAAAAACACAACAACAATTTACCAAACACTTATTTTGTGTCCAGTGCTCAGAATACATAGAAAACAGAGATAGGCCACACTCTTAAGGAGCTTACATTCTAATTAGGGGAGAAAACACATAAAGAAGAGTTCCTGATCATGGAAGATAGAAAGTCAGGTAATACTGAGGAAGGGAAGGGACCAAGGCAGATGGCAAGACCCAGAGGACCTTGGGGAGTCATGAAAGAGCAGATGGTCCGCTAACTGAGAGGAGAAGGGGTTTAAGAATAAGAGTGGAACTGTGATATTTCAAGCTGAGATCCTAGGGATCTATGGGCCAGCATAAGACTGGCAATAGACATTATGTGCTTGGTGAAAAGTTGAGAGTGAAGAAATGATGTTTGGTTGAGGAAGGAAAAAAAATCCTTGACTCCCCTTGGTGATGATAGGGACAGTCCATCTCTTCTTGCTACTCATTGGCTGGCTGAGTTTGATGACAGAAAAAGTCTCCAGCTCCCTGTAGTGATAGATAGTGTATCTGGATGGTCCTAAGCCCTAAATCCTTGGATTCAGTTCCTCCAGGAAGCTGGCCAGATCCTCAAATGACGTCTATGTTCCTTTCAAAACATGCTCTCTCTCTCTCTCTCTCTCTCTCTCTCTCTCTCTCTCTCTCTCTCTCTCTCTCACACACACACACACACACACACACACGCACACACACACACACATTATAGAAAGAGATGCAGAAGCTCCCATCAGAACAAAAAGCAAGTGCACATCTGGGCTAGAAAATGCAAATGCCAAGGAGATTATTTTTACCTGCAAAGACTTGTTGGAGGTATCAGATAATGTATTTATAACGGCCTGCATAGCTCCACTTAGCAGCAGCCGCTGTGAGTGACAAGTAAAATTGTTAGAAATTGTTCCCTGTAAAAATAATGAACCCCTTTGAAACAAGCCAATCAAAACACTCTGCTAATGACTCACTGGCACCCGAGTCATGTGTGGCAAGATGGAGGAAGCTGCTGCTTTCCTGCTTCCCCTTGACAGACCCAGCTCCATCCCCATTTTGTCCCATGTTTCCTATGAAGTCTAGTGGCTGCGTTAGCAGAGGCTGGTATGTCCCTTTGGGCTCTAAAGCCGATGAGCTGTAATTCCTTGTCTGATCCAGCAGCCTCCTAAGTGAGTCACAGCATAGCACTGATACTTCCCTTAGACCCCAATGTGGAAAGAGTTCTGTCCTACCAATGCCTGGGCAATGAGCAAGAATGTTAGTTTGTCAGTAGGAAGTGATAGAAAGAATGCTGGATCCAGTGGCAAGGGAAGGATTCAAACACAGGACTTCTGACTCCAAATCCAGTCTGCAGAGGTGAAATAACTTGTGCCAGGTTCCCACAGTTGGCATATTCCTCAGGAGACAGCATAATGTAGTGGAAAACATACTGCTATGGGAACCAGAGGACTTGAGTCTTAATTCTGGCTTGACCAATGGCTGCTTGTGTAACTTTGTCTGTTCCTCTTTTTAGGTATTTGTTTTTGTTGTTGTTCATTGTTTTCCATCATATCTGACTCTTTGTGACCCCATTTGGAGTTTTCTGGGCAAAAATACTGGAACAATTTATTGTTTCTTTCTACACCTCATTTTACAGATGAGGAAACTAAGACAAACAGGATTAAGTGACTTGACCAGGGTCACACATCTAGTAAGTATCTGAGACTGAATTTGAACTCATGTCTTCCTGATTTCAGACCTGGTGCTGTATCCATTGTACCAGCTAGCTTCCTGGGTATTTGTTTACTTACTCATAATAATTATGATAATGATAAATATTTAATATGTATGTAGCACTAACTACATACCAAGCACTGTGCCAAGGACTATATAATTATTTTCTCATTTGATACTTACAAGAACCCTGCAAGGTAAACACTGTTAATATTCCCATTTTGTAGTTGAGAAAACTGAGGTAAACAGTGTTAAATTACTTGCCCAGGTTCACACAGCTAGTAAATATCTGAGGCTGTATTTGAACTCAGGTCTTCCTGACTCCTGGCTTGGAACTCTGTGCCCCATAAACCATCTAGTTGTTCCTAAAATGGTGGGGTTGAGGGGTGGCTAGGTGGCATAGTGAATAGAGCACTGGCCCTGGAGTCAGGAGGACCTGAGTTCAAATCCGGCCTCAGACACTTAACACAAAAACTAGATGTGTAAGCTTGGGCAAGTCACTTAACCCCAATTGCCCTCCAAAAAGCAAAAAACAAAACAAAACAAAAATAATAAAATAAAATGGCGGGGTTTGACTAGATAAAGAATTTTTAATTAGGCACCTATAAATTTATTTCTGAAGAAATAGTTAGATAATTCTATTTCAACATACTTGGTTTCTTTTATACTCCTCTGTATTTTATTTTGTGCATTAAAACATGATTTGGAGAAAAGGTCCATAGGCCTCCCCAAACTGCCAACATTCTCAAGTGCTTAAACTAGGTGATCTCTGATATGTGATGGGCTTGACCTTGATGACTTCCCAGCTATAAGTCTATGGTCTTATTCTTAGAAATGAGTTTCTGCCCTCGGTTTTGAAGTCTTGAGTCCACAGACAATGGCCACAGGGTTGAAGAGACTGGCCAAGCAACTATGACCTATACAAGCTCCTCAGGGGAGAATAAATATCTCCAAGGGAGTTGTTACATTTGAATCCATTTCAGTAATCAACAAACAGCAAGTAGAGGTTGTATGTGTCAGGTTTGGGGAAAGAGTCAAAGTGTGAACAAAAGGTCTATGAAGAATCCAGGGCTTGATCCCAGGGCTGGCTTATGATTTTGCCCATCTCTTTTACTCTCTGGGCCTTAGTTTTCTTATCTGTAAAATGAGATGATTGGATTAGATGGCCTCTGGGGTCCCTCCCTGCTATAGATCTGTGATTATATGATCTTGGTCAGAGAGATTTAGCAGAACAGAGCAATAGGAAGGCTATTAGTGTAGGAGTGAGAGGTCATGGGTTCCAATCATTTTCCTTGACGTATAATACCTATGCGACCTTGGATAAATCACTTATCCTACATTTTCCTCATCCACGAAAAAAAAGAATTCTGGGCTTCAGATGTGGAGGAACCTGGCTTGAAATTCTACTTCAAACTTGTACTCATCTAATTTTAGGGAAATTGTATAATCTGAGCCTCAGTTTTCTCACCTTGGAAATGGGAATAATAATGCCTATAAAGAAGGAGAATACAGTGGATAGAGAGGTGCCCTTAGAGTCAGGAAGATCTGGGTTTGAGTCTTTATTCCCACATATATTATCTGAATGACCTTGGGAAATTTATTTCACATCTCAATGCCAAGTCAAATCTTTCAGATTATAAATATGGAAAAATTTTAATTTTGTATCATTGGAGGGTGTTTTCATATGGGGAATTCCCATATTTGTGAAACTGAATCTTCATCTTGCTATTTTTTTGTGCACACTACAATCTATCTCCCATCTCCCACCTCTGGGCCTTTGTCACTTTTGAAGATGCCTGCAGCGCACTCCCTCCTTATCTCTGCCTCTTACAACTCCCCACCTCCTTTTGTAAATGCTCAACTCAGGTTCTACCTTGTTCATGAAGACTTTGCTAATTCTTTCCCCTGTTAGTGCCATCCTTTCCCCCCCCCCCCAAAAATGACTATGTTTTTATTGTCCGTATACTTCCATCTGGACATATAATGTTAAGGTCTTTGGTTCAGATTTTAAATTTTGTTTTTGTGCCTCTAGCAACTAATGATTCCTAACACATAGTAGGCATTTATAAATCCTTACTGATTGATTGCTTGATTGCAAGGTAATTGTGAGGGTCCAATAAGCTATATACAAAATGTTTTGCAAAGCTTAAAGCATTATGCTAATATTTGTTATTAATGGACCATAACCTTATTTATGTCAATTCAATGCATATGTATTAAGCACCTATTCTGTTCCAAATAAGGAAATAGTGGTATAGAGGATAGAAGTTTGTGCACGGAGTCAGAAAGCCCTGGGATCAAGTTCTGCCTTTGATAAGACTGAGAGGGTGACCTTGGGCAACTCCCCTGACCTTTCAGTGCCCCAGACAAGTCATTATTAAATCCAAATCTCAGAGAAGGGGCTGATCTCATTTGGTAGAGAAGGTTCCACCAGTACAAGAAATTCTTTACTCATGAAATAATAGGTCTGGTCTAAATAAATAAATGTGCCAGGTTCTGTATAAAGCAGTGAGTATACAAATGCAAAAATGAAAGTCTCTTCCCTCAGGGGTATTACATTCCATCATAACTGACACAACCAGGGCCTGCCAATGGTACCAGCTTCTGAAAAGTCACAGAATAGAATTGACTCACCCACACCAGAATAACCCAGAATTTACTTATGATTCCCTGATCTGGCTACCCTGGTTTCATCTCCTTTGCCTAGTTACATATACCAGACCACCCTCAACCAATCAGGAAGCCTCCTAATATTATGGCAATTCCTCTTCCCACATTCCTGCAGAATCACCTCATAAAGAACTTCCTTTTCTCAAGCCAATGGAAAGAAAAAAAAAAGAAAAAGGAGACCAGGAAGTATTTGATGCATAAGATGGCGTTTGAGCTGTGTCTTAGAAGAAGAGAGGGACTCTTTGAGTTAGAGATGAATAGGGATTGCATTCCAAGTGTGGGGAATAGGCATTTCAGCATGCAAACACACAGCAATGAGAGATGGAATTCTGCATATGAGGAAGGCTAAGGAGAGTTTGACCAGATTAGAGAGTGAGGAAGGAGAAATAAGTTATTTCAGGCCAGGTCATCAGTGAGAACCTTCCTCCTCCCACCTCATGTAACAATTTTTCCGTATCCCTCTAATGCACTTATGAATTATTACGTGTTATAGCTCTCCATCCCCTTGTAAAATCTTCCCTGATGCCTCCTTACAGGGTGGAGGTGACCCTGATTTCTTGAAAGTTCTGCCATTGGAATGTAGGGCTTGAAAGCACCAACAGAGCTGTAATAGTTTTAAATGGGGGACCTGTATCTGGCTATCCGATAGCCAGCCTAGCTAAGGACAGAGAGTCTCATCAATAGGGTGCTGGATTTTCCATCCACAGCATCTCTCAATGAGCACCTTCTAGTATATAGAAGTTACAGTTTGCATTGGTAGAGAGGATGCCCAAACCAATGAAATCAGAGATCCATTTAGTGTGAAAGGAAGGATCCCAAATTTAGAGCCAAAAGACAAACCTTAGAGGTTATCTAACCCATCTTATTCATTTTTTGGATGAGACAATTGAGAACCAGAAAGGTTCAATTACTTACCCAAGGTCACACAGGCAGTTAAGTGGAAGAATCTTCTGATTCCAAATGCAGTCCACTCCTTACTGTTTTCATTGTGTGTGTGTGTGTGTGTGTGTGTGTGTGTGTGTGTGTTTGTAATCCTCTTACTAGACTTTAAACTTCATGTGAAAGGCAGTGGGGTCCAGTAGGAATAAATCTGGTCTTGGTGTTAGACCTCCTAGATCCACAACATCATGTACCTAGAGCTATCAGAGATCTTTTAGGTCAATTCTTTCATCTTACAGATGAGGAGACTGAGGGTCAGGGAGGTAAGCGATTTGCCCCTTGTGACAGAGGTGATGAAAGACAGGGATTTGAATCCTTACTCCAGATTTACTATCTGGATAATTATAACAACGATAATAACAATAAGCTTAGTGTGTGCACTTTATAGCCATGACATCATGTAATCCTTACGACGATGCTGCAACGTCAGCATTTTTGTTATACCCACATTACAGATGGGGAAGCTGAGGCAAACAAATCTTTTTTATCTTTTCTGATTTGCTCAGGATCACACAGATAGTAAATATCTGAGGCTGGATTTGAACTCAGTCTTCCTGACTCCAGGCCCAGAACTCTATCCTAGCTCCTTAGAATAAGATAGGCTAAGCCCCTTTATCCCTCTGGTCCTCAGTTTCCTCACTTGTAAAATGAACAGGTTGAATGCAGAACCCATTTAACTTTAGGACTATAATCATATGCTCACTCCTAGGAGAGTAGAGACCCTGCCTTTCCTAAATTTCCATCTTTCTGAGGGCCTAGCACAGCTTTCTGTGCTAGTTGATCAGTCATTTTTCAGTCATATCCAATTCTTTATGACCCTGTCTGGGGTTTTCTTGGCAAAGATACTGGAGTGGTTTGTTATTTCCTTCTCCGGCTCATTTTACAAATGAGGGAACTGAGGCAAACAGGATAAAATGACTTGCCCAGGGTCACACATTTGCTAAGTGTCTGAAGCTATATTTGCACTGAGGAAGATGGATCTTCCTGACTTCAAACCAGATGCTCTATCCACTACCCTGCCCTCTAGAGACAGAAGGGACTTAAAAAATATATTTGTGCGTGCTTGTGTGTGGGTGTGGTGTGTATTTAAGTAAAGGGACTGTTGAATAAATGAGAACCTGAATTGAGGATCTAACAGCCACACCAGCAGTTGGTGCCCCTGGCTTTTCCTGGCAAGCTTCCCTTGTCCTACCAACATGTCAACACTATAAGAGGCAGCTCCCATTGATCACCCTCTGCTCCAAATGAACGAACTCGAATCCCGTATTTACCAAGCTGACCTTTGAATCTAGCTTCCTCCTGCCTCCAGCAGATTCCAGAGTTGGGGGAAACTATGTTTTCTCTGTCCTAGCCAAGTGATCTGTGTGAGGCAGAGCAGGTGTGCCTACGTCAGGCTGCAGAGCTAACTGAGCTGGAATGATGCAGATTGGCCCATTATTCATTTTATCGGTTACTTATTTTTGGAGTGATTTTAACAATTACCTTTAAAGTGCAAAGCATAAACCTGATTTACAGCAAAACTGCTAATTTACTGCCTCCTCTTGGGCACCTGACAATTTGTGTGTTTTCATTTGGCCTTTCCCCCCCCCCTTCCTCTGGTGTCTGAGTTTAATATTATCTTTCTATTAATTTATATGAGAACACTTCTAAAGGATAAAGTCATAATGAATTAGGAATGAAAACCAGTAACACGTGAAATCTCCCATGTTTTATTATCCAGTGGATTACACCAAAAAGGACATTTTAACTCACTGGCAGACAGGCAGCTGGCCAATCTGGGGATGGGCCAAGCTGAAACCTGGCAGGGTGGGTTGGGGTGGGGTGGGCAGTCAGCGTATGGAGGAAGGACAGGGAGGACAGGGGAGATAGAAATGGATTGTTCAGAAGACCTGGGTTCAGAACTCAGCTCTGCCAAATCAAATCTGGGCAATTCACATTGGCTCCCTGGACTTCTCTATCCCCATCTATAAAATGAGAAGGTTGGAATGAATGCCTTCTGCTATCTCCTCTACCTCAAAATGGATGAGCCTAGAATTTGAGCAATGATCAGCATTTCTCTGGAACCTGGACATCGTTGGAATTTCTAGATGCTACCCTAAGGCCAAATATGGGTGTTGTCCCTAAGGGCAAAATGGGCATTGCCCCCCCACATCTGAAATCAAAATCCCTATTGTAGGAAACTTTTCACGCCCTCTTATTTCCCAAGCTTTTTGGTTTTATACTGTATGTATGTATTTTTAAATCATTTTATCTTCTTTGTATATATTTATTTGTGTATCATCTCTCCATTAGATTTTGAACTACTCAAGGCTACTTGAAAGGCTATGTTTTGCTTTTCTTTGTACCCTCAGCACATAATCAATGCCTGACACATAGTAGGCTCTTAATAAATTCTTACTGACTTACTGACTCTATTGGGGAATGTGCCTATTATGCAGGAGCATTTCCTCTGGAGAAACTGATCTTTCTCGATCAGCTAGAGAGGTCAGCTCCTATAGAATCTTGCCTTGCTTGACTGTAGGGGTAGCCAATTAGTGAGCCCCTGGCTGATTAATGAGAAGTGAGTCTTGCCCTGCCTTGGTGTCTTGTATTGGGAACGCTGACCCAGAGATGTTAAAGTACTCCCTTCCCATTTCCTAGCCACCTCTCTCCAGTAGCACACGTGTCCTGTGGAGAGGGTTCTGACCTTGATTGTACTGGAGCTGCCAGAGTGCACACGGGAGGACAATTTACATTTCAAGAGTATTAAAACATGCAAAGTTATAACCACATAACTAGGGATGCTGGAGCTTTTTGCAAAATCAGTTGAGTTGGGAATTGGAAAAGGTGGAATGAGGCATTCAGAGGACAAACCATGTCATATGGATACTAATGTGCAGTAAACCTCTATAGTGCAAGCTAAGGAACTTTGACCCATGACCTCCCAAACCCTTGGAGGAGGCAGTAGCAGAAGGAAGCAGCAGGTTGAGGTAGGGGATGAAGAAAGACTCCTATAGAGGCACGGCACCCTCACAGGTAAGGTACATGACATGGAGGATGCCAGAGGACCTTGAGATTTTGGTAGCTAGACTAGAGAATCACCACAAAATAAATAATAGTTATAATAGTTATGATAATTATGATAAAAGCATGTAAATAGCACTTTCAAATTTTCAAAGCGCATTATATATACTCTCATTTGAAGAAGTGTGGACACAGCCCCAGTCACTACATCCTAGTTCTTCAAACTCATCTTACAATAGCCCTGAAAGGTAGCATAGTACTTAAATACAGTGCCTCCCGTTTTATAAATGTGGAAACTCTAGAGTTTAGAGGGCTCAGTAATGTGTCAGTGATCCCAGAAAGAGTAAAGGTCTGAGGTAAGATTCAAACCCAGGTCTCTCAATGCCAAATTCAGTGTTCTATCCCCTATGATTGCTGCCTCTTGTACCCTAGAAACAAATAGCCTGGCAGGTGAAAATCCCCAAAATACATCTTCCCCACAGCAGAACAATGACAAATTCCACTAAAGGGTCAGGCTAACTAACTGAACCCAATGTTTTATTTTCAGCACTAACAGAGTTGTACTCCATTGAACCTGAGAATTGTCTTGCATTTCCACACTGACCCCATTATTTACTGCATAATTATTGTCACCTATTACAGGTCCCCATCCCCACAAAATTGATAACCTAGATGTTCTTCCCCTGTGTGAAGTAATCTGCTTGCCTCCAAGCCTGTTCTGATTCTTGTAATTGAGTCCTGCTGATGCTGCAATCTATCCCTGAACTCCTTTATTTATTTGAAAAAAGCAGAAAAGCACCTTCAGATGCTTACAGGAAACCAAGACAGGACAAATGATAAAAGGGAGTGAGTCTCCAAGGGCCCTGCTGAAGCCAAATCACAGAGCACCTGATTAGTGCCAGTCTCGAAGGAATGGAGCAAAGCCGCGGGTGGGACCTCGAGTGACATTTATTGCCTTCCCTTGGATGTATACCATGTAGCTACCACTTCAATTATTGAACACATGCAAACACCTTGTGATTTGGGATATTGTCAGATGGGAGTCAGATTGTAGAAAGAGAGAGCTTTGTTTTCTATCCTGACTGACAGATGTGGAGGGTGACTCAATAGAGATGTAGCAAGAGGGAAAGTTTTATTGATTATACATATGTATGTATGTATGTGTGTGTGTGTATATATATATATATATATACACACACACGCACACACGGTTAAGTTATTGACCTAGATGGATTCTATCTGGGAGATCCCATCCATCCATTCATTCATCCATCCATCCGTCCATCCATCCACTCATTCAACAAATATTTCTGTGCCCATGAATTCACACTAAAGGCAATAATGAATAGGGACTACAAAGATGCCACCCCTTTCATGATTCATTCTCTGATTCCCTCCCCTTCCAGTATCTACATTGTCAGTGCTGTTGGAATTACTTTTCCCCCCCATTTTTATAAGAGACAGAGCAGTTTGACTGCTAGTGGGAGGTCTTGAGAGGACCGAGTGCAAGCTTCCTTATAGCAGCCAAGCAGTCAGAAGAAACTCGAGACTTAGCTAGGTAGAGATTGGGCACACAATGTACATTTCCCATTTCTCCCTGGTGACACACCATGACATAGTCTTAGATGAAGGCGAAATAAGAAGACAGAGCTCTGTTTGTTCCCTTTTGTCTAAAAAAGATGACTCTGGGCTCAAATAGGAAAATAAATCCCATAATTTTATTAATTTTCACATGCTGCTTTAAAAGGAGTTTTAATGGGTAGGCAAACAAAGGCCCTTGAATGGCCATGCTACCTGCCTGAGGACACCCAGCAAGTCAGGAGCAGAGCTGAAAATAGAACCTTTTTTCAATGCTCCGTATATTAATCCAGCCACCCTCCTTCTCCTCCCTCCCTTCATAATAGCAATGACTAAATGTAGTTAGAGCTCTCCAGTTTGCCAGGCATTTTATGTCCATTGTCTCATTTGAAGTCTCCCAACAACTCCTTAAGAAAGGTAACATCCTTCTTTTATAGAAGAGGGAACTGTCCATGGTCAATGATCTGGGAAGAGAGGCTTCAGAGAGAATTGACAATAGACCCAGAGGACCTGGGTGCAAGTCTCACCTCTAAATGTAATGGATGTGTGGCACTGGGCAAATCATTGACCTCCTCAGTGCTCCAGGTGATCCTCTAAGTTATGAAAAGGTGGCTAACCTCTACTGGCAGAGGTAATGGCTTCCTCTAGGATTTCCGTATGTCAGTGAAATCACAAGTCTAGCTACTTTCTAAACAGTGAGTAAAGATGAGAAGAGAATTCTGAATCCAAGTCCAGTACTCTGTCAGTGCCCCTGTCTCTGACTTCTGTTTATTTCAGGGACCATGTAACTAAACTCCTTTGTTCATTTGCAAGTAGAGTTGTCTTCTTCAAGGTAAAAGTTATGATTTTGCCCATTCCTCTCCAAGCAAACTCTGTCTCTGTTCTTCTCTGTCTCTGTCTTTCTGTCTTTCTGTCTCTCTCTGTCTCTGTCTCTCTATCTCTCCTCCTCCTCTCTCTCTTCCTCTCTCTCTCTCTGTCTCTCTCTCCCTCTCTTCCCATCTCTCCCTCTCCTCTCTCTGTCTCTCTCTCTGTTTCTCTCTCCTCTCTCTGTCTCTGTCTCTGTCTCTGTCTCTCTCTCTCTCTCCCCCTCCCCCATGCCTGCTGTCAGTTCTTTATTTGTTTCTGATGATTCTTGCCTCACAAATTCATCGTTCTGAGGTTGGGCCAATAGAGAAGGGGACACACCCCATACTGGGGGCTGCACGTGGCATCCATCATTCCACAGTGCTCTCAATACCAGGGCCACTGTCCTTCAGTGAAGGGCAGAAATGTTATTTTCTATACAAACATCAAGGTCTTATCTTTGTATTTCAAGAACACTCCTATTGCATCAGGCAGAGAATTCTACCTTAAATGTCATGTTGGTAATATTTATGATTTTTGACCAGCTGGAAATTCTCACACATATTTTTCCCCTTCACAAATATACACATTCCCACAAATTTACACTCACACAGGACCCTTCAAGGAAAAATATGATTTTGCTTTCTTTCCAAGTTGAAAATGCTTCTCATTCATTAGAGAAAACAAGACAAGAGTAGTGTGCCTAAATCTGTATGCTGCAGAAAATCCCTGGGCACAGCTCAAGTGAGAAGGTGCTTCCAAAAGGGGGGGGAGGGAGAGACAGAGACAGAGAGAGGAGAGAGAGACAGAGACAGAGACAGAGAGAGGAGAGAGAGAG
>CM053596.1:25653932-25670112 GCA_028646575.1 Pseudocheirus occidentalis | reverse complement strand
AGAGAGAGAGAGAGAGAGAGAGAGAGAGAGAGAGAGAGAGAGAGAGAGAGCACTACACCTGACCCCTAAGCCTGGTTCAAAGACCTGTGTTCAAATTTAGTCTTAAACACTTAGTGTGTGACTCTGGGCAAGTCACTTAATCTCTTTTGCCTCAGGTTTCTCACCTGTAAAATAAGGGTAATAATCATACCCACTTCCCAGGGTTGTCATGAGCATCAAATGATATAATAATTGCAGTGTTTAGCACAATGACTGGCACATAGTAGGTGCTATATAAATGCTTATTCCTGGGAGCAGAGCCAAGATGGCAGAGTAAAAGCAGGGACTTGCTTGAGTTCTCCCCCAAACCCCTCAGAATGCCTGTAGAAAATGACTAAACAAATTCTAGAGCTGCAGAATCCATGAAATGATGGAGTGAAACAAATTTCTAGCTCAAGATAGCCTGGAAGATCAACAGAAAGGGTCACCAGTCTAGGAGGGAAGTGCAGTCCATCCTGGGCCATGCTGCACAGACAGGGCCAGAGCAGTCCTCAGGGGACAGAATCACTAGTAGCTGCGGCAGTTTCCAGTATTTTTGGCCCAGAAAGATCAAAGAGCATCATAGAAGGTCAGTGGGAAAAATATGCTGGACCTGGGTGAGAGAGGAGCACAGTCTGGCCCCAAGGCCCCATGGTAGTGGAAGGGGTGGTGACAGTAGCAGCAGCAGAAGCAGCAGCAGGGGCTGTTTCTAGAACTGCTGGCCTAAGCTTTGCCCTACTTGGATATGAATTGCAGTCCTGTGGGGCAGTGCTGTGGCTAGGAGGAGCTCTGGCACACTAGAGCTTGTGGCAGAGCTGGAGAGAGAATCCTCCTCATAGTTCCTTCCAAAGCAGAAAAAAAATGCATTTGGTCACTCAAAGAACAGAGAACAGGCCAGGAGTGGGCTAAACACCTCTCCTTTGAACATACAACCTTGGAACAGCTGAAAATTTACAGGTCCCTAGAAGTGTCTCTGAAAACCCCTAAAGGTTGGGACAATATATCCCCACTCACCCACATCCCCACTGAAAGCAGAGTTCTCCCTTAACAAAGAGTTAGAAAATCAAGTATTTGGCTGGGAACATGAGCAATTAGCATAAAAAATCAGACTATAGAAAATTACTTTGGTGACAAAGAAGATCAAAACATCAACCAGAAGAAGACAACGAAGTCCAAGCTCCTATATCAAAAGCCTCTGAGGAAAAAAAAAATATGAATTGGTCACAGGCCATAAAAGAGCTCAAAAAGGATTTTGAAAATTAAGTAAGAGAAGTATAGGAAAAAATGGGAAGAGGAATGAGAGTGATACAAAAATAAATCATGACAGACATCTGGGCCTAGAATCCGGAAGACCTAAGTTTAAATCTGGTCTCATATACTAGCCATATGACCCTGGGCAAGTCACTTCTCCCTGTTTGCCTCAGTTTCCTTATCTATAAAATTAGCTGGAGAAAGAAAAGGCAAATCACAGTAGTATCTTTGTCAATAAAACCCCAAATGGGGTCATGAAAAATTAGACACAACTAGAGAGACTGAAAAACGTGTGTGTGTGCGTGTGTGCGCGCACGTGTGTGTACATACACACTTCAAATTCATTGTATTTCAGGCCATTTTCTGCACAGAATCTACAGAACTGAAATGGATAAAAACCTGTGGTCCCCTGAGAGGTAGAGGAAACGGAGGAGGGCTTTGGGGACACAGCTTCTACTGGGTGGCTCTTTCTCACAGATGGAAGGTGGCATACATTATTTTGGACTGGGTGGGTATATAGGTTGGCAGCACTGTCAGGGGACCCCTTCCTATATTTATTATGTATAACATCTTCAGCACTGGTTTTCTCTCTTATCCCAAGGGTAAGTAAACACATGGGAATTTGCCATTACTGGGTCATCCCTGTGGTGCTTTGAGCCCTATATAATTAAATCTGATCCATTTTAGTTCAACATCCTTTCCTTAGTAATTTGCTATACAAAATGCATTATGGTAGGCACAGGGGAGATTTTGATAGGTCAGTGGATCTCTGATTCCATTGATGTGGAATGTATCTATCATGATACAAACTGAAAGCCATGCCCATTTGTCCTGTGTCACTTGGCCACATCCTCTCATGATGCGTCCACTTGGGAATTCATAAAACATATTAAGGGTATTTTGTCAATTAAGGGTTTCCAACTTGGGATACAAAAAGGTTAACAAGGGAGTGTGGGGATTATTTAGAAAATAACTATACTATACTATTAATATTAGTAATTTGTTTTCTCTTATTTCTTATATGCATATTCATGGTAAACCCTAGAATTTATTTCCTTTAATATGGAATATGGGTGACAGAAAGCTTTATTCATAGACAAAAGATACAGGAACTGGGAGAAAAAAGCTGTGTATTATTTCCTCTTCTTGATTTACAAATAGCTCAAATTGTACCTGTCCCACAATTATATTTCTTCTCTGGTGACATCCTTTATGCTTTTCCTTTGGAACACTTCATCATAGCCTATTTCCACTCACCATCTCCCTCACTTTTGCTTTTTGAGTGATACATAATTTTACCTCTTCAGAGACTATGGGACTGATGACAGAACTACAAAACAAACAAACAAAAAACCAAATGAACAAAAAACCTGTCCCTTCTCTCAAGGTGTTTACATTAAGTAAATACAGAGTCATTTGAAGAGAGAGATAGTACTAACATCAATACATTTCATGGAAGGCTTCATGGAAAACATCGAACCATTCTTCAAGGAAGATAAGGATTTTAAGGATAGAAGAAGAGAAGGTAGTTATATTTCAGAGGTTATAGCATGAGGAATAAGCTAGTAGTCCTTTTAAGATAAAAGGGACATTTTATGAAGGAAAATTACACAAAATAAATCTAAAATGATAATTTGAAGGCCAAGTGTGGTGAGATTTAAATTCCAAGAAGGAAAGTCTAGATTTTTTTTTATCCTGAAAGAAATAGGATTGAAGATTTTGTGCAGAGGAATGACATGATGAAACCTGCACGTTAAGAATATTCATTTTAATAATAATTATGGGGGAATTTGGGAAATCAAGTGGATGAAAAAGTGGGAAATAAGAGGGAAACTTTGCAAGAAGTGAGGAAAAACTAATGGCTATACACATAGAGAAAGGGGGATGGATTTCAGGAAAACTGTACAATTGGAATCAAAAAGGTTTGATGACTAATTCATTGGCTGTGTGGGGGGAGGGAGAGGGAAGAGTCAAAGAAGACTGAGATTGTGAGCCCAGAGGAAAAGTTTGGAGGAAGATGGGCAGCAAGTCAGGGGAGTGTGGATATTAAATTGAAAATGATATGACACAATCAAGTGGAGAAAGAACTGATGGAGTCTGAATGTAGATCAAAGCATACTATTTGGCAGTTTTTTTATCTGTTTATTCTTTCATAAAGCGGCTAATATGCAAATATGTTTTTCATGATTGTGCATATATGACCTATACAAAATTGCTTACTGTCTTAGAGACTGAGGAGGTGAGGGAGAGAGGGAGAGAATATTTGTAATGCAAAGTTTTAAAAAATATTTAAAATTGTCTTTACATATAATTGGGAAAAAATCAAACAGTCCTGAAAAAAATCTAGAGATAATTGCTAAGAATGAAGGAAGGACTGTTAATTCAATATTGGAATCAAAAGTCAAATTTCAAAGGGCTGATAAATTAATGGGAGGTAAAGAAGTGGAGGCAATGGATAGCTATGTATTTTTCTAATAGCTTGGCTAATAAAAAGAAAAAGCTAATAGGATAATAGTGGTTGAAATTGGCAGATAAGTGAATGTTCATTTGTTTCTTTTATTTGTTTTTTTCTTAATCTATTAAAGGTGGCATCTAGACATGTCTGTAGTTCTGGAGAAGGAGAGGAGAGGAGAGGAGAGGAGAGGAGAGGAGAGAGAGACAGAGAGAGAGACAGAGAGAGAGACAGAGAGAGAGAGAGACAGAGACAGAGAGACAGAGAGAAAGAGAGACAGAGAGAGAGACAGAGACAGAGAGACAGAGAGAAAGACAGAGATACAGAGAGAGACAGAGAGAGAGAAAGAGAGAGAGACAGACAGACAGAGACGAGACACGGAGAGAGACAGAGAAAGAAAGAGAGACAGAGACAGAGAGAGAGAAACAGAGAGAGAGACAGAGAGACAGACAGATATACAGAGAGAGACAGAGACAGAGAGAGAGACAGAGACAGAGAGAGACAGAGACAGAGAGGAGAGACAGAGAGGAGAGACGGAGAGAGAGAGACAGATAGATAGATAGATAGAAAGAGAGAGAGAGAGAGAGAGAGAGAGAGAGAGAGACAGAGGGAGAGAGAGAGAATATAATGGGAGGCATAAGCTCTTCTCAGAGAAGGGAAGGGCTAATATCTATGCACAAGAAAAGGGGTTGATCACAACAAAGAGAAGGACCACCTCTTCCACAAAGACAGAAGCAGGATATAACGGGGAATTGTGTGGTTTTGCAATATGGTAAAGGAGATAAGAGGGGTCCAATAGTGAATGGCTATAACTGTTTCAAAGGGGACAAGGTCCCTTGCTGAGTCGGTGGGCAGAGCATAGGAGGGAGGGGGGAAATTCTGTGATTCTGATGTTGAGGTGATCTAAGAGATTGGAGTAGAGAGAGGGATTAGAATAGCTGTAGCAGAGATTGTGATAGAGAATTAATCAGGGCTCATAATAAAAAAACTAATGTTATAATAAAATAATAAGAATTGCTATTCACCAGCGAGAAGCCATTTATTATTAGATAACATTATTATATAGTGCTACTAGTTGGCATAATTATGTGACTCCCCCCCCAGCATAATTCAGCAACAAGAGCAGTAGTAAAAAAAAAAGGTGGGTGGTGAAGGTCAGGTAGAGTTGAGGGTTGGCAGTGTAGAAGCAGTGACAGGTCAAGGAAGGAAGTGATTCAAAGACTATTGTTCAGTCTCTCAGTCATGTTTGACTCTTTGTGACACCATTTAGAATTTTCTTGGTGAAGATACTAGAGTAATTTATCATTCCAGCTCATTTTCTAGATAAGGAACTGAGGCAAACTAGGTTAAGTGACTTGCCCAAGACACTGGAGTGGTTTGCCATGTTCTTCGACAGCTCATTTTACGGATAAGAAAATTGAGGCAAACAGGAGGAAGTGACTTGACCAGGATCACACAGCTAATATATGTCTGAGGATTTGAACTCAAGAAAGATGAGTGTTCCTGACTCCACTTTTAGCACGTTCTCCACTGCCCCACCTAGGCACCTAGGACTCAAAGACAGAGAAATGTGTATAGTTTATCTGGTTAACTATTAACAAACAGTACCAAGTCTATGAGTTGAGGAAATAGGAGCTATGCAGTGAAAAGACAGGGAGGGGTAGAGAGAATGAAGGTCATAATGCGGATGAAAGCTAGTGATGAGAAGAATTGGGAAGAGAAATAGCAGAAAGAATAGGAGGTTATATTATGAGTATTTCACAGACCAAGATCATGAAAGTAAGAGTTTCACAATGATAGAGGCATCTATAAAACCATTCTTTAGGGTTGCTGATGTGGAACAATGTTGTAGAACAAGAATATGGGAGAGGTTGATGGATCAGGAAGTGGGGGGTCAAGTAATATAGGGGAGGGGAGAATATTAACATTCTTGTCATGAGGAACAGTGAAAAAACTTGGATATGAGTGATGGAATGTTAAATCTGGGCAATACAAGAAAG
This sequence comes from Pseudocheirus occidentalis, assembly GCA_028646575.1. Taxonomy (NCBI): domain Eukaryota; kingdom Metazoa; phylum Chordata; class Mammalia; order Diprotodontia; family Pseudocheiridae; genus Pseudocheirus; species Pseudocheirus occidentalis. Next base: position 25,664,391 of record CM053596.1, on the reverse strand, counting down.
TCAGGCTTTTAAACTACTATTATTTGCTGGTATTTAAACCTAATTTTTAAGGTTTTCAGAGCAATTATCTCAAATGACCTCCTGTGAAAAATGGATACCATTAACATCCCCATTTTACAAAGGAAGAAACTAAGGCCCAGAGAAATGACTTATATAGTGTCACATAGCTAGTAAACACTGTGGTTGGATTTGACACCAGTGTTCCTGACTCCAGGTCAAATCCTCTTTCCATTTCTCCGTCCTGGCTTTTATTAAGACCCTTACCTACAATTACATAGCTGGCCAGTATCAAAGTTGGGACTGGAATAGTAGTCTCCATTAATTTCACATAATAGACCCTTACAAATAGGGTTAAATATATATTGTATAATTAATTATTATCAGTTAAAAGGATGGTAACTTGCGCTCATTTTTTATGTGTAAGCTGCTTTTTATTGTTATTCCTATTATTTTGGTCATCATCTTGTTGGAACATGGGAAGAATTGTGTTTTGACAATGGCAAACTCTGGGCCAGGGAAAATGTCCTGATCATCTGTGTTTGGGGATCAGTGGCATGGCAGAGGCCACAGAGAGGTTGCCTCGGAATAGCCTTCGATAGCACGTACCTACATTCACAAAGTCTGCTTTATGGCACAAATATCCCTCCTGCTGCCTGCCTTTGCATGTTTTGTCTGTTAAGATTCTGTCACGAGCCATCTCAGAAATCTTAATTCTCGAGCTTTAAAAGGAATTGCATTTTGCCAGCTGATATCCAGGGTTTTATGGCACCACTGGGCCCCGTCCACTTTCCCTTCAAACACAAGATTGCTTCAAAACAATTGGAAAGTTACCAAGCTGCCTAGCAAGGAAAACAAAGGAAAGCCATGTTACAATCTAGAGAGAAGGATAAAGTGTCAGCAGGGGATAGAAGATTGGTGTGTGGCCAGATTGCAGGACCAAACACTGGCCTACCTGTCTGCTGTGGAACTTGTCCTAGTTTCCTTCAGAGGCCTTGGCTCAGGTATCTCCTCTTGGGAGCAGTGGCTTCCAACCTGGGGACCAAGGATGCCGAGGGAAGAGAGAAAGACATAATTGCAAAGGGGACCCTGATTCCATATGCTCACCAAGGATTGTCACTTGGTTCTTTATTTAGTTTCAACAAAATATGCAGTGTGACCCAATATGAAAAATAAACACTCCTGTAGACAATAAATAATGTGTCTCACACATATAGGTATTGCTGTTTTTCATATATATGAAGAGGCTCTTGTAATTAATAATGTGCAAATGGATTTAAAAGTGTTGCTGGATTAATAACAACTCTTTTTTTCTCATTGTGAATGTTCTAAATCAATGAGCACTTATAGTACCACTACTGCTATGTGGGGGGCTATGATATTTTCAATGTCATGACCAAGGTCCAAGATCAAAAAGGAATAAAGACATGGCCAGCCCAGTCACTTTTCCTTAAAATGGGAGCTCCGGAAGGAACAGCCTGATGGAAAGAAGGGGCTGCTATCAAGATGGAGTGAACTTCCAAAATGAGGAGGTATCTAGGGCAGAGTGAACTGACAGGATGATAAGGCCAATATGGAAAAATGAGCAGAACTAAGAATAATGGATGGGTCTTGCAGAGAGGCCAAGACAGAAGTGATATCAAAAGAACTTCCTAACATTTAGGGTCATCTAAAAGTAGAAGTGGTTGATTCAAGTTGTCATGGCCTCCCACCTCAACCACGGTCTTTAAACAAAGACTGTATGACCTTTTGCTTGAGATGTTGTAGGAGGAATTTTTGTTTCTATGCAGGTTGAATTCAGTGGTTTCTGAGGGTCCTTCTACCTCTCATATTGTGAACCAGAGAATTTCTCCTTGTATGGACATGCTCAGAAAAAAACATGTTCATGAAGCTAAAGTGGAAACTTCCTCAGCATAAGTTGTCTCTAAATGAGGCTTCTCCTATTTCCATCTCCAGCAGCAAACCACAGCTATTCATTTGCAGAGGTGCAAGTGGAGATAAAAACCTTGCATTGTTCCTTCCTTTCAGTTTCTTTTGCCTGTTTTAAATGAACACATCTGATCATGCCCAACTTTATTTTATTTTGCTTGATTTTGGGCAAACACTGCAAGGTGTCTCTATCTTTAAGACTCTGAATTGCTCATTAAAAGATAATTAAATCTATAAGTGATTTGGGTTATGTTACACATGTCAGAAAATGAAAACCTCAACTGCTTATCTCCTTATCCAGCCTTCTTTATTTCTTTTTTTCCCCTAAAAGAGCTTCCCCTGACATGTATTAATTAGAGAACTCTGTTTACGAACATACGTTTATTTACAAGACAAAGCTGAATAGTCACTTAGAGGGGCTTTCTCTTCAACTATCATTTGGAGTAGGTAGATTTGAGGCCATAAAGTCATAAGATAATATATTTAGGGCTAGAAGGGTCCTCAAAGGTCATATAGTCCAGTATTCTCATTGTTATAGATGAAGAACAGAGGCCAAGGAGAGACTAGGTGGTGAAGTGAATAGAGCATCGGCCCTGGAGTCAGGAGGACCTGAGTTCAAATATGGCCTCAGACACTTCACACTTACTAGCCATGTGATCTTGGGCAAGTCACTTAACCCCAAATGCCCTGCTCTCTCCCTTCCACAGAAAAATTTTTAAAAAAAGGAAAAAAAAGAACAGAGGCCTAAAAATACGAAGTGACTTTTTTTTTGCTAGCGTATAACTAGTACATAAATGGTGGAACCATTATTTGAGCCAATACACTCTGACCCCTCTAAATTCAGGCCCTTCCAACTTTCAGAATTTGCATTTGTAATAATTCAAACAAAAATATAAATAACATGCCATTGTTTTGGGTATAGCTAATGCTCCTATTAGCTTTGGATAAAGCACTAGACTTGAAGTCAGGAAGACTCATCTTCCTGAGTTCAAATCTGGCATCTGGTCTAAGACACTTACTAGCTGTGTGACCCTGGGCAAGTCACTTCATACACTTTGCTTCAGTTTTCTCATTTATAAAATAAAGTGGAGAAGGAAATGGCAAACCTCTCCAGTATCTTTGCCAAGAAAATCCCAAATGGGGGTCACACATATGTTCTAAGCCCCAAATCTCTGTTAATCAGCTGTATATCATTAGGTAAGTGTAATGCCAATGGAATATTCACAGTGTCAATGGCAACTATGAATATGCTGGCATAGTTCTCAACTGTAAAATATAAAAACTGTAAAATAAAAAAAACTCTCCATGTAGAAGACAGAAGTAAAACATTTATTCAAACACCAGAAAGATAAATTTCCAACGCCAGGAAACTGAATTCATCATAGCAACAAAGAATTTAATATGCCATAGCAAAGCAAGAAGCCACACTATCCTTTAGCCTTCCCACAAACACGCAGAAGCCTAGCAGTCACAGCAGGGGGCAAACACTCAGAAACTTAGCTGTCTCCTTGGCCACTGTCCTCTCTCTCCCATCATCTAACTGCTCTAACTTCGAGGTTCTTGTAGACTCTGCTCCATCCTTCAGCAAGCTCTTCCCACCGCAGAAACCATGGGATTACATTTGGGCTATTGGGGGTCAGGGAAGATCTTCAGACTCACAGGATCATTACAGTAAGTCACATCTCCTCCATAAATTTTACTTTCTTCTATTGTTCAAAAAAAAGGGTCTATTTCACAAGCTTTTGTAAGGATTAAATGCTATTGCTTTCCATCCTGTTCTGCCTTTCAGACCTATTTGGATGTGCCTTTTTATAGGGAAGTCCTGATAACATCTCAGTCTGCAGTTTTAAGCTGTTGAGTTGTCATGTTTGCCCACACTCGTATCTCCTGCCTATATAATATGCTTCTTGAAGGTGGGGACTATTTTCACGTCTGTCTTTGTTACCTTAGTGCAGGAGTAGGGAACCTGCCTCAGGTTTCCTACCCTTGGTGTACCTAACGCTGTGCTTTCTACTTAAAGCAGGCGCTTAAAAGATTGTTCATGGATTGCTCCCTCTTGTGTCAAGCACTCCTAGATCAAAAGTCATATACATTTTAGCCATCATCAGACATGGAATTTAGAAGTGAATGGAGCCTTAGAGGTCATTTAGTCAAATGGTTTCAGTGAGTCTGAAGAGGAGAAACCATGAAACAGCAGCAAGATCCTGGGATAGACCATGGTGACCAGATACCAGCCCTACCACTTGCTACCTTGTGTCACCTTGAGTAAGCCACTTAACCTTATTGGGGACCCATTTTCCTCATAAGTAAAGTGTGATGCTTCAATTAAATGAAATCTCAGGTCCCTTTTAACTTTAAATCTGTAATCCTTTGAGTCTAGGATTGGATTAGATCACTGGGGGACTTTTAGTTCTATCAATACAGACAAGATCCCTAGCCTCAGTTCCCTGTTTTACTAGCCAGAGCTGATATAACCATGGATCAGGTGAAAGAACGTAGGTGACTCGACGCAAAGCCATCTGGTAGGAAAGGGAATTTAATCTTGTGCCATATCAATGCCGAGTCAGGGAAATGACTACCACTACACAAGAGGGTCAGCATTTCTATTTTGCAAATGGTATCATACATATATCCTTCCTCCTTAGAATACAAGTCAGGGAGGGGATAGACTCTGCTCTGTAGAAAAGTGTGTATGTGTATTTATTAGAAAATTGAGGGCATAATAGTATCTTGTACAGTGTGAATGCTCAATGAATATTCATTAGAGATAATAATTTTTATTATCAGGGATGATGATGATAACAATACTACCTAATTTCCCGTTTCCCTACTCTGGAAGAGAATGTCAGACAATGAACACACAATGGAACTACTCAGAAAGGCTGCTTTCCTTTAGTAAGTGTTTACAATGTTCTTGAAAGGATAAGGGATCCTCCCCTCCCAAGAGGGCTCCTACCCCGTTGCAGGAAGATTTAGGATCCCTTTAACTGGCTAACCAGAGGGTAGAAGCCTGGGTGGATTCCCTCAGATATACATGGTGGAGGGATACATATGGGAATCGGTCTGTTGCAGCATCAATTCACTTTCCTACATTTCAGTCATGTGGAGATTATCTTCTCTGCCTGGAGAGAGCAAACAGAGGATCAAATTACTCACCTGCTGGAAAATGACATAGAGATGTAAATTCACAGCTTTTCTCTTCCTCTGTCTCTGTAGGTTTAAAGAGTTCTTTGAAAAGTTTTAACTGAGAATACAAGGAGAGAGAGAGGGGTGGGCTAGCAGAGACCTTCTTCTTGCACTGGACCTTCCCATGACTGAGCTGCTCCTAATGATTGTCCATGGGGAAGGGCACCAACAACTCCCTATTTGCTTCTCTTTGGCTCTGACTGAGCCATGTTGAGTATGAAACTCAACTTTCCTGTTCTCATCACCAAACACTAACCTGACACTGATTGGATTAATGGGAACAGAATTGAAATGGCTCCATTAGATTGGGGGAATTAGGTACATCAGAAATCAGACAGGATGTAATTTGGTCCATTTGTTTAAGAAAGAAGAGAAACGTGAGGGGGGGCTGGGGAGAGGAGAAGAAAGAGATGTTAATTCGAAAGGGCAACTGAATCCACATAAGAGAGATGACTCTGGGTCTCAGATGCTGTTTGTTTTCATTAACTGGCTGGGAAAGGAGTTAATGGAGATAGAGGGAGCTGAGAGTCTAAATCACTGAGACCAGAGCAAGAGTGTTGAATGAGAAAAGATCTATAGCTTCAAGTTAGGAAAGAATGGGCAGGTCTAGTATGAAAAAGAAAAGATAAAATGTTCTTTCCTTTCTTTCCCATTCTTCTCATCACCCTTTCCCACCCTTCTCTCACTGTCATATGTGGTATAGTAGATATTGCGCTCGACCCCAAATCAGGAAATCCTGGGTTTAAATCCTTTCTTGGACTTTTAATAGCTGGGTGACCCTGAGAAATTCACTTCTCTTGTCTGTTCTTTAGTTTCTGTATCTAAAAACACTGGGGTTGGATTTATTGACCATTAAGGTGTCCCAATCTGAAATGATCACCCTCTCAGGGCAAAACTTGTAACTTTTTTAAAATTTGAAGCTTTATTTTTTAATCTTCTAATATCTATCCCTATCTATCTATCCCCCCCCAATTTCACATAAAGCATTTTTTTATGTATTTTTGTTTTTAATTTTGAGTTCCAAATTTTTCCCTCCCCTTATTTCTCCCTGAGACAATAAGCATTTTGATATAGGTTATATATGTGCAATCACAAAACATATTTCCATAATAATTATGTAGTAAAAGAAAACACAAACCAGAAACAAATAAAAAAAGAAATCAATGAATGAATAAATAAAGTGAAAAACAGCATGTTTTGATCTGTATTCAAACTCCATTGGTTCTTTATCTGCATGTGGATAGAATTTTTCATCACAAGTCCTTAGGGACTTTTTTGGATTACTGTATTACTGAGAATAGCTAAGTCATTCACAGCTGATTATCACACAATGTTGATGTTACTGTCCTATTGGTTCTGCTCACTTCACGTCACATCTGTTCAAGTAAGAATTTCCAGGTTTTTCTGAAAGCATCCTGATCATCACTTCTTATAGCACAATAGGATCCCGTTATAATTATATACCACCATGTGTTCAATCATTCCATAATTGATGATCTTCTCATCAATTTATATCCCATTATAATTATATACCACAACTTTTTAAATCATTTCATAATTGATGATTTTCTCATAAATTTATAATCCTTTGGCACCACAAAAAGAACAGCTATAGTTATTTTTATACAAATAGGTCCTTTTCTTTTTTAAAAAAATCTCTTTGAGATATAAACCTAGTACTAGTACTGCTGGGTTAAAGAATATGCAGAGTTTTATAGTCCTTTGGGCATGGTTGTAAATTGCTCTCTGGAATGGTTGGATCGGGTCACAACTTTACCACTACTAATAGTGCATTAGTGTCTCCATTTTCCTACTTCCCCTTCAACATTTATGATGTTACTTTTCGCTCATATTAGCCACTCTGAGCAGTAGGAGATGGTACCTCGGAGTTGTTTTTATTTGCATATAGTGATTTAGATTATTTTTTTTCATATGGCAGATAGCTTTGATCTCTTCATCTGATAAATGCCTATTCAATATACTTTGATGATTTATCAATTAGAGAATAATTTGTATTCTTATAAATTTGACTCACCTCTATTTATCTGAGAAATAAAAAGAACTTTGAGTGAATAAGTAATTGTGACTATTACAAATACCCAAATTAACTACAAAGTACACACGAAGGAAGACACTATCTGCATTCATTGAAAGAATTGGTAAATAGAAGTATGTATAGAATGATTTTACATACACATACATGTATATTTGTGTCTTAGTTTGTTACTGAATAGAGTCCACCATACAGTTCAAGCAGAACCTTGAAAGCTGTTCACAGCAGCATTCCTCTGCTCATGCTTGGCTTTACAAGTAGAAAAAGCACTAAATAAAGAATTATCAAGAACTGAGTTCAAATTCTGCCTCACATACTTATTATCTGTGTGACCCTGGGCAAATTACTTCACCTCTGCCTCAGTTTCCCTAACTCCCAAGGTTATTGGGAGGATTAAATGAGGTAATATTTATAAAGCACTTTGCAAATCTTAAAGTGCTATGCAAATGCTACATATTAATTATTATTATCATTAGTTATTAACCTCTGTTTCCACAATTGAAGAAGATGAGGCAAACAGAGGTTGTGAGATTTGGTTAAGATCACATTGCTAGTAAATATCTGATGATGCATTTGAGCTTATGTCTTCCTGATTCCAAGGCCCAGACCTCTATTCACCTATTTGAGAGGCAACTCAGAGTGATAAATATAGAATGTAGTTCTATTCTTGACTCATAAAATCATAAATTTAACCCTTGAGGGGGTCTCAGAGGCTACTCTGTTATATTAAAGCTGAGAAAACTGACTTGGCTAAATGACTTATGCAAGGTCATGCAGGCAGAAACCTTCAGATGTAACATTTATTTTTATTGTTGGTATATATTTTGTGTTTACTTACCTTTGTGTAAGTAAACTCCCCTCTTCCCTCACCCCCAACTGACTATAAGCTCTTTGAGGACAAGGACTGCCTTGTTTGTATTTCTTTATCTATAATTCCTGGTACATAGTAGGCACTATTGAATTAATGAATAAATGGAGTCCTATCCTGGGCATGTCCTGTAGCCTTGGCCCAATAAACAAGCCTGGACAAAAGTGTGAGCCACTAGCCAGGGCTGGGCTGAGGTAAATAATAATATGAGACTAAGATAATGGTTTGGTAGTTTTCATAACCTGTGAATTATTCAGGTATGATGAAAGATCACCTGTGCAAGTATGGTTGAATAGAAGTGTGGTCTTTGTTAAGGATGGATAAAGGTGTTGCAGACTGACAATCAGGGCTATGACACTACTGACTCATGATCAAGGACTGCCTTAGATATCTGGGACTAGTGGCATAGTTTATTGGTCATACAGGTACGGTGGGACCATGACTTAGGCACTTGAGTAGCGGGCAGAGCTAGATGAAAGGGTGATCCAATTGTTTGAGCCAGATACAGATGTGATTCCTAGAAGTCAGAGGATGGTGATGTCTGGTAGTATACTCCTATCAATGGCAGGCCCAAGATATTTAGGCCTATTGATTGGGGAATCCCAATCAATCCTAAAACCCCAATGTGATATTCAGGATTCACTGGAAGTATATTGTGCTACTCCAGGCCTACTAAAATATGGACTGGATATACAGTATAGGGGTGCCATCTTGGTACTTAGAACCATCTTGAGAATTCCGGCCTGATAGCCCAGCAAGAATGAAAACATGACTTGAAGTTTAGCATGGCCTGTAGCTTAGATCCATTGGGCCAGGCCTACAGGAGCTGTAGCATAGAGTTTTACAATCTTGGCTTGGCTCTCAAGACTTAGAGGATTTTAGGTCTAGAAAGTGGAGTCTTTTTTCCTCAGCTTAATTATCAAAGTATGTGGCTTTTAGAGCCTATTGCAATCTCTGCCTTGTGTCTTTTGCTGAATCAAAAGGTGTTGGTGGCAGTGCCCTGTATAACCTTTGACTTGCTATGGAGGCTAAGTATGACTTTTTTGGTTTATTTAGTTTTTTGTTTGTTTAGTTTTGTTTTTTATTATTGTATAGAGGATCTTTGTCCTGAAGGTCAGGGATAGATATAGATTTGGTTTAGTTTTTATCTTTGGGAAAATCTAGACATGTCCTTGACCTTATCAGTAATTCCTTAGGAGTATCTACTATGTAGGCAGAGATGGACTTTGACTCAGTGTTTCAAGATTTGTTGTTGTTGTTCAGTCATTTTAAGTCATATCTCACTCTTCACGACCCCATTTAGGGTTTTCTTGGAAAATGTACTGGAGTAATTTGCCATTTCCTTCTCCATCATTTTCAAATGAGGAAACTGAGACAAACAGGGTGAAGTGACTTGCCCAGCATCACATAGCCAGTGAGTGTCTAAGGCCAGTTTGAACCGAGGCAAATGAGCCTTCGCCTCCATCATCCCACCTTTCATTACCATTCCCCCTACTCTCCGGTGTGGCAAGATACCCAGTTTAGAGTTTATGTCATTCCTTCCTTAAGCCAAATTCAATGAGAGTAAGGTTGACCCTTTCCCTTTTGCTTTCCTGTTCTTCCCCTCCATTTTAACAATTATCCCATACCTCTTCTACATGAGATGATTAACCCCATTCTGTCTCTACCTGTCTCCTTTCATTCTAATCCTCTCCCACCTCAGAATTTCACCTTTTAAAGTATTGTCCTTTCCTATTCAATTGATCTTGTGCCCTCTATGTGCTCATATATACACATACTCAGATATGTGTTCATACACATAAATAAACTTTCCTATATAGACATATGTGTATGTACATGTATATATACATTTGTATTCACTTCACCTATCCTCATACTGAGAAAAGTTTCATACGTTACAATTAATGTTTTTCCATGTAGGCATGTAAACAGTTCAACTTTGATAAGTTCCTTATGATTTCTTTTCCATGTTTACCTTCTCATGCTTCTTGTATTTGACTGTCAAATTTTCTTTTCAGTTGTTTTTTTTTTCATTTTTCAAGAATGTTTGAAAGTCCTCCATCTCACTGAATGACCATATTTTCCCCTGGAACATTATACTCAATTTTACTGGGTAGGTGATTTTTGGTTTTAATCCTAGCTCCCTTGATCTCCAGAATATCATATTCCAGGTCCTTTGATCCCTCAATGTAGAAGCTGCCAGATCCTGGATTATCCTAATTGGGTTTCCATAGTATTCAAATTGCTTCCATAGTATTCAAATTTCTCTTGGCAGCCTGTAATATATTCTCCTTGATCTGGCGACTCCAGAACCTAGTTATAACATTCCTAGGGGTTTTCTTTTGGAGATCTTTTTCAAGAGGTGATTAGTGAATTCTTTCAAGTTCTGTTTTGCCCTCTGGTTCTAAAACATCAGGGCAATTTTC
>CM053596.1:25631971-25653432 GCA_028646575.1 Pseudocheirus occidentalis | reverse complement strand
TTTTTTTTTCAATGTTTCAACATTTCATATTGCCTTCTATTTTTCATTTGTTTAGATCTGTTTAATATTATCTTGATTTCTCATCAAGTCATTTACTTCTACTTGCTCCACTCTAATTCTGAAGGAATTATTCTCTTCAAAAAGCTTTTGAGATTCTTTTTCCATCTGGCAAATTCAACTTTTTAAGACATTCTTTTCCTCATTGGCTTTTTGGGCCTTTTTTTCCATTTGATTTAATCTGATTTTTTAAGGTGTTATTTTCTTCAGTTGGATTGTTAACTCTCTTTTCATGATTTTCTTGCATCATTTTCATTTCTTTTCCCAATCCCCCCCCCCACTTCTCTTATTTGATTTTAAAAATCCTTCTTAAACTGCTCTATGGCTTGTAACCAATCTACCTTTTTCTTGGAAGCTTTTGGTGGGGGAGTTCTGACTGTGTTATCTTCCTCCCATTCCATGCTTTGAGTCTTTTTGTCCCCCCAAAAGAATCTAAAGTTGGATTGCTGTTCTTACTTTGCTTCCTTTGCCTGCTCATGTTGCCAGTCAGTTACTTGACTTTTTAGCTCTGTGGAACTCTTCTTCCAGAAGGGAGAGTTCTGTCCCTAATCACTGCAGTTTTCACAGTTGCTGGAGCTATTAGGAGGCCACTGAAACCCCCACTAGTTTTGGCTCACTGAAAATGCACCCCAGGACCACCACCCAAGACCGTGATCCAGATCCAGGCAGCTTATGGCAAGAGTACTTAGCCTCCAAATGATTGCTTGGCCCCCCTGCAATCTGCAGGCCGGGGGCTTCTGAAGCAGCTACCTGGAATCAGCTGCAGGACCGCCACTTCTGCTGCTTCTTTGCCCTGGAGGCAGTTTTGGCCAGTCCCTCTCCCCTGATTTTAGCTAAGTTCCACTAACCTTTCACTTAGTTCTTATTTCTTATGGTTTTATAATTCTGGAAACTGCCACAGCTGCCACTGATCCACTCCAGATGCAGCTTGTCCTGGCTGGCTGAGGGCCAAGCCACAGTTTCAGGCCAGGCTTCTTTTGGCTCCCAGCATGCTGTGATGAACCGTTCCTGTCCTGCTTGCCAAGCTGCCTTCAGCAGGAGATGTGTTTGTCTGTAATTTTGTGAGTCCTGGAGCCCTAAAATTTATTTAGAGTCATATTTTATGGATATTTGAGGTGGTTATGTGGGAGAAGCTGAGTTTTCCTGCTTCTATGACACCATCTTGGCTCTGCCCCCCACAGACCCAGTTTTCAATATTTTCTCTTCCCTCCCCAAAAATACTACATTGTCTCCCCTGGTATGAATGGACTCTATAACTCAAGAGTAATGACTTAAGTAGTCTCTTTATATTCCAGCCAACTTTCTAAACCAGGGGTTTTCAACCATAATTTTTCATTAAAAGAGAATGATGTTTTAAAATTTTTAAAGTCATGTTTTTAAATATATAAAATAGAATCATCTTTTTAAGTTCTCAGAAGTGTAGTATTAAATATATAAAATAAAATAGAAATGTGTTTCTAAATTCTCAGAATCATGTTCTTCAGTATGTAAAATAAAATAAAATCATGTTTTTAAATTCTCATAATCATATCTTTAAATATATTAAAAGTGGAATAAAATTTTTAAATTCTCTGAAACACATTTTTAAAATATACAAATCAAAATATACAGGGTTACAAAGGAAGTCAAATATATTGGAATATGTTTATCAGCTTATTTTTACTTTTTCTTCCTTCACTTTTTTAATAGTCTTTTATTTTTCCCCAGTTACATAGAGAAAAATTTTAGCATTAATTTTTACAAAATTTTGTTCCAAATTTTTTCCCCTTCCTCTTTCCCCTCCTTTCTTATATCAGCATATTAAAAAGAAATAGTTCATGAATCCAAGATTAAGAATCCCTTCTCTCAGATTATAAAACACAGAGCAAGGCTAATTTGCTTAGGTAGAGAGTTTTCTTATGGAAAACTCTTCCTATTCCAATGGAATCTCTACTCTACTGGGGATGGAGGAGAGGTTATAAATAGCAGGACTTTGGGAGAATTAAAAAAAGAGATTTAGTTTCAAAATATCTGATTTTTTAAAATCTCTTTCAGACGGTGCTTACTTCCTAGAGTCACAATGGCCTGTATATATCAAGCCAAGTCTCCTATTGTCTGTGTTGCATAGTATGTGGTTACTTATGATTTGGCATCCAATTTATCTCACAGTAAAGTAACAAAAAAAAAATCAGATTCATTGATCATCTTCACAGCCCCCCCCCCCCAGTTTAGGATAAAAAGTGGCAAACTGCACAACATTTAAAGTCCTTCCCTCTCTGGCTCCTCCCTGAATTTCAGGGCTATTTCTTACTATTCTCACTCACACGTCCAATCCCAAGGCTATATAATTTAGAAAACTCCCAGAAATGATGCCAAGTATGTTCCTGCCTTTATTAATCTGCCAGCTCTTATACCTGGCTAATCCTGTGGTACAACACCCCCCCTCGAGCTCATGAGCTCAAGTTTTACCTTTTCAAGGAAGCCTGGATAGATAACCTGATAACTAAAGTTACTTCTTCTCCTCTGAGATCATCAAAGTACTCAATCAGTCCAGTTCTGCACCTCAAATAAAAAAATATTGAAACGGCAATTCACTCCTTAAACTAAACCTTATGGTATGGATCTAGAAGGGACCTCAGATACTATATGTTCCAAATATTTCTTTTTACAGATGAGCAAACTGAGTGTAATGACTTACCCCAGATCACACAGGCAGCAAGAAAGCAGACTAGGGATTTCAACCCAGAGCTGGGTGGGCTTTCCTCTGTACAGTATGGCTTCCTGCTGTATCTATTAATGATATAAGAATCAATAGCAGTACACACAATAAAGGATACAAGCATACATTTGACAAACAATTATTTCAGTCAACAAATTTTCTCAGTTATGCCTTGTTCCTGAGATGTAAAACCACAAGTGAAATTTTCTCAGGAAAAAGATCTACCTCTTTCCAGAACTGCAGGTTAGGTCCCAGTTATCATGGATAAAAAATATTATTTTATATTCATGATGAGAAGAGGAGCCTTTTCTTTCTTTTAAAATCTTATTTAATGCTTTGTATTCTGCCCAATTATATGTAAAAACATTTTTATCATTTTGTTTACAAATTTTTAGTTCAAAAACTTCTCCTTCCTTTCCCCCCCCCCCACCCCTTATTGAGAGGGCAAGAAATTTGACATAGATCATACTTGTATAGTCATGGAGAATACATTTTCATGTAAGTCATTTTGTGAAAGAAAACACAGACAAAAACAAAAGGAAAAATAAAGTAAAGACAAAGTATCTTTGATCTGCATTCAGGTTCTACCAGTTCTTTCTCTGGAGATGGACAGTACCTTTCATCCTAAGTCCTATAAAATTGTCTTGGATCATATTGTTGAAAATAACTATTATCTGTAGTAGATCATCATATAATTTGGATGTTACTATGTACAATGTTCTTCTGATTCTGCTAATTTCACTTTGCATCAGTTCATGTAAGTCTTTGATTTTTTTCTTTCTGAGAGTATCATGCTTATCATTTCATAAAGCACAATATTATTCCATCACGATTGTCTACAATTTGTTCAGCCCTTTCCCAGTTGGCAGACATCCCCTCAATTTCCAATTCTTTGCCACCACTAAAAGATCCGCTATAATTTTTTTTGAACACATAGGTCCTTTTCCTTTTATGTTTTTCAGCTCTTTGAGATACAGACATAGTAGTGGTATTGCTTAGTCAAAAGGTACACATGATTTTAATAGCTATTTGGACATAGTTCCAAATAGTCTTCCAGAATACTTGAATTAGTATACAACTTCACCAATAGTACACCAGTGTTTTCATTTTCCCACTTTCCCTCCAACATTTCTCATTTTCTTTTTCTGCCATATTATCCAATCTGGCAAGTATGAAGTAATAGCTCTATGTTGACTTAATCTGGATTTCTCTCATCATTAGTAATTTAGAGCATTTTTATATGACTATAGATAGCTTTGATTATTTTGTCTGAAAACTGCCTGTTCATATCCCTTGCCCATTTATCAATTGAGGAATGTCTCTCATTTCTATAAATTTAACTCAGTTTTCTATAGTTTTGAGAAATGGTCTTTATCAGAGAAACTTATTATAATTTTTTTCACAGTAATGATTGCCAACTATATATTTCCCATCATCTTATTTTCCCCCATTTACTCTACATTCTCTCTCATTTTACCCTGATCATTCTCAAAAGTGTTTTGCTTTCTGATATTTCTGAAATATTTGATATTTCCCCAAACTGCCTTGCCTTCTATCAGCTCCAGTCCACCCCCTTCTCTTATCCTCTTCCCTTCCTACTTTCTTGTATGTAAGAAAAATTTCTACACCCAATGGAGTTGTGTATTATTCTCTCTTTGAGCCAATTCCTATGAGAGTAAGGTTCATTGTCTTCCTTCCCTCTTCCCCTGTTTTCCCTTATACAGTACAATTTCTTTCAAGCTTCTTTTATCTCCAACAATTTACCCTGTTCTACCTTTCCCATTTTCCCAGTGCATTCTTCTTTCTCATCCCTTAATTTATTTCGTTTAGATAATCATGCCATCATATTCAACTCACACCTCTGTTTTCTGTTTCCTACTAACTGTCCTAATAATGAGAAAGTTTTTAGGAGATATAAATATCATTTCCCCACATAGGAATATAAACAATTTAACCTTATTGAATCCCTTATGATTCCTCTTCCCTGTTTATCTTTTTATGCTTTTTTTATCTTCTATTTGAAAGTCAAATTTTCTATTTAGCTCTGCTCAATAAGATCATTTTCTGAAGGCATATTCAGATCCTAGACTTCTTAAAAGATCCATCAGGAGCAAGTTATATAAGGAGGTATGTAGTCTAGAGGGGTGGGCGTAGGAGGGTTGTTAGGGTGCTTGTTGGTAATGGGTTGAACTGTCCTCAACTAACAGGCACGTGATCACCTCGGGGCAGAATGTGAAGGTTGCACCTGTTTGCAATAAGCAGGATTATCTCTCTGCCTTCGGGGTGATGCACTATTGCTCGCTGTGGGGAGAGTAAGGCCAGGGGAGAGGCCCTAAGGGGCCCTGGAGAAAGGACTTAAATACAGGTTACCCGGAGGCAGAAGAAGAGTTCCAGTCCCATGCCAAGCTTAGAGAATGAGAGAGAGAGTCCAGCCACGCCAAGCTTAGAGAGCTAGAAGCAAGTGTTGTGTTCTGAAGAAGAGTTCCAGTCCCACGCCAAGCTTAGAGGATGAGAGGGAGTTCCAGCCATGCCAAGCCTAAGAGAAAGTAGCAAGAAGCAAGCCCTGTGTCTTAAGTTTTCTGTGCAGCTGTTTCTCCGGGAGAAAGCTGAAGCCGGGAGCCGGGGACGCCTGAAGCCTGTTGAGGAAGGGTATAGGTGAAACCTATACAGCCTGACCCCCAAAAACTGTAACAGAGGGTCATGAATCTATCAAGTACTGTAACTATTTCTTTGTAGTCCCATATCCTCCTTCCAGCAGAAGAGAGGGATACACCATCCTTCTTGACAGAATTGAATCAAGGTCTCTCAAATCATCATGGATTTATTGAATAACTTCTGAGACCATAGATTTAGAGCTGAACCTTAACCTAATCCAATACTTTCCATTTATAGAACAAGAAGTTAAGTCCCAGGGAAGTTAGGTGACTTCTCCAAGGTCACACAGAGAGTATCAGGAGCAAGACTGAAACTTAAAACCTGTTATTCCAAATTTAGTTATCTTTCCACTCTACCAAATGACCTCCAAAATCTTACCATCACACTTTACCTTGAATCATATTTGTCAAGCCATCAATTAATAAGCATTTACTAATCACTTACTGTATGCCAGGAATTACATTAAATACTGGGGATACATAGGGTAGGAAAAAAACTCAGCTCCTGCCTTCAAGCTTTTACATTCTAATGGGATAAACAATGTATTTATATCAGAGTATAGTGGGTAAATATAGAGTAGTTAAAAGGTGCTAAATATGCAGCCCCAATAATAGGTTGGCAGTAAAAGTACTCCCGGTGCAGCCCAAATTAAATTAAAATATAATTGGGAAAAATTAACAAAATAAATTAAAGATGCAGTATAGCATAGATTATGTGGATATGTGGTTTTTAAGTAAATATGCACTTTCCCTGAACCTCCTGTACAGTTTACTGGATCAAACTTCTATTTGAGTCTGATGGAACTAGAGTATATAAAAAGTTAGCCTTAGAGGGGAAGCAAGATAGCTCCATAACAGAGAGAGAACTAGACCTGGAGTTAGGAAGATTCATAACCTTACTGATTTCAAATCTAGCCTCAGATACTTACTAGGTGTGTGACCCTGGGCAAGTCACTTAATTGTGTTTCTCTCAGTTTCCTCACCTGTAAAATGAGTTGAAGGAAACAGTAAGCATCATCATCATCACCATCATCACCACCATCATCATCATCATCACCATCATCACCACCATCATCATCATCATCATCATCATCACCATCATCATCATCACCATCATCATCATCATCACTATCATCATCACCATCATCATCATCATCATAATCTTCATCATTATTTACTATGTGTTAAGCAATGTGATAAACCCCAAAATGGGGACACAAAGAGTCAGACATGACTGAAAAATGACTCAACAGCAAACAACAACCTTAGTGGGGATAGTTTTTATGGCTTCAGTGATCAGGAAAGACTTCTCATTGAAAAGATCCTAGATTTTGATCTAGAAGGAAACTGAAAGACCTTCTAGTCAAGCCTCCTCATTTGATGTATTAGGAAACTGAGTTGCCCCACGCCCCCAAGGTAGAGTGACTTGCCCATGACTGAGCAAGTAGTAAAGAGAAGAGGTAAGATTTGAATTTCACTCTTCTGGGATTCATTGCTCTTTCCACTACCCTACTTGTACCTGTTCATGTTAGGCAGTTTTAGAGTGGAATGCTCAACTTGGAAGAAGGGAGAACCAAGTTCAAATCATGCTTTAGATACATCATCATCATCATCATCCTCATCACCATTATCACCATCATCATCACCATCATCATCATCATCATCTTCATCATCATCTTCATCATTGTTTACTATGTGTTAAGCAATGTGATAGGCACTTTACACATAATATCTCATTTGGTCTTCACAACTCTGAGAGGTAAGTGCTGTTATTAGCCCCATTTTATAGTGGGGGAAACTGAGGCAAACAGGTTAAGTGTGACCCTGAACAAGTCCACTAACATTTATCCACTCTTTTTTTCATTGTAAAATAAAGGACCCTCATAAGGCTATTATGAAAACCAAATGTTGTAATATATGCTAATTACACTGCAAATCTTAAACTTTATAAATTTGATCTATTCTTATTACCTAATTTCCACAAAGACATGAAGTGCGTCATTTTAAAATCTTAGTATTTCTATTCTTAATGCAGTTCCTTGTGTGTAAGAAGGTGCTTAATACATGTTCCTTTAACCGCAGTGGTTATTTTAAGCATATTACACATATAGACCTAGTCACATGTGTGCATAACAATACCTGTGTGGGTATAAGCATTTACAAAACATGAGGATTTAATCTGGGTTTTCCTCCAAAGCAAGCAACATGAAAGCCATATGTTGAACTGAGGGGAATTTAGGGCAATATTTGCATGTTGTGATTCAGTCCTTAAAACCTGAAATGCTCAGTAATTTTCTCTATTCCTTTTGATTCAGTTCTCCCCATCTCCTTTGCCTTCTTCTGAAGGTTGAGAGAGAAGATGGGAGGGAAGAACAGGACCTGACTACTTTGTGCAGATCTATAATTATTCAGAGTAGGGCCAGCACTTGACTTGCAACCCATAGCCCCACTTACTCTTCCCTGTCATTGGATACAGTTTTCATAATTTAAAACAAAGTCCGTGGCACAAGAATGGTAAAAAATTCCTATTGAATGAATGTGGGAAGCAGAAACAGATCCTATAAGGAGGGATTTTTGCACCTGGGACAAGGGACACTAATGACATGGAGAAGCCCAGGAGAAAGGACCAATGTTCTAGTAATTGTCTTCACTACATTCCCAGCAGCCCTCTCACCCTGGGAGATCTTACCACCCTGGAAGTCTTTCCTTTAATAGAATAGCTCCTCATTTAACCTTTGTATTAAGGAAATGTATTGAGAAAATTCACGTCTTCCCAATTCTGTGTGTGACTTTTGATACTTTTTCTCCACCATGCTCTCAAGAGGATATCCTCTTCCACCACTCACTCCTAGCTTCTCAGCACCCTTTTATTTGTTGTCTTCCTTTATTAGAATGTAAGCATCTTGAAAGCAGGAGGTACCTTTCTTTTTGCTTGCATTTCTATCTCCAGTGATAATACATGATTAATAAGTGCATATTGACTTGTCCACTAGTCAGTATCTGGCTGCTTTACCCGATGTCTTATTGGAATTCAGAAGAGATAGAAATAATTTCTGACTGGGAAAGTCAGGCTACCTGAAAGAACAGGTGTTTGTACTGGGTCTTGATGAATAGGTAGGATTTTGGCACATGAGAGAAAGTCTAGTTGACTAATCCAATCTTTTGACCACTCCACCTTCTCTGAACTCCAATAGTACTTAACATCTGCCGCAGATAAAACTCTGCTGCATGGACTACATCCCTGCCCAACTGGACTTCCCTTTGTCAGGTCCAGAGCAAAGGATGCAACTGTAAGAAATCATGTAGACTTTTAGTAAACAGTCATTGATGCATTTAAGGACTTGGACGTCTCTGCAACTCTTGCCTTGGCTGCCTACCATCCCCTCCACTTGAAGTATGTAGACTTGAGGCTCATCAGCCCTGGATCTGAAGCTGGAAGGGACCTTAGGAGCCATTTAATCCATCTCCCTCATTTTACACGTAGGGGAGCTGAGGCCCAGGGAGTTTAAATCAGTTGTCCAAAGTGACCCATGAAGTAAGCATTAGGGGGATTTGAACATAGATTCTGGAACCAGTGCAATCTGGAAGTGTGTGTATGAAGTCAGTGCAAGAGGCTTCCTGAATATTTGGAAGGCCATTGTGACCCATTCTGCAGATAGGACAGAACTGGGACTTGCTTAATTCTCCATCTGAGCCAAGGATTGGTAAAAACACTTCTGGTGTGCTACTTTTCTCAGTGTTCTACCTTGGGGGAATATTTTTAATTGTCAGTAACAAATGCTTTGGAGGTCTAGGAGAACTTCAGGATGGGCAGCAGGGAAGCCCCCAGGAATTCAGGATGGAGGCTAAAATATCTTTTTCTTTTCCCTAAGTCTCTTTTGTTCTGTTTTCCACTAGAGGGCTCAAGTTCATTCCCAGAAAGCTCAGCCTTCTGCCATCAGAAATGGACAAATCTGGGCAGCATCACTTCTTGGTCTCTAGCCTGTGGGATCCAGATTTTGAAGGGACCAGAACTCCCCTATTTCTAGGGGGTCCTGCAGACTTCAGACTTCATTTCCCAGAAGAGTGTAAGTAAGTGAGATAAAAGGTGTGAACCTTCTAGTGGCTATGTTCAAATAGTAAACACTACACTCATTTTCCCACCATTATCATCAAGTACTTAACCCCAAAGTGCCCCCACCTCCCCACCATCCATAGGCATACATCCTTTCCTATTGTTTCAGTTTCATTTATCTGGGGAGAAAATTGGCAGGATGTGGGGTATTAATGTTGTTTAAAAATCTTCAGTTTGACTTATTGAACCCATAGACTGGTGCCTGGCCCTATGGGAGAGCATCTTTGGGTTCCATGTGGATTTCCTACTGAGAAGCCGTGAGCCACAAGACACTTTCTTGACATACCTGCATAATATTTATCAACATATCATTCATATGGGAGATAGGGAGTTTATTGTTTCTTTTTTCTGTTATCATACTTCTATCTTACCTCTAGGTAACAATTTGTATGTCCTTCCCCCCAACAAAGTCTTCCTTTGTCTTTATCCCAAATCTCAATTTAAAGTATGATTCTCTCCTTATAGGGAATCTTTTGATATAATCAAAAGATCATTAGTTTGTTGTCAGAGGACCTAGATTCAAATATTACCCCTTCTGTTTTCTGCCTTTGGACCCTTGAACCAATGATTTCAGTGTCTCAATTTCCTTTCTGTAATATTAGAGAGTTGGATGAGATGGCCTCTGAGATGTGCTCATCTTTTAACTGAAAGGATTGGGAAAGGCTACTTGGAAGAGTTTGCACCTGAGCTAAGCAATGAAAAAGAGGATTCTGATGGATGGGGGATAAAAGAGAGGGAGGACATTCTTAGCACAAGAGATATCCTTACCCAAATTCAGAGACTTGAGAAAGGATAGGTTGAAATCAGGGAAGAGATCTACGGACTCACTTTAGCTGGAAAATATGGTACTTGAAATGGAGTTATGTGAAATAAGGATAAAGTGATAGCAGATCTGGATTGCAATCTCACCTCTCGATACTTGACCAGCAATGTGAGCATGTTCAATTCACTTAAACTCTCTAAGCCTCAGTTTACCAATATGTTAAAAGAGAATATTAAGCACACCTATATCACAGAATTGTTGAGAGCATCAAATGAAATAGTGTATGGAAAACCCTTTGTAAAACATAAGGCAGCAAATGCAAGCTATTATTATTAAACTTCATATAATTTCCATCATCTTAACAGTATTCTGCACACATTAGGATCCTGATAAATGTCTGCTGAATGAATGGATGAACAAATATAGTTGCTAATGAAGAAATACTTCCCTGGTGGTGAAGGTGGTGATAATAATGATAAGGACTAATGATGCTGGCATCCAGGGAGCATGAGGGTTAGATTCTATAAGCACCATGACGAGGTGAAAAAAGCACTGGCATTGTTCTATAATCCATAGTGCGTCCTGCCCTGCAGCAAAGAAAGAAGGAAAGGAAGGATTGAAGGAAGGAAAAAGGAAGATGAAGAGAGGAAGAAATGGAGGAAGGGGGAGAGGAAGGAAAAATTAAAAAGGGAAAAGGAAGGAAGGAAAGAAAGAAGGAAGGAGGGAAGGAGGGAGGAAATTAGAAGGGAAAAGAAGGAAAAATAGGAAAGGAAAGGAATAAAAAGTAGAGGAAGGAAGGAAGGAAGGAAGGAAGGAAGGAAGGAAGGAAGGAAGGAAGGAAGGAAGGAAGGGAGGGAGGGAGGGAGGGAGGGAGGGAAAGAAGGTGGAAGGGAAAGCAGGGAGGAAGAGAGGGAGGCAGGCAGAATGCTGAGCATTTCTTATAGGTACTACCTCCATTGTGCCTGTTTCTGTCCCCCCTGGGACCTTGAGGCTACATGTGTCTTTCTAAGTTTTCAGGTACGGCCTTTTGCCTGAGTCCAAGTTTTACAGAGCAAATTATTTTATTAAGGGGATTTGTTCTATGAAGTTTAGATTCAGTCAAAGGGCCATACTTGAGGACCCTGAGGGCCACATATGGCCTTGAGGCTGTAGGTTCTCCACCCCTGCCCTAGGATCCTTTAGTCAGAATTTTTAGGACAATGTAGGTTAGAGGGGGGCCTTTCTTGCAAACTCTTTGGGAAACATGAATGGTCTTCAGGGTAGGGAATGGAAATGGGCATTCAGTCACTGCTTCCATTTCTGGAACCATTTTATGGTCATATCATTTCTGTGTCTTGCCATGATGATTCACTCTCCTTTTCATCTCCAATTCTGATTTTTTCCCCTTCAGCTATATAAAAAGCCAGTCAGACATTACTGGGATAATGGGAAATTTCTCTCAGATTCTCATCAGCAGAAAAAAAAAACCCAAATGGCATAAGCTCTTTATACATCTCGCAAACAACTACTCAGCTGGGTCCAATTCCTAAAGGGCAATGAGCAGCCTATGGATCCTTCTCCCTGACCCAGCAGCCACTGAAATGCCTACAGGTCTGCGGATTGGAAAAGAGGCAGTACGCTCGCTTTTTCTCACCAAACTCAGGAGGACTTTTCTTTTGGAGTCATGCAGAACAATGTAGAAATGGTAGTGACAGAGAAGGAACACAAAACCTATGGACAGCTCTTTTCTCTCTTAAATGCCAGCCATATATTGCCAACTATCCCCCGGGCAGGTCCACTTAGACACAGGGTAGTTTAGTGGAAAGAACATTGACTTTTTGCATTTGAGGACAAAGTTCAAAACCTGCCTCTGATGCCTGTCACATGTATGAAAGTGGGCAAATCATGAGTTCCCTGAGAGGCTAGCACTACATGAGTTCTAGGGTGCCTGCCAGTTCTAGGTCTACAGTCCTTTACCCCTTAGGCATCTCAAACTCAATATGTCCAGAATGGAGCTCATTCTCTTCCTTCCTACGTCAACCCTCTGGGCCTCTAACCTTTCAGTCATTCATAAAATGCATGAACATTTATTAAATGTCTACTATGTGCCTATCATTGAACTAAGCAATGGGGAAAGAAAGAAGGGCAAAAGATAGTCCCTGACTTTGGGGAGTTTATAATCTAATGATGGCGGGAATGGGGAAAAACATGCAAATAAATACATACAAACAAGCTATATATGGGATGAATAGTAAGTAATCAAAAAAGGAAAGCTCTATAATTAAGAGAGGGTGGGAAAGGCATCCTGTAAAAAGCGTGATTTTAGACAGGACTTGAAAGAAGCTGGAGAAGGTAGAAATGGAGTTGAGGTGGAAGAGTATTCCAGGTGAGGAAACTTCTCAGTCTCTCCTAAAAGTGCTTCCATCATCAAGGTCACCTGAGTTTGTGGCCTTGGACTCACTCTTGACTCTTCTCTCTCCTTTAACCCACATTCCCAATTAATTGCCAAATCTTAGTAACTGTACTTTATTTAATAAGCATTTATTAAACAATTATTTGCCAGCCACTGCACTAGGTGCTGGGATACAAAAGAAGAAAAAATGAAATAGTCTCTGACCTCAAGATGCTTCCATTCTATTAGAATAATAGAAATGTTGTTGTTAGTTCATCATCAACTCTTTGTGACTCATTTGGGGTTTTGTGGGCAAAGATACTGGAGCAATTTATCATTTCCTTCTGCAGTTCACTTTACAAATGTGGAAATTGAGGCAAACTGGGATAAGTGACTTGTTCAGGATCACGAGGCTAAGTAAGTGTCTGAATCTGAATATTAACTAAGTCTTCCTGACTCAAGTCCTGGCTTTCTATTCACTGTGCCATCTAGCTACAAAATAAACATAAGGTGATTTCTTGGGTAGGAATGTTACTAATAATTAGAGGGATTAGGATGATCCTTTTATAGGAGAGAACATACATTGTACTAAGACTCTTGCCTCTACCTACTTCTTTCCCATTATAGAAATACCATCCAATTCAATATTCCATCACATCACTCCTGGGCAAGCAAATGTCCTTCTCCTTCTTACGTCTCCTTTTTCCAGTCCATCCTCCATTTAACTGCCAATGTAATCTTCCTAAGGCATAGGTTTGACCCCATCCCTCTCCTCAGAAAATTTCACTGGTTTCCTAAAGCCCCTGGGCTAAAATATTCCATGCACAACTTGTCATTTAAAGCCCCATCTGGACCCAGTCTACTTTTCCAAACTTTTTTTATAGCACTTCCTTCTTACATATAGTATGTTCCTGTTAGATTGGCCTATTTTTCTGCTCTCCCCCCACCTCCATACCACTGTCCAGACTCTTCTGTATTCCTGGCACCAACTCCTCATCTCCCTCTGTTAGCAGCCTTGGTTTCCTTCATGATTCATCTCAGGTGTAGCCTCCCACACAAAGTATTTGCATCTTGTCATTGCCTTCTTCTTATGGTAACTACCTTATATTCACTCCCCTTTTTACAAGTATCCTCCCATCCTACCCCCGAAGAAGCTAAGCTCCTTGAGGGGAGGGACTGCTTCATGTTGTCTTTGTATCACCATCATTTCCCACAAGACTTGAGAATGATTGTTTATTGAACAGAATTGTCAAAGATGCCAGACTGTGGAGGCTGAGGCTTATTTGTAGGCCTCCTTGGAGTCAAGTCAAGAGACAAGAGTGTTAGGAAAGCAGATGACTTGTTATACATAGCCAAAGGAAACCCTCTGTAGTAGACGCCAAGTTTCTGGCATACGTTCAAGGAACACTACGCAGTACCTACTATATGCAGAACATTTCCAGATACAGAGTTTTTATTCGACATGATTTTTGCCTTTGTGGAACCCACAAAAAGAAATAAAACAATAAATGCATTGGAGAGGAATAAATACAGGTATTTGGTGAAGTCAAAAGGGAAGGAGATTGGCAACAAGAAGAATCAGGGAATATTTCATGGTGGAGGGCTCATTCTGAGTCAGCGTTTTAATAAATATTCAATAGCCAAAGAAAAGGAGGACAGATTTTCCACATATGAACAAAGATGTGAAGGTAGGGAAGTAGATGATGTGCTTGAGTAAGGAAGAAGAATTCAGGTTAGCAGAAACATTCAGGGAATGAAAGTTTTAAATTCTAAACAAAGTAATTTGACTTTTATTCCCTAGACAAGTAGGAAGTCACAGAAAGTATTTGAGCAGAGTGGAATGATCAGGTGACGTAGAAGAAATGAGCAGTGTGCATCTAATATCTAGAGTTTAAATGTCTTGAGTAATGTCTTAAATGTCACCTAACTTTTGTTGACCTCAGTTTTCCCATCTGGAAAATGAAGGGGTTGGATGACCTCTAAAATCCCTTCTCCCTCTAAATTTATGATCCTATGATGTTGAACAGGTCACTTAACTTCCCTGGGTCTCAGTTTCCTCACCTGTAAAATTAGGTGCTTGAATTAAATGATCTCCAAGGTCTCTTCTACCTAGTGATGTCCCTTTTTCACTATATATGTATGTATATGTGCATGTATATGTATGTATATATGCACATGTGCATATATACATACATAGAATACATATATATTTATGTCTTATTTCTATTATGAAAAGAAAAACATACACATATATGTGTATATACACATGCTGTCTTCTGATTTAGGGTGTGAAGCCCTTTAGGCAAGCAATTGTCTTTCTTTAGATCCCCAATATTTAACATATTGCCTAGAACAAAGTAAACACTTAATAATTACTCTTTAACTCATTGACTATGGTCAATTCCAATTTGTACTGTTAGGAATTATAATTAGGTAGAATGTGGTCAATGGTTC
Source organism: Pseudocheirus occidentalis (assembly GCA_028646575.1). Taxonomy (NCBI): domain Eukaryota; kingdom Metazoa; phylum Chordata; class Mammalia; order Diprotodontia; family Pseudocheiridae; genus Pseudocheirus; species Pseudocheirus occidentalis. The sequence goes on along the minus strand of CM053596.1, from coordinate 25,638,321 downwards.
CAACCCGATGGAAATGTGTATTCCAAATTCAAATAATACGATCACTTCATAAGATTGCCATCCATACTAATGAAGCTGTATTAGGATCTTGTAGAGATGTAGACTCATGTAAGATCAAGATTCTATTCACTTTCTGGAGCTACACCTTTCTATTACCTGTGCACCTTGTTTCCAGTTGCATCAAAGCTTCTAGCTTCTATGTGGAATCATTGAGGTCCAATGCAAAGAGCGCTGCCCAAGGAGTCAGAGGAACCAGGTTCAAATCCCATCTCTGGTGCTTTTTCCTTAACTTTGAGCAAGTCACACAACCACACTGGCCTCTGTTACCCCATGTGCACGAAGGGGTTATATTAGATGATGTCTGAGGTCTCATTTTGTTCTAGATCTGTGATCCTAGGATACTCATAGAAAGTCTAACCCTTTTACTGATGATAACTAAAGGTGTAGTCTATTTCTACTCATTGAGCAAAGCTAGTTGGAGCTGTGGACAGAGTATGGGGCCTGGATTCAGGAAGTCTCAAGATCAAAACTGCCATTAGAAGCTGACCAGCTATGTGAGCCCGGGTCAGTCACTGTACTCTGCTTTAGTTTGCTCATTTATAAAATGAACTAGTGAAGGAAATGGCAAACCATTCCAGTTTCTTTGCCAAGAAAACCCCAAATGAGGTCACAAATATTTGGACATGACTTAACTGAAGACAACACATGAATGAAGGATTAACTTTATTGTGCTTCACCCCTCAGTGGGAAGACTGAGAAAAAAATAGGTAGAATTTACAAAGAAGAAATATTGACTTGATTTCAAAAAAAACAAAATAACAAGCGCTGTTCCAGAGCGCAATGGGCTATCTCAAGAGAGAGTGGCTTCCTCTGCCATGGATGGAGAGTTTTGATCAGAGGTCAGATTACCAGTAGAGTGTTTTTCCTTCCATAGTATCAGTTGATCAAGATGGCCACTCAAATTCCTACCAATCTATAGATTCTGTGATTCCATAATTCTACTTTGTTTTCCAATAGATCCACAGGTGAGTCAAAATAAATACATAAGCAATTACTTTGAGAATGTGATATTGTAGCAACTAATGGGTTAGGAAAGAACTCTTGTAGGAGATGTGACTTAAGACCAGAACTTAAGGAAGGCAGACATTCTAGGAATCAGAACAAGGAGAGAGGGAATGAGTTACGCCAAGTCTATAAATTGGATATGGGATGCTGTGAATGGAGAAAATCCAGCAGATCAGTATCACAGTAAAATGGAGAAACAAAGGTGGGGATGAGTGGGAAGTGGGGTAGTAGCAAGGGAAGGAGTACATATGGCAAATATTTATGTTTCTTGGATTAAGGCTTTGTTTTGCTTTGTACACTTTTTTTTTCCTTCAAGAGGGTGAGGCCTCAGCAACTGAACAGATTGTAAACTCATGTATTTGAAAAACATTCAAAATATCTTCCTTTACCCCTCTTATATTTGCCCTCTATCCACCCAAATAGGATTCTCCTAAACTACTCCAGATAGTCTAGGAAGAGAAAACTAGTTAGTTTCTCCTCTTTTGTGCTTGGATCTGAATTTCAAATGAAAGAGTCTGATTGAAATCCACAGCTGTTGATTATAAAAAAGAAGGGAAAGGTCAATATCATAAAAATTTTCCTGTGAGAAAGGCCCTAAGGAGAACATCTGGTCCAGTCCCTGTTTCCAGACAGGTGAATGTCGAATACATGTGGGACATATGGTGTCTGCCCTCTTCCTGATGTTCTCTAGAGACCAATACTCCATGGTCCTCTTGCTGGGTGGCTCCTACCTGGTTATTTGCAAGAAGAGGAGATTCAATATGCTTTAGTCTACCCATCAAGGAAAAAAAAAAACAGTCTCAAAGCCAATTATTGTGTGTGGGGAGGGGTCAGTGGGAAAGAACTATGTTAGAAAGCAAACTTTCTTCTTAGGCTTTGGAAATGATCACTAAAGCACAATTTCGAAATACTTTGGAGAGAATTATTAATGAATATGAGACCATGTCTCTAATAATATCCTTTAAGAATCGTATCTCTTATTCTACAGGACGGTGAACATTTCTTAGAGGGGGTGAGGGGGAGAGAGGACGTTGGTATCAACTATAGACGTGAATTATAGTGTGTGAAAAGGCATTCTCCATCCCCTCATAAAAAGGAGGAGGTAATGTCAATCTTAGAAGGCTGCCATAGGGCACATGCTGGTACTTATCTAACACCTATAAATTTGTTGTTGTCCATTTATTTCAGTTATGTGTGACTCTTTGTGATGCCATTTGGGGTTTTCTTGGCAAAGATACTGGAGCAGTTTGCCATTTCCTTCTAAAGCTCATTTTACAGATGAGGAAACTGAGGCAAACAGGGTTAAGTGACTTGCTCAGGGTCACACAGCTACTAAGTGTCTGAGGCTAGATTTGAATTCGGGGAAATGAGTCCTCCTGACTCCAGGTTTTACTGCTCTTTGCACTGTACCACCTACCTGCCCTAACACTTACAAATTAGGATGGTGCCAAACTCAAAAAGAAATGGGCATCAAAAAATTTAAGTAGGGATCACTCTGGAAATCAATCCACAAAAAGCTTTAGAAAACTATATGTTGACATTCTCTATGTGCTATTATATTTCTATTTATTTTGCTAAATACTTCTAAGGCCATAATTGGGGAGTGTTGTAGCCTGCAACATGAACACCAGGCTATATGTTTGACTCCTTTAGTGAAAATGACTGAACAGAGACAAGCAAAAGATTTAATAATCAGGCTTACTTAACTTGTAAGGATATTGTTGTTGCAGAACAAGGATATATGTTTATAATTCTGGTTCGTGGTCTAATTCTGTTACCTTCACCATTTTCTCTTACCTTTATAGAAAAATGTAGGTCTGCGGTGGACAGAAACCTGGGGTCAGGAAGATCTGAGTTCCAATCCCACCTGAGACATTTACTAGATATATGGCCCTAGGTAAGTCTCTTAACCTCCCCCTGCCTCAGTTTCCTTATTTATAAAAAGTTGATAATGATAGTACCTATTCCCCACCCCAGGTTGTTGTGAGGATAAAAGGAAATACTTAATGTAGAGTGCATTGCAAAATTTAAAAGTGCTATGGAGAGCTTAGCTCTATTCAAAACAGTGGCTGGTAGAGACCATAGAGAGTGGAGGACTCATTAGGGCTGAGTTGGGTAAGGAGATCTCTTTGCTTTTATCTTCAAATGCTAGATGCAGTATCAACCCAGGGACCATGTGAGGGATTGTCAAAGCAGTGACTTAGGCATGTCTTCTTCCTCCCCTACTTTGCATCTTAGTTTTCCAACTCCCCCCTTTTTTTCCTTTATTTTCTAACCTTATTTTTCTGGATTTTTCCATCCCCCATGACTTTAAACTTTGCTCTCTCCTAGTTAAATTCATATTAAGTCCACCAACCTTGGGTGGCTTCTTTTTGCTCATTGTAACAGCAATGCAATATTTAAAGCACCCACAATCACAATAGAGACTGTGACTATAACTATCTCATGACATTCCATCACAAAATATGTCAAACACTCCAGATAGAAGATAAAATTGGAGGATTTATTTAGACACCAGACAACCAAATCCCAAAACTAGTAAGCTGAAAAGATATTCAGAGGCCATAATAAGACTGAGAACCACAGCATCCTTTAGCCTTCCAACAAACCAGTACAAGATCAAAATTTACTCACGAGCCTATCTGATCCATTTTCAAAGCTCCTCTGTTTCCAACTGCCTCCAACTATCTCTAACTGTCCGCCTCTCTCTCTACCAGCTTCTCTGTGTGCTCTGTTTCCCCTCAGCAAACTCCCCTTGCCACAGGCTCCATGTGATTACATTCAGCCTGTCATGGGGCACAGATTACTTTCAAAGCAGGGAAGCCTCTAGGGGCAGAGTTTACTTCACAGCAGGGAAGGTCTTCAAACTCCCCCCTAGGTCTATTAAAGGACAGGGAAGATCTTCAAATTCCCATTCCCGTTACACTCATTTGAAATACACCAACCAGTTTCTAATAAAAGACATGTCCAAAGCCCAGTACGACTACATTAATGCAAGAATAATGCACAGAATGTTGCTCTTTGTAGCTCAACTGTTTTTGGCCAAACTGCACCTGGAGATTCTTGTGCATAAGTGCAATATTTAGGGAGAATATTGATAGACTGGATCCTGTTCAGAGAAAGGCAGGAAGAATGATAGGATGATTGGAAACTATTCCATAGGGAGATCAATGGAAGGAAACAGAGATATTTAATATGAAAAAAGAAGGCTTGGGGTGAGATGACTAAGATTTCTTCAAGTAAGTGGCAAACCATCATTTAGAAGAGGAAACAGATGCATTCTGGTTGGCCCCAGAAGGAACAATGGGAGAAATTGGGGGAGAGGAGATGCAGAGAGATAAATTTCAAATCAATATCAAGAAATATTCCCTGAGAATTAGAGCTGTCCAGCAGTGAAATGAGATGCCTTGACAACTAATGAGTTCTCTATCACTGGAGGGCTTCAAACAAAAACTGGATGACAATTTGTCAGAGAAGCTGTGGATAGGATTCTTTTTTAGGTATGGGTTGTTCTAAATGGCCTCTGACATCCCCTCCAACTCAAAGATGTTGCATGGACTTGGGTGCAATATTTCACTAAGTCTCACTGCAGAATTAGGAGAATGTCAGATCATGATGACAGGTGCTCATTTCCATTTTATCTCTGCATCCTCAACAACTATTGCAGTACCTGTCATTCATCAGGATCACAAATCTAGAAGTGGAGACTATATAATCCAACTCCTAATAAATGTCCATTGGATTATATTTAAAGCCTCTTTAACATGTTCCTGACCAGTACTTCATGGGAGTGAGGGTTGTTTTTTTTGGGGGGGTGGGAGAGAAGGAACTAAGAGGTTATTAATTATTAAAATGCAACCTTCCCAATGACTCAAGAATAAGGAAAACTCAAGTTGAGGAATCAATATCTCCCAAGAGGCCCACTTGCCATGGTGACCAATGAGTTTAGTGTCAGTCTTTCAAGTTCCTATCCATTTCAAACTTCCTTTTCTCATTTAAAACTTGAACATTTTTCTTCCTCCTCAAAGCCCTAAGCACAGAGAAGAAAACTCATCTCAATTCAGCAGAGAGGAGGGAGGGAAGCCAGCTCAATCCCTTTGTGCAAACAAGAACTTCACATTGTGGATGACATACATGGTGGCCTTAAAAATGGAATCAGTGATGAAGACAGCGAGGACAGCTAATTACTACTTTTTCTATTTCTGGCTAATATTTACTCACCCTTTCTGGGGATTTTGGCACAATTTTAGAGCTTATATTAAAAACTATTGTTTGACTAAACTCAATTCATCAAACACTTATTGAGTACTGACTATGTAAGGGACAGGGAGGAGGCCAAGATGACTCTGAAATTTCTGTCCCAGGGGCTGGGAGGAAGACAGGGCCAGGAAGAGAAGTAGGTCAGTCGGAAGGAGGCTTTTTAGAGTGGGAAGATGATGAGATCAGTTTGGGGCATGTCAAATTTGAGTTGCCAACACAGGTAAAGATGAAGTAAGTGTGGGTCAGTGGAAATAGCTGTGTCTTTTAAATCCAAGGATGTTGATTCTATTCCCATTGCTGACACCTGTGTGACCTTGGATAGATTGCTTAACTCTTTTGTGCCTCAGCTTCTCATATGTAAAGCTTAAGGGTTGGACTGGACCTTTATAGTTATTTTCATCTCTAACGTTCCTGCGATCTTATATGTTTCTAATAGTAATGGAACTAAAACTAGGATCTGTGATTTTCTTGGCATGTGAAACTTGCAGCAGGGAAAATTCTATTAGCACTGATTATAACATGTCTGTGACAGGATATATGTTTTCATAACACTCCCAGGTTATGATAGTAGCCTTCTAATTGGTCTGAACCTTTCTTTTCTTCTAATCTGTCTTCCACATATTTCCCAAATTAATGATCCTAAAAGGAAGATCTGACCACAGTACTTACCTACTCAGAAATATCCAGTGGCTCAGTTTCTCAAATAAAACAAAAAACTTCTCAGCCTAGAATTTAAGGTTCTCCATGATCTTGCTCTTACTTCCACCCCCCCCCATATTTCTCACCTTCTCCTTGTAAAGCCAATCAGCAGTAGATTCCTAAAAGAATCCTACTGTGAACAGCTTTTAAGATTCAGATTACACAGTATTAGTGAACATGCTGTTTATTCCATAACAAATCTAGATTCAGTACAATGTTCACAGTATCAACAATTCACAATATTATATACAATCTGCAGAACAAGGAAAGTCTCAATATTATATCTTATTACAGAAAGGAACAAGGAACAAGAGAAGAATCAGCTG
>CM053596.1:25610737-25631471 GCA_028646575.1 Pseudocheirus occidentalis | reverse complement strand
TATTATATTCATAAAATTACATCTTATCACAGAAAATCACAATATAGTGTTCACAAGAACTTAACATTGGAATGGCCACATAGTTTTCACTACTGAGGCCACAATATTTCAAACAAAAACAAAAGAATAATCATCTGGTTTCCCTAAGGGGGGGAAACCCTCTTTACTTAATCATTCAATCATTTCACAATACAATAATCAATCTTCCACTCATGGGGCAATCATAGATTAACTTAATCAGTCACTTATCTAGCAATCAGTCACTAAGTATTGTTAATCACTAAATATAATCATTAGAAAATTACACAACCCTCCACCCCTCGGTGTCTAGTAAACTTCAGTTTCATCGCATGTCCACGGGAAGGCCTTTTCTTCATCTTGACTCTGGGTGGTCTCTCAGATTCCCTGCATCCCCTTCCATGATCCGAGCTTCTACCTGAATCCACCAGTCACCTGGATTCAGTTACAGACAGCAACCAAGTTCTTGTCCAGTCCTCCAGGCTTATACATGGAAGCTCACAGGGTCCAGCACATCTCAAACCCTTCACCACTTCTGTTGCCAGGAACTCAAGGATCCACCAAGCCACAAACAAACAAAGGATTATCCCAGTCATTCTTGCTTCTTCAGTCCTCCAGCAGTTTGGCTGGCACTAGGACACAGAAGGAAACTCAGCCTTCCAGGAGGCAGCAACTTCAGCCTTCACCAGATTCTGGTCTCATAGAAAACTCCCACTCAGTCAGCTTCCAGATGCTGGTAAAGAAACACTCTGTTCCTCTTTCTCTCTCCCCCCAGCTCTCTCTCTCTCTCTCTCTCTCTCTCTCTCTCTCTCTCTCTGTCTCTCTGTCTCTCCCCCCCTCCTTCTTTTCCTCCCTTCTCCTGGAGGCCTATGTTAATAATAGATGCATATCTGCACTTCATTACCTAACTATAAAAATTAAAATTAAAAATGTAATAAATGCATCCTGGGGTCCTTTGACTATGTGGCATATTAAAAAAATTATACCAAAGAGAGTGCTAGATCATGCTTTGTTCTATTTTGTGTTTTCCTCTTATAAGTTTCAGTATAATTGCAGTGTGTAAAACAATCAATGTAGAGCATCGATCCCTCTATTTATATATGATGCAGCCATGCTGCCCTTCTCCTGTTTCTGACGCCTGACACGTCATATCTTGTCTCCTGGTTTGTGTCTCTTATGGCATAAATGCTTCCCTTCTTTATTTCTAACTCTTAGATTCCCTGGTTTTCTTCCAAACTCAGCTCAAGCCTCATATTCTACGTAAATGAAGAGGAAGGAGTTTTGAGGACACTGGGCAGGGCTCACCTTGTACACATGTGGCCATCTTGCATGATATTAAAGGAGAGACGCTAAAACTCCCATTTGTCCCCATTTTCTCCTCTACCAGCTTTTACTGGTGCAAGGCCCTATTAAAAAAGACTAAGACCATGTCCAGACTTAGAGGTGGAAATCTTTACCTCCAATGTTTTTGGGGACCTTTCACAATGCAAGCTTTTGAAGCATAACTCAGTTTATATGAGATCAAATGAGAAAACATCTGCCTAGCATCTGGCACATAGTAGGTAATCAATAATTTTACTTTCTCTCCCTCATCTTCAACTTAGTTCTGCCTTGTTATCTGAAAACAATCTCTAAAAATCAAAATTCTGTTTAAAACAATATATGATCATTTTTACTCCCTTAAAATGAAAATGTCTCTGAAAAGAATTGAGAGGGCTTCCCAATAAGGATAGTAGACTGATGAATTTGGAGACAGAAAGAAAGGTGTCAATCCTGATTCTGACACTTATTAACAATGTGACCAAGGGAAAATAACTTTACCTCTCTGAGCTCAGTGTTCATCACCATAAAATAATAATAATAATAATAATAATAATAATAATAATAATTAATTAGAGTATCTACATCATAGGAGGGGCTGTGGGTCACAAGAGGGATTTGTTGTGAATTTATTTCAGTAATATCTGATTCTTCATGATCCTATTTGGGGTTTTCTTGGCAAAGATATCAGAGTGGTTTGTCATTTCCTTCTTCAGCTCATTTTCCAGATGAAGAAACTGAGGCCAATAGGGTCAAGTGACTTGCCCAGGGTCACACATCTAGTAATTATCTGAGGCTGGATTTGAACTCAAGGAGATGAATCTTCCTGACCCTATTCCAGGCATTCTGTCTTTTTTGTATCCCAGCTGTCCTACAGGAGAAATAATAAATGTAAAAGGTTTGGCACATTGGAAAATATTATATACACCAAGGTTTAGCCTTATCCCAGATTCCCTTTGAGACTATCTTCCACTTTTAATTGTAAGGGGATAATTATTTGAATATTGTCTTTCCAGCTGGACTTTGAGCCCCATGAAGTATGGCCTACCTTTTCCTTTTCTCTCTTTTACCTGCCCCCAGCCCTTAGTACAGAGTTTAACACATACTGGGAACTTAATAAATGTTTATTGACCACCCCTGACTTTATGAATTTGAACATTAAAGAACATTTCCCCAAAGTCTTTGCAATCATTGTTTCAGTGACTGACACATTTCAAGGCTTCAATGTTTGAATAGATCTTTGTGATTACATTTAAGTAGACACCCCTACTGTAGTGAAGATCACTCCCCACCTCCCATCTCTACTAATCTTGTTTTGGGTCCTCCTATATAAAGGGATCTACTTGATGTACCAGGGACTTTCTCTCCATTTCCTGATAGCCATCAGTGAAGCATATGGGCTCTCCATCTCCTACTCTTCTCTTGTTGTTCACAATAGTCTCACTTCTACTTCTAATAGCACCTAGATACCATGTTTTATGCCAATTGCTGAGCATTCTTTGTTGTTCATAACATGCTGCAGGTTATTTAGTCCCACTGGGTATGGCATTGTGCTCTTTGCTGATCTATTGCCCATAAAAGAGCCTGAGAAGAACATATATATATATGTATGTATGCACTCATACACACATATTTCAACATAATCATTTTTTTCCTTTGAAATCCACTGTATTTCTTTCATTCATTCAAAAACATGATTCTAATAAGGGGTCCAGACCTTCATAATACAAGAATTGTGAACAATTCCTGAAAGAAAAAGATTGGTGTTGAAAAGATAGATTTTAATGTCGGGGAGATCAAGGATAAAAGAAAAATAAAAAAAAACAGCAAAAGAAAAAGGAGTTGTTACATATATCCCCATTATATAGACAAGGAAACTGAGACTCTGTGAACCTCTAGTTTCTTCAAGTTGACTTTGTTCAACTTTCATGGATCTACATAAAATCATCAGTCTTAGAGTTGGAAAGCTCTTCATTGGCCAACAAGTCTACTACATACCTAGTCTTTATTAGCTGAGTAACCCTGAACATGACACTTAACCATTCAGCCTCAGTTTCCTCATCTATATAATGGGGATAATCATAACTCTCACCTCACAGTCTTGTCATACAAATCCGATAGAATATATGTAATCTGATTTGTGAACCACAGAGTGCTGTCTACATGTTAGCTATAATTATTATTATTTTGAAATAGGAGAGAGTTGTTTCCTGAAGTCTATAGTTACCACATCCCACTCACATTCATGATTAGCAGCAGCTAATGTATTCACTTCACTTTGCCCTCAATCAGGGAACCAAAGCAAAAGACAGTGATTTATAGAGATGTGGGATTTAATGAGGACAGAGTTACCAAGAGCCCATGTTTGGATGCCACACATAAAGAGCGAATGAAACAGTGTCAGGAAGACCCGGAGATTGCAACTGGTGTTTTGTCTATCAATACTAGTTAAATTTGATAATGGGGTCTTATTGAATATAAATGTCTTAATTACCAGGAGAAATGACCCTGTCTGTTAATGGTAGAAAAATGATCAAAACTGAAACCGCATAAAGTTAAATTGTTTGCTTGTCCTTTTATAAATAAGATTAATTGGGCTAAGTGAAGCCTGTGGGATAAAATGGATAAGTAGCAGTTCTCTCAGACAATTGCCTCCCTAACAGTCACAGACAAATGGATGGGGAGGGTTTCATGGGGAAACATTCATCATGGGATATTATTATTATTGTTTTAACGGATATGCTCTGCAAAACTCTCCTACCCTGGTGCTTTGTGGGCCTGGGGTAAGAGGTGGGGAGTGAGAATTCCAGTATCAGTAGGCTTAATGGCCTCTTGGATGGAAAGTTGTGACTTTATAGAATCCATATGATTTCATGAAGACAAGCATCAGGTTTCTGTTGGGGATAGACATGTACCATTCTTTTCCCTTTCTTCCCAACCATCCTACTCTCCACAGAATCACTTAAATCTTACAGGGTCCCCAGCCAACAAAGTATGCTCATACTTCCTGACAACTCCTCTCTTAAAGATAGCCCAGAAGGTGTGAAAGATACAATATTCATTTGTCGGGTTTATTTTATTAAAAAAAATTAAGGCTGGACTTCTGAAATGTGTTTTCCATCATAGGATTTCAGACCAAGGAAAGATTTTACCAGGCGTCATCTAGTTATAGGATTATGGGCCTTGGGTTGGAAGAATTTTCTACTTCAGAAGTGGAATCCCCAGTCACCATACTACACATACACAGACACATGTATGTATATGCATATATGTACATATGAATATAGACACGGGCATATGTGTATATGCATCTATACACAAATATATGTGTATCATATATATATATATATATATATATATATATATATATATATATATATATATATATATATATATATATGTAAATTTTGTCCTCAATTACATAGCAAATTTTTTTACCCTTGTTTTTATTTAAGTTTTGAATTCCAAATTCTATACCTTCCTTCACCCCTCCTCTCACACTCACTGATATTGTAAATAATCTGATATATATGTTAAACGTGTAGCACATAAAACATTTCCATATTAGTCATTTGCTACAAAAAGACTTGAATGAACCATGACCTTTATTTTGTATATGTAATAAGGTTTTGTTTTGTTTTTTTATCTTAAATATTATACTTCTATAATGCTTGAATTTTGACTTAGAGAGACCTCTGTTTGACTGATGAATATCTCATGAAGATGATAAGTCTTGTTGCTATTCTCTAGATTTGATTTTGTCCCTATGCTCTATAGACATGTTTGTGAGATCAGAGACAAGGTCCCAAAACTCTCAGTGCAGATAAGTCTAGGAAAGAATGGACAAGGATCCAAACAGAAATGCTATAAACTCATAATTTCTAGTGTTTCATTGGGTACTAGTCAACTGCTTGCTTACAGATATACTTATTAAGTCTGTGCAATTGTTAGTAGAGCCTGTATCACTATGCTTAAATACAGGACAATTCCTGTATTTTCCATTTTCAATTTCTGAGGCCCTTTTTTATGCTTCTCTTAAAGCTTATATTTGAAAGTCAAATTTTCTGTTGAGCTCTGATCTTTTCCCTAAAAACACTTGAAAGTTCTCTATTTCACTCAATGTCTTTTTTCCCTCTGAAGGTGTCTGATCAGTTTTGCTTGGTAAATGCTACTTGGTTGTAATTCTGACTCCTTTGCCCTCTGGAATATCATATTCCAAATCCTCCAGTTCTTTAATGTGGAAGACACTGAGTCTTATGCCTCCACCATACTTGAATTATTTTTTTCTCACTGCTTGCAATATTTCTCCATGACCTGGAAACTCCGGAATTTGACTGTAATATTCCTGACAATTTACATTTTTAAATCTTTTTCCAGGGGGTGATCAATGTATTCTTTCAACTTCTATTTTATCCTCTCCTTGTAGAGCAGTTGTTCTTAACTTTCCTAATGCCGTGACCCTTTAATACTCATATGTGGGTGTATCTGCATGTGGGTGGACCCACCTGGAGATAGATAGAGAAATGGTGCCTTGGTTCCTAAGACCATCACAAATATGTGGTTTCCGATGGTCTTAGGTTACCCCATGACCCCTGTGAAAGGGTTGTTTGACTCCTAAAGGAGTTGTGACCCATAGGTTGAGAACTGCTATTCTAGAGAATCAGGGCAGTATCCTTGACAATTTCTTGACAGATGATATCTAAACTCTTTTTTTGATCATGGTTTTCAAGTAATCCAGTAATTTTTAAATTATGTCTCCTTGATCTATTTTCTAGGTCAGTTTTTTTTTTCAAATAACTTATTTCACAACATCTTTTTTTTTCATTCTTTTGATTTTGTTTTATTGTTTCTTGATTTCTCTTAAGATCATTAACTTCCATTGGGCCAATTTTACTGTTTAAGGAGTGTTTTTTTTTCTCTTCAGTGGATTTTTGTACCTCTTTTTCCATTTGATCAAGTCTACTTTTTAAGGCATTGTTCTCTTTGTTGGCTTTTTGGACCTCTTTAATCATTTGACCTAGTTTGTTTTTTAAGATGTTATTTTCTTTAGTATTTTTTATGCCTCCTTTACCAAACTATTTACCCTTTTTTATGATTTTCTTACATCATTCTCATTTCCCTTCCCAATTTTTTTCTCTACCTCTCTTATATGCTTTGCAAAATGCTTTCAGACTTCTTCCATGACTTGAGACAAATTCATATTCTTCTTGGAGGCTTTGGATATAGGAAATTTAACTTTGTTATATCCTTCTGAATGTGTGATTTGATCTTCCTTGTCACCAGAGTAGCTTTCTACGGTTGGATTTTTTTTCCCTATGATTTGTTCATTTCCCCAACCTACTTCTTGACTTTTTAACTCTTTGTTAAATTAGGGCTCTGCTTCCAAGATGGAAGACATATTGTCCCAAGCTTAAGGGATTTTGTATAGCTATTTTCAGAGATACTTCTAGGGACCTGTCAGTTTTCAGTTCTTTCAAGGTGGTGTGATCTAAAGAGAGCTGTTTTAATTACTCCTCTAGCTTATACTCTGGTCTGTGCATAAACAAAAGTACTTCTTCTTTGTTCTAGAACTCTGCCCTATTCCAGTGTGGCTGTAAGCAGGGCTGGGCTAGTGTTCATCCTCACCCTGGAACTGCCACCTAGGACTGTGACCTACATCTGAATATAGCAAAGAAAGAGATTCTTGCCTCAGTGATAGGAAAGAGACCCCTGTCATCTCCTTCTGACCAGTAATTTTACCCTTTTACTGTATGTGGGCTGAGAACTTTGGAAACAGCCACTTCTGCTGCTGATTCAGTCACTCCTAAGGCCTGCTTCTGGTTTGCTGGCATGGGTTTATGCTTATGTGACCTGAACTGTATTGTGTTCTCCTCTTAACCAGGAACAACAGAGCTTTACTGCTGACCTTCTAACATGTCTTTGGGTGGAAAATTGTTTCACCTCATCCTTTTGTAAGATCTGTTGCTCCAGAAATTGGCTATAGCATTATTTAAAAGTATTTGGATGGGTTTGGGGGAGAGCTCAGGAGAGTTGCTGCCTTTTCTCTGCCATCTTGGCTTTGCCCCCATGCTATAACAGTGACTTCAGTTTTAAGGAAACTCAGGCCTAAGAAAATTAATCACTGACCCAAAGTCACAAAATTAATATGTGACAGGGGATGGCATTTGAGCCCTAATCCTCAAAATCCAGAACTGCTACTCTTTCCCCTATACCAGTCCAATTGTGCCCTTTCAAAACTGAGGCTCATTTCACATACTGGACATATAGTAGAGTTAGGCCTTGAAACCTGGTCATTACATTAAAAAGCCAGTTCTTTTTGCATGACTCCACACTTCTTTCAGCTAATTTCATGAAGTATGATGAAATTTGTTCTTTAGGGATCTTATTTTAGGGCGAAGTTCCCCTCCCACTTACCCCACATCCAGACCTCCTCATAATCTCTCTCAGATGAGTTTGGCATATAGCTTACAAGCAGAAATTCACACCTTCAAGAAAATGTGTTAATTCCTCCGTTGCTATGAGACCCTCAGAATCACAATGTCTCTGAATCTCAGAGTCAGAAGGGAACACAGAAAGTATCTCATCCAAATGGCACTTATGCAGGAATTCCTTTTATAACATTCCTAACAAGTGGTTATCTAGTCATTTAGCTCTCTTTTCGAAAGCTGGGGAGGGAAAACACTACTTCCCAAGCAGTTCAATCCACTTAAATAGACTTAGTAGGTTTTCTTTTCATTTGACCTACAACCTTCCCTTGGTGATATCTTCCCATTGTTCCTAGTTCTGCTCTCTTGGGTCAAGCAGAACAAAAACAATCCCACAGCATAATTCTTAGAATATAGGAATGCAGTGATCATCCCCCAACCCCCCACTGCCTCTCAACCAAGTCTTTTCTTCTAAAGGATACATCTCCCCAGTTTTTTTTCAATCAACTCAATCAATCAACAAACACTCATTAGCTGTCTACCATGTGGCATACTAAGTATTAGGCATTGTGCTAAATGCTGCTACTGCTACTTTTTCCCCTTTGTTCTTGAAGAGGACCATGACATCAGGGAGGTCATGCCATGATATTCAAGTGAATTGAATTTAAGAGAGGGAGGGCTGTGCAAAATCACATCTGTGTCCAGTGGTCAGATATGGATCAGGACAACAAGAAATGCTCCAGGATGTAGTGGAGGACCTTGGCCTTTTCAAGCTAAGATCTTTAACAGGTTACAGTCTGACAGAGGCAGAGACCATTCAGTGATTAAGGTTTAAATTTTTAAATGCTAAATGTTGGAGACAGATAAAAGACAGCCCCTGTCTTCAAGAAGCTTACAATCTAATGGACTGACTCAGGTCAAAATTCAAATAATCATGCACTATCAAAGTTGGATAGGATGTCAGCGGTCATTTAGTCTAGTCCAACTTTTACCTGAATAAGAATACCCTTTGCAACAAATTCAATGAGGAGTCATCCAACCTTTGTTTGAAAACTTCCAATGGCAAAAAACTTCCAAAGACAGATCCTCATACTTTGACTCTAATTCTTAGGAAACTTTTCTATAGTGGCATGTTTCCAGTTCCATCTTTCCTATTTCTACCTATTGCTTTTATCTCTGCCTCCTGGGACCAAATGAAGAATTTAAATCTTTCATTCCCCCAGCCAGCTCCCCTAATACTTGAAGGCAGCTTTTGTCCCCGTTTTCAATCCCTTTATTACTAGCTTTCTCTTCCAAAGGCCAAACAACCCCAGTTCCTCTGATAGACCTTAGTTAACATTCACAGATCTACACAAAATCATTAAATCCCAGAGTTGGAAAATACCTCATTGACCATTCAGTCCAATATATATCTAAAGAAGAATCAGTTTTATAATACACATAACGAGTCATCAACACACTTCTGCAAGGAAGACAACCAGATAAAGAATCCAATTTTGTTAAAAAAAAAACTGTTTTAAATATTTAGTCCGTATACACATAAAACCATCAATTTTCAGAGCTGGAAAGGATCTTCTTCACTACCCCAGTCCAATGCATACCTAAAGAAATTCTTCAGTGTATTCAAGAATTTGTCATCACACCTTTGCAAGGAAGACTTTTACATCTTAAGAATTCTATTTCATTCAATAACCTACATTAAGTGTCTATTATGTGTAAGGAATGGCCCCTACAAGTTGTAAGTGAAACAGAGGAGGACTTCATATAGAGTGAGGCCAGCCTGTGGTGAGGGCTGTTCTTTTTTTTTTTTAGAGGGGGGGTTCTTTTTTGTGGTTTATTTACTTTTAGTTTATATCATTCAGTTCCACAGTCCCTTGAATTTCAGATTTTGTCCCCCTCCTCCCCAACCCCCATCATGGCAGCATGCACTCAGATACAGAATCTACAAATATCTTCCCATTAATAATTAATCAGGTTGTAAAGAAGGATTGTAACCGATGGAATGATCAGTGGGAAAAAGGAAACAAAACAAGAAAAAGAAACAGAGCAAGTAGTTAATTTCAATCTGCATTCAGACTCCGCATCTTCTTCTCTGGATGTGGGTATCTCCTTCAATCATGAGGCTTTTGGAGCTGTCCTATAACCTTGTATTGCTGAGAGGAGTCCAGTCTATTGAACTTAGTTGTCACACATATGTTATGTCTGTGATTGTGTACAAATTTCTCCTGGTTCTGCTCTTCTCACTCAGCATTGGTTTATATAAGTCTCTCCAGGTTGTTATGAAGTCCATCTGCTCCTCATTTCTTATAACACAGCAGTATTCCATTACGTTCATGTACCACAACTTGTTTAGCCATTCCCCAATTGATGGGTATTCCCTTGTTTTCCAATTTTTTGCCACCACAAAAAGAGCTGTTATATATACTTTTGTACATACAGTTCTTCTTCCCATTTCTCTGACCTCTTTGGGATATAACCCTAGAAGTGTTATTGCTGGGTCAAAGGGTATGCACTTCTTATAACCCTTTGAGCACAGTTCCAGATTGCTCTCCAGAATGGTTGTATTAGTACACAGCCCCACCAACAATGCATTTGTGTTGCTTTGATTTGCATTTTTCTAGTCACTAGTGATTTGGAACATTTTTTCATTTGCTTATAGATGTCTTTAATTTCATCTTCTGAGAACTGCCTATTCATATCCTTTGACCATTTATTAATTGGGGAGTGGCTTGTATTCTTATAAATTTGGCTCAATTCTTTGTATATTTTAGAAATGAGACCTTTATCAGAGACACTGGTTGTAAAATTATTTCCCAGTTTTCCACTTACCTTTTAATCTTGGTAACATTGGCTCTGTTTGTACAGAAGCTTTTCAATTTAATATAATAAAAATTATCCATTTTTCATTTTGTAATGCTCTCTAACTCTCGTTTCATCATGAAGTCTTCCCTGCTCCATAGATCTGACAGGTAAACTATCCCTTGCTCTCAGAGATTGCTTATGGTATCAGCCTTTATACCTAGATCATGCCCATTTTGACTTTATTTTGGTGGCTGTTTATTTTGGAAGGCTGTTCTTGTATGTGGCTCAAAGAGAGACAGAATATGCATCTATACCTGCTTTTCCCCAACCTTTCTCCAAAGACTTTCATTCCCACCTGCAGATTGGGAAAGGAGGCTGTGCTGCCCTCCTCAGAGAAATGACTAGAATTATATCTAACTGATCCCTTAAATATTGTTTATCTAGGGAGTTTGAACTAACTTCTGATCACTTTATCATTTTGAGAGGTCAGTGACCCAAAATCTCTATATCCAAGGCTTAATCCCTTTCCCAGCAAAAACCACTTTCACAATGAACATAGATAGGAAATGGCAAAGAAAACCCATTTATTCAAATAATAGCAAAATAGAAATCTGAGGAGGCATTCATGGCTATATATATATCAGACCACACAAAGTGAAAGAGCTCTCCCATTGGGAGCAAGGTAATTCAGCTCAACCAAGAGAGAGGGTCCAGGATCTCACCCAAGATAAAACTTCCCCAAGTGTATATTGTAACAAACTGGAGATAGGGACATAGAGAAGACTATCAACTCCTTTCACATCTCCTAGACATTTCTTGCAGTAACCTTAAGTGGAGTTGGCTTCTTCCATCTCCTCTCCCAAAGCTGGAAGATAGTATTTCCCAAAGTAACTTGATGAGAGTCTAACATAGGATTTGAGGCTTTATGAGTCCCAAAGGAGGACACACAGTTCAATGTGTCCCAAAGGAAGTTTAGCACAGGCTGAAACTCTCTTACCTCTCCCCAACTCTACCCCACCCCTCACTCAGGGAAGGACATTCATTTCTACCAATAAGGAGAGATTCATTCCCACTCTAGTGGACAGGGGTTATATTTGTATGCGTCTTTTATATATCTGATGACATACATATTTTGTCTGTCTTTGGATTCTAAACTCCTTGAGGTCAGGGATATATTTTGACTTTCCTTGTATACTTATTACTTACCAGAATTCCTGCATGCTAATACTTCATATACACTTCTTAATTGATGGGTTGACAATAAGTACTGAATAAATGCAGATTGCTTGACTCACTCACATTAGACATTGTTCTGGGTATTGGGGGAGCAGCCAAAAAAGAAACAGTCTGTGCTCAAGGAGTCATATTCTAAGAAACAGAGAACAAAGTGCATGATTGAGAGGCACATTAATGTTCTTGAAAACATTCAACCAGAGATTTCACAATATTCAACTTTTTAAGGATTCATACATACCATGGTAATAAAGAGCCCTTGTGAATTATGGTGGCTCAAACCAACCAAGATAACTGTTTTGGGCCCTTGTTCTCTACTGATCCAGATATGAAAAGGAGACAGGCTCCTCCATCCCAGTTCTAATCCTGCAAATTCTTCTGGCCCATAGCAAAGTTGCTTGACATTTTTAAAGCCTGAAAAATATTCCTAGCCTTAATTCAAAGCATTGTATTTCAAAGGAAATTTAATAAAGAATGCTTTTGCAGCCGCATGGAAACTTGCTCTGTACAAACAGTAAAGATCCTTGTCTGAAAGTAATTCTTTCCCTACTCCTCAGGCCACCAAGGGAATAAAAATCAAAAGATCAGCAGCGAATCTGAGCTGATCATTTGTCATCAGTGAGCTGAGAGCTGAGCTCCCGACTTTTGTGTTCTCGGCTAAATTTAGATAATAATGCCTCTGGGCTTCATATGCCATCCAGGACCCTCCTTCGCCCCCAGTGAGCAGATTAGCAATAATGGCAGCAGTAAGATGTCTTGGTACTTTTAGTTCCTTCCTTCAAATTAGTTCAAAGAACTTTGCTAACCCAATCTCCCTTAGATCTATGATACTACAGAAAGACAGACAGAGTGAGAGGATTTACACTGTTATTTGACAAACAGGGGACTGCAGGTGTAGGAAGAGATTCTAATTTTTTTCTTTTTACTCATATAGTAACTATGTGTGGGTACCTAATAGGCAGCATGGTAGAGTTGAGTGAGCCCTGGATTTGGAGCCAGAAAATGTGGGTTCAAATACTGACTCTTCTCTTTCCTTTCTGAATGACACTGGGCTATTAAGTATTTACTCTGGGCCAGGCATTATGCTGAGTGTTGGGAATGAAAAGAAAGGGGCATGAGTGCATGCACACACACACACACACACACACACACACACACACACAGCTCTTGTTCTCAAGGTATGTATACTCCAATGTTGATTACTAGAAACATCAAAGAAATATAGATTGTGTGTAGTCAACATTACTCAACAATCATCTTTTAAGTGTTTCATATATGCCATAGATGATGTTAAGTACTGGGGATTGGAGGAAAGAAAAAAAAAAACACATTATCTCTTCCTGTAAGGACCAGAGTCTACTATACACGTGGAGTAATTTCAAAGTGAAGTCACTAGGGAGGGGAAGATCTAGCGCGAAAAAGTAGAATTTGAACTAAGGGAAGTTAGGGAAACAAATAATAGCCAGCATTTGCATAGTACTTTAATTTTTGCAAAGCACTTTACTAATTTTATTTCATTTTATACGTGTGAAAATCTTGGGAGGTAGGTCATGTTGAAGAGTACATTGAGGCAGAATACAGTTAAGTGACTTACCCAGGGATGCACAGCTAATAAATATCTGAATCTGGATTTGCATCTAAAACTTCAGATTCCAAGTCTAGCATGTTTCCATTTCACCATCTAGTTGCAACTGTCAAAGACACAGAAAGCGTGAGGGAGAATCTCCCATGTAGGGATGGGGTGGGATGGAGTATCATTTGCAAAGAACAGAAGGGGGGTCAGGTAGTTTGATAGTTGGGTAAAAGGGAGAGACTAAAATGTGGTAAAACTGGAAAGATAGTCAAGGGCCAAGTTATAAAGAGCAAACTGAGCACATTATATTTAATCCTGGAGGTCATAGAGAGTCAATGGAGGTTCTTAGATAGAAAAGTGACATGGTCTCATTTTCTCTATTTGGAAAATAACACAATGTCATCTCTCAAGTCTTTTTCTAGTATTTTTATCTTTCTATGACAAGGCAGAGATACAGGCAAGACCTGAATGTTCTTAGTGATCTGAGAGCCACAAGACTTGTTTGCCTTCCCTGTCTATTTACATAGTTTTTTGTTGATCAATCAATTAGTCAAGGGTGGCTGGGTGGTACAGTGAGTAGAGCACCAGTCTGGGAGTCAGGAGGACCTGAGTTGAAATCCAGCCTGAGACACTTGACGCATTTACTAGCCATGTGTCTTTGGGCAAGTCACTTAACCCCAATTGCCCTCCAAAAAGCATAAAAAAATCAATTAGTCAAATATTTATTAAAGTACTTATTATGTACAAGACACTGTGCTGAGGTCTTTATTTTTTTAAATACGTACTATATCATTTAATCCCCTCCAGAAATCCTCTGAATTAGGTGAAATTCAAGGAAAATGCAAATCCCCTCACACTATTAATATGTCCATTCAGCAGTTGAGGAAACTGAGGCTAAAAGGTTAAGTCAGTGGTTTTCAACCTGTGGGTCACAACCCCTTTGGGGATCTAGTGACCTTTTCACAGGGTTCAGAGGGGTTGCCTAAGACCACCAGAAAACACATATTTCTGATGGTCTTAGGAACCGAGACACTGATCCTTCATCTGTCTCCAGGAAGATCCTCCCACATGCAGATACACTCATATACAAGTGTTAAAGGGTCACAGCATTAAGAAGGCTGAGAACCACTGGTTTAAATGATTTTCCCAGGGTCAACAACTAGTAAGTATCTGTGGTTGAATTTGAACTCAGCTCTCCCTGACTCCGGTTCTGGTGTTCTACTCCTTGTCCCATAAGCTACCACATTCTGCTCTGTACTGGGGGTCCAAAGACAAAAATAAACTGTTCTTGTTATCAAGGAATTGAGGTGATACACATAAATGATCTATCTGAAGTTGGAGAGGACCTCAGAGGCCAAACAAGCCCATCCTCCCATTTTACAGATGAGGAAGAGTGAGTCCCAGGCTGGTTTTGCATCTTGTCTAAGGTCACGTAGATAGTAAGTGTCAGAGGAAAGATTTTATCCCAGGTCCTTTATTTCTAAAACCAGTGTCTTTCCAATTGACAAAATTTCCTGAGAAACAGAGATAAGACTTCTCTCAAGGTCCCTTAGTTGCATCCTTATAATACATAACTCTTTAAACATGAATGCTATATGATACAGTTACCAAAAGAGTAAAAAAAATGACTGCAACAAAGATAGGCACCATATCAATGAAGCAGAGATAGTTTGAAACTATGAATAAATGGATGGATGGACGGATGGATGGATGGATGGATGGATGGATGAATAAATGAATGAGAAAGTACATGCTTGTTTATCTGCTAAGCAATGTGCTAATTGTTAAGAATACAAATTGGAAAATTGAAGCAATACGTGGTCTCCAGAAGTTCACACTCTAATCTGGTAGAGACAGTATATAAGAATTTAGCTACAGAGAAGATAGGAAAGCCTAGATTTCCTAAAGTAAATGATGAAGTTCAAGGATTCTTAGACACATCAGAAAGCCAGGTGATAGAGTCTAAAGGGCATAGAAGGAGGGCAAATTTTAAAACTTTGGGACTCAGTGGCATGGCAGAATTATTATTGGAAAGGACTTGTGGCCTTCTATTTCACTGGAAAGACTGACCCCCCCTTTCCCCACTGCCCAGATCATACAAGTAGCATGAGGAGTCATTTGACCTTCTCTATAGGTTTTGGACACCTAGGAGTGAAGGACATGATGAAGGAATGGGTGTATCTTCCCATCACCTGGAGGAATGGAGGGTTTGAGGTGGTCCAGGTATTCAAGGAGTGGACCAAGTGAAAGCAAGGGGGGAAGCATCTTCAGTGGCATATCACACCACCTGGCTGATATGATGATGCCAGTGCTCTCACCAGAGGGGAAAAACTTTCCCCATTTCCTTTCCCCACTGCCTTCCCTATCCATGGTGGTGGTGGTGGGGTGTCTTCAGTCTCAATGTTGGAGGCATTTCATCCACTGATATAGGTCACAGCCTGTACATGCCTTTTAATTTTCCATAATTTTTTTCTACATCCACCCATATGTTAAGGGTATTTCCCTTGTCCTCTGGATATTGTGGAGATATGTCTAGAGCACACAGGTTATCATTTATTCTTCACACTCATTATATGATTATGCCTACAGGTCACATCTGATGAGATCCTTTTTACTTATGTCTTATTAGTTTCAATGAACAATCTGTTTGAGGTCAACTCTCATCCACTATATTTCTCTCCATTGCCTTCTCAATATTCCTTTTTACTCCACTTTATTCCTTAAAGAAATACATGGTAGACCTCATAATCATCTAAAACATTTCAAGATACAAAGAGTATGAGAGGATTATACTAGAAATCACGAAAGTCTTAGTGGAGTTTAAAATATTAAATTAAATAATTTAATTAAATATTTAAACTCTAATAATTTAAATATGCTAAAATTTTTAGAACACTTTATACATACCTACACACATGCATATATGTGTATTATATATGTATTATATTAATCATATACACACATCATATATACACATAAACTATATGTACGTGTGTGTGTGTGTGTGTGTATAAAATTTTTAAACGTAGTCCAAGTGGATAGCACGTGGCATGGTGAATAGAAAACTGTCTTTAGCATTTGTAAGACATGACTTCAAATCTCACCTATGATATATACTGCCAGTATGACATTGGAAGGAAATTTGTGCCCTCAAGACCACATGTAATCCTTTAGGGCCTTAAGCATGACTCTTTGCCTGAATCCAAACTTCATAACATAAATCAAATTTGGATTCAGCCAAAATACCACACTTGAGGATCTTGAGAGCCATGTGTGGCCTTGAAGCCACAGGTACCCCCACACTAGAGAAATTATTTAATTTTTAAGTATTCTAGGCAATAAATAAAGACCATAAATTTCAGAGAAGCTGTAGACCTACATTGTTCAAAGGAGTTTCTTTATTTGGAAATTAATGTGTGACACAGGAATTCTAGGTCCATTTTCTCTGTGTCTTTTAACAAGGAAATAGCAAAATGATTCCATTTGTGTCCACTTTTCTTCAGTTGTTCAAACATCTTAGTGATATTTTGTTAATGTCTATCATTATCCAATCATCCACATTCCCTCCAACCTGGAATTGAAGCTCTCCCTTATAATAATATATGCAATCAAACGAAATAAATTAACCCTTCCACCATGCTTAAGAATGTATATTTCATTCTCTTTCTGTAGTTCAACACTCATCTGTCAAGGGTTGAGAGGTATATTCCAGTATCATTCTTTTGTCATCATGATTGGTGACTGTTTTAGCTAGAATTCTGAGGTTCATCTTGATCATAGTTCACATTTGAATATCAGATTTTGTACAGAAAGGAATCTTGTATGTCATCTGCTCTAAGCTCCTCATTTGACATATGGATAAACAGAGGCTCCAAAAGAGAAAGTTACTTGCCTAGAGACACATGGCTAGAAAGTCATAGTTGGGATTTGAAGTCTGGTTCTTTTCTCTGTTTGCATGAGTACTCAGTATAAGTAGCATGGTAATTGTTGCTCATCATAGAATCAAATAATCTTAGAGTTGGAAGATAACTTGAGGGTCATCTCGCACCAAACTTTCTCTCAAGTACTGAGTAGAAACATTCCTCACAGACATTCCAATAGTATTGACACGAGAGGCCTTAGACCCCTTATTAAACAGTAGAGGAGACTTCCAAGGTCATTGAGAAGAACTAGTACGTCCAGTACTGGAAATTTTACCTGTCCTGGGTCCCCCAAAGTTACATGGTCTCCAGGCAAAAGCCCAGGCTTTCAGGCAGAGATGCCAGATAATGTTATCATTTCTTTTTCAGAAATGTAATTATGGAGCATGGTAATTGAAACCTGGTCCATCTCGGGTGCTGTCAATAGACACTGTTAAAAAAATCTGAATATGATTCAGTCTCTCTTTTGATAGGTTCATGCCTCTAGATAGTGGCATATTACCAAACAATGAATCTAATTCTTCATACTGTCTGACAGTAGCAATTGTATCTCTAAAGTTTCTTGTCTCGCCATAGATTGTGTAATATTAGCACTTTTTGAATACCCTGCCTGCTGTATCTCTGAGTGCTCAACATGGAAACAGAGACATACTGACTCTAAGGAGAGCTGCTGTGATGAAAAATTCTATTAAATTATTTAAAGAAAAGAAATAGGACTCAATGTAAAAAGAAGGAAGAGAATGAGAGAAAAACTTTATCAGCTCTCCAAAACTATTTCTATGAACAAGGTCTTTAACTCAGTTTTAGAAAATCAACTTTACAAACACAAGATGGAGGAGTAGTTGGACATTAATTCATTTGGAAAAAAAGGATTATGAGACCTTATTTGTCCCTAAGCTCAGGAGTATGATTTGATATTTAAAAAAGCCAATGTGATCTTAGTCTACAATAAGAGAGGGATAGTATATGGAATGAAGAAAATAATAATCTTTCTGTATTCTCCCTTGGTCAGAATATGCCTAGAGTATTGTGCTTAGTTTCAAATACAACATTTCAGAAAATGCATTTGTAATGAATATTAATCAACATTTTATAGCATTACTTGGGACCAGACACTAAATGCTTTCCAAATATCATCTCATTGGATTTTCAAATAACTCTAGGGGGTAGGTGCCTTTACCATTTGCATTTTACAGGCGTGGAAATTGAGACAAACAGAGATTAAGTGATTTGTCTAGGGTCCCAAAACTAATAAGTGTCTTAACTCAGGTTTTTGAACTCAGGTTTTCCTGACTCTAGGACCAAACTATATTTACCATATTGTCTAACTGGAGAGGAAGAAAAATGATTATTACATAACAAATTTTAGAGATCTGTGACCTTTCACAAAAATTTACCCCACCTATACTATCTTATCTAAGTGGAGATGTTTCCCCTCCCCAGTAGAAAACCTTACAAAAACTTAATCTAAGGTGAATTCCAGACTGTTGAGTTCCACTCTGACACTTTTGGGGTATGGTGGGGTACGTAGTTTGAACAGGTTGTCCAAGGCTAAGAGTGATTTAGAAGTGAATCACAGGATCAAAGTCAGGTTCCCACAACCTCTCATTAGAAAAACCCCATGTTTCATTATAATATCCATTCTCTCATTGCTCATGAACCAATCAGAACTGATTGCCACCCTCAAGATCACCTACTCTTTCAAGCGTTGAATTCTATGAAGGATCTTTGGCATTAAAGAGTGTCACCTACCTTTTAATAAATTGTTTCTAACATGATTAATAAAATTTTTAACTACCCAGAAACTATATCTCTCCAACTTTTTGAATGTCACAGGAGTGTCTAGAAGACCACAATTAGGATAAGGAATGCCCTTGGGTTGATGTCCCTATGAGCAACAGCTGAAATCATGAGTATTTTACCCAAGGGGACATGAATTTGAAAGACCATTACGAGGGGTGGAGCCAAGAAGGCAGCATAGAAGCAGCAAGGTTCCACAGCTCCCACACAACCACCCTAAACACCCATAAAATATGACCCCAGGAAAAGTCTAGGACTCTCAGACTCACAAAAATGCAGAAAGCACATCTCTCGCTGAAGGTAGCTCAGCAGCAGGCATTCACTACGGCAGGCTGGGAGCCGAGGCCAGCCCAGCCTAAAATGGAAAAGCGGCCAGGCCAGGCCCCAGGATGGTCGGGAAGAGCTGAGCCACAGTCAGTCTACAAGAGAAAAGATCTACTGCACCTCCAGCAATTCCACATCTAACAAGGCATGAAAAACAGGGATTGGAGAGGGGCAGCACGGCAGGAGGAGCTTATCTAGCAGGCCGGGAGCTGAGACCAGCCCAGCCCAAAACTGAAATGCCGCCAGGCCAGGCCCCAGGGCAGTCAGGAGAATCCGAGCCTCCCAAGCCGCAGCATGAGTCTACTTCAGAGAAGATCTACTGCATCTGAGGGGATCTTCACATCCAGCAAACCAGGATTAGAGACTGTCAGTCAAAGTGAAACTTTGAAACTTAATTTGGGGGAGGAAAAAGAGTTCTGCCAATCTGCCCCCAGGGCAAGGAAGCAGTGGGGGAAGGGTAGGAACTGCTGCAACCTGCATTGGCCCCCACTGGGCTGCTTCAGATCCCCTGGCCTGCGGACGCCTCAAGGTGGCTGAATTGTTTGATCAGGGCAAAGTGCTCTTGTGTTGAGCGACCTGGATCCAGATCATGGTCTTAGGTGGTGGCCCTGGGGTGTGCTTTCAGCAATCCAAAGCTGGGTGGGGGCTGCAACACCCCCGTAATAGCTCCGGCAGCTGGGAAAACCCCAGCGATTTGGAACAGAGCTTTCACCCCTGGAAGCAGAGTTTCACAGAGCTAAAAAAACCAACCAATTAATTGACTGGCCAACATGGCCTTTTCAACAAAAGGAAGCAAAATAAGAACAGCAATAAAACTCTAGAATCCTTTTTTGTGGACAAAAAGGATCAAAGTATGGAACGGGAAGAAGACAACACAGTCAGAACTCCCACACCAAATGCTTCCAAGACACTTGAAGAATGTCTAGCAGCCAATAGATCAGCTGAAAAAAGACTGAAAAACAAATAAGAGAAGTGGAGGAAAAATTGGGAAGAGAATTGAGAATGTTGTGAGAAAATCATGAAAAGAGAGTCAAGAACCTGACTGAAGAAAATAACACTTCAAAAATAGATTAACTGAAATGGCAAAAGAGGACCAGAAAGCCAATGAGGAGAAGAATGTCTTAAAAAGTCAAATTTCCCAGATGGAAAAAGAATCTCAAAAGCATTCTGAAGAGAATAATTCCTTCAGAATTAGAGTGGAGCAAGTAGAAGCTAATGACTTTATGAGAAACCAAGATACTATTAATCAGTTACAAAGAAATGAAAAAATAGAAAGCAGTTTGAAATATCTCCTTGAAAAAAACACTGACCTGGAAAAT
>CM053596.1:25589394-25610237 GCA_028646575.1 Pseudocheirus occidentalis | reverse complement strand
GGGTAGAGTGGTAGAGACTCAGACTCTTGATTATTAGTCTAACATAACTTGTCTTCAGATGGAGTGACAGAAATCCTCATGAGATGGGAACATGAAAATTCTTCAATGTTTCCCTAACCTTTATTGACTTTGACTTCCAAGATCAATTTTCTTTATTAGCTGATGAATCTCTTCAAAGAGACTTGCTGTATGGGATCCAGATAAAATATATAAGCAGCAAATTGTTTCCATTCTAACTTGGTAATATCTGAGTGATTTAATGTGACAGATGAGGTGAGAGGACAAGGTCATCTTAGAGGGGACAATGGAATGTTAAACATCACCATAGAAGAATAAGTCTGAGCTTCCAAAAGAAGTGGGGTACAAGCGGTTAGTTCTAATCTAGCAATCAAATGGATAATGTTTCTTTTGCCCAGATTCATACACCAACAACATGCGTCTTAAAAATAGCTCTGTATTGTTGATGTCTGTTATCCACTGAGACCCCAAGACCTTCTTTTTTTTACCCATAGTTTATGTTCTTGTAGCCAAACTCTATATTTTTCACCAAATTGTATTAAACATAGGGTGCTTAACATTAGTCCTGGGAGTCAAAGCATTTGATAGTATGTTCAAATACTAGAAAACCGAGTCCCAAAACCAGAAAGTCAAAGTCGTTATAGTAACCACAAAGTTGGTACACATGGTTAATATTTTCAAAGAGAGTATTTCCATTAGTTGAAATTTAAAGGGAATGGATTAACAGTAAAGAGTTATTAATTGTATAGACTATTCATTATGAAACCAAAACCATAATTTAGGTGTCTCGATAATAAGATTGAAATAACCTTCAGAAAACACCCATTTCAGAGATTAAAATACTAATCAACATTCAAAATTATTGCATGTACTCAAGTGACAAATGATATTTTTTAATAAAATAAGATGATTTGTATTTGTTCACTGTGTCCAACAGGTTCCAATTAATTAATTTTCGCTTGTTTTCCACATCTGGAATTTCATTAATATAGGGTGGAAATTCCCTCCTCCAATGAATACCAGCAACATTTTTTAAATTTATAGACTTAGTCATTTGTGAATCACATGACCCTTGTCCTCTAGGATTATGCCTTGTCTGAATTCAAATATGGCCTGAGAAACTAATAAGTTGTGTGAGCCTAAACAAGTCACTTAAGCCTTTTTGCCTCAGTATTCTCATCTGTAAAAATGATTTAGACAAGGAAATGGCAAACCACTCCAGTATTTTTGTCAAGAAAAACCCAAATGAGGTCATAAAGAGTCACACAAGTCTAATCAACTAAACAACAGCTAGCAATCATTATTTCAGTTAAGGCAATAGCAAAGCAAAGATCCTAAACATAGAACAGTTATCTCAGAGTGAGTAAATATCAGAACTGAGACTCATACCCAAGTCATGTGACTCTAGGTCATGTGTTTGTTCCATTGTAACCTACTTTTTTGTCCCTTTTTCCTCTAACTCAGTCTTTTTTTTTTTTGAGGACAAATTGTCTTCATATCAGGAACATATTATGAAAACCTGCTCGCAGATATTCATTCCCAATAAGCACAATAAGTTGTGCATGAGTGCCGTCTTCGACACCCCCCTACCCCCAGGAATTTGCCTGAGACTGATGACTGAGAGGTAAAGAAGGGGGATGGGAGGAATAGACTAGGGAAGGTACAGGCTTTTGTCAAAGATCCTGGGCAACCCACAGGCCATCACCTGTTCCATTTTTGTATGACTCCTCATCTATTGGGCTAAGAACAGATTAGATATTTTTCTTCAGTGAGTAAATGGTACACATATATTCCTGAAGCTCCAATATTATTTTCTCAATTAGTCATGTCCAGCCATTCATGACCCCATTTGGGGTTTTCTTGTCAATATTTCTTGAATGGTTTACCATTTCCTTCTCCATTTCATTTTACACATGAAGAAACTGAGGCAAACAGGGTGAAGTGACTTGCCCGAGGTCATACAGCTAGGAAGTGTCTGAGGTCAGATTTGAACTCAGGCTCTCCTGATTTCAGACCTAGCACTCTAGTCACTGCATAACTAACCCTGGAGCTAGTCTTCCCAAAGCTGCTGATTTGCCAGTACAAATAAAGTCTTGATAGAAGGGAGGGGCACAGATGAAGGCTTATACTCATCGAAAAACCTGTCACAAGATACCCTGAAAGGAAGGGTGAGTCAAGACTAGTTGACTCCTAAATTGTATAGAGTCTTACAAATGGACTTGAGGTCCTCCTGGCAGAATGATGGGAAAGGTCCATTTTATTTCTTCTATGCCAAGAAGTAGAGTTTCTGTGTACCAGATATAACTGAAAACACTAACCATGTCTACAAAAGGCCTTGGCATGAATAGGCCAGAAATGACTTTTGTCCTAAGTCACAAAATGATAAAGTTTCCAGTGGGTGAAAGCAAGGAATGTTATTGGTGGGCCACTCAGTTCCAGAAAAGCTCAAAGTCATAGCAAACTCATCAGTCTCCCCTTGAAAGTAAAGGACATCATTTTTCTTCCTCTCCTTTGATCATTTCCTCCTCTTCTTGCCCCTTTTCTTCTTCTTGTGTTTCCTTCTCTGTCTGTCTTTCTTCCCTTCTTTCTTCTACCATTTCCCTCCCTACCATTCTTATTGTCTCCCTGACCCACATACTCACTAAGAGCAACAGATATGGTCCGAATCCTAGGTCCTGAAGCGTTCCCACCTTGGTCTATATCCAAATAAACCCAAGGCTTGGAGGGACTGCAGCCATTAGTGGCTACTCAAGGCCCTGACTCATTCTGTCTAGAGTGGGGCCTAGAACAGGTGAAAGCTTTTTCACCTGAGGAGTCTGAACCATGAAGCATCAGAGCTAGCAAGCTACTTAGGAGGAAACTGCAGAAATTGGCAATCTGTGAGAGCGCCATGAGATACCTTAGAATAGACTTGCTCCGTGAGAGCACCTTTATGGTCTCATAAAGGTGGTGACGCTTCAGGACCTAGAGTCCTAAAGACATATTTACTTATATCCTCAATGAAAAATTTAAAAATCCTGATAATAAGAGCTATCCCAAAGGGGAATGCCTTGACAGGTAGTAACTTGGAGGCCTTCAAGCAAAAGTTGACTGCTGTCATAGGAAGCATAGAGATGTTGTTGTTGTTGTTGTTAGCTCAATTATGGGTTGAACTAAATGGCCTCTTAGGTCTCTTCCAACTCTGAGATTTTGTGATTCAAGTATTGTCCTGGATATAATAGGTATTCATGTGTGCATGCCTTGCATGCATTCACACACACACACACACATACACACTCATACAATACATTTATATGCACATGGTCCATAAATATAAGCACATCAGTCCTCACCTATGTGTATATATACATAACTGTTGTGTGCAAACCATATGCTTAAAAATGCCCGATCCATCCCCCGATGTGTTCTTACCCAACAGGACTATATTGTAAGAGCCTCTTGCTGATTTTTCTTCTAGACAGCAATCTCTCCAGGTTATCCTCCCTCCAGCCACCAAAGTAACTGCCATCAAGCACAGATCTCACCATGTAACCCCCTACTCAATTAACTCCAATGACTCCCTGTTACAAGTTCTTGAATTAAAACCATTCATTTAACATCTAAAGCTCTTCTAAACCTGGTCCTTTCACATCTTCTAGTCTTCATTTATAATATTCTTCTCTATGGTTCAGCCATAGTGGACTACATACTAGTCCTCATATTGTCAGTCAGTCAATACACATTTATTGTTTACTATGTGACAGACAAAAACCTGGCCCCCATTCCCAGGGAGTTCACATTATAATGAGGAAGATGACATGAAATTAACTATGTGCAAACAAGATGTGTGCACATGTATGTATGTATGCATGCATGCATATATGTATGCATTCATGCACATACATATGTGAGTTATGTGTATATATGTATATACACATATTATTCCCAAATAAATGTATATGTTTTATATATATATATTATATGCCTATTTGTGCACATATGCATGTGTGCATATAACTTCATGTATACAGATATATGTATATATACATATATGTGTATGTGTGTGCATCTCTAAATGGAGAAGTGAGTCAGGAAAAAGAAAAAAGGGCAGAGATGAGAGAGAAAACGCAAGAGGGCAGTCATGAATATAGACCTTCATTCATGCCCATCTTTGTGCCTTTGGTCAATCTCCACCTTTGCTCGCCCTTTTGAACTATACCTCTTGAAATTCCTGGGTCTCTTCAAAACTTAGATCAAGTTTCTCCTTCCATGTGATGCTATTGCTTGTCTCCCGGATGCTAGAGCTCTCTTGCATTTGCTTTGGAGGCTCTACATGCATATGTATAAATGCATTGTTCCACTTTACAATGTAAACTCTTTGAAGAGAAGAACTTGATGTTTTAATAACCATAGTGTCCAATGCAGCACCTGATGAATAGAAGGTATTTAATAAATGTATGTTCATTTATGTAAGTGATTCTCAACCTTCCTAATGCTGCGACCTTTTAATATTTGTATGTGGGCGTATCTGCATGTGGGCAGACCCGCCTGGAGATGGATAGAGGAGCCATGTCTTGGTTCCTAAGACCATCGGAAACATGTGTTTTCTGATGGTCTTAGGTGACCCCTGTGAAAAGGTCATTCGACCCCCAAAGGGGGTGTGACCTACAGGTTGAGAATCGGATGATTTATGTGTCGGCTGATTGATTAAAGGTACATGTATACACATACATAGAATTCATGGTCCTATGAGGCTTAATGGCACATACAGTTATACAAATGCAAGTACATATATGTATACACCCATGTAGATAGACAGGTACAAGAGTAACAAACATATACCTACATGCATGTTTGTGCAACCTTGACAACACTTGTACATGCATTCACACCTATACATACATTTATCTGCCCCATCATCCTATGGGACTTAATTGCTTACAGCTTTTGGGCACTATTTCTGGCAGAATGATGGAGATGGTCATATTTATAGCAGCCATATATAGAAATGTCTTGCCCATGGTAGTTCGGAAGTGAGATCATTTCACAGGTGGAAAAAAAAGGAGGTGCCAAAAAGGAGGGAGGGAGGAAGAGGGAAGGGTCAAGCTGGGAGAGAAATGGAAATTGCCAGATTTAAATTTAATAATTGTTGATGACTGCATTTTAAAATTGTGATATTAAAAACAAATCTCTTTTGAGGTCACTCATCCTTCCTCGTGATAGCCACAGACCCTTCCTTTGCTAAGAATTTGTGGTGAAGCTCTTAGCATCTAAGTATCATAACCTCCATGAGCTCACTCTGATACTTCTCACCTGTACTACGCTTTGCATCAAACCTAAAAATAATCTGACAGAGTAGTCAGAACAATCCTTATTACTCCCATTTTCCAGAAGTAAAAATTCAGGTTCAGGAAGGTTTTAATAAAAGCTCCCAGTAAGCTTCAAGGAGGAAGGGACTGTCATATTGTTCTTTTAATTTCTATCCCCAGATCCTTATTCAATGACTGGCATAAAATAGTCACTCTTAAAGGGGAAAATGAGGATGGAGAGCATTTGAGGTCTTGTAGAATAGTTTTGGGAGTAGATATGGAAAATGACATAGGAGATGTAATACCTTATAGGAGGAATGACAAGTTATTGATTGATATTAAAGTTTTATACTCTTGCCCCATGGATCCACCATTTTAAAGTTCTGCCTGTTCTTCTAGGTTTGGTTGAAGATCCATGGGATCCAAGCTGCCTTTCCTGACCACCCCCACCCAAGAAGTCACTGATGCATCTGACATATAAAGTTTCCTAATTTCTTTACATACTCTTAACTATTTTGCCTCATCTTCTTCCCATTCTCTTTATGATTGACAAATTATATCCCAGGTAAACCCAAAAGGAATTTTAAGGATTTCATTTCATTAAGGGCAGGAGTGGGGTTGGAATGGAAGAAATCTTCCACTATAAGAATGTTAGGGAGGGGAAGTGAAGAAACTTGGGAGATCTAATAGCATAAAATTACATAGACGAATTATGTTGAGTAACCTAGTTCCAATATATTTAGGTGATAATTCTTTCTAAGGAAGGCAGGATGACATATTTGAGATGAAGCTTCAGAGTCAGGGAGATCTGAGTTCAAGTCATACCTCTGATACCCTTCTAGATGTGATACCCTATGAGTCATTTAGCCATTAGTCCTTCTGTCTCCCAACCCCACCCCAGTAAACTCTCCAAGATTATTCAATTCTAAGTTGATCATTCTACCCCCACCCACTCCCCAATCTCCCCTGTCATTGCCACTAACATTGACTAAGTCACTGTTTGAAGCTCCTGCTTGAAGTTGAAGAGAAACTTAGTAAAGGTATTTTCCTTAAAGGGGGCTCCCTACACCAGTAAAATTACAGGCTTGGTTTAGTTTTTAAAAATGTGACTAACAAGGTTAAAACTTCATATGTTTATAAGTTACTGAAGTGGCCCACTAAGCTTAGGTTGCTCCATACTGATTGTGACTCTGGTGATTTGTATGCATGTGCTTTCTTTCCTCATGGAGTATTGGTTCCATGAAGACAGGCACTATGTCTTTTCCATCTTTTTATCCTTACAGAACACAGAAACTTCTATAGGTACCTAACCCCTCTTTATTCCAATGCTTTTCCTCAGTTAATTATCTGCTGTTTATCCTGTATATAACTAGCATTGCATATATGTGCTTGCATGTTGTCTTCCACATTAGGTTGTGAGCTCCTTGAGGGGAAGACATTTTTTTTTGCCTTTCTTTGTATCCCTAGCACTTAGCGCCTGGCAGATAGTAGACATCTAATAAATGTTTATTTAATGAATGGTTCAAATGCTGACTTTTGAGTTGTGTTGGAGAGTACTTGTCTCATGATGTTGGCGTCTGGAAATTCTGTACAT
The DNA here is from genome assembly GCA_028646575.1 of Pseudocheirus occidentalis. NCBI lineage: Eukaryota > Metazoa > Chordata > Mammalia > Diprotodontia > Pseudocheiridae > Pseudocheirus > Pseudocheirus occidentalis. The sequence goes on along the minus strand of CM053596.1, from coordinate 25,603,337 downwards.
GACCTGGACCCTTTATTTCCAGACAAGAACATTGTTCTGTTCTCCAGAATACTTGGCTAGAATCAATTGGATGAAGCCAAGGGTAGCTGATGGCTCATAAGCCCTGACTTAGCCAGTTCAGGCCCTCCAGTCCTTCTGACAACAGTTTTGGCGGTCTTCTGCTTTTGGGTTAACTGGCACCAATCGGACGATGATTGGGGAGATGAAAACAGGCAACCTGCCTAAATGAAAAGCTACCTGAGCTTCATGCTCCAAAGACCATTTGTTCTGCATTTAGGAACTGCCATAATATATCTACACCAGTGCTACTTGGGAGAATTTCTCATGCCCTTGGTAGGGGTCATAGACTGCAAGCAGCTGGCCTGATTCATTAGTGAATTTTTGGTGGACGGGTGTTGGGTATTGAGTGAATCATTGTGTTTTTCTCAGACTAAATGATAAATGTTTTATTGATTAAACTGTTTAAAACATTTACACTTCTTTTTTCTTTCTTCTTGGCTCTGCTATAGTCTTATTAAAGTATTGCCTAATTGTGGTTTCTTGTCTCCATAATAATGTTAGTTAGTTTTAATTTTGTAGGTGCACATGAGAACATGAAGAGTTCTGTGGGTCTGGATTACATTTCTGTGAGACCTTTCTAGCTTATGGTAGTTTGGTCTAATTTTTAAATAGGTTCATTTCAAATGAACAGTTAAGAAAAACATTTAATCTGCTTGCCCATTTAATGGAATGTACGCTTTGAAAAGTCATTGTCTCTTCTGGAAAGGGGTAGTCCAATTAAGCCCTGTAGAAAGACTAGTGCATCTAGTTATCATGAGCACTGGTCATTTCTAAGGTACACACACGTGTGTATGTATTTGTATACATACATAGATGCATGTGTATATGTGCATACATATATACATGTAGGCATGTATATAAGTATATATGCAAATATATATACATATGCAATGTATGTATGTGTATATTTACTTATATAGACTTCTTGAGGTCAGTAAAGGTTTTGTTTTGTATTTTTGTATTCCCAGCACCAAACAGTGCTTATTATATAAGAGATATATAACAGGGTGTGTGTGCAGAGCTACTCTGCTATTTGGTGACTAAGTATGTTAGCTCAGTTCTTGAGGCATTTAGGTTTTATGTCAGAAAAGCCTTTATAGCAGTTAAAGTTTCCCCAAAGTGAAATGAGTTGCCTAGGAGGTAGAAGCTTCTCTCTTATTATGTCTTCAAGCAAAATCTGGATGATCACTTGTCACTTATCTTATCCCAGTGATTATTTTCTCATTTGTGACGTAGACCACTTAAATAGTAAGGCCCCAACTCTAATTTTAGGAAGGAAAGAAGGAAGGAAGGAAGGAAGGAAGGAAGGAAGGAAGGAAGGAAGGAAGGAAGGAAGGAAAGGGAAGAAGAAAAAAAAGAAGGGAGGGAGGGAGGAAGGAAGGAGGACTGGGTCAGGTATATTATAGAGGCTGTTCTTTTGGTGAACTAGATTGCCACTAATATTTCTTCCAATTTTCAAGCTCTATTTCTAGGAAAGAAGAAATCATATGTCAAATTTAATAAAATTAATTATAATGATAACATGTATTTAACATTTTTTGGGTTAGCAAAAAGCTTTAACTGTCACACCCTTTGATCTTTTTTTTTCAGTCATTCCTTGCCTAGCTTCTGTCTATACCTGTGGAGAGGGGATGGAAAGGGTTGGCCTAATCAATGATTGGCCTCCATTACTTACTTTATAATACTTTCCAGTCAGAAAATGCTGAAAATACTTGTAAGTTTAGAAACTCCAGGACATTTTCTCACTTAATCTCAAGATTCAGGATTCTGGAGTTCCAGAATCTCAGCCTTTTTGCTATTCTAGAAATGATCATCATCTGTCATTCATCATCAATATCAAATTAGAGAGACTTGAAAAATAAATCAAAACAGGGTAAGGCATCATATTGCTTTGCAGACCAAAACAATAACAACAAACAAAAAAAACAAAAAAATCTACAGCAGGGTCATTACCACTAAATATCACAGAAAAATTCTCCTTAAAACTCCCATACTTGCCAATTATTACATTTTATTCAAGGAAATAGGAGACACGATGCAGCACATGACTACAGGTTGCAAAAGTTGAGCCCCAACTGATTACCTCATGTGACCTGATGACCCAAATTATACATTAGAATCTAATTATATTTATACATTAACATGTCATTTGTCCCTATACTACAAACACAGAAGTCTGAATAACCTTGTGAATTCTATAAAGAATCTATACTAAAACTAGGGAATTTTTGAGGACGGAGCTATTGCATATGATTCTATGGACATAATATTGATTCATAAACATTTAATGCCATACCAAATGTTCATAATCTCTAAACTATGTTTAAAGAAAAGCTATCAAATTATAAAGACTCAGTTGAAGAAATCAAATCCATCTGGGAACTGAATGAAGTACACATTAGTCCTGACTTCATGACTGCTCTTGGAATCTTCAGATACTTCAGAAAGCCTACAGTAGAGTAACTTCTAACCCAATACTTTTATCCAATTACCAAAAGAAGTCATTTTGTTCACTTGCACAATATTAAGCAGAACACTAAAAATAAAAGAATAATGGTAGGATGCCAATTTTGGTAAGGACAATTTCTATCTGAACAACACTGGAATAAAGATAAACATTTTGTTGGTGATAATGATGATGATGACAATGAAAATGACAGTGACATTTATAATGAGATGATGATGATGATGATGATGATGACGATGATGAATGTTGTATAATTTGTAGAAAATCAGTCTCTGAATGAGGAAGACTTGGTTTCAAATCCTGCTTCAAATACATCCTGAATGTGAGATTCTGGACTAGTCACTTAATCTCTCAGTGCCCCTAGGTAATTAACTTCCTAAGAACAGAAGTTATAGAAGAACAAACAGCATTGTTGGAGGGAATTTCTTTATTGTGAGTCCCCCATCAGTGAAATCATGGGGCTGGAGTATTTGCAGCAATTAATAATTAATAATAATGATAATAATAATAATACATTTATATATAGGCCCCCAAGACTGAACAGTATGAGGCTGGGTTCCCATTAGGAAACTCAAAAGTTCCATGACTGACCCCAAGTTTCTCTTAAAAGCAAAAGTCCAACTTTTTATTACTAATATCCCACCAATGTTGTTATATGCTACTGAGACATGAAATCTATATTTCTCTGAGGAACTGTAAGCTAGAATCACTTAGAGGTCAATGGAGAAGCATACAGTATATATGAGCAAGCTGCAGGGTATACCTGACAAGCAGTTCAGGAGAATCACAATACAGAAAGATATGGAGCACTTTTATAAGAGGAACAGAATATGGACTGCTCTTGTGGCAAGAATGAGATATAGCGGACGAACAGCCACTGCTCCCCTGGCTTTGCTACATGTCAAGAGAGAAGGCGGAACCCTTCTAGTACCTCTGGTAGACTCTCTGAGATGAACTTATAGAAGGACACAAACAAGAGTGCTACAGGATAGACAGAAATGAGTCGATGTTGATGGGCATCATTGGAGAGAACTTCCAAATCAATGGTTACTCAGACGCAAAGGACCTCAACATTTAAAAATAACTTTGCATACATTTTCTCAAATGTTCACAAATCAGTGGGATTTTCTTATTTCTTAGACTAAGGAACCAAGGCTGGATAGGATACTTAATTAGGACAGATTTAGTTTGAAGCAGAGGAAGCTAGGTGGTATAGTGGATAGAACTCCAGGTTTAGACTCAGGAAGATATGAGTTCAAATCCAGCCTCAGTTACTTACTAGCTCTCTGACTCTGGGAAAGTCACTTAATCCTATTTGCCTCAGTTGCCTCATCAGTAAAATGGGCTGAAGAAGGAAATGGCAAAACTACTCCAGTATCTTTGTCAAGAAAGCCTCAGATGGAGTCACAAAGCTTCAGACACAACTGAGAATGACTGAATGAGAAAGTGTTTGAAGCTGGTTTCAAATCATGTTTTTTTTTGGACTCCTGTTACAAAATTCTAGACATTATGCAATACTGTCTTTACAAGAAAAGAGTTAAGGGTTAAAGTGTTAAATGAGAAGAAAGATGGGGAGACAAAGGCAGAGACTCAAACAAAGACAGAGATAGAGGGAGAGACACAGCATGATAAAGAGAAAGAAACAGACAAAGCAACAAAGAGAAACAGGCAGACAGACACAGAAGGAGAGATAAAGACCAAGAGAGTCAGGGAATGGGGGAAACGATTCAGCAGGGACAGTCATCAATATGCTCACTTTTTCCAGCCAATGTTATCTCAAATTTACCTAAAGCTACTTCTCATTATTCTCCTGGAGCATTTGGTATTTAAGATGTAGATGTGTGCAGGAAGAGGGGTGGTGGGGATAAATACTGACATAGTAGACATGTTGGAAAAAGATGCCCTCTGTTAAGAGAACCAGCTCAAGCTCAATCCCTCGTATGAGTCAGCTTGCTAAATACACTCCCGTGTGTCAGGCTCAGAGATCCATCCAGCCTCTAGAGGAGGCAGAGAATAGAGCTAAAGAGGTGTCTTTGTTCTATGACTCTCAGTATTTACCTTCTAGTCTTGGCATGGAGACCTGTACTAGTGAAGAGGGGACCTAAAGTAATGAAGCAGCAAGGACTAAGTGCCCAATGAGGAGCAGAGACATGAAGTGTCATAAGGATTAAGAGGACTCCCAGGGCAGGAGGAGGGGGACAGAGCTGAACTTGGATGTTTGGACAGGCTGTAAACAGAAGAAAGGCGCAAGGAGGGCATTTTGACTGAGGGAATGGTGTATATAAAGGAATAAAGTTTGTAAGCAAGCAGGTGGATGTGCTCAGGAGTCTATCCTGGGTATGTAACAGGGTCCAAAAGAATGTAAGCTCCTTGAATACAGTCTGCTTTGGTTTTGTGATTGTTTTCCATTTCCTGGCTCTTGTTACCTTCACAGGCTGCAGTTCAGGGTCTGAAATATACCTGGTGTTGATGAAATGTTTATGGAATGAATGAATGAATGAATGAATGAATGAATGAATGAATGAATGAAAGACTGAGTGATTCAGGAGTTTTCCAATTACATCAATACCTTCCCCAAATTGGCTAAGTATAGGTATCCTTGCCTACCTTCACTAGAACATAGGCCCTTAAAGGCAAGACATTTTTTTCATTTCTTTTGCATTTGTAGTTCTAGAATAATGATAGGCATATTTATTGAATAACAACCCAATGCATGTTTGTTTAATTAAATATTCCTGATAAAGTCTGGAGTCAAAGAGAGACCACAGTAATGAGAGTGAGAACAGAAAGCCACTGGCTGGCTCTGGTCAAGATCTCAGTTTGATCGTCAATATTAGTGAGTCATGAGTTGTCATGACATGAAGAATATCTAGTCCAGTACGTGAAGAATATCTAGTACAGATCTAGTACAAGAGCATTGGGTTTGGAATCAGGAAGACTCATCTTCATGAATTCAAATCCATCCTTAGACACTTACTAGCTATGTGATTCTGGGCAAGTCACTTCACTCTGATTGCCTCAGTTTACTCACCTGTAAAATGAGCTAGAGAAGAAAATGGAAAACTCTCCAGTATCTTTGCCAAGAAAATTCCAAATGGGGTCATGAAGCATCAAACAACAGGATTTGTCACAACACAGAGCTTTCCCTAATTATCCCAGCTAAGAGTTGTATCTGCCTCTTCAAATTTTCCTAGGGCACTTGATTTGAATTTGTCCTTTGTCCCTATGGATGTATTATATTATGCTCTGAAGCAGTATGGCACAGTGAATATGAGCACAGTAATTTGTCTCATCTGGACCTAGATTAAAATCTAATCTTGGAATTTTGCTTGATGCAAAACTGGAAAAATTATTTAGCTTCTCAGAGTTTATAAAATAAGAAGGATAATAACTATTATTTACCATACAAGGTCAAGGAGGAAAGCATTTTACAAACCTGAATGTGAACATAAATGTCTAGCATACAGATGTATCAATAATTCAATATTCACAACACTCATGGTGGTTATGAATATGCTGGTATAGTTACGAATCACAAAATATAGCAAACTCTCCACATGGAGGGCAGAACCAAGGTCTTCATTCAGAAACCAGAACACCAAGTCCCAAAACCAGAAGGACAGGTCCCAGAACCAGAAAGCCAAAGTCATTATAGCAGTCACAAAGTTGATACACATGATTAATGCAGTGAACACCCACATTCTCAAGCCTTCACAAATAGAATAGGCTCCCTCAAGCAGGGATCCATCTTGGACTCATGACCGTTCCTCAGCCTGGTCCTTGGAAGTTCTTGGTAAAAGCTGCAGAAGGAGGATCTCAGCAAAAGGTGCAGTCTCCATGTGGTGACTGAGAGAAAATCTGATGGTCCTGCTGTTTCTCTTCCTTATATACAGTATAGCTCCTCCCTGTTCTGCCCCTTCCTTAAGGTATTAACTACTCCCAAGGAGTTAACTTGAAGGAGCTAAGTGCCTTTACTAGGTGCCAATAGAAAGGGGCATGGAGATCTTCTGATTTCATCAACATTACAACAGATCATCCAATATACTAGGACCCCATATAACCAACCCAGGTTCTAGACCTTTTCTGCTCCAAATACTTTGAAAACCATAGTCCATGAGTTTCCATTGCTATGCTATTGTTGTTATTGTTGCTTTTTTTACTTTTCATAGTCATAGGATACAACAGTTAATGATGATGATAATTAGCATTTATATAGCACTTTAAAATTTGCATAATGATTTATATATCATTATGCGTTTATAATGTGAACATTTAAATATCAATGTAAATTTTAAAAAGAGACCCTTTCCTCCATATACTTTCAGCTCTATCTCCCACAAACATATAGACAGTCATTAATGAAGAACGTTATTCCTTTATAAGGATCACAAGTAGGGTGCCCACAAGTAGGTAACATGTTTGTACAAGGCGCCTGTGAGATATGTGTTCACAAATGGAACGTATGTGAAGTAAGTAGATACATAGATGGATGATTCCCAAGTCTTGTCACAAAGCTGCCAATGTTTTAGAGTAGGGCACCCGCATGTAGGGAAGACGTTTATACAGGGCACTTGTGCAATATATGTTCACAAATGAAATCTGCGTGAAGTGAGCATACACACGAATGGCCATTTCACAAGTCCAGCTTCAAAGCTGCCAATGTTTTCTATAGCCCTGAATTTGCAGTCTAAGGACATTAGTTCTGTTTCTGATTCTTCCACTTCCTACTTCTGTGACTTAGGGTTGGGCACATTACCTCTCTGGGCCTTGCTTTCCTCATTTCAAAAATGTCTCTCTTCTGTCTCTCTTAAGCTAGCACAATGTGATCTCATTGCTGAAATCACTATTCTCCTCTCTGAAGCTCCTCACAAGACATTACTCTCTGTTAATCACCACCAGATGCTTAATCTCAGCTAGTGCATTAATCATATTTTTTTTCAACCACCCCCACCAGAAGGTGGCATAATATGGTTGATGATATTCATTGCTAAGGGCAGGGTACACCTTTTTTGATCTAATCTGTGAGCCTCCTTCTATACCTGGACTCATTGAGAGCTTATCTTCTGAACCATGCCAAGCACTTTTTGTCTATCTACTGAAGGTAGCCAATATAAAGGAGTAATTTTTTCTTCTTCAGAGAAGACTACTCCTCCCTTCAGTCAACATTATCAGCCATTTCTATGAAACCACCTCTCTCTTTCTCTTCTCAGTCAAGCTTCTTAGCTAATGGAAATGCAGTTTTTCTCAGCTCCTAGTCAGATTTCTTGGGCAACGGCAATTGCCATAGAAGAAAAATTATTATTTTGGGTTTAAGGTACAAAACAGTAAAAGGATTTATTATGGCCACAGTCACAAAGCAGAAAGAAGTATCTTTTCACACATCAAGAAGGGAGGCTCTGTGGACTAAGTTGGATACTGAATGTTCCCATTTCCCAAAGGTGCTACTGGGATACAGAAAAAAAAATATGCTCATGCAGGGTGCACAATTCATCCACTGGCTTTGGAAGCAATTTTGCATTCTAAGCAAAGGGACAAGGACTTCCCAATTTTCTAAGTCCCTTCAAAATCTCAAACCCTTTGATTTCCCAATGGGAGCCTGTGAGACCTTAAGAAACTCAATCTCTTTAGATCTCAGTTTCCTTGTCTGTAATACAAGGGACCTTTGAATCCCCTTCTCTCTCTACATCTATGCTTCAATAATCCTAATTTGTTAGTCTGACATTGACCTCAGGGATCTGAAATAGGGCATCTCTGTCTATTGGCTGACCATGAACAAGATTTTAGATAAAAGAAAGCAAAACATGTAAGTTACATATAACTGTACATTTATGCAAAAACAGAAGCTTATTCTAAAGGAGGAAAAACATGGTCTCTTCTACTCCCCCCATCCCACCATATAATAAAGTTTTTTTTTCTTTACTCATCAGTCAGCCTAAAGCAGAAGGTGCAGAGGTCTGGGTTGAGATCATGTCTGCCCTTGGAAGTTTTATTAGCACTTATCTATTTTCATTATTCTGTCAACTGTTAAACATTATATACCTGTGTATTCTATCTCGCTCATGTTTCTCAGTTCCTCTCTTACCTTAGGATCATAAACTCATTTTAACACCTGCTTTTTATACCATCCAGCAGAGGTAAGTTTTCCCAGAGCTGACTTTCTGGAATAGGAAAGGAATCTAGTGACACTATCATAAGGAAATTATTCTAACCTCAACCCATCAAACTCTTTATTCTATGCAAAGAGCAACAGCTGGAACTGGCAGGGGTAGCTAATGCTATTACGCCCTGCCCTGTGTCCTCTTAGTGATATATCATAGTCCAACCTTTCCTTAGTCTTCTCACAAATGAGAATTACTTTTTTGTTATTACCCCCTTTCAACTGCAATATTCATGAGTCTGTGAACTCTGAAGGGATGATGATGGTGGTGATGATGATGATGATGATGATGATAATGATGATTGTGGTGGTGATAATAATGATGACAAGAATGACAGCAGTTAGTATTTTAATAAAGCGTTTTATGTATGTTTTCATATTTGAACTTCCTAACACTCCTGGGAGTTAGGTGCTATTATGCCCATTTTATAGATGAGGTGAAGGCTAATTTAATTTTCCAAAGTCACACAGCTATTAAGAATCTGAGGCAGGATATAAATTCCTATCTTGCTGAGTCCATGTTCATCCATCTATCCACAAAAGCATCCATATGTCTTGATTTTAAATTGTATACTCAGTGTATATAGCACAAAGACAGATATTTTGGTAAATGTTTGTTAAATTAAATTGAGTTTACATAAAAATAAGAAACTGGAGCCAGTGAAAGACTATAGCAAGGAACTACTGGTTGGCCCCAAACAATAACTCTTGGTTTGATGACAAGAGCTGGTGGTTGATGAGCCATCTGTTACTTCCAGGGTCTCTTTTCCTCCGGTTCAGTGAACCAGGCATTGCTCCTTCCACATCACAGTTGCTGAAAATCAGACAAAAAATTTCCATTCATTGACAAATGATGTGTGAATTTGGTCAGAAGTGCCAGGCCTGAAAAAGGGATAAATGCCTACTGGTTTGCTTGGCACCCCCTGGAGAGAACTCAGGCCAACATCTTCACTCTCCACCAAGTCATCCCTAATTTATTTTTTCTTCTAGCACCAAGGGGGAGCTGAAAGGGTTTAGCCAAGAGGGAATTGGGATGAGCAATCCTAGGCTTTGGAAACTTTTAGATGAAGGTTAGGTAATAATGAATAGGTGCTACTCAGATTGGGACTGAATAGATTTCTTTTATATACAGTTCTAATTACTTTATATTATTCTAACAGTATGGTAGTGGGTATAATCCTTGTCTTCTGGAAGGGTGTCATGGGAAGTAGTCTACATATGTCAGAGCCATTCCTAGGAATTTTTGCACCACGAATCTCATCTGGTATAGCAGGGTAGGCAGAAAAAATCCCTGTAGGAAGACGGAGACAGAGACAAACCTCAGGGCAGCATGACACCTGAAAAGCTGTCTAACCCATTCTGCCCAAGAGGAATCAAGGTCATTTGGTATCTTCCTATATGAACTCATTACTCTTGATAAGTAGGTGTAAAAAGTCAGTTGTTTCTTCATACTTAGCTTCTAAAAAGTTTATTACTTGAGGTATCAGGGTAGCCTGGAAACATTTATGGTGGGTATTCTTAAATTGGTGTTCATGGCTTTTTATTTTTCATGTTGATAACTATTTTTTTCAATATAATTGGTTTCCTTTTTAATTTTCTGTATTTGATTTAATGCATTTTAAAACAGTATGCAGAGAAATGGTCATGGGCTTCAACAGACTGCCCAAGGGGTATATGACACAAAAAAGATTAGGTGTAGTCCAAATCCTTCTTTCTATGGATAAAGAGAACAGTTTCTTTAAGAACCCATAGGACCTGCACGGCAGATTATACTTTCGTCTGTTTCATGTTCCCTCCCTACCCTTACAACTAAAGTCCTTTGTAGCTCAAAATTGTACAATAATGCTGTGGAAAGTATTAGATTTGTAGCCAAAGACCCACAATCAAACCTTGACCTTGACATTTAATATCTAGATGACCTGGCTCAGACCTCTAAAAATCTTCGACTCTTACTTTTTTCACGTATAAAATGAGGAAGTTAGATTAGGTGGTCTATAAGGTAGGTAACTTCCAATTCTGAATGCTTTTTGCTGTTTGGTTGTTTCAATCATGCCTGTCTCTTCATGGCCCTATTTGGAGTTTTCTTGGCAAAAATAATGTGGTGGGTTGCCATTTCCTTCTCCAGCTCATTTTACAGGTAAGAAACTGAGACAAGCAGAGTTAAGTGATTTGCCCAAAGTCACACAGCTAGTCAGTTTCTGAGGTTGGATTTGAATTCCGGTATTCCTGACTCCACGGATGCCACTCTGCCCTCTGCATCACCTGCTCCTTGAATCCTTGAGGTTATTCTATTTTTATCACTATTGCTAGATGGCAAAGACAATTGTAATAGATATGGTCAATAGACTTCTCCAAAAAGTTGGTGAAAAGAGTTTAGTGAGGTAGTCAGCTCCCTATCCCTTCAGAGAACCATAGAAACACAATTTCAACTCCCCAGACAGATAGGAGTCTTTTTGGAATTGTCTTTCCCATCAACAAACTCCTCTTCTTTGGAGTCTCAGGCTCCAGGGGACAGCAGCAAAAATCTCCTTGGAGATGCTCATTGAAACAAAGTCTCTTTCACTAATTCATCAGGGTATTTACTGCTTTTCCCCCTAGAAAGTCATTGTCTTGGGAAAGATCATTTATGGACTGAGTAATAGAAAGTCTGCTGCCTCACTTCATACTGCTTTAAGTGTTTCCTTTCATGAAGCATGAACAGAATTTGGAGGAATCTAGTATTCCTTTAACCCCCAAACTTCTGAGGAAGGTTTCCTGACCACCCCCACCCCCAACCAAATCTCCAAACTTGCAGAAACCAGGGAAGTTAATTTGTTGCCTTCTTCCAAAAGTGATGAAGAATAGTGATAGATAGTGATAAACTGTGATAGTGACAGAAAGTGATAGTGAAGAATAGTAATCTACTCTTTGAGGGGTATGATAAAATATTCATTAATCTAATCATAGACCCATAAATTTAGACCTGTAAGGTAGCTTAAGAATCATTTAGGATCCTTGAGGGCAGGTACTTCTCTATTAGTGTCTTCTTATTCTCAGCGCTCAGCATATAGGACACTGTATTAAATATAGTTTGATTGACTGATCTAGGCCCAACGATTTATTTTATAGTTGAGGTAATTGAGAAACAAAGAGATTAAATGATATGTCCCTTTTCCTACAGACAGCAAGAATCAGAGTTGGTATCCCAGGATCATAGATTGAGAGCTGGAAGAGACTTTAGTGGTCATCCATTTCATATTTTGTATTTTATGGATGAGACAACAGAAGACTAGCTGACTTGCCTAGGGATACACAGGTAACAAGCAGCACTTCAATCTAAGTTCTCTCTTAGTAAAACCAGTACTCATTAGAGAGGAAAAACTGAGACAATAAAAGCACTTACCTCACTGGGATAGGGTAAGGATCAAATATTATATGTAAAGTCCTTTGCAAACTTGAAATCCCTATAGAAATCCTGGCTATCGTGAGGAGGCAGGGTGTGTGAGTTGGCTGTGTGTGCTTGGATAAATCACTTCCTCTCTGTGAGTCTCATGCTCCTTATTTTTAGAATGGGGGTGGGAAAGGTCAGGGACTGAAGGAGGTAGTGACTAAGGTTGTTTCTGCTTTTAAAAAGCTTACACATCTTGTTATGATACATCAATAGATCAATGATCTCATCCATGTGAATGCTTTCCCTGTTGGTGGGAATCATTGCCCATCCTTCCTTCATCTCATTCACATCTTCCTATAGTCTCCTTATAATGGATGTACTTAATGGACTGAAGTCTTTTCTTTACTCTTTTGAAATTATTGGTATTTTTAATGTTGTTCAGCAATTGAGAAAAACAGGGAAGAGAATCTAAAATTCTACCATTTATAATGTGTGTGTGAGACTTTATTCAGGGGCTAATAAATTTGGGTTTTTTTTTTACGTCTTCTGTCTCTCTTTTCCCTCTGTGCAACTTTGTTCTTTTAGATATAAATGTTACCATAAAATATTTCCCACTTGCATGTAAGAAATAATATTCATTTTTAAAGAAAATTTGAGTTCCAGATTCTCTCCTCCTTTTTGTGCCTTCCCAACCCCTTGAGAAGGCAAGAAATATGATACTGATTATGTATTTTAAGTTATGCAAAATACATTTCTATATGAGCCATGTTACAAAAGTAAGCGCATACAAAAAAACACAAGAAAAAGAAAGTAAAAGAAAGAGCTTGCTTCAATTTGCATTCAGACTTCATCAGTTCTCTTTATGGAGGATAGCATTTTTCATCATGCATCCTTTGGAATTTGTTTGGATCATTGTCTTGATAAGAGTAGCTAAGTCTTTTACAGTTATCATCCTTAAAATATTGCTGTTACTGTGTACAATGTTCTCTTGGTTCTGCTCACTTTATTTTGTATCAGTTCACATAAGTCTCCCCAGGTTTTTCTGAAACCATCCTGCTCATAATTTCTCATAGCATAATCATATTCTTTCACAATCATGTATCTCAACTTGTTCATTCATTCCCCAAATGATGGAAATCCCACTGATTTTCATTTCTTTTTTGCCACCACAAAAGAGTAGTGTACATATTTTATTTTTTTAACAAATAAGTCCTTTCCCACTTATTTGGATCTCTTTGGTATACAGAACCAGAAGGGGTATTGCTGGGTCAAAAGGGTTTTCATAGTCCTAAAACTCTTTCAAATTCTTCTTTGGAATGCTTGGGCTAGTTCATAATTCTATTAAAAGTGTATCAGTGTCTCAATTTTTCTCCATCCCATCCAGCATTTGTCATTTTCCTTTTATCTTAAGCTAGCCAATCTGGTAAGTATGGTAGGTGTGGTGTCTCAGAGTTGTTTTAATTTGTGTTTCACTAATCAATAGATTTAAAGCATTTTTATTGTGACTATTGATGGCTTTGATTTCTTCTGAAAACTGTCTGTTCATATTCTTAGACCATTTATCAATTGGGTAATCCAATACAGCTGAGGGTGTGGACATCAAGAGTATGAAAAATGAGAAGCTAACTTTTAATAGAATTTCATTCTTTTTTCAACTGGATCTAGATTGCATTCTTGGTGGGGGTTGTTTATTTTACCCATTCAGTCTCTACCTTCTGGAAGTCCACATGTGATACTTGCTTACCCTCCTAATATTGTTAGACCTTAGTTTAAAAAGGCCAAGGTCTCCCACTACATCCAGGGCCATCTCCAGCTGTCCTAATCTATTTCTTGCCTCTGGACCAAAATGGCTCCAGAAGAAAAAGCAAGGTTAGTGACTTCGCACAGTC
>CM053596.1:25570805-25588894 GCA_028646575.1 Pseudocheirus occidentalis | reverse complement strand
ATACATATACATATACATATACATATTCTTATTCTTCTTCAGGGTCAGAGGACATCACAGCCTTCATGACCCAATGCCTAATTACAAGGTAATAAATGGTGTGGGCCTTTCTGAAAAACAAACCTCCCCCCAATCAAATCTCTCCTGTTGGGTAACACTTAAAGCCCATTAAGGTGCAGGGAAGATCTTCAAGTTCCCTTACCATTACAGGTGAGAAAAATGGAAAGGAGTCTCAGGGTGGGCATAGAGAGTGATGGACAGGTGCAGAGTGTGGGCTTGAGAGGAATTACATCCTCTTGGAGGCATAAAAAGAATCACTTGAAAACTATAATGTTTCAGAAGCAATGATATCTTTTAATCCTCCCCCAGGTACTTCAGCCCACATTCTTTTCTTCCTTCTCTAGAGTCCCATACAACTTATGATCTGTACCACACATTTGAGCATTAGTTTGTGTTATGTTATATTGCTTTCAAGCTATTTTATGTGCCTAAATCCTATATAAAACAATAAAATTATAAGATCTTTGATGGATGGGGGTCATGTCCTCTCTTTTTGAAGTCTCTGCTGTGCCTATTATGTTGCTAAAATACTGCTACTCCTATCACTATTGCTACTAACAACATCTCCTTCTACTATAATGATAACAATTACAGAAACACAGTTAGAAAATACTTTTTTCCCACCAATTATATGAGATGCAATCATTATCTCCATTTACAGTTGAGCAAATTGAGGCTAAGATAACTGACTTGTTCGCATCCATACAGCTGGTAGATATCAGTGATAAAATTTATACCCAATTCTTCCTGACATACCCTTGATAACTTTTTTTCCAGTTTATTTTGTTAAAAAATTAAAATCAAGAAAATCACCAAATATTGTTTTGTCCATTTGCTTCTCTTTATCTTTCATTTTTGAAGAAGACCAATGATATTACTGGCTCTATCTTAAACTTGCTCATGAATTGGATTTAAGTGAGGTAGAATTGCCCAAAGTTGTTAGCCTCTTTCATCTAGAACCATCCAAGCCCAGTGATAAGACAAAAGGGAATAGTCAAGGATGTAGTGGGTGACCTTGGAGCATTCTATGTCTAAGTGTTCCATAGTGCTTGCTTCAACTCTCTTCAAGATGTTGGAATAAATAGTTCTCACCCACTCATTCTGCTGGGGGTAGTCTTCAAATGCTTGGGGTAGACATTCTCTTACCTCATTGATGGGTTTCAGGTGTATTGCTTACTGGTAACCTGTTTTAGCCCATCTTCTGAGATGGTTTTACCAGGCTATGGCCACTGAACATGCTACAGTTATTTCCATATGCCAAGAAGTAGAGAAAAATAAAATTGAATATTAATCTGTCAATTTATTGTATATTACTTCTTAAAAAGCAAAACTCTCCTTCTGAACTCCCATTTGCTCTTTTGTGTGTATTTTAAGTGTTTCTTTCACGCTTCTTTCTTTATTTCTTTTTTCCTTATTTTCTCTTTCTTTTCTTCCTTCTTTATTTCTTTTTCTTTACTTCTTTCTCCTATTTTCTTATCTTTTTTCCCCTTTATGCCTAGTTTACGTCTGACCTCAAACATGTACTAGTTGTGTGATCCTGATCAAATCACTTAAACTCTACCTGCCTCAGTTTCTTTAACTATAAAATGGGAGTAATAATAGCATCTATCTCCTAGGGTTGTTGTAAGGAGCAAATAAAATAATATTTGGGCAACATTTAGCACCATGCCTAGCACGTAGTAGGTACTTGGTGATGATTATTTTCTTCCTTCTTTCTTTCATCCTTTTTCTTCTTCTTTCCTTCATTTTTTCCTTTCTTCCAGAAATTAATCCATCATTCTTCTCCATGAAACTTTTCCTTACCTGAGGGTCTTTCTTCCAAAACTACTGTAATAAGGGTTTGATGCATGTCTAAATCAGTTAAGATGACATCATCCACATAGAAAATGCTGAGGATCTATCTGCTTCTAAAAGACTGGAAGCCTGTGGCACACATTGGTGTTCTGTGTTAGCCTATCACATTTTTGAGAACAGCATTTTTCTATTAGCTGTATAGCCCATATGTTCCAATTCTATCAAATGACATGACTCACCACCTATGCATCTTTTCATTGCATTCAAATTGAATGTAAAACTCCATCATATCTTGCATCAAACAGAGGCATTTTTAAAGGCTGACTCTTTCCATCTCCCCTGCCACTTAGGTTAGGAGGCACCAAGAATTTGTCCTGGGGCTTCAGCCTTTTTTTTAGTTCTTCACTGTACTAGGCATAGGGAGAAGATTTTTCTTTCCGATCCAGGGATGTGAGTCATGAACACCTGGGAGGTGAGGATTCCGGATGAGGTGTTGTAGCCCAGTTGCAACAGCCTGAGGATCAAGGGTCTAATACTCAAGCCCAGCAGAATACTGCACTGCTGGCTTTAAACTTGAATTGGTTATGACTAATTGGTTATGACTATGTGGGAGATGAACCAAGTTTTGAGTCTAAGTCACTTCCCCTCTCCCTCCTGGAGTGTTGTGTATATGTGAATGCAGATTATGTCCCTGAGGTGTTAGGAGAAATATATCTATGTTTTTTTCTATCTTTGAAGTAAATTTCCCCTTTATAAATGTTAATTTGATGCTAGCTGGGTAAATAGGACTTGGCTTTTAGTCACTGGGCCCTTCAAAACAGGGTGAAGAGAGTCAAGGGAGCCTTGAGCTGATGCCAGGAGATACTCACCTTCCCCCATGAAGGTACTGGAGAATCCTGAAAGAGTAAAATGTAATAGACCTGACCCAGAGCGAGTTGGGCAAGGGCAGCTACGTTACATGGGTTACATGCGGTGACACTCTGCAGTGTTCTAGACTTGCCCCCAAACACCTTGTTTTGGTTTGCATCTACAGCTATAATGTATATGCACATTTTTCTCCCCCCCCAAAATCCCCTCTTTGTATTTGTATCTCATTAGCCAAAAGCAGCCACTGCCAAACAATAAGTTCTTTTGTGTATGGGGGGGGAGGGGTAGTCAGGATTAAGTGACTTGTTCAGGGTCACAAAGCTATTAAGTGTCTAAATCCTGGATTTGAATTCAGATTCTTCTGACTCCAGGGCTGATGCTCTCTACGCTGTGCCATCTAGATGCCACACAATAGATTCTTAAGACAAGCTTTCTAATTGGTTGATTTGGAGCTAAAGGGAATGTTAGAGAAGATCAAGCCCAACTTATTTATAAATGAGGAAACAGATCTAGAGAAGGTGACTTCCCCAAGTTCTAACAGGCAGAGTCAGTATGGCAACACTGTGACTTCAAGTCAAGCCCCCTGACTGGAAATCCAATATTCTTTTCACTGGGCCAGGAGATGGTAGGTCAAATGTTAGGAACAGGAAGTAATCTAGATTGACTAGAATGTATGAGGCACTTGTCAGTTAATTTGAGGGGGCGGAGAGCTGATGGGACATAGGAAGAAAACGACTGAGGACAGATACTTTGAGTTTCAGTGAGTGGATTAGAAGAGGACATAAAGATCCCACAAAATACTTGGGGTTCCTGATGAGAGGATCCTAGAATGTGATGGACTGAGAGATGGGAGTGGGAGTAAGCTAAGAATGGAAGGAAAATAGATGGTGTGAAAATAGCCCCGTAGCCTGTTCCTATTCTCTCTGCTCCTTCTCTTTCTTTGTCTATGAATCCTCTCAGTCTCTGGTGGAGCGAATGACTGTGAAAGAACTGACTGACTTTTATAACCCAGAAAATATCCACCGTTCCCAGCTCTAGCCTGAGAAGAAGGGTTTTCAAGGAGTTTAATGTATGGAGGCTGCCAGGCTTGATGCATAGTGCTTCTGTGATAGATTGAAACACAAAGGGCCTTGCTCCAGGCTAGCTGAGAGCAACACTAGCCAGGCTCCAGGCTAGATTTCATGATAGAAAGTCAGGCTTCTTTGAGGAAAGTTGGATGAGTCTCCCCTGCTCTGCAGTAGTTTTTCTCACAGGCAACTACTGTCCATGTGGCCAAGAATATTGAAGTCCAATTCCCATTGATTCTGTTCAACCTGATGTGCTTCACACTCTCTGAAGAGGCTGTCAGCCATTTGATCAGATTCCCCCAAGTACATCATCAACATCATCATCATCTTCATCATCATCATCATCATCATCATCATCATCACTATTGTCATCAACTTTGCACCATCATCATTACCATAAATGACAATGATGCCAATGATGATGCCAAATAATAACTTGAGTTGGTCCAAAGATATTTCCTATGAGTTTACATGAGCTTCTGTCTCAATAAATTTATTCAATTTCCCCAAAGCAGTTAATTTTTCTACCTAAGCAAGAATCTAGAGAACATCAAATATAAAAGAATAGTATCATTAATAAAAAACCAAATTGTCCTCGTAGTGTTTCTATGTGAATGGCCTCAAAAACCTTGAAAAATGAATGAGATTATCATTCATTTTAATGCCCACTGATGTAGAAATACTAATTTAAGATATGCAAAAAGATTTACATGTGCTCTCCTTTAAGTATTCCCTGAAATTCTGAAAATGGTTCTGTAAGAATCATGGTTTTAATTCCCCTTTTCCAAATAGGGAAAATGAAACTCAAAAAGAGGAGGAGATTTACCCATGGTTTCCAAGCTGCTAAGAATTTGCAATAAGACTTGAACCCAGATCTTCCTGACTTCAAGTCCAGTACTTATTTTAACTCACTGATCAATGAAGAAGAATTAGAAAAATTCTCATAATTTCAGCATAGTACAGCAGAGATCTAGCTTTGGAGTCTGGGGATTGGGATTTAAATTTGACTGTGCCGCTTACCAGCTATGTGACATTGGGATGATGTTTAACCTTTCTAGGTTTCATCTAGATGGCAGAGTGACTAGAGTGCTTCATTTAAAATCAGGAAAAATCCATGTTTAAATCATACCTTAATCTCTTACTAGCTGGATGACTTCAGCAAAGTTAGAGCTTCTTTTTGTCTTGATTTCTCTAGTTATGAAACGAGAAAATGATAATGCCTACTTCACAGGGCTGTTGGAAAGTCCAAATTAGATACCACATGAAAAAATGCTGTGTCAGTCTTAACGTATTTCTTAAGGACAGGTTATTATTGTCATTGTCATTGTTGTGATTGTCACTGTTATCAATAATTTGAAAAATGAAGCAGTTGGATGAAATCACCTTAGATTTTCCTTCAGATTCTAAATTTGTGATTCTGTGATCCTTTTCCCAATCATAGGTCAACATCTGCTGATCATAAAGAAAAGAAATGTGTTGGTTTAGGGAAATGGATATAGACCTTAAACTACTCTGTCACAGCAAGTAAACATTATCTAAAGCAGGAGATCTTAACCTTAATTTTGAAAAAAATCATGACCTCGGAAAAACATTTTTTGATAAAATGCACAGGATTACAAATGATACCAATTTATATTGAGATATAATTACCGAAAAACAAAATGATCATGGACCTTAGTTTAAGAACACCTGGTTTAAATGATGACACATTCTCAGTAATCACACATGCATATGCACATAGGCACACACATGCTCACATACATACACTAATGGTCACAGAGAATAAATAATGGAACAATTCTCTTCTCATGGATGAAGAGAATTCCTACAAAGGCAGAATGTTGAATGCCTCTTCAGATGTGCCCCTGCAATCAGTTTCTTTTGCTTAACTGTTTTTCTTTGTTACAAGGGACAGCGGCCCCAGCTATTTTAGGACTGGATAGTTCCAGACGATTTCACCCCATTCCAGGGTGAAAGATGATATGTCCACACAGTGTAAAAATGAACATATATATCTATATGTGTGTGTGTATGTGTGTATATGTGTGTGTGTGAGCGTGCTTCTGTGTCTGTGTCTGTGTTTTTTCCTGCAAAAGAAAGATGGCCAGGAAAGCTTTTCCATCTTGTAATATAATCATCATGGTCAGATGCTATGGTGACACCAAGGATCATAGGCAATAGAGATTAGGAGTGTGGGGAACCTAGGGTCTCTTTTTCTCCCAGAGTTCATCTCCTACTTTAACTATCATCCTCATTCCTGAAGGAATTTGAATATAGACTTGACTGAGACCCCAGGTGTCCTTGCACCAGAGAAATAAGCTACTGTTTTTTGGATATGCTCCAATACAACTTAGCTGTTTGAGGAATAGATAGAAAGTGATTAATTAGGCCTCATTAGAGATTTTTTTTCCAAGAGCTGAAGTATTGGAGCAAATTAGACACATTCAGGAAAAGGAAAGGCAAGGATCCCAGTTACTCAAAAGACTCATCATTTAGAGAGTAAATAATCACTCAGAAGATGTTGGGAAAGATGTCAACTGAAAAAAAAGTTGTCAAGAACTTACAATAGAAGAGAACCTGACTATGGACAAAGAACAAATCACTTGACAAGAATCCCTAAATTAAATTCAAAAGGTGTGAATAGTATAATTCTGCCATTAATTAAATAACTTTAAATTGACTCATTATCTACCACTTTACAAGTTAATAATTTTGCTAGCAAACATTTCATAAGATCACTCAAAAAAGATTTAAATTGTAGGTAGATTTAATTAATGGTAAATTTACTCTAGCTTTAGAGAGTTTGCATATGTGAATCATCCTTTAAAAGTCAGGAGCACAGACATGTTGCTTAAATGCTGAAACAGCAGCAGGCTTTAGGTTGTGTTTGAAGAGAGTATTAAGCTAAGGCACAGAGGCAATCTGGAGGAAGGAGAAGCACTTTTCCATACCCTTTTCTCCCCCATAGTGCTATGACCTAGATTGGTCAAGATATTTCAAGGGAGGGGTCTGGGATTCAGTTAACCATAACTTTGTTAATTATTTTTTAAATATCACTCTTTAAATTGGTATTTTTGTTACTGTGTCTCTCATGATCCAGGGCTCTATCAAGGACTCCAGGCAGAATGGATGTGGGTTAGCAGTGATTATAAAAATATAATAAATGAATTAATCACTACTCATAAGTATCGTACATTCTAATGGGAAAAATACGGATACTCACGTCATATACGTATGCCCAGTGCTAGTATAGTGTTTGGCACATAGTGTTTAATAGAAATTTGTTGATCATCCAAAATGAAAGAATGAAAACACATTTATTAAACACCACAACCACCACTCCATGAATGGTCATATAAATTTTGCAGAAAGAATAAATAAGGGAAAGATAAAGCAGGTGAGTGAAATAACAGCCCATTCTTATAGATTGTGGGGGGAAACTCTTTTCTCCAAGAGTCTGTTCTGCCTGACTCATTGTTACCAATCATCTTGTAGGCAGTTCTGTCCTTAGGACTAATTAAAGGAGTTATCCATGTCCCCCATGAAAGGGACCCTTACTACAAAGAACCATACCCTAGAATCCTTGCAAATTTCTTTGGCATTGCTAGTGAAATGGATCAGACTTCTCCATCATCATTATTATAATTGTTTTTCAAGAAGATGGATTCCAATTCAATTCAATCATGTTCAATTCAATTCAGTTCATTAAGTATTTATTAAATGCCTATGACGTCCTAGTCATTTTGCTAGGACGTGAGGATACAAGGATTAAATGAAACAGTCTCATCCTCACCAAGTTATTTGTTACCAGGCAGAAAGATACAATATTTATTCTGATTGGTCTAAGAGAGAATTAAGGAAGCTAGATGTTCAGTGGAGAGAATGCTGGGCCTGAAGTGAGGAAGACCTGAGTTGCAATATGGCCTCAGACACTTACTAGCTGTGTGACCAGTGAGAGTCACTTTACTTCTATTTGCCTTAATCAACTGGAGAAGAAAATGAGAAACCACTCCATTATTTTTGCTAAGAAAACCTTATGGATAGGTTGTGTTCCCATGGGAATACAAAGAGTTGGACATGACTGGAGGACAGGACATCAACAGAGCATTGCTATGGTACTTAGGTGAGCAGAGTTTTCCGAGCTGTCATTCACTCTTAATTGCTACACTTTTGTGTGGGCTCAAAGTAGCTCCTCCTAGCTACTCCTTTCTTTGTCTTCTTTTCTCTATAGGAGTGGTTTTCCCTTCAAACTAGGCTGGAGAAAAAATCTATAATACCAGCCCAGTTAGATCCCAGACAGACTGCTGACTCATTTCTTGGAGAAAGATCATATGTGGAATAAATGTTCCCTATACTTTGGGAAATCTAGCAACCAAACAAAGGGGTTGAAGGATAGAGAATAGCTATGGTGGTAGGATGAACAAAAACTGATTAGATGTAGTGACATGAAGAAGAGAGAACAAAGCAATGTATGATTCAGAATTTATGGAAATGTATGTCAGAGACAAAGGAACAAGTCTGATTGTGATTGAAAAGAAGATTGGTTTATGGGGAAAAAGGAAAAAAATAGTTCTGCTTTGGAGACATTGGGTTTAAGCAGATTGTAACATTATTAACAAATAATTATGAAGGAGAACTAAAGAAAAAGTATTTCATCAAAGAAATATATTAGTAAAAGAGAAAAAAAATGACTGGTCAGCTTAACTAGAGGGAGATGTAGCCCATGGATAGTCCCTGTGCCATCCTTGAAATGTTAAAAGAAAAGGAGGAAAGCACATCAGATGGACTCCCTATGGGAGATTTTTTCAAATGAAATAGATGAGTCAAGTAGTGTGGATAGATATGAATGAACTGTGTTCTATATAATTGGAATTGGAGGGGATAAATGCAGAGAAGTGATAACAGATCCATCTGAGGCTCTTATTTTGTTTTGTATTTTATTTTTAGTGAATTTGAGATGTCTATGGGGCATCATTTAGGTAAGGATGCCAATCTGGCTGTTACAGGTCTGAATTCCTAGAGAAAATATTGAGTTCGATACTTGAATTTAAGTGTTATCTAAATTGATATAAAATCAGTTCCATGAAAACAGATAAAAATGCCATGGGAAAGGGCATAGAGTAGGGCTTATTAATCTGGGTTCTAGGTAGTCTCAAGTGATCTATGGACAGATTTCTTGAGGACTGTATACTTGAGGTAAATCCTTATTTCTGTATTTCAATATAATTTATTCCTTCACATTTCTACATGCTTTTATATCATGTACCAAAAATCATTATTATACAAAAGGGCCTATACCCTTCATCAGACTATTAAAAGGCTCCATCACACACAAACACACACACGCACACACACCACTACCACCATCTCCACCATCACCACCACCACCACCAATAACAACAGCAATAGCATCAACAACAACCTGATGTAGAGAGAGAAGAGGTCCCAGGATACAAACTCTGTGAAGGATTTATGCAAAAATATAGACAAGAATCACAGAAGATAAGAAAGTTTAGACGGGTTGCAATCTTCTCTGGTACAAGAACATCAAAAACAATAATGAAATAACGGATTTGTTGAAATTTTGAATTATTATTGCTGTCATAACCTGAAATCAGTATGGCTAATGAGCAATCAAATATTGACAATGACCAGCCTTCTAAGGATATCATCATCAATCCTATCCTCCCATTTCTTATATTTCATTCACTTTGAGAAACACCATGAGCATATGATTCTAATTATGTGACCAAATCCTGTGGTTTCAAATCCTTTTGTTTCAGTCATATTGGGGGTTGGGGGTTAAGGTTAATGATTCAGCCCTTAGCTTCTAAAGAAGAGATCCTCTCTCTAGAAAGGGACTAATGCCCACCAAAGAGAGCAGAAGGTGGCCTCATACTCATCTTTGGACATGCCATTGGTTAAAACAAAACAAAACAAAAAGCTGTTCAGGTTGAATTCTCAACTAATTAGAGACCTCATATTTAAGGACTGGATATTATTCGGTGCATCCAAAGCAGAAGGATGGAAAGGATGGTGAGACTGTGTGTTGTTCGAATCTCAAGATATTTCAGGTGTTCATTCATTTAGAGCAATAACTATTAATTTTGGGTTTACAGAGAGTTTAAAGACTGGGTGATTCTTTATACCCTATACATTAATAGATGGTGAGCTGTATTGTTGGAGGGATTACTCATATCAAAGGATAGTTTAATATGATAATACTAAAAATATTAATAAAGAATACTTTTATATAATAACAATACAGATGAATTTGAGTGTTTACATATTGGATCCTTAGAAAAGAGGGACATTGGAGGCCATCTGATCTTAAATCTAGTCTAACTATATTCTGGGACCATTTTTCTCTCTAGCTAACATTTCACAAAACAGACATCCAAAGTGTTGAAACACTTTACCTGAGTTCATACAGAAAACAAATAACAATCAATATTTGAACTTAGATCTTCTCCTTCCAACTCCAGGGCTCATGCAGAATCATCCAGTATTTTAGGTTGGGAGGGGCCTCCTAAGACCCATCTAGAAGAACCTAGATCTCAAAATGGATTCCTACTACAACAAACCTCAACAGTCACCTGCAGCTTTTTCTTGAAGACTTTCATTGGGACTAAATTCAACACTCCATAAGGCAGTTTAATTCAACTTGTGGACAGCTCTAATTAGCAGCAAGTTTGCCCCACCATGAAATCTCAAATTTCCTCTTTACATATTCCACCCATTATTCTTAATTCATCATCCTGAGGCCAACCAGAGCAGTTATAATCCTTCTTCCATTAGACAAGCATTCAAATGCATGTAGAAATAATCTATCTCCCTACCCCCACCCCTACACCCAAGTCTTCTGAATTCTAGGCTAAACATCACTAGTTTTATATGACATGAACTCACCATCCTGGTTGTTGTCTTCTGAACAATCTTCCTTCCACTTTTCTTTCCATTCTACAACTTTATGAGGGAGACATCTTCTTGATGGTGAAATCATCATGGTGTTCTTAATTGTATCCCTGTGATCTCACTGCTTACTAAGAATTTGCTCCCCCATGTGGTAAGATGATCAAAGTCCTATTCCAGCTCAGGTATAGAGGCAAAGAAGTTTACTGAACAGAATTGAAACATAGGAGAGCCAAGGGATGAATTAACATTGCGTTTCTGAAACTAACAAGGGCATTTCCTCCCTACAATTTCCTCCTTAGTAGAAGGATTTCCTAACCCCAACCTCTGCTTAAGAAGAATGAATTCTCTGCTAGGTATCAGAACTTTTTCTAGGCTCTGCTAATTTTTAATAAGCAAGTTGTGTTAATGTGGATAATCATGCCACAGAGGACAGCTTTTCCTATTTTTATAAGCACAAATAAATCCCTTACCAATCTGCAAACTCCTCAGAAGAGGTGTACAAAGGTTCTTGGGTAGTGAATTTCAGATCTCCATCTCCTTTAGTCATCCCTGACTTGTAAGTACCTCTGGAAGATTCATTGTTACTTAAATAATTGAATCTATTTAAAGAAATGAAGCCAATTAACTTTTTAGTTTATGACCAAGAAATCATTTCACTGTGTGTGGTCAGATCTTACTTGGTATCCAGGGATTCAATTATTGTTTAGCACTCAGAAAAACATCCAAACAATGCCTTAAATTCTGTTAGATTGCCTTTTTTCATGGCTCTAATAAAGGCAAATCCTTGTACCCATATTTACTGTTGATATGGTAAAGCCTTGGGAAACTATATAATTAGAATCTGCAAATTCCCCCCCCCCCCCCAAAAAAGGATGTGTGCACAATAATGACTGAAATTTTATAGACTTGGAAGGATTAAAAAGTACTTTACATCTGTTGTCTCATCTGATCTCCACAAAAGTCCTGTGAGGAAGGTACTACAGGTGTGACTGTCCCTTTTTTACAGATAAGGAAACTGAGGCTGAATTTAAGGAGGACAATGAGAAGCTACAGAGTGCAGAGGAGAAAAGCTGTGAGACATGGCTTTGAGACCCATGTCATATGAGGGTCAATTCTTTGAGAAGAATATAGAAAAGATTCACTGGAAACATGGTGACTACTTTCGATTATGGAAGAGCTATCGTTTTGCGTACTGATTGCATTTGTTCTGTTTCGTCTAGAGAACAATACTGAGCACAGTGGGTAGAATTTGTGAAGAGTCAAACTTGGTCTAGATTTCAAGGAACACTTCCATGTAATTATAACTAAAGTAAAATGAGATGCCTACCAAGATGTGGTAGATTCCTCCTCTTTGCCGGTCTCCATGCAGACAGTGGATAAGATCACTTTTTGTTTATATTTAGAGGGGATTCTTTTTTCCAGTATAAATTAGATTAGATCGCCACTATGATCCCTCCAATCTCTGACGTTCTATAGAGGAACTTGTCCAGGGTCAGATATATGTTAAGTGCCTAAAGCTGAATATGAACCCAGGTCTTCTTAATTCCATATCTAGTGTTCTAGCCACTATGCCAATGTATCTTACCAGTATTTCAAAGCAAGTTAAAGAGAAACTGATGAAGGCAATTAGGTTGTACCAGGCACCTTCCTTCAGAGGAAATGTAATACATATGTAGACAGAGACAAGCAGTACAAACGTTACACACATAATAACCACTAAATACCAAATGGAGTATATTGATCTATTTGTACAGTCTGAGTCACTGGACTTATGTTTAGGTCTTACAAAAGTGCCTGGGGTATGCTTACCTCCAAATTATGTGTGTGTAAAGTTTTCTAACTTGATTTGCTCCCAAATTTATGCTGTTACAACAATACTCAGGGACCACTCATGGTCAGATAACACTCTAGAAGGACTTTGTCACTACCTGGTTGAGCATGATTGAATCAGAATAAAAGAGGTCTGGGTGGTTTTTATCACATATTGGCACATGGTGGAATGAATAGAGAGCTGGGCTTGGAGCCAGAAAGATCTGGGTTTAGGTTATGCCTCAAATGTTTATTAGCTGTATGACCCATGGCAGGTTACTTAAGTATTCTCATCTGTTAAATGAAAATAATCATAGCTTTCATTTGAAAGAAATGTTCTGAGAATCAAATGAGTCGCACTGCAAACAATACAATGCTGTAAATCTGTGGGCTGTTATTAATAGCCACGGCTAAATGGAGTCGTGGTGTCAGGAAGACCTGAGTTCTCATCGAGATTCAGGCACTTAGTAGCTGTATGACCCTCAGCAAGTCGCTTAATTGCTGTCTGACTCAGTTTCCTTATCTGTGAAATGGAGATAAGAAAATATGTCTCTCAGAGTTGCAGTATCAAATGAAATGACATGTGTACAGTGCCATCTAAACTGTGAACTGCTATATAATGCTAGTTATTATTGTTCTTGTTATTATCTTTCTCTTTGAGCTTTGATTTCATACTTATAAGGAATCCTAATGATGGATTCCCTCTAGCAATACAGATCATCATCATCACCACCATCATTACCATTATCATCATCACCTTCATCATTATCATCATCATCATCACCACCATCATTACCAGTATCATCATCACCTTCATCATTATCATCATCACCACCATCATTACCATTATCATCATCACCTTCATCATTATCATTATCATCATCACCACCATCATTACCATTATCATCATCACCTTCATCACTATCATCATCATCATCACCACCATCATTACCATTATGATCGCTACCAGCATCATTATCATTATGATCATCACCATCATCACTACCACCATTATCATCATCACCACCATCATTATCATCATTATCATCATCATCATCATATCATCCATCATCATGGCTTGCATTTTCATAGAACTTTAAGGTTTACAAAGATCAGTACATATGTTCTCTCATTGGATCCCCACAACAACCCTGGGAAATGGATATTATCACTCCCATTTTACAAATGATGAAACTGAGGCTGAGAAACTTTAGTGACTTGTCCAGGGTCACAGGACCAACAGTCTAAGGTGTCACTATTCTACCGATTGAGCCACTAGCTGAATCATTTGCTTTTCAATTTAAAGTCTTAAAGGTTTGCTGTGAAACTAAGCTTTTAAGTGACTTTCCTAAGGTTCACCAGTCAGTATTTTTCAGAGGCAAATGAACTTAAACCCAGTTCTTTCCATCCCACTATTCTATCCTCTATTCACTGACTTGTGAGTATCTAGTTATTATAATTATTTATTTTGATATGCACATATTATAATGATAAAATTATTAGGTGAAATTATTGTGATCTTGACTTGCAATCTACACAATTTCTCCTAATTCTTCCTTTTTCTTCCCTCTGAAGTCCAACAAAACAAGTCTAATTCCTCTTTCCCATAGCAAGACTTCAGATACTTGGAGACAGTAATGTCCCTCCTAAGCATTCTCTTCTCCAATCTAAGTATTCCTAGGTACTTTAATGGATCTCTCCATGGCATTTATTCTTGTCTCCTCCTTTGTTTAACTTCCTTTGGAAAGTCACTAGCTTGTCAATGTCTTTCCTACATATGATGTTCTGAATTGAACATAATATTTATAAACGTGGTTTAACTAGGATTGGGTACAGCTGAACCATTAGCTTCCTTGTATACTTAACCCTATTTACCTCAGTTCCTCATGTTTAAAATGAGCTGGAGAAGGAAATGGTCAACCACTCCAGCATCCTTGCTGAGAAAACTCCAAATATGGTCACGGAGAATCAGACATGACTGAACAACAAAACCCTGTTTGTAATGGATTGCTCCTTGATGAGCAACTTTGTTTTAAATTCAGAAAGCATCAGACATGACTGAACAACAACAAAAAAGACTAACCTCCTTATAACCCAGCACAGCATCAACCATATAAGGAAGGAATGGAGAGAGGGAGGGAGAGGATAGTGACAATATAGAGAAATATTAACTGTGGTGGTCTAAAGCAGATAATTCCTATGCCCTTAGACTTCTCTGGTAGTTGTGAAAGACTAGAAGGAACCTTAGAACTCTGATGAATTGGATTCTGACAATACCCCTGTTTGATTTGTGGGATGCAACTGCTCCTAAGAATCAAAGAAATAGATGGAAAGGAAAAGGTTTCCAGGCTGATTTTACTCAAAACTGGCATAGTGATCATCTGAACAAAGTGAATAGATCAATAAGATGTCAAATATCAGAAGAAACAAAGATTTTTTTTAAGACTAGATCTTCCCATTTCACAGATGCTGAAAATGCAGTGGCTGCTCACAGGTTCAACCCCAATACTCATCTCATCTTATCAGTTTAGACCATTGAGCTTAGAACTCTGGGGTTCAGGAAATATGTTAATCTCAATCTCCTCCATAGTGGGACTACAGGTATGTGCCACCATGCCTGATCATAGCAAAGCGAAATACACAAGAGAAAATGAGAAATAACATGTTTCAGCGCATATGGAGTGGGTTACAAAGTAGGGAAAAATATATGGGAAACGTACACTTGTGTATGTGTGTGTATATATGCATATATGTATATAGAGAGATATGACAGAGATAGACATGTAAATATATGCATATGCATGTGTGCATACATACATAAAACATTTATCTATCTTACTATAGGATTAAAACAAGCGAACAAGAGTCCCTGATTGTACAAAGCTTGCACTCTAATCAGGACAAAATAACATAAATGGGGGAACTGAACATTTTCATGACTTGCCTTTACTATCTCATAATAGTATTGAAAAACACTACCACGAGTTATAGGCAAAACCTTCATGTTCATATTCATGGTTTTTTTTGTCAATAGCATCTTCATCTCAAAGTCACATGATATTATAATACTGACCAATGGAGAGTAATTGTTAGAAATAATTGTATCCCTAAACCCAGATTAGATGAAGTAAGGGCTGAGATTGTGAACCTACCAAAATATAAAGAGGAAAGAAAAGGGGACTTTTCGTCGGTGAAAATCTTCCCTCAATGAAAACTTGTTAAATTATACCTAGCAATGAAATGGATAGGGGAAAACAAAATAGAGCAAAACAAGCAAACAAAAACAATGATGTTGTTTCAAATTATTTATGAAAGAGAAATTGGAATATTTTGGAATCTTGAAAATACTTTTTGAGTAAAACATGAATTTAAAAGGCAGATCTTAACAGAATAATATAAAACATTGGAAAAACACATTCTCCCACAAAATTGGCAGAAAATTAAAAAAAAAACAAAAACAAATCAGGATCTGAATACAACAGTATGTGTGTCAGTTGTCATCCATGTCATGTCATGACAACTGACATGGCATGTCATAAGCATGCTGACAACTGATATGGCATTAGTCATAAGCAGAAAGGTGGAACTCTGGATGAATATTCCTAAGGAAAGGGTTCAAATGCCACCATGAAGAAGTGATATGAGAAAGCTGTTAAACTCTGTGGATAGACACAAGAATATTTTTATCAATATCTAACTGGTACACATACTTGAAAACTTCAACAATATATTGACCCATTAAAAGGTATATTACAGTGAGGGTAGTTTCATATATGAATTGGTATTAATGGCTTTTGTGATCTCTTTCAGCTTTTGATCCTACCAAAGAGAACACAGGAAACTATAGAATATAGGAAACAACAAAAAAAGACAAGTTCATTTTCCTTTACTCAGTAGGTTGCCAAGCATTTATTAAGCACCTGCTATGTGCCAGACACCTCACTAAGTGCTGGGCACACAAAGAACGACAAAAAGGAGCTCATATTTTAATACATGAGAAAACATGCAAATAATTATATGCAATGAATGTGCATATATTTATGTATTTCATATATACATATATACATATATGCTTATGACAAATTGGAGAATAGCAGCACAACAAAAACATGAGTTCTAAGGTGTTATGGGAAAAAACTTCTTATAGTAGAGAGAATTTCACCTCGGAAGTCAAGAAAGCTAGGAAACAAGGAACAGGAGACGAGGAGGAAGAGCCTTTCAGGAATGGAGGACATCCAGTGAAAATGCCCAGAGTCAAGAGGAAGAGTATCTTGTAGGAAGAACAGCAAGAAGACCAGTGTCATTGGCCTATGGAATACATGGGGGTGACTAAGGTATAAGAACTGAAGACAACAACTGAAAGTAAAGTTAAAAAGTTAAGATTAAATAGCAACATAATGAAAATTCAGTATCAACTGAACACTTTATTTCAGTATTGAGAAGCATAGAAATCACAGGAGAGAGAAACAGAGACAGAAAGACACAGAGACAGATTCAGGCAAGGGAGGAAAGAGGGAGAGGGACAGAGACACAGGCAGACAAAGAAAGACTATGACAAAGGAAAGAAATCCAGAGAACCCTTGAAGAAGGAATGCTCACTTGAAGAATGACACAATGAGGAGTCCAAATCATATAAAACTACTAACCAAAAGCCTGTGCACCTTTAATATAACTAAAGACAGAAAAGTTAATTCAGGAGAGGTAACAAAAAATCCACTGCAAATGACAAAGGAGTAAGGGAGAAAGCATTTATTAACACCTACTATGTTTCAGGTCTTGTCACTGGACTTTGACGACTTTGGAAGAGACAGAGAGGCTGATGACTTTGACTAACTTTGCCTCACTTGAATCTAATTCACAAATGAGCGAAGACCTGAACTGTGATGTCATTAGTCTGATTCAAAAATGAAGGACAAATAATAACAACTATGCTCCAGGCACCATACTAAGCACTTTACAAATATTATCTTATTTCATCCCCATAACAATAGATACTACTGTGATCCTAATTTTACTTTCACTTAGGTGAAAGACAGAAAACTAACAATTATCTTAGGCCAAATTTCTATTCAGGTCTTCCTTATATCAGCGTCAGCTGTCTATCTACTGGGCCACCTAGCTGCCTCTGGGCAGAACCACCTGGAGATGGATAGAGGAGTCATGTCTCGGTTCCTAAGACCATCGGAAACATGTGTTTTCTGATGGTCTTAGGCAACCCCTGTGAAAGGGTAGTTTGATCCCAAAAAGGGTCGTGACTCACAGGGTGAGAACCACTTCTCTAGAATAATAAAATCAATAACAATTAATGATGGTGGTAGTGGTGTAAGTGGTCATGGTGGTGATAGTCATTGTCTTATGTCTATTTCCATGTGAACTCCTAGCAAACAAGATAAAAACACTTCCCTATGACAATAATGACAGTAGTAGTAAATATATATATGTGTGTGTGTGTGTATTCATGTATATGCATAAATAATTTATTCGTGTACTTATATACACACTTTTGGTTTATGCATATATATGCACACATGTATACATAGAGAAAACATACATTGATTTCTTTTATATTTCTGTTTT